>JAJHIY020000431.1:3975000-5175000 GCA_022114975.2 Lampris megalopsis
AGACTGCCACCCAACCAACCGTCCATATCCCCTATCGAGAACTGTTCCCAGATCGGCAGAGTGGGCCACGCACACGGTCTCTATCTTTGTTGCTCCATTGGTGGACACCGCTGCTGGGCTCTTGTGGACACAGGGTCCACCAGCTCCATTGTGCATCCAGGGGTGCTGCCAGAGACAGAGTGGAGGCCCACCACCTGTAAAATCAGATCTGTGACCGGAGAACTAACAGGCATGCTGGGGAAGAGAGCACTGCAGGTGCAGGCAGGGAAAGCCACAGCCACCCACGAGTTTCGGTTGGCTGAAATACAATACCCTTGCATCATCGGGCTGGACTTGCTGACTCGCTGGGGGGCTCTGGTCGATGTGTCGAGTAATGCCATTCACCTCGGCACAGAGACCCTGGCCCTCCGGCGCTGTCCAGAGAGGAAGGTGGGACGTATCCACATCCAGCCAACTCCACCTGTCACCACGCCGCCGCCGCCCCCACCCCCACTGCCACCCGAGGGGATGACGACACTGCCCGGCCCACCAACAATGACGACGACCCTCAGTGAGGTTACCATTCCTCAGACCCCCTCACCGGACACTGTTGCCGCCATCCATGATCTGCATCAGCGGAGCAGTGAAGGGCTAGACCCTCAGCAGAGCCAACAGCTGAAAGACCTGCTCCAACAGTTCGCTGAGATTTTCGCTTCACGCGAGGAGGAGTGCACCCAGACCAACCTGGTGCAGCACACAATCGACACTGGCACACCCCCGCCCATTAGACTGCGACCCTACCAGTTAGCACTTGCCAAGCGTGAAGCTGCAGAGCGGATGATTCTAGAGATGGCTGCGGCTGGGGTGATAGAGCCATCTAACAGCCCTTGTTAGATGGCTCCATCCTGGTCAAAAAGAAGGATGACACCTGGAGGTTCTGTGTGGACTTTCGTCAGCTGAACAATGCAACTCGTAAGGACTCCTACCCCTAGCTCCGCATTGACGACGCTCTGGACCACATCGCAGGGTCATAGTGGTTCAGCTCACTTGACCTACGGAGCGGTTACTGGCAGGTGGAGCTGGCACCAGAAGCCAGACCCAAGACGGCCTTCACCATTGGCCAGGGACTCTGGCAGTTTCGTGTGATGCCCTTTGGTCTCTGCAATGCCCCTGCCACATTTGAGTGACTAATGGAGAGAGTGCTGGCTCACATTCCCCGCAACCGGTGCATGGTTTACCTTGATGGCCTTCTGGTTCATGCCACTGACTTTGAGCTGGCCCTAGAGAACCTCCGTCAGGTCTTCCAAGCCATTCGGAGGGCGGGCCTGCGCATGCACCCCAAGAAATGCAACCTCCTTTGACGTGAGACCAAGTTTTTGGGCCATGTCGTGGGGGCAGAGGGCGTGGCCCCTGATCTTACTAAGGTGGAGGCGGTCGAGAAATAGCCAGTTCCGCGAAACGTCAGCGAGGTGCGCAGCTTCACGGAGCTCGTCTCCTGCTATGTTTTGTCCGCACCTTTGCCTCCGTTGCCAGTCCCCTACACCGTCTCACCGAGAAGGGACGGAAGTTCAACTGGGACAACAACTGTGCAGCCGCCTTTACCTGGCTCCGCACCGCCTTGATCACTGCACCCATCCTGGCCCTTCCTGATCCTAAGTGCCGCTTCATCATGGACACAGACGCCAGCAATGTGGGGCTGGGGGCCGTCCTGTCTCAGGAGGTTGCTGGGGAAGAGAGAGTGGTGGCCTACTACAGTCGTGTCTTGAGCCGCCCTGAACGCAATTACTGCGTCACACGACGCGAGCTCCTGGCGGTGGTCGCGGCGTTCAATCATTTTCGCCCCTAACTCTATGGCCAGGCCTTTCTCCTGCGGACGGATCATGTGGCCCTGATCTGGCTGCTCAGCTTTAAGGAGCCCGAAGGCCAGGTGGCTAGGTGGATTGAGGAGCGGCAGAGCTACGATTTCAAGACCCAGCACCGAGCTGGGCGCCTGCACAGCAATGCAGATGCCCTCTCGCGTCATCCCTGCAAGGACTGCAGACATTGTGAGCGCCAAGAGGAGCGAGACAGAGCAATCCGCCAAGTGTCCACCACGCGGCAGGTTGAGCCAGAGGAGGCGTGGCTGATGGCAATGGACAAGCAGGAGTGGCAAGCAGTGCAGGATAGTGATCCCACCCTGGCCAGGGTGGGACAGTGGGTCGATGCCAAGGCACGCCCCCACTGGCAAGCTGTCTCTGCCATGTCGGTGGAGACCAAGGCCTACTTTTCCCAGTGGGCCACCTTGGTCCGGCGTGATGGACTGTTGTACCGGGTCTGGCAAGCGCCGGGCAGGGGAAGAAGTGTGTGGCAGTTACTGGTGCCCAATGACTGGCGCCAACCAGTGCTACGGGCGTCCCACAGCTCGGTGGGTGCAGGTCACTATGGGGTGGCCAAGACTCTGAACAAACTGCACCAACGGTTCTACTGGGCCGGATGCAGGCATGATGCTGAACTTTTTGTGCACTTTTGTGATGCCTGCACTGCCAAGAAAGGACCAACCAGACGCTCCCATGCCCTTCTACAACAATATCAGGTGGGGGCCCCCATGTAGTGGGTCGGTGAGGACCTCCTTGGCCCATTTCCTACCACAGACAATGGAAATCTCTACGTCCTTGTGGCCATGGACTACTTTACCAAATGGCCTGAGGCGTATGTGGTCCCAGACCAGAGCGCTGCCACTACAGCCGAGCGGCTGGTGTGTGAGATGTTCTGTCTGTTCGGTGCGCCCGAAGAAATACACAGCTATCAGGGGCGGAACTTCGAGGCACAGGTGTTCGCTGAGGTGTGTCAATGCACGGGGGTGAAGAAGACCAGGACAATGCCCCTCCACCCCCGGAGCGACGGAGTGGTGGAGAGGTTCAATCGAACGCTCACAACACAACTCGCTATCGTCACCTCACGGCACCAGCAAGACTGGGACTGTCATCTACCCCTGGTCCTGTGGACGTAAAGGTCGGCAGTACAAGAAAGTACTGGGTGTATACCGGCCGCGCTCATGTTCGGTAGAGAACTGCGGACCCCTGTGGACTTAGCCTTTGGCACGCCCCCTGGCACTGACCTTCCCAAGATACCCGGTATCGAGTACCTGCGGGACCTCCAACAACGTCTGGCCAAGGCACACGAGTTTGCTCGGCAGCATCAGGGACAGGCAGGTACAAAACAAAAGCAGGCGTGTGATTCTCGTTGTCAGGGCCGCTCATTCACCCCGGGAGCGAAGGGGTGGGTCTTCAACCCAACTCGGAAGAGAGGAGTCTCCTCCAAGCTCGCCAGCCAGTGGGTGGTGCCCTGTGAGGTGTTGGAGCAGTTTTCGGATGTTGTGTACCGGGTGAAACTGTGTGTCTGGGGGTGGGTGGTAGTTCTGCACCGGGACCGTTTGGCACCTTACTGCCCCTTGGCTGAAGAACCTGCAGATCAGTTTAGCTCACCCGGGACGGTTCCTCCTACACCCACAGGCCCTACCAACCGGACGGACAGTGGGGAACAGGGACCCGTGCCTCCCGCACCGCGGGAGACATCGCTAACCGCTCGACTAAATGGTCCGACCAGTCAGCCAACGAGTCTACTTATCCATGCACGTTACACTACCCTCCTCCTTCGGGAAGCGCTTAAGCATATCAGCTCATTCACGCCTCTGGGCGCATACGCTTCCGATGGCCTTACGGGCTCACCATCCCACCCTCGGGGGGCAACCACAGGAACTGCCGCGGTCGGGACGAGAAACTGTATCTCCCGCGCCGCAGGAGACATCGCTGACCGCTCGACAAAAGGGGCCGACTCGTCAGCCAGCGGCCAACGTGTCTACTTATCCATGCACGTTACAATCTGTTTGAAATAATAGGTTGTAGATGAACATATAGAATATAAAGAATAAGAATACATATAAATAATGAGTTGTAGATGGGCATATGTTTGAAAGAACAGGTTGTGGTTTACACCGTCGATTTTAAATTGCTTGAAAAATAGTATTGAAGTTGTTAAAATTTTAATTTTGGCGTCAGTCGTTTCTTAACAGACATACTAACATATGCAGTGCATCAATATCTCAGTTGGGTATTATCTTGGCAGAATATAGAGTTTAAAACCGGCCAATTTGACCGCCCATTGTCGTTGTAGGCAGGTGTGAAATCCCGGTCGTTCTGGTGTTAAAGCTTATTTGGATAAAGAGTGTATTTTTTTTCATATATATATATATAAAACAAAACAATAATTTTTTTTGTTAAATCGATGGTCAAGTAAAAGACCACATATTGTTCAATTCAAGAAAAAAACAAACAAAAAAATCCATTAATTCTTTGAAAATATTGAAAATATATGATACCTTGAACGCTACAATATGTATTTAATTTTTTTTGTTTTGTTTTGATTTGTTTTTCCGCTGTCCCGAGCTGTATTGTTTATATTGTCTTTTTATTTGTTTCTGTTGCCTTTGTGACGTTTTACAGGTTGGATTTAAATAAAGTTTTTTTAAACGTCCGCTACTCGACCGCCATGATAGTCTGAAATCATTGCCTTTAACAATGTATTGTTTGCAACGATGAACAGTTGTTGATTTCAAGGAGTTAAACTACAAGTCCTGTGCTATAGTTAGTTGAAAATAATATCATATATCTTTATAAATTCAAAAACAAACTCACAGCTTAATGAATTGTAAATTCATATTTTGCTTTTTGTTTAGGCACATTAATCGTCACTTTGTTTGGGGTCCTTGCCTTTGCAGGCGGAAATCGCTAGCCGTTAGCGACGCCGCTAAGCACAACATTACTGTACCATCTTTCTCCCAGCTCGCTTTCACGCGTCTTGGCACCAGCGGTCGTCCAGCCATGAATTTGGAATTGCTCGGTAACTAAACGTTCACGTTGTTATGTTATCTAAACGCACCAGTGTTCGTATTTCTCCATTTGAGCAAAATAACGTCTAGTACCGATTTAGCAAACGACGATTTAGAGCGATTGTGATCATTAAACCGGTGTTTCTTGTCTTTGTACAACATATTCCGTTAGGGGTTTAGGCAATAATTGAAAAGGCAATATCTGCAAGGTATTTGAAGGTGTAACCGCTTCTGTGAACGCAGGAGATGCATCGCAAGGACAACGTGTATGGCAGGCCGCCGTGTCACTTATTCATGTGAAGGTGCTAGCCACTAAACATTAGACACTAGTACTCATGTGAAGGTGCTAGCCACTAAACATTAGACACTAGTACTCATGTGAAGGTGCTAGCCACTAAACATTAGACACTAGTACTCATGTGAAGGTGCTAGCCACTAAACATTAGACACTAGTACTCATGTGAAGGTGCTAGCCACTAAACATTAGGCACTAGTACTTATTTGAAGGTGCTAGCCACTAAACATTAGACACTAGTACTTATTTGAAGGTGCTAGCCACTAAACATTAGACACTAGTACTCATGTGAAGGTGCTAGCCACTAAACATTAGACACTAGTACTTATTTGAAGGTGCTAGCCACTAAACATTAGACACTAATACTCATTTGAAGGTGCTAGCCACTAAACATTAGACACTAGTACTTATTTTTTAAACACCAGTACCTATTGCAAAGTCACAAAAAATGCTTACTAGCAATTAGAAGAAACACTAGTTTCTAATATGAGATCGGTCTTCACTTTTCGTATTTATCAGTAACAATTCAGTAACCTCTTGTTATTTTATTTTGTTTACTTGTAACTAACGTAAAAAGCACTATTCACAAGTCTAGCAGGACCTTTTTAGGAACTAGTAACTTTACAGTAGTTACTTATGTTCAAAAATACAAGTACCAATGTTGACTTGTTTTTTTTAATCGACTAGTTCCTAAACGCACCATAGGCCAGTTAAAAGCAACCCACTATAAGAAATATGGCTGAGGTAGTCAGGCATTGGTACCTAAAAATTAAACAATATTATTCATCCTTTTTTAAAACACTCATCACTATTCTGGCTTCCACTTGTTGCTATTGTAAAGTTTATAGTTGCTAAAAAATAGATACTAGGTCCAAAAATGAATTTTTACTCATATCTAAAACAATTATACTTGTAATTATATATTACTCACTAGTAACCATTGATGGATAGTTGCTATTCCAGTAATTAATAGTGAATTTCTCACTGTTACTACTTATGTTTGAATCAAGTCTAGTAGTTTTTCAAAAGTGACCAAATTTGACACTATCAACATTTTCGTTTTGACAAGTCAAATCTGAAATGTTGATATCAACATCTAGTTGTCACTAGTCTTATTAATTCATTAGTGTTAAGAAATATGTCAAGTAAAAACAAATGACATCATTTGGAATAGAAAGTAGATCTTCATAAAAAGCTGCTTGTCAATACTGAATTGCAACTAGAAACAATATAATTGTGACAAGTGAAACTTAAAATAGCACCTAGTTGGTGAATAACTGATATATAATTAATTTAGGTTAAGTTTCCTTTATTAATCCCCTTGGGGAAATTCAGTTACTGCAAATTAACCCATCCTTGCTGTGATCTGTGAGCAGTGGGCTGCCGCCTTCATGCTGCACCCCGGGACGAACTCCAGTTCTTTTCCCATTGCCTTGGTCAGGGTCACAGACAGGAGTATTAACCCTAACATGCATGTTTCTTTTGATGGTGGGGCAAACCGGAGAAAACCCACCGCAGACACAGGGAGAACATGCAAACTCTACACAGAGGATGACCTGGGATGACCCCCAAGGTTAGACAACCCCAGGGGTCGAACTCAGGACCTTCTTGTTGTGAGGCAACAGCGCTAACCACTGGGCCACTGTGCCATGCCCAGTGCTTAGTATAATTGGATTAACAACTAGTGCGATTTAAGTAGTGACTAGTAGTTAATGAAAAGTTGATAATATCATATGTGACAACTCATAAGGTTCAATTGATAAGCATTGTGGTATTTTCCTATCAAGAATATGATAGTCTCATCTCATCATCAACCGCTTCTCTGGGGTCGGGTTGCGGTGGCAGCAAGCTAAGTAGGGCACTCCAGACGTCCCTCTCCCCAGCAATGCCCTCCAGCTCCTCCTGGGGGATCCCAAGGCGTTCCCAGGCCAGACTGGACATGTAGTCCCTCCAGCGAGTTCTGGGTCTACCTATCAAAACCACATCATCTGCGAAGAGCAAAGATGCAATTCTGAGGTTCCCAAAACGGACACACTCCACCTTGGCTACGCCTTGAGATCCTGTCCATGAATATCACAAACAGAATTGGAGACAAGGGATAATAGTGACTCCCAGAAAGTTGAATCAGTTCATCTGGACACAACGTTTAGTGGGAGAAACGTTTCATCACTCATCTAAGTGACTTTGTCAGTCTCAGCAGACTGCAGGTATCCCCGACCTTATTAAATGGCACAGTTGCATAACGACCGAAACCGGTGCCGGCGACAGACGTACTCTTAGCCCCTGCCCCCTCGGTTCAGGGATGGTCATTCCCCCTTCACATAAATGGCCTCCTTGACTCCCTGTTCAAACCAGTGTTCCCCCCTATCAAGGATCTTCATCCTTGAAAGAGTGGCCCCTGGCTTGTAGATGGTGTAGACTGTGGAGTCCTGGTGTGATGTGTTAGCTCTCCTATGTTGTGCCATCCTCTTGACCAGTGTCTGTTTAGTTTCCCCGATGTATAAGTCATTGCAATCCTCCTGGCACTTAACAGCTACACTATATTGCTCTGTTTGTGCCGGGGGACCCGATCCTTGGGTTGGACCAATTTCTGGTGTGGCATATTTTGGGGCTTGAAAGCAACTGAGACACAGTTTGAAAAATATGTATGTCAACTGTTCCGACATGCCCACCACATACAGAATCTCCACTGGTTTACGCTTAGACCGCTGTTCTAGCTGATATTGACTCATGCCTTTAAATTAGGTAGGGTACTACCGACTAGAATAAAACAAGCTAGTATTTATTAAATTGTTTCTACTTAAAGAAAAGTTACTAATCATAATCAAATGAATAACTAGTGCTTGTTATAATAGAACTAGTATCTAAACTTTAGCAACTAGTAACTACAATAGTAGCTAGTGGCAGTCAAGAGTAGTGACGTGTTTAAAAAAATAAATACTACTGTAATTTTTAGTGGCTAGTGACTTAAAAGGAATAAATGAGAAACCGGCCCACCATACAATGTCAACTGAGTAGTGTTACTTTAGTTGATAAGTCATTGCCTTTACTGTACAAATACTTTGAATTTTAGCCAACTGTAAGAGATCTGTAGTAGACAGCAGCATGTATGAAGCAAATACTGATTTAACCTGCCGCATATGACTCAAGAGTTTCATTCCCCTTTTCCCAATGTTTTTTGTAGAATCTTTCGGGCAGAACTATCCAGAGGTAAGGCATCAGCTCTTTATAAGCTTGCAGGTATTGCTATTTTAAATTGCCAGAATGCAAGTAAAACCAGGGTATGACATTCTCCTTGGGGAACTCTAGTTGACATGGTTTGAACATGTTTTAATGTATGACAGTTACTCCCTACACAAAGCATCATGTCAGAATGAAACACTTATGTGTGCTCAGTTCCATTTGTTTCAGAACAGGCAGATTTCTACCATGATGTTAAATTTGTGTGTAATATGCCAGGAGGCCGATGGCACTCTGGACTGTATCAGCATGGCCCTCACCTGCACCTTCAACCGCTGGGGCACCCTGCTGGCTGTTGGCTGCAATGATGGCCGCATTGTGATCTGGGACTTTCTAACACGGGGCATTGCCAAAATCATCAGCGCACACATCCATCCTGTTTGTTCTTTGTGGTGAGACTTTCTGTGGCTCTCCTCTTGGTTTTATTTCTTTGTCTCCATGACTCAGTTACTACTGACAGTTTGTTCTATTTTACACACACCAAGTTGCATATGAAATGGTGGCTGGAACTTGATTTTTTTTCTCTCCCTTGTTCCAGTTGGAGTCGAGATGGCCACAAGTTGGTCAGTGCATCGACAGACAACATTGTGTCCCAGTGGGATGTTCTGACAGGTGACTGTGATCAGAGGTTTCGCTTCCCTTCGCCCATCCTTAAACTTCAGTACCACCCCAGAGACCTGTGAGTCCTCAAGGCACTTCTGTGGATCTTGTGTGATTTGTAGTGCATACATTGTTCTATGAGATTCACATGTCAGCCATGGAATACTTGCAGCTATTCAGTGTAATGCTACGGAGGTGTACTTAAAGGTATACTAGCCAAGACTGCAGCCTCCAGCATAGGAATAAAGGCAATCCAAATCAAAACAAACTGAATTTGTTGCCATCCACACCCACAGGCCTTCGCTCCCTCTCCCACTGTAACTGAGCAAACAGAAAATATCATTATGTTTGAGGTTAACTTTAAATAAGAAAATTATCAACCAAAAAATCTGTCCACATTGACAGACATGTTCATAGGCATACAGTAAAAAATACAAACAATATAACACAATGCAGTTCAAAAACACGAGTTAAGCCCAAATTCACTAAAAGAAAAGCATGACACAAACATTCCTCCAATGTCACAAACATGAAGTACACTCCTGCCGACACTAACTTCTAGTCCAGTGATGCTCAGACATGAAGTACACGCCTGCTGACGCTAACTTCTAGTCCAGTGATGCTCAAACATGAAGTACACTCCTGCCGACACTAACTTCTAGTCCAGTGATGCTCAAACATGAAGTACACGCCTGCTGACACTAACTTGTAGTCCAGTGGTGCTCAAACATGAAGTACACGCCTGCCAACACGAGCTTTTAGTCCAGTGGTGCTCAAACATGAAGTACACTCCTTCCGACACTAACTTCTAGTCCAGTGGTGCTCAAACATGAAGTACACGCCTGCCTACACTAACTTCTAGTCCAGTGGTGCTCAAACATGAAGTACACGCCTGCCGACACTAACTTCTAGTCCAGTGATGCTCAAACATGAAGTACATTCCTGCCGACACTAACTTCTAGTCCAGTGACGCTCAAACACATGGGATGCTGGAGTAAATAATACAATTACATGTTACATCAAATGAAACACAATTCTATTAAATACTGAAGTGTTAAATCTATCAAATAAAAAGATTGCATAATGGTAAATTAAATTATTTACAAATAATTTCATAATTATACTATATCGTCTTCACATTTATTTACAAGCAATTTAATCAATCATTTAACTGCAATTCCAATCACCACCACTTCTTTTAAGATAATATTATTGTCTGTCACAAAGTGACTGCAATTTTCCTTTGAGAAGGCTCAAAAATAAATAAATAATGGACATTTAAACACACACACAAACACGTGTGTAGAATAGGACTAAACCTGTTAGAATGACAACTGACAGGAGCAGTGACAACACTGCTGGGAAAGGCTCCAGCATCCCCGCGAACCTGAGAGCAGGATAAGCGGTTGAGATAATGGATGGATGGATGGAAGATAATGGGTGGATGGATGGAAGATGATGGATGGATGTATGCATGAATGGATGGAAGAACGGTGATAAGTGATGGACGGGTCAGAGTACATTGCCTATCTTAATGGCTTCAGAGTGGTGACCGCAGAGGGAGTAAAAGACTGTGCAGAAGTCTTTCTGGGCCAGGGGGACTTTACAGCACTGACCTGATGGCAGTAACTGGAAGGGTTGGTGGAGGGCTGAAAGGGGTCCTGCTTGGGCGGGCGTTTGGGGTGAGCCAGTTATTCGCCGGCCTGATCAGTAATATGAAAGAGTTTGTTTTGTGTTCGGTGCTGTGGGCGTCATGCCAGGATGACATGTTTAAGCTGAGTATCGTGTCCTGTAAACTAGGCTTAAAATGTCCTTGCTGACATTTTGTGATCATAGAGCTCTGGCACTTAGCAGTTAAACGAGTGACTGGAGGGGAGAAGTAGGATGGTGCAAGTCCATGTACTATTCTGTAAGTTAAAAGTAGAATCTTGAAGTCAGATCTGGCATGTGCAGGGAGCCGGTGTACTGAGATAAGAACAGGATAATATGACCACATTTTCTAGTCTTGTTAATATCTTAGCAGCAGTATTTTGTACAAGTTGTAATTTGCTGATAGTTGATTAAAGTAAGCCAGAAAAGCGTGTGACAACAGTCCAGCCTAGATGAGACATGCATGAACAATAATATGGACTGTTAATGAGTTTTGATATAACTGCATACATTGATTTTATTTGATGCAATATTTAATATGATAGCGTTTTATTCAATCCATCATTTAATTTGATAACTATTTGATCAATACACTGTTTAGTTTATTATTTCTGTTACTTTGTTACCCTTCAGAGGATTTTTTTGAGAAAAATAAACGTACACAGTGATTTATTTATTTATTGTCGGCAAAGCATGCGGAAGAATAAGATAAGGTAGTAGTAAATGTTAAAGAAGACGTGCGGTTGTTGTGGCTAGCAAGCAGATATGGCAGTCCAAGCTGTTGGAAGACCTTGACCTTGGAAGACCTTGACCAAGAGATGCTCCAACATGAAAGCCTAAAATGCAGGGTCGACAGTTTCGGCCTTTTTTTTTTTTTTGCAAGTGGCTGATGCTCTAACACTACCAACTGTTTTATTTCCTGTGTATATTGAGGGTTTGGAGTAGTCAGATGGCCATGTAATTATCAGTATAAGCATAGATGTCAGTAGGTTAAACAGAAATGATGATATTTGTAACTTTTTCTAAGAAGTAATGGCTCTTGTGTTTCAGGGACAAAGTCCTTGTGTGTCCCATGAAGTCTGCTCCTGTCCTGTTGACGTTATCAGACTCCAAACATGTGGTCCTACCTGTGGACGATGATTCAGACTTAAATGTTGTTGCAGCCTTTGACAGACGGGGCGAGTACATCTACACTGGAAATGCCAAAGGAAAGGTCAGACTCGTCTGTAATTGTGTTTTTGCGTTGTCATTTTTTTCATCATTTGTGCTTGGGGGTATTTACTCCTCTGGTTCGAGAAACACTTGAAAAGTACTCAGCTATATTAAACCTACAATGTGTAACTTTTGAGAAGTAAAACTGAGCTAGATTTTGGAAGTACGGAACCAGAATAATTCCCCCCACACACCAACATTGTTATTATGAAGTACTTTTGTACTTACAGTTGAACTACATCTAAATGTGACGATTGCTATTTTCGAAGCAATGGCACTTAGTCCGTCCACAAGATCCACAGTAATGCCGTTGACATTATAATGTATTGCAATTGATAACCTACCCATGTAAAAAAAAAAAGATCGGCGAACCTAGTTATGAAGCACTTTTGTACTTATGTAGATTTTGTACTTATGTAGATTGATGAGAGGAAAAAAGGAATTTAATCCATTTTGGAATAAGGCTGTAACATAACAAAATGTGGGGAAAGTGAAGGGGTGTGAATACTTTCCGGATGCACTGTAGATATGGATTGCTGTTTTCACTTTGCTGAGGGAGACGGGCCTACTGCTGAGCATGCAACCGAACTGCATGAGCAGAGTTGACTGACAGCCAGGAGGTATGCCCCCTTTTGAATTTCTCTGGCTGGATAGAAGGATGAAGCTCGGAGTGAAACTTCAGAAGAGAACATCTCTGCACTGCTGCTGCGCTGGTCTGTGAAGCTGCATCACACCAGATGATGAGTCAGTGTGGCCACGCTGACATATATTCTGGAGTGAGGCTCAAACACACAAGAAAAAACAAACTCATGCTTTTGCTTTTAATATACACTTGACAGATGTATCAGGAATACCAGGAAATGTGGAGAAACACCTACTTCCTCATCATATTGTCATATGGTGGTTAAGTTTGGCTACCTTACAACCATCCAGTGGTGATAGCAGTGCAAAGGGTAGTATAATAATAATAATCATAATCATAATAATCATTTTATTATAGTATGTTGAAAGGAATAGCAGTGCACTGTCAAGAGAGGTCCATTAATTTTAGTGCTGCGTAAGAGAAGAACATTCAGAGATTACAAACTGGTCATCATTTCATGTTGTAAATAAAGTGCAGGGAATACTTTTTCAATAAGTGCTGGATAATGGTGTGATGAAACAAACATTTTGCGATTGGATGTGAATGTTGACTTAAACGTCCTGGTTTGATTTCCAATTATCCATCCGTCCATCCATTATCTTAACCACTTATCCTACTCTCAGGGTTGCGGGGATGCTGGAACCTATTCCAGCAGTCATTGGGTGGCAGGCAGGGAGACACCCTGGACATGCCGCCAGACTGTCACAGGGCTGACACACACACACACACACACACACACTCACTCACTCACTCACTCACTCACTCACTCACTCACTCACTCACTCACTCACTCACTCACTCACTCACTCACTCACTCACTCACTCACTCACTCACTCACTCATTCTTAGGGACAATTTAGTACAGCCAATTCACCTGACTTACATGTCTTTGGACTGTGGGAGGAAACCGGACCCCTGGAGGAAACCCATGCAGGCATGGGGAGAACATGCAAACTCCACACAGAGGACGACCCGGGATGACCCACCAAGGTTGGACTACCCCGGGGCTCGAACCCAGGACTTTCTTGCTGTGAGGCGACCGTGCTAACCACTGCGCCACCGTGCCTGATTTCTAATTATTTGTGTTAAAATGTATTCATATTACAGAGCTCTGCTTCTATATACTACACAGCTGTTTAACTAAGAAATATACTTTATTCAAACTTTACACAATTAAAGATGCCACTCTGGTGTTTTTAACTGTGTGTTTTTAAATAACTAGCTGGTGAGCCCCTTGACTACTGTTGTTGCCTTTTCTCTGGCATGAGGACGCGGCAGCCCCCTGTACGGGCCACAACTGTTGCAAAACTCTTCCACTACTGGGGTGTTATGGCACAAGACATGGGACTATGATGGTAGCCACGGGGCTCAATAGCCATTTAATTTAAAAACACATGTTTAAAAACAACAGAGATTAACACAATATTAAATCATCAAGATGTATGCAGAATATCACTATAAGAGAGCTGCTACAGCTCTGCATCTCGCGCTCTATCCCTCTCCCTGGTGTCCTTGTGTGGGTACCTGCTATGAGCCATTTAGCTGGGTTCCCATGCATCTTGGAAAACTTTGAAATTTATGGACAAGTTTTATAGTCATGGAAATCACCTGGAAAATGATGTAACTGATCAAATGTCCTGTAAATATTATTGACATCCTGGCAGCCTGACCAGGGTGTCTCCCCGCCTGCCGCCCAATGACTGCTGGGGTAGGCTCCAACATCTCCGCAACCCTGAGAGGAGCATAAGTGGTTTGGATAATGGATAGATGGATGGAAATTTGTAGTTAGATTATAAAACTGTATCTTTACCCACTGAGATGGCATATTTTCAGCATAATTTTTAGCTGAGCTCACATATTTTATCCATATTTTAGCTGCAAAGATTGCACATCAGTGATTGAAGTTTAATAAGATTTAGAATGGGTCTGTTTGATTTAGGTATGCAAAGAAATAGCCTTGACAGTACTATTGATGATTGTTAGTGCTGGTCTATCAGTTTGTCTGTTAGTGCTGCTAGGCATGCTGGGACACCTAAATGAAATGGACCCATTATTCCTTTTATGAGCTGCAGCTGTGGTTATCCTGCTATGCTTACATCACAGAGTACCATGACCAGCCTGGCATGCGTTTAACCTTTAGATGATTTTTAATCTGTGGGTGTCAGCAAACTTGCTAAAATGGTTTAAGGCACTGAACCCCAGTAAGCGGCCTACGGGCGAGGTCTGGCCCACGAGAGACAAATGTTTGGCCCACACCGACCCATTGGCACTAACACAGCTGTCGTAACATGTGAAATAAAGTGTGTGCTGCTCTACTTTATTTTGGCCTCACCCCACACCGTACACTTGACCTATGCCGTAGAGCGCGTAGACGTAAGGCGTACTACTCGCTCTCTGCGGTCCTTGACTAGACAGAGCCACTCACCAGCTGAGTCACAGATAATCAATAATTGTCCTAAAACAAGAACTTGGCCTGCGCAAAAAAGTGGAAAGTTGATTAGGAAAACCGTCAGTTCATATCTGACTGGACTGATCAGTATGTTTTATTTTACGGGACCACACCAATGCCAAACCGACATGCTTGATATGCATGCAGACCACAGCTGTCTGCACAACAGATAATCTCAAGCAGCACTTCGACACTATGCATGCTGCCAGTTTTAATGCCAACTACCCTACAAAATCAGATCACTGCAAACAAGTACTCCATTTCTACAATCTGTAAATCAACATCGGCACAAAAGTGCAACAGCTGCCTCATCGCATGTTTCATGGAGCCTTGCTAAAGCTAAGAAGCCATTCATTGATGCTGAGTTGAGTAAAACATGTGCAAATGATATGGTTGATGAAGTTTTAAGTCATGAGAAGAAACAAGAAGACGGTTGCGGAGCTATTAAAGCAGGTGCCATTGTTAACTAACACGGCATCAAGAAGAGTAGAACTTTTAGTGGAGGAGTGTTTTTTCAATCTGCTCACCGATTTGAAGAAAGCAGAAGCCATATCACTAGCCATAGACTCGTCCAGTGACCGAACCGATATGGAGCAGCTATCTGTGTTCCCAATATTTTTTGATGGGAAGACCTTTCAGGAAGAGCTGCTTTGTTTGCTTCCTCTGCCTGGGTGGTGCACAACTGGGGAAAGCATCTTTAATGAATTAACACAGTTCTTTGAGAAGAGTGGCTTGGATGTGAGCAGAATTGTGTCTGTTGTCACTGATGGGGCTCCATCAATGGTGGGACAACACACGGGCTTGGTAAGCAGGCTTGCCGCTGTCAACTCAGCGCTCTTACCATTTATCATTGACCAATTAGTAAAGATCACTAAACTTTGGGGAAATGAAAGAGGCAATGGATACTGTGATGAGACTGGTACATTTCGTTTGCAAGGGGCGTCTGGGTGGCGTAGCGGTCTATTCCGTTGTTTGCCAACACGGGAATCGCCGGTTTGTATCCCCGTGTTACCTCCGGCTTGGTTGGCCGTCCCTACAGACACAGGTAGCTGTGTCTGCGGGTGGGAAGCCAGGTGTGGGAATATGTCCTGGCCACTGCACTAGCGCCTCCTCTGGTCGGTTGGGGCGCTTGTTTGGGGAGGTGAGGGGAATAGTGTGAACAGCTAGAAAGTTCTATATAGAATGCAGTCCATTTAAATTTACAGTAACAGGGGAAGCCTTGGATTTGAATTGTTTCTGACAGGAAGAGGAGTGATGACAGGTTTGAGGAGTGATGACAGGAGGAGGAGTGATGACAGGTTTGGAAGGCGATGCGCTGTAAGTGTCCGTGGGGGACTATCTTTTCTGTTGTCCATTGTCATAGCAGTCTCTCCCACTTGTAGATCTTGGTACTGAACACAGACACTCAGGAGCTGGTAGCCTCCTTCAGAGTGACAACTGGCACCAGCAATACCACTGCTATCAAGTCTATTGAGTTTGCACGGAAGGGCAGGTGAGTAAAATAAACTGAAAAAGAAAAAATAGTGTTTTTTTTTTTGCTGTTCAGATCATGAGTGACTGAATACTCTGTCAAGTGTTCAGTTAGGTCTTGGTACCAAACATGTTTTTTTTTTTTATCCCAGAAGGACAAATAATACAATGTCTCATCAAGGTTATGCACTTATATGTCATGTTGCAGGTCAGAATGGAGTTTAAGATAGAACACCTCTTTGCTCTGTGCAACATACAGAAATCAGTAAATACTATTGTTAAATGTGTAAATAGGGTAAATGTATCAAAACATTTCAGAATAGCTTTTTGACAGCAGCATCTTTCCCCTGCTGTGTTATTTAAGGGCAAGTCCTTTCTTCTATGCCCCTTTTCTTACTCCTTGTCTTCCTCTCCACCCTTCTCTGCCTTTGATTCAGTTGCTTTCTGATAAACACAGCAGACAGAATCATCAGAGTGTATGACGGCAGGGAAATTCTCACCTGCGGGAAGGAAGGCGAGCCTGAGCCGATGCAGAAACTTCAAGACCTGGTCAACAGGTAGCGTTATACATTAAAAACACCTGTCTATGCAAAATGCAGAAAGCAGTACTTTTACTTTTAATTTGTTATCTTAACTCCCATCTTTCATTCTGCTTCCCCTCTTGTTTCGACCCCTTCCCATTTGAGTGTTCAGGACCCCATGGAAGCGCTGCTGTTTTTCCGGAGATGGGGAGTACATTGTGGCAGGTTCAGCCAGACAGCATGCCCTCTACATCTGGGAGAAGAGCATCGGCAACCTGGTCAAAATTCTGCACGGGACCAGAGGAGAGTTGTTGCTTGATGTTGCTGTAAGAAGTTCAGATCCTTGTTCTGTTATGTTCTTGTTCTTTGTTTCATCTTCCCTTTATTAATATCACTTTCTCATAAAGTTAGGTGAGATATTTAAAGATGTAATCTGTGATTTTATATTAAAAATGCCATACTCAATACTTTTCCCCACTGGCATTGTGTAATAACAACGATTTAATGTATTTGCGTTGTGTTATTGCTATAGAAATCATATTGAAGCCTAGATGCACAGCTGTTTCCTGTGGGCATGTATTGAAGCCAATTTTTTGTTTTGTTTTTTGGATCAGTCAAAGATGGCAGTTTGTAATTTCATGGAAACATCGGTAGGGTTCTGGGAGAAAATTTGATACTGCTGGAGTAAATATGGGACTTGAAGCATAATGAGATTTTAGTTCGGCCTCAATGGCGAAGCTCCGCTGTGTGAATCATACTGCTTGTCAGGAGTCCTCAATGGCTGATTGCTAGTTCCTCAAGCAATCACATCACCAGTTGCTTGTGTTTTTGTATTGTAAGTACACCTTTGATAAAGACTCGGATTAAGTAGTAATAAATGGTTCGTTCATCTTGTTTGAGCAGCAGATGAAGTTATTTTAACACTAGATGCTAACGCTAATGCTATCACAAATCACTAGTGACCCTAACACTTAGGCTTGATTCAAAAGTGCTGCACTGTCAGTTTCAAGCAGCCTGTGCTGTTTCAGGTACTGTTTAAGATGCTGATCAATGATAAACTCTAAGCGGAGAAACAGGTAGACAATTGTGCTCAATTTATAAGTTGTGATATTGGGCTATACAAATAAAATTGGCTTGGCTTGACTCATACAATAATGTTAGCGAAACAGACCTACACATGTAGATTTGGGATACTTTTGTCATGAAATTCACTCTTGACGCTGTTCCTTCGTGTGAGGTATGATAGTTAATATGGATTTTTTTTTTTTTAGAATTTAGGGTGGTTAGCGCAGTCGCCTCACAGCAAGAAGGTCCTGGGTTCGAGCCCCAGGGTAATCCAACTTTGGGAGTTGTCCCGGGTCGTCCTCTGTGTGGAGTTTGCATGTTCTCCCCGTGTCTGTGACCTAGAGACATTCATTTATATACTAACCTCCTTATTATATCGTTGTAATTCCCTGCATGACAGGGTTAGGCACAGAAGGAATTACACTCTGCCCCTCCTGAAGCTAGTGCTGAATACAGAATGTAAATGTGATTCGCCAGATGCATCTGGTGGTTCATATAACTTGGTTTATATGGAACTGTTTTATTACTTCTAATTGCTGTAATTCTATTTCTTTTTTTGTTCTGTTATTCATTGATTCTATTCAGCATTTTGCCAAATACCTGGGGTTTTTAAAATGTTCCTAAAATACATGTTGATGTTGATCATTCGTTGGGAAGTATGGTCTTCTGTGTTAGCTGTTGGTAATGCCTCCAGCATTACCAACAGCTAACACAGAAGACCATTGTTCCAACACTCAATGAAGCTGTTCTTGCATCTTACGGTGGCACCGCTTCCCAGTAGGTCTCTTAATGTTATTGTTTCCTTAATTCCGCAAACATTTTCTAACCTGATTTACTATTTTGTCTTTTTCCAGTGGCATCCTGTACGCCCGATTATTGCCTCCATCTCAAGTGGAGTGGTTTCGATCTGGGCCCAGAATCAAGTGGTGAGTAGACCATAGCACAAAGGGGTAAATAATGATCCATGCCAGTGAAAAACAAGATTTTCCAGCTATCTGTTTTTTTTCCATTTTTTTTTATGGAAGCTAATAATGGACAAATTTTAAATGAAAACGCTATTATTACAATTTGATTTTCAAGTTATACATGCGTTATTTGTGAAAATATGTGAATACAGGTGTAATTATTAAAGGTAGGATTTGTGGGCTGCAGTTTGTAAACACAACATTCAAAGTTGGCCCCTCCTCCCTGGCTCAACGATACCAGAAGCACACACCCCCTGACCGCAGCTGCCAGAACACATCCTTGTGTACAGGCCAAGTTCGCATGCTGGTGAACACTGAAAGAGAGGATGGGGATGAAGCCAACCCCAGATTCACTCTCATTTTGGAACGAGCTTTGTCCGCTTGGCGTTTCACCTCGCTATATTTGCATCTTTTTGGCACTGTGTCCATCATTGTCGTAGCTTCCTCTTGGATGCGTGATTTATGATCTTGATCTGGCACCTGTTCGCTGTGTTTTTATAGAGTCCCTCTGCCAAAGGTTAGTGCCCAGAAACGTCCCGTACACAGCCAAATAAGAAAATGTAGGCAGAGGTCAGGGTCTCTGCAGATACAGACACATGTCTAGTGGCTCATAAGTGATGACTGAGAGGGATTATTTTTGCATGAGTCTGTCCTACTGTTCCACCTTTAAGGTCATGAATCAAATTTTAACTCCGTAATCTTATTGCCCTTGCATTTTCATGTTTGCCCTTTTTATTGGTTGGCTAAATTCAAATGTTCATCCAATTTGAAATAAGTAAAAGACCACTGATCTTTGCAATTGCAGTTTAGCTGACGACTGAGTTTTGAGAGAGCAGGCTAATGTTAGCTAACTTACAGACACTTACCGTTCTGAATGAGTCTTGAAATGATGAACAAAGTTGGACGTTGTAGTCTGGCTGTCAGAAATCTATGTTGAGCACGTCTTGCATTCATCAGTTTGCCATTTCCTTCGCATGTGAACTTTTTGAATCCGAAGGTGATGACTCTTGGCACAGCTCCAGCTGACATGACGATGCCAGTCTGATCTGAGAGGGTGTGCATCTTGATGAAAAAAAAAAATGTAAGGTAGCGAGGAGCTTGACTGATTGACAGGGTAGTCATCCAGTCATAGCAATGCCATTGGATAACATGCTAGGCCTTTTTTTACAAGAAGTGTAACAACTCATTGACACATTGTGCCATCTTGACCAAACTTAGCATACTACTACATATATGGATTTATTTAAATGTTAATACCTTTTTCACAGTAAGTCATATAAACACCCCCCCCCCCGTACCCCACTCTAGATCAGATATCCATCCATGTAAGACACACCCACTTATGGAAAAATTAATTGTGCGCCATTTTGACAATTAATAAAATCTGCTTTTTCGTTACTCCTTCGGTATATTTGATCCGATCTTAAACAGATTTATAAATACTGACATGTGTATGTAGGTGGCACCATAATCAATTTCACATTTTGGCAGACATCATAGAAACTGTTGGTTGTAGAAACAAAATTATTTTTTCCCTCAATTCCTTCAGTCAAGACACATCTGTCTTTATAAACCATAGCCATTTCCATCTGACCAGATTTTTCACCATTTGAATTTATTTCCTCAACTTTCTTATGGCTATGCCTTCTATAAGTTTAGTCCAGTTTTCACCAAATTCTGCACATGGCCTCATTGAACCATTGTGCAGAAAAGTTATCCCTTGGTTCTTTGATATTCAGTACAGTTTTGCTATAATTTATTTCCAAATTTGAATCAGATTCCCATGGCCGGGGCTTATTTTACAAAATGTGCCATAAATTATTAACTATATGTGCTTTCGCTACCAAACTGGGTACATTAGTAGATACTATGTAGACCCTGGGCTACCCATAGAAGTCATATTAAAATCCTAGGAGCAGCAACCCAGTTGGTTTCTATTGGTGCTTATTGAAGCTGGTTTTTGGGCCAAATCCAAGATGACGATTGGTCAGTTTATGGAAACATTGGCAGGATTCTGTGAAAAATTGCTACTGCAGGTTAAAACTGGTGTAAAAGCATACCAGCAAGATTTTATTTCGGCTTTAATGGTGGAATTCTGCTGTGTAAATCGTGCTCTCTGTCAAGTTAAGAGTCCTCAATGGCTGTAACAAGCAAGTAGATCACAGCTGCTTGTGTTTTGTATTGTATGTAAACCTTTCACAAATAAAGACTCAGATTATGTTTTATTCATTTTCCATTTAATGAGCTGCAGAAGAAGTTAATTTAATGCTAGATGCTAGCTTTGCTAACAATAGCGCGATCACAAATTGCTAACAACCTAATACTGATTAAAAAGTGCTGCACTGTCAATTTCAAACCACCAGCGCCACTTCAGGCACTGTTTACAAAATGTTGATCGATGATGTAAACTTTTTAAAAGGTGCAACATGTAGACAAATGGACACAATTATGCTCATACAATATGTTAAATTTGAAGTATTTTTATCATGAAATTCACTTCTAACGCTGTTCCATTGCGCAAGGTATTTTGGTTAATGTGGTTTTTTAGGTAGGTTTTGGCGTGGTTAAGTTTAGATATGGATTTGTTTTTTTTAAGGCTAGGTTCACGATTTGGAAGGGTGGGCATCCCTTCCAGCACGCTATTTAGTGACGACTTTGGAAGTGGTGCTTCCAAATTTTTCAAGGTCGTAGATTTTTCTGTAACACGAGGAAAGATGGCAGTGTCATCAACAAAGCTAAAATTGAAATGGAGGTGGACCTGGGATGATGAGAATGGTGTGGATGGGGAATAACTGACTGGACTATGTTGTATTCTCCACTACATTGCAGCAGCATCTTGATTTGTAATTTATAATAACAGTTTTAATAAACCTGTTATTATCTCACTGATCTGTATCACATTTTAAATGCAAAGGTTTCCATCTGGCATGAAAAATATCTCACTATTAAACCTAATGTTGCTGTGTGAAGAAAATCGTCTCCCCTCTCATGTATTAGCCTACAGCTATGATCTTTGTATGACTATGCATCCTGTCTCGCCTTCGTACTCCAATGCCCACATCAGGCTGAAGAAGGAACAATGTATAAGGGTAGGCTTGTTCAAATAACATTCAAAATATGTGCTTTTAAGTTTAATAAGCTTGGCAATTCCCAAAAAATACAGGGGGGGGGGGGGATAGACTGCTTGACATAGCAGTCTTGTGAATTTTTTCAAGAATATTTTTCCGCTTTAATCCCTCCAGGCAACTCTGTGACTACCTGGCAATGACAACATGCCCACTGTGATGCGAATCAGGGCTTTTGTAAAAAAATAAAATGAACACAAAAATTTGTAATGAGTACGCAAGTATGTCCCGTGTTAAAATGCTTCCAGTGTGATCACAGCCTTAAGGCAGGCTTCACGAGGCCACCATTGAGAGGGCAAGTGAGTTTAAATTAAATTAAATTAGTGAATTTAAATGTTATATATGACCTTAATGGTTAAAGGAAAAAACAGATTGCAGTTGTTTCATTTCATTTTAATTTTCAAATTTGAAACGAATATTTAAATGTTGTCAACCTTAGTACAGGACATGACTTTAAAATGAAACGTCAAATGGTTATTTAATCTACATTTAGATATTGTCAGGAAATGTTGAGCCTCACCATGAACATTCTAATTCAGGTCGGATTATTGTGACTGTTTTCACATTCTGTCACAGGTGAAGCATGCAGAACTTGAAAATGAAGCTAACAATTGGGTTGCATTTTCATTTGAATTTTGTTCATTACAAACTTCCACAGTTTTGGATCATTGTAAATTAGTGTTATTAAAATCCTAAACATGGAGTGTTGGGTATCTTTTTTTTTTGGTCTTTATTATATCGTTTTCTCAATGTCTCCTTTTATGTCAGTCTGATCTTGTTCTTGTGTCTTTTTTCTCTTGAATTAAAACCGTCCAAGAATTAAAAACGTTCGAAAATTCCTGTGTACTTGTGCAAAATTAAGACCACATTTTGACTAAATATGAGACTTTTCCCAATGTAGTTCTCCTCATTAGTAGGGTCTTGTATCAGTATTTCTGAGGTTCTCTGAATCTTGGAAATTTTAACCTCATTTGCTCCCAGTGTCTACCAGAGCTTCCTGTCCTTCACCTTCCCTCGTCTGCAAATATATGCTCACGCCTGTCTCCTCAGCAGAGGGGGAGGACTGCTTGTCATCCCTTGTAATAAAATTGACATCATTAACCTGCTCCTTGCCATCTGATCACATGAGCGTCACGATATGATGTGTAGCTGATTGTCTTGTCTTCAGGAAAACTGGAGTGCTTTTGCGCCAGATTTTAAAGAGCTGGATGAGAATGTGGAATATGAGGAACGAGAGTCAGAGTTTGACATTGAAGATGAGGACAAGAGTGAACCAGAACAAACAGGTGAACATCACACGTGTACATTTAACTCTAGCTACTGGAAGACTTTTAAATCTGTGAGAAAAATTACATGAAATTACCAGTGACTGATGAATTTAGTGTTGGGGGGGCTACTGCTTATAGTACTTACACTGCTATGGCTGGTTATCCTGACCACCTTGTATGTTTGTGTGTGTGTGTGTGTTTTTTTTTTTTCATTACTGTGGCATTAAATGTCTGTCCCAGGTGCTGATGCTGCAGAGGACGAAGAAGTGGATGTAACAACTGTTGATCCCATATTAGCGTTTTGCAGTAGGTGAGCATTTACAGCAATGTTGACAACATTTATGAACAGAATATCCCATATGTAGTTAAGATGCCGTGCCTGGCTGAGCCATCTATTGTACATTTTATAATCCTATTAATTTTTCTGGACTTAATCAATGTTATGCTGATCTCATTCTTCTATTTTGTTAAAGCAATTCAGTTATTATATTTTTTAAAAAAAGATAGCTAAATGCTTTGGAAAGGGCAGACGTTTTAAAAAAAAAAGCAAAACAGTTGTTTGTGAATTACAAAAGTTGCTCTACCTCAACCTAGTTATCTGTATCACCTGTAGTGATGAGGAGCTGGAAGACTACAAGGCCCTGCTCTACCTACCCATTGCTCCTGAGGTAGAAGACCCAGAGGAAAACCCCTTCGGCCCCCCACCAGATACCTCTGGCCCAAATGCTTCTGCAGAGGATGGCCCCGGGAGTGGGGACAAGAAGCAACGACAGCCATCCGCTGAGGGAGGCCCAGCTAAGAAAAAGGCCCGCACTACCACCATTGAACTGCAGGGAGTGCCCAGTGATGGTGAGATGATTAAAGAAAGAAAGACATTTTTGTTTTGATTATTTATAGATTTGCATGTAACATTTGATGCCACTCAGAAATAGATTGTGTAAGGACTGGGTTGGTAATACCTCAATACATACATCAAGGTATTGATGTTTTCCCAACCCAGTCCTCAAGCACCCCCTGTCCTGCAGATTTTTTTTTTTTTTTTGGGAGCGATTTTTTTCTCTCTTTTTCTACCCAATTGTACTTGGCCAATTACCCCACTCGTCCGAGCTGTACCGGTCGCTGCTCCACCCCCTCTGCCGATCCGGGGAGGGCTGCAGACTACCACATGCCTCCTCTGACACATGTGGAGTCACCAGCCGCTTCTTTTTACATGACAGTGAGGATTTTCACCAGGGGGACGTAGCACATGGGAGGATCATGCTATTCCCCCCAGTTCCCCCTCCTCCCCCAAACAGGCGCCCCGATCGACCAGGGGAGGCACCAGTGCAGCAACCAGGACACATACCCACATCCGGCTACCCACCCGCAGACACAGCCAATTGTGTCTGTAGGGACGCCCAACCAAGCCAGAGGTAACATGGGGATTTGAACCAGCGATCCTCGTGTTGGTAGGCAATGGAATAGACCGCTACGCTACACAGACACCCCTGCAGATTTTTTTTTAATAACTCAGCATACGTAGGCCTACCTGAGGTTACTCAGCCTATCATATTTTTGCATTTAATTATGTGTCAGGTGTGCCAAGCTTGACACAGTTAAGCGCTGATTAGTTGAGTATGTACAAGCATGCCTACCTATTGAGAGTTACAATGAAAATGTCAAGGACAGGGGGTACTTGAGGACTGGGCTGGAAAACACTTAGCTATATTTCTGGACCCCATATCACTGGTCCATTTGTCTTCCTTTGCTCAGAGGTGCATCCTCTACTGGGTGTGAAGGGGGATGGAAAGTCCAAAAAGAAGACAGCAGGCCGGCCCAAAGGCTCCAAAGGTAAAGACAAAGACTTCCCCCTCAGGGCAAAGTCTTACCGGGGCGACCGGCCTTCCCACACCATCGAAACCCTGGGCAGCACTGGGATGGGAGGAGGAGGAGGGATAAAGGGCAGAGCAGAGGGGGGCCTGGCCACAGGTAAGGATGCCAAAACCCACCCTGGTCAATCTCGGAGCTGTGTCTAGCCTGTTAGTTATGACTGGCACTTCAAAAGTGCCAGATATCTCCAGAGCATCTTTGACATTGGCCACCACCCTAGTTTAACAACCCCCACCCCACTACTATCCCAGCACACTGGCAGAGTAACCTCTAAGCCTCAGTGCTATATTTTGGTTCTGAAGTCAGAGTGACCACATGTCTGTAGCAGTAATGTAGTAACATTGTTGAATGGCTGGTTTTGAATCAGTGGCCTCTTCTTATTCCTTTGCTTCTGGCATTGTTTTCTTGTTGCCAAATTAAGGCTTTATCTATTTTAGGTAAACCTCAGTCAGTCTTTCTGTGTTTTAGACCTCCTAATTTGCTGTGACTTGTAATATGGGGCACATTTCGAATGTGGCTTGTATATGATTGTTGAAAATGTCAATAATTACCAGAGGGTGCCGCTTTTTTTCCTTGGGGCAAGCTGGGTCTACTTTTGTGGCTGGTTTTCTTCCTGCTTGGCCTTTGTCCCTTCTGCTGCTCCTGCCTCGCTCCTCCCTGGGCTTGTATAGCTTTTAGTTGGGTGTTTCTTTATCATTTTGCAATTTTGAAGGTTTAATTTGTGTCCTTTCTCTCTCTCTCGCTCTCTCTCTCAGTTCAACTCAATTCAATTCAAATGACTTTATTGGCTTGATGTAACAATGTACATATTGCCAAAGCAAGTGTCCAAATATTGAATAAAGAAGGAAGGAAAAAAGCCAAACATCAATTGGAAAACAGCATTGAAAACAAACACACTGCAACAAAGAGACATAGTCCAGCAAAGAAACAGTACGACAAAGAAACAGTACAACAAAGAAACAGTACAACAAAGAAACATAGTACGACAAAGAAACAGTACAACAAAGAAACATAGTACAAGACAAAAGAACATACTGACTTTCTCTCGCTCTCTCTCTCACACTCTCTTTTCAGATTTGATTGTATGGTAGTTAGGGTGATGGAAGTCAATGGCTTTGATTTGGCTTGCTTTGTACTAGGGATTCAGAATAATCAACTATCAGGCAGCCAGTCAACTACTCTATCAATCAACTTTTTTATTTTAGAGTCAAGATTTATCTATCTATCTATCTATCTATCTATCTATCTATCTATCTATCTATCTATCTATCTATCTATCTATCTATCTATCTATCTATCTATCTATCTATCTATCTATCTATCTATCTATCTATCTATCTATCTATCTATCTATCTATCTATCTATCTATCTATCTATCTATCTATCTATCTATCTATCTATCTATTTATTTATTTATTTATTTGCTTATTTGCTTATTTGCTTATATTGTTCCGGATGGACCCGGCTACTTTTGCTTAATCCCTCAGATTAAAGTAATTAAACAGACACACAAAATGCACTGAGTTTCCAGTTTATGTGGTACACAGCCCACCTTCACACAAGTGGTACATTCCAGCAATACTGTATGTCATGTAACTGCAGTGTGTGTTGAAAATCAGGAGGACCAGTGTTTCTAGCATCAGTTAGTGGTCAGTTAAGCATTGGAATGGACAAAGCGAGTGACGTGGCATGATAGTTGGTGTTAGGCCTGTCGGTTCTAGCATCTCCCAACAGCTGTTGTCCTGGGCTTTTCACACACACACTTTTCAAGGTTTACCATGAATGGTGCAAAAAACAAAAAACTACCGGTGATCGGCAGTCCTTTGGAAAAAAAAAAAGGCATGGATCAGAGGGGCCAGAGGAGAATAGAGAATCAATGCAAGTGAACAGACAGGCCACAACCAGCCAAGTCACATCTGATTCAACATTGGTATACAGCAGCCATTCTCAACCGGTGGGCCGCGGCCTGCAGAGCACCACCCAGTGGGCTGCGGAGGTACTGCTCAAATAGTTAGCCAGAATTAAAATATTTGTCTGTCAAGTAGTGACTTCACATCTAATTACACAGTACCTAAATGGCCCAGGGATTTGTGTTAATATGTATTTTTAATTAAAATACACAACCTTTTTTAAATTAAATAATGAAAATAACTGCACATGACTCGAACGTGATCAGTTCGAGACAAACGTTTTGTCGCAGTTAGTTCCGGTGTCTGAAGGCTCAAGTAAACATTTCTATTTTATTTCGACTACAGTAAAATGAGGGATCGGTTTTTAAAGAGAAAAGGTGATGGAGGTGAGACTTCTGCCACAGCTAAGATACCGAAGCGTGTGGTCAGAAAATACGACCCTGAATACATTAAGTTTGGATTCACAATGGCAGGTAGTGATGCAGAGCCGAAAGCACAATGTGTTGAGTGTGTCGAAGTCCTCTCAAATGAATCATGAAAACCATCAAAGCTGCAGAGACACTTAACACCATCACCCTGGACGTGTTGGAAAACCAAAAGAATATTTCCAGAGGAAGCGAGACGGGCTTCAAGCACAACAGAAAGCCACAAGTACGCTAACAACACAACCAAAAGCTGTTCTGAAAGCGAGTTACCTGGTGGCTGCTTGTGTATCTCGTAGCAGGAAGCATTTACAATCGCAGAGGATCTCATCTGGCCTAGCGCCGTGGATATGTGCTGAGAGTTACTGGGGAGGCAGCGGCAACGAAAATCCAGACTGTGCCGCTATCGAACGACACAGTGAGTAGGAGAATTGCTGATATGAGCGATGACATCGAAAGCCAACTTCTGGAGAGAATAAAGGCAAGCCCACATTCTGCCATACAGCTGGACGAGTCCACTGACGTTAGCAACGCAGCTTTATTGCTGGTTTTTGTGAGATACAGATGGGACGATAATTTTCACAAAGATCTACTTTTTTGCAAAGAGCTTCCCATCAGAACCATGGCAGACAATTGCTTCCGCTGCCTTGATGATTACGTCACTGGAAATGGACTAGATTGGAAACACTGTGTCGGTGTCCGCGCGGACGGCGTTGCATCAATGACAGGAATACATCGCAGTGTTGTCAAGCAAATCCAGGAGAGGGCACCGGAGGCGAAGTGGACGCGTTGTTTCTTACATCGGGGAAATCTGGCTACAAAGAAGATGTCACCAGAGCTGCATGACGTCATGAATGTGGCTGTGAAAACTGTCAACCATGTTAAAAAAAAAAGGCAGTCAACTCGAGATGTTTTGCTGCTCTGTGTGAGAGGACGGATGCAGATCACGTGCAGCTCTTGTATCACAGTGAAGTAAGGTGGCTTTCAAGAGGACATGTGCTTAGTCGCCTGTTTGAACTGAGGAAAGAAGTGCATGCATTTCTTGATGAGAAGCAATCCCCTCTGACAGAGCATTACATTGATGATGACTTTTGTGCAAAACTAGCCACTTTATCAGACACATTTGACCAGTTGAATCAACTGAATATGTCAATGCAAGGAAGAAACAGCACCGTGTTTTTGGTTTCAGACAAAATTGAGGGGTTAAAGAAAAAAACTCACCCTTTGGAACGAGAGCGTCAAAGAGGGACGAATGGATATGTTCTCACTCCTGAGTGAAACTTTGGAAGGTTCCCCTCCTGTTAACGTTTCCAATGTTGTCACCCAGCGTTTAACTCGGTTGTCACATACATTTTCAGATTACTTCCCAGAAGACCCCCGGAATGGAAATCTTTGGGTTTTAGACCCATTCTCAGTGGATCCTGCATCTGAAGACATGGCCCTGTCCGCTGTGTTGGGAAACCAGCTGATGGAACTATCAGCTGACAACAGCCTGAAGCAAGCTTCAGTTCAAGTTGACCTTGCTTCATTCTGGATATTGGCTGCCAATGAATATCCCTCTCTGTCACAACGGGCAATCAAATTTCTGTTGCCTTTCAGCACCACATACCTGTGTGACTCAGGGTTTTCCATTATGACTGTCACAAAATCAAAGGCTAGGAACAGACTGCAAGTAACTTTGAATGCTACTCTGCGAATCAGCCTCTCACCCATCCCACCCCGGCTTGATCTGATCATTTCTCAGAAGCAACGCCAAGTATCTCACTGAGGGCAAGTAGAATATTTAATTCAATCATTGCTGCTGACAGTGACATAGCAATCGTTTACAGGTCAG
This sequence comes from Lampris megalopsis, assembly GCA_022114975.2. NCBI lineage: Eukaryota > Metazoa > Chordata > Actinopteri > Lampriformes > Lampridae > Lampris > Lampris megalopsis. Next base: position 4,004,386 of record JAJHIY020000431.1, read on the forward strand.
AGTGCCCCTTCATTCATTTATTCATTCATTAATTAATTAATTTATTTATTTACTTACTTACTTACTTATTTAATAAATAAATAAGGTTGTACATTTATTTCGGTATGTGGGCCCTGACTGTCTTGACACATACCCAAGTGGGCCTTGAGTTAGTTACAAAAGGTTGAGAACCCCTGGTGTACAGAATGTCATCTCAGAACACACCATCTACTAGACTTGTCCTAAATGGGCTATAACAACCGAAGACCATGTCAGGTGCCAATGTTTTCAGCAAAGAACAAGAAAGCACCTCTGCAGTGGGCACAGAAGCATCAAAACTGGACCACTGAGAAGCGGAAAAAGTTGACTGGTTAGAAGAATCCAGATAACTTTTGCATCATGCTGATGGAAGGATCAGAATTTGGCACAAGCAACATGAGTCCCTGGAGACTGTCTGTTTGGTGTCAATAGTACAGGCTGTTGGTGGCAAGGGAGGTTTCTATAAGGCAACAGGGGAAGCAGTGTTTCGCCATAAACCAAAAAAACAACACACTTCACAAAACATTTTTCAAATGCCATGGATTCAGTAGAATGTATGAAAGCTGGGAGAGCAATCACAACAAGGTGACAGTATGAAGACATGAAGACTGAAATAATAGAGTAGCTGAACTCACTAAACACACTCATGTCAAGTTCAAACAGAAGTCACTCATCCACAGAATACGAAAAACTGGACTTGAAAACTTTCAAATATACTGAATATAAATCACAAGACATTGAACATGATATAGACCCTGAGAACAACTGCTACAAAAACACAAAGAGACATTGTGAATACTACACCGAAGACCAGTTCAAAAGTAATGTAAAAATGGATGGAGCAGTATCAATAATCCACTTCAGTAGCAGGAGCTTCAGTTCAAACTTTTCAATCAATCACTGTTTAATAAAACTGGACAAGAAATTCACTGTAATTGCAATATCTGTGACTTGGCTTAGAGAAGAACACACAGACATGGTCAAGGTTGAGGGATACAAAATATTTTAAATTAACAGGCAACAAACTAAAGGTGGGGGAGTTGCACTATACATCAATGGAAATTATAAATGTAAATCTGTCAGGAATATGTCATTTGTATTGGACAATATCATGGAATGCATTACAGTAGAATTGGAGAGGGAGAAATAAAAACATATCCTAATAAACTGTCTTGATGCATGCTCAATAATTCAGGTAAGAAAATCACAGGTAAGATGAATCAGTTCAACTGGACACAACATTTATTGACAGAAATGTTTCATCATCATCTAAGTGACCTCTTCATTCTAAACTCACTGCAGGTATCCCCACCCTTATAAACAATACAGTGGCATAACGACCCAAACCAGCGATCAGTTTCGTATGCAAATTGCCATTGGGATACATGATCGTGATGATGATGATGATGATGATGATGATGATGATGATGATACGATGATAACAAAACACGCTGCGCCAGAAGTTGGTCCACCCCAAGGATCGGGTCCCTTGGCACAAACAGGGCAATATAGTGTACACTGTTAAGTGCCAGGAGGATTTCTGTGACTTGCACATCGGGGAAACTAAACAGACGCTGGCCAAGAGGATGGCACAACACAGGAGAGCTAACACATCAGGCCAGGACTCCACAGTCTTCACCAGGGGTGTCAAACTCCAGGCCTCGAGGGCCGCAGTGTCTGCAGGTATTTGTTGCAACCATGCACTACACCACCTGATTAAACAAGTTCCTTTCCTTCCTTGATCCAGGAGGTGAGGTAATTAGTTAAGTCAGGTGGTGTAGTGCATGGTTGCAACAAATACCTGCAGACACTGCGGCCCTCGAGGCCTGGAGTTTGACACCCCTGGTCTACACCATCTACAGGCCAGTGGTCACTCTTTCAGGGATGAGAATGTGCACATCCTTGATAGGGAGGAACGCTGGTTTGAACAGGGAGTCAAAGAAGCCATCTGTGTGAAGAGGGGCCAACCATCCCTGAACCGAAGGGAGGGGGGGCTAAGAGTACATCTGTCATCAATCAATCAATCAAGTTGCATTTTATATAGCGCTTTTCTAGCCAACAGCATCATCTTACAATGCTGTGATTGCAACTATTCCCCAATCCTCTGTGAATAGTACACATGGCCATTGTAACTCTAGTTAGTGGTCACACCCATATTTGCATATGAAACTGGTCGATGGTTTCGGTTGTTAGGCAATTGTATTGTACTGTGTTGTTTATAAAGGGTGGGGATGCCTACAGTCAGTTTAGGGCCCAGACACACCAAACCGACAGGTAAAGTACTTGGACACAGACGCATTCAGGACCTCACCTGTGGCAGAGTTAAATCAGCAGCAAGAGCGGACCTTGCCTTGTCCGGCATATGCACACAAGCTGCTGAAGTCATGTTCCCCTCCATGATGTAGGGCTAGTCTAGGTTACACCGCACATACAAGACTATAGTGCAATAGGAAAATAATGCTAACACATGTAAGAAGAACAGCAACAACAGTTGTGTTAAGCCAGAACTTTATGCATCTATTTATTTGTTTGTACGACAAAATCCAGTTGGCAAGGAGTAAATCTTTTACTGCACCAAGTCTACACATTTATTTTTCAAAATTATCCTTCAGTTTTATCAGTGCATTTGTTCAGATCAGTATTTTCAGTTGCTCCTATGAGGAGAGCAAGCTGTGAGAGATGCTCAGTCAGGTGCAGCTATGTTTTACTAAGTGTAGTGTGCTGGAAGAGCTTTCAGCCTGTGCGCTGCAATTGTTAGATATGGCCGATAAAGTTTTGCAAGATCTGGAAGCTGTGTTCATTTCATTGGCCACATGAATGCCAAAACCTGACCACTGACAGCTCATTATTCTCATAAACTGTTGCATATATCAAGAAGAAGCAATAATCATATTGCACATCAGAGACATAAACATCATCACACTGTCAATGTGTTTATTCTTCGGAGAGGATCTGAGGCAGAGAAACACTTGGGGTTTCTCCAGGGCTGGTGACTTGACTGCCATAGTTGTCACTGCCCCCTTTAACCATTTTTCTCTGAAATGTGTCAGTGGTGCCGTCTTCATGGCACCACTGACACATGTGAATCCACTCAAACAGATATTGTAATCAGAATTTGAACTGCATGTGTGGAGGTGTCAGTAGCAATAATTAGTGATTTAAAAGCCCTGCATGAGTCCATGCAGGAGCATGACGCGCTATGTCTATGTTATGTTATGTTATGTTATGCTATGCTATGTTATGTCATGTCTATGCCTGTCTATGTTATGTTATGTCATGTCTGTGTCTATGGTATGGTATGTTATGTTATGGAAACTAGTGTTCACAATATATGTTTTCAACATATCAGTACAGGTCATTATTTTGTAAACATTATCACTATATTGTAGGACTGTGATTGGTCTTAGGTACCAGGCACCTAGTGAAGTACCAGTAATGGCCACCAGTGCAGTGTTTGCAGAGTTATTACAGGAGATGCAGTTATATTTGCACAAACATGTTACTTTTCCTTACCTTATAATAATGTGTATATCGGAGCAGTCAGTGTAGCATGCTTTGCTGTGGTTTTGTGTTGTGTTTACTGACTGTCACTGTTAACTCTTCAGGAGCCGTGGTTTCACAGTCCTACAAACCGCAGGATGTCGGGGGAATGGACTGATCATGAGCACCACCTGTTTTTCTGGAGGAGAAACAACAAGAAGAAAACAGTTCTAAGCTACAACATGCTAAGTGCTTTTCCACTTGTAGACTCACACTGTCACAGCCCTGATGATGCAGCCGGACAGGACAGGACAGGACAGGACAGGACAGCTTGTGTCTGTGGATCACAGCATCTTCTCTGCTGAGCCCAACGACAGTTTCTAATGTCATCATGGTGGTAGCATGGTGGCTCCACACAGAAGCTTCCGGTCATTACAAACATGGTTGTTGCCTCTCTGGCAGGGATGGAAACAGGCTAATGAGGGCTTAAAGCAGCTGTATAATTTTACTCTAGGATCACGTATACTTTCTCTTTTAATTTCTGTAGTATTTCTCCTTTTTTATACATATACCAAGAAGAAACGTGGCCCCTGTCATTTCCCTTTTGAACATTTGATGGAAGTGTAGACTGCTTTTTTATATACATTAAAACAAGAATTTCTGAGTAATGTGAAGTGTTTAGACCCTGAAATTTGTCCTTTGAAAAAGAATAATCACTATAATATGCAAATGTTCTGAAATCTTAGCTGTTTCATTGATTTTGTAGAATATTTCTCCCAGCATACCCTCCTGTGTATCTTCTCCTTTTAATGTTTGTTTCTTTTAAAAGGTGCAAAGGTTTGTATAGACCATTGGGAGGAAGCGTTAGGTGATTTACGACAAGTCTTTAACTAGTCATCACGTGTGCGTTGTGAGAAGGCATTGCTGGTACATGGATGACATATGGCACGACAGCCAGCTGACATATGGCATGACATAGCCAGATGACATATGACACAACATAGACAGATGACATATGGCACGACATAGCCAGATGATATATGGCATGACATAGCCAGAGAGTCACACTCGTCTGCAGCATGTGATGGAGTGTCCACATGTCCACATCCATTAGACCAGCGCTCTACCCTGTTTTCACTGCTTGTCCAAAATACTCTGCCCTTCATATGAACGTGCACCCAGTCTGTGGTGCAGGTGGTCTGGGGTCTACACCAGGAACCAGACTGTAGTGCAGGTGGTTTGTGGTGCAAGTGGTCTGGGGTCTACACCAGGAACCAGTCTGTGGTGCAGGTGGTCTGGGGTCTACACTGGGAACCAGTCTCTGCCTCCCTGCAGTCTGGAGGGTAAGAAGGTGTATGTTATTTTCTCCATGGTTCACTGCAGACACACAGGTTCAGATGTGTGTTGTAAAAAATAAACTACATGGATGCATTACCACCTGTTTGTTAATGTCTCTGCAGTAGAGATAGTTTCAGACGTGAAGACTTCAAGAATTCCTTGTAGATCTTATTTGTGACTTTTGGCAAATTTGGTTGTGAATGCAACTACTTGGCTTTATAAAAATGCTTTTTTAGACCCAGACACATGTTAGCTTAGTGTAGTGGACATAATGGGGTCTACAAGACCTGGATCCTGATAAATGTTCACTATGTTTTTTATCCTTAGCAGAAATGTTAGTGTACAGTTCAGTTACCTGTAAATACATTTGAAGCCCCAGTGCCACCTGATGCAAAATCTAAAATACATGAAATAGAAATATTTGATTAACAGACAACAGTGCACATGTGCATCGTAGGTTGTACGTGTTTTTGTGGCATTGTTTTCTTGTTAGCTTGCCATAATTTCCCTCCCTCATTATCTCGCCGGTTGCTTTCAGGGTCCAATACTTCGAGGGGTGCTGACTGCGGGTCGGATCGTCTCAGCAGATTAAATCTGGTGTGTTTGATAAGAGGAGAGTGAAATTATGGCAGCCTTTTGTCTTGGCCTGCCATAATTTCACTTTCCTCTTATCTTACTTGTTTCGTCTGGGGTTTGGTACTGTGCAGGCTATAGACCAGAGGTCAGACTTCGTTAACACATTAAGTTCAGAGTCAGAATTAGTTAACACATTAAGTTCAGGGTCAGACTTCGTTAACACATTAAGTTCAGGGTCAGAATTAGTTAACATTAAGTTCAGAGTCAGAATTAGTTAACACATTAAGTTCAGGGTCAGAATTAGTTAACACATTAAGTTCAGGGTCAGAATTATTTAACACATTAAGTTCAGGGTCAGAATTAGTTAACACTAAGTTCAGGGTCAGAATTAGTTAACACATTAAGTTCAGGGTCAGAATTAGTTAACACATTAAGTTCAGGGTCAGAATTATTTAACACATTAAGTTCAGGGTCAGAATTAGTTAACATTAACTTCAGGGTCAGAATTAGTTAACATGTTAAGTTCAGGGTCAGAATTAGTTAACACATTAAGTTCAGGGTCAGACTTAGTTACCACAATAAGTTCAGGGTCAGAATTAGTTAACATTAAGTTCAGGGTCAGACTTCGTTAACACATTAAGTTCAGAGTCAGAATTAGTTAACACGTTAAGTTCAGGGTCAGAATTAGTTAACACATTAAGTTCAGGTTCAGACTTAGTTAACACATTAAGTTCAGGGTCAGAATTATTTAACACATTAAGTTCAGGGTCAGAATTAGTTAACATTAAGTTCAGGGTCAGAATTAGTTAACATGTTAAGTTCAGGGTCAGAATTAGTTAACACATTAAGTTCAGGGTCAGACTTAGTTAACACATTAAGTTCAGGGTCAGAATTAGTTAACATTAAGTTCAGGGTCAGACTTCGTTAACACATTAAGTTCAGGGTCAGAATTAGTTAACACATTAAGTTCAGGGTCAGAATTAGTTAACATTAAGTTCAGGGTCAGAATTAGTTAACACGTTAAGTTCCGGGTCAGACTTCGTTAACACATTAAGTTCAGGGTCAAAATTAGTTAACACATTAAGTTCCGGGTCAGAATTATTTAACACATTAAGTTCAGGGTCAGACTTCATTAACACATTAAGTTCAGGGTCAGACTTCGTTAACACATTCAGTTCAGGGTCAGAATTAGTTAACATGTTAAAGTTCAGGGTCAGACTTCGTTAACACATTAAGTTGAGGGTCAAACTTCGTTAACACATTAAGTTCAGGGTCAGAATTAGTTAACACATTAATGTCAGGGTCAGAATTAGCACGTTAAGTTCAGGGTCAGAATTATTTAACACATTAAATTCAGGGTCGGAATTAGTTAACATGTTAAAGTTCAGGGTCAGAATTAGTTAACACATTAAGTTCAGGTTCAGACTTCGTTAACACATTAAGTTCAGGGTCAGAATTAGTTAACATGTTAAAGTTCAGGGTCAGACTTCGTTAACACGTTAAGTTCAGGGTCAGAATTAGTTAACATGTTAAAGTTCAGGGTCAGACTTCGTTAACACATTAAGTTCAGGGTCAGAATTAGTTAACACATTAAGTTCAGGGTCAGAATTATTTAACACATTAAATTCAGGGTCGGAATTAGTTAACATCTTAAAGTTCAGGGTCAGAATTAGTTAACACGTTAAGTTCAGGGTCAGAATTAGCACGTTAAGTTCAGGGTCAGAATTATTTAACACATTAAATTCAGGGTCGGAATTAGTTAACACATTAAGTTCAGGGTCAGAATTAGCTCATTAAGTTCAGGGTCAGAATTATTTAACACATTAAATCCAGGGTCGGAATTAGTTAACATCTTAAAGTTCAGGGTCAGAATTAGTTAACACGTTAAGTTCAGGGTCAGAATTAGCACATTAAGTTCAGGGTCAGACTTCGTTAACACGTTAAGTTCAGGGTCAGAATTAGTTAACACATTAAGTTCAGGGTCAGAATTAGCACATTAAGTTCAGGGTCAGACTTCGTTAACACATTAAGTTCAGGGTCAGAATTAGTTAACACATTAAGTTCCGGGTCAGAATTATTTAACACATTAAGTTCAGGGTCAGACTTAGTTAACACATTAAGTTAAGGGTCAGACTTCGTTAACACATTAAGCTCAGGGTCAGAATTAGTTAACATTAAGTTCAGGGTCAGAGTTCGTTAACACATTAAGTTCAGGGTCAGAATTAGTTAACACATTAAGTTCAGGGTCAGAATTAGCACAATAAGTTCAGGGTCAGACTTCGTTAACGCATGAAGTTCAGGGTCAGACTTATTTAACACATTAAGTTCCGGGTCAGAATTATTTAACACATTAAGTTCAGGGTCAGACTTCGTTAACACATTCAGTTCAGGGTCAGAATTAGTTAACATGTTAAAGTTCAGGGTCAGACTTCGTTAACACATTAAGTTGAGGGTCAGACTTCGTTAACACATTAAGTTCAGGGTCAGAATTATTTAAAACATTAAATTCAGGGTTGGAATTAGTTAACATGTTAAAGTTCAGGGTCAGAATTAGTTAACACGTTAAGTTCAGGGTCAGAATTATTTAACATGTTAAGTTCAGGGTCAGAATTAGTTAACACATTAAGTTCAGGGTCAGACTTCGTTAACACATTAAGTTCAGGGTCAGACTTCGTTAACACATTAAGTTAAGGGTCAGACTTCGTTAACACATTAAGTTCAGGGTCAGAATTATTTAACACATTAAGTTCAGGGTCAGACTTCGTTAACACATTAAGTTCAGGGTCAGAATTAGTTAACACATTAAGTTCAGGGTCAGAATTAGCACATTAAGTTCAGGGTCAGAATTATTTAACACATAAAATTCAGGGTCAGAATTAGTTAACATGTTAAAGTTCAGGGTCAGAATTAGTTAACACGTTAAGTTCAGGGTCAGAATTAGTTAACACATCAAGTTCAGGGTCAGAATTAGTTAACACGTTAAGTTCAGGGTCAGAATTAGTTAGCACAAGTTCAGGGTCAGAATTAGTTAACACGTTAAGTTCAGGGTCAGACTTCGTTAACACATTAAGTTCAGGGTCAGAATTAGTTAACACATTAAGTTCAGGGTCAGAATTAGCTCATTAAGTTCAGGGTCAGAATTATTTAACACATTAAATCCAGGGTCGGAATTAGTTAACATCTTAAAGTTCAGGGTCAGAATTAGTTAACACGTTAAGTTCAGGGTCAGAATTAGTTAGCACAAGTTCAGGGTCAGACTTTGTTAACACGTTAAGTTCAGGGTCAGAATTAGTTAGCACAAGTTCAGGGTCAGACTTCGTTAACACGTTAAGTTCAGGGTCAGAATTAGTTAACACATTAAGTTCAGGGTCAGAATTAGCACATTAAGTTCAGGGTCAGACTTCGTTAACACATTAAGTTCAGGGTCAGAATTAGTTAACACATTAAGTTCCGGGTCAGAATTATTTAACACATTAAGTTCAGGGTCAGACTTCGTTAACACATTAAGTTGAGGGTCAAACTTCGTTAACACATTAAGTTCAGGGTCAGAATTAGTTAACACATTAAGTTCAGGGTCAGAATTAGCACGTTAAGTTCAGGGTCAGAATTATTTAACACATTAAATTCATGGTCGGAATTAGTTAACATGTTAAAGTTCAGGGTCAGAATTAGTTAACACATTAAGTTCAGGTTCAGACTTCGTTAACACATTAAGTTCAGGGTCAGAATTAGTAAACATGTTAAAGTTCAGGGTCAGACTTCGTTAACACATTAAGTTCAGGGTCAGAATTAGTTAACATGTTAAAGTTCAGGGTCAGACTTCGTTAAAACATTAAGTTCAGGGTCAGAATTAGTTAACACATTAAGTTCCGGGTCAGAATTATTTAACACATTAAGTTCAGGGTCAGAATTAGTTAACACGTTAAGTTCGGGGTCAGAATTAATTAACACATTAAGTTCAGGGTCAGAATTAGTTAACATGTTAAAGTTCAGGGTCAGAATTAGTTAACACATTAAGTTCAGGGTCACAATTAGTTAACAAGTTAAGTTCTGGGTCAGAATTAGTTAACACATTAAGTTCAGGGTCAGAATTAGTTAACACATTAAGTTCCGGGTCAGAATTAGCACATTAAGTTAAGGGTCAGACTTCGTTAACACATTAAGTTCTGGGTCAGAATTAATTAACATGTTAAAGTTCAGGGTCAGAATTAGTTAACACATTAAGTTCAGGGTCAGAATTAGTTAACAAGTTAAGTTCTGGGTCAGAATTAGTTAACACATTAAGTTCAGGGTCAGAATTAGTTAACACGTTAAGTTCAGGGTCAGAATTAGTTAACACATCAAGTTCAGGGTCAGAATTAGTTAACATGTTAAGTTCAGGGTCAGAATTAGGTAGCACAAGTTCAGGGTCAGACTTCGTTAACACGTTAAGTTCAGGGTCAGAATTAGTTAACACATTAAGTTAAGGGTCAGAATTAGTTAACACGTTAAGTTCAGGGTCAGACTTCGTTAACACATTAAGTTCAGGGTCAGAATTAGTTAACACATTAAGTTCAGGGTCAGAATTAGCTCATTAAGTTCAGGGTCAGAATTATTTAACACATTAAATTCAGGGTCGGAATTAGTTAACATGTTAAAGTTCAGGGTCAGAAGTAGTTAACACGTTAAGTTCAGTGTCAGAATTAGTTAACACATCAAGTTCAGGGTCAGACTTAGTTAACATGTTAAGTTCAGGGTCAGAATTAGTTAGCACAAGTTCAGGGTCAGACTTCGTTAACACGTTAAGTTCAAGGGTCAGAATTAGTTAACACATTAAGTTCAGTGTCAGAATTAGCACATTAAGTTCAGGGTCAGACTTCGTTAACACATTAAGTTCAGGGTCAGAATTAGTTAACACATTAAGTTCCGGGTCAGAATTATTTAACACATTAAGTTCAGGGTCAGAATTAGTTAACATGTTAAAGTTCAGGGTCAGACTTCGTTAACACATTAAGTTCAGGGTCAGAATTAGTTAACACATTAAGTTCAGGGTCAGAATTAGCACGTTAAGTTCAGGGTCAGAATTATTTAACACATTAAGTTCAGGGTCGGAATTAGTTAACATGTTAAAGTTCAGGGTCAGAATTAGTTAACACGTTAAGTTCAGGGTCAGAATTAGTTAACACATTAAGTTCAGGGTCAGAATTAGTTAACACGTTAAGTTCGGGGTCAGAATTAATTAACACATTAAGTTCAGGGTCAGAATTAGTTAACATGTTAAAGTTCAGGGTCAGAATTAGTTAACACATTAAGTTCAGGGTCAGAATTAGTTAACAAGTTAAGTTCTGGGTCAGAATTAGTTAACACATTAAGTTCAGGGTCAGAATTAGTTAACACATTAAGTTCCGGGTCAGAATTAGCACATTAAGTTAAGGGTCAGACTTCGTTAACACATTAAGTTAAGGGTCAGAATTAGTTAACACGTTAAGTTCAGTGTCAGACTTCGTTAACACATTAAGTTCCGGGTCAGAATTAGTTAACACATTAAGTTCAGGGTCAGAATTAGCACATTAAGTTCAGGGTCAGAATTATTTAACACATAAAATTCAGGGTCGGAATTAGTTAACATGTTAAAGTTCAGGGTCAGAATTAGTTAACACGTTAAGTTCAGGGTCAGAATTAGTTAACACATCAAGTTCAGGGTCAGAATTAGTTAACACGTTAAGTTCAGGGTCAGAATTAGTTAGCACAAGTTCAGGGTCAGACTTCGTTAACACGTTAAGTTCAGGGTCAGAATTAGTTAACACATTAAGTTCAGGGTCAGAATTAGTTAACATGTTAAAGTTCAGGGTCAGAATTAGTTAACAGATTAAGTTCAGGGTCAGAATTATTTAACACATAAAATTCAGGGTCAGAATTAGTTAACATGTTAAAGTTCAGGGTCAGAATTAGTTAACACGTTAAGTTCAGGTTCAGAATTAGTTAACACATCAAGTTCAGGGTCAGAATTAGTTAACACGTTAAGTTCAGGGTCAGAATTAGTTAGCACAAGTTCAGGGTCAGAATTAGTTAACACGTTAAGTTCAGGGTCAGACTTCGTTAACACATTAAGTTCAGGGTCAGAATTAGTTAACACATTAAGTTCAGGGTCAGAATTAGCTCATTAAGTTCAGGGTCAGAATTATTTAACACATTAAATTCAGGGTCGGAATTAGTTAACATCTTAAAGTTCAGGGTCAGAATTAGTTAACACGTTAAGTTCAGGGTCAGAATTAGTTTACACATCAAGTTCAGGGTCAGAATTAGTTAACATGTTAAGTTCAGGGTCAGAATTAGTTAGCACAAGTTCAGGGTCATACTTCGTTAACACGTTAAGTTCAGGGTCAGAATTAGTTAACACGTTAAGTTCAGGGTCAGAATTAGTTCACACGTTAAGTTCAGGGTCAGAATTAGTTTACACATCAAGTTCAGGGTCAGAATTAGTTAGCACATGTTCAGGGTCAGACTTCGTTAACACGTTAAGTTCAGGGTCAGAATTAGTTAACACATTAAGTTCAGGGTCAGAATTAGCACATTAAGTTCAGGGTCAGACTTCGTTAACACATTAAGTTCAGGGTCAGAATTGGTTAACACATTAAGTTCCGGGTCAGAATTATTTAACACATTAAGTTCAGGGTCAGACTTCGTTAACACATTCAGTTCAGGGTCAGAATTAGTTAACATGTTAAAGTTCAGGGTCAGACTTCGTTAACACATTAAGTTGAGGGTCAAACTTCGTTAACACATTAAGTTCAGGGTCAGAATTAGTTAACACATTAATGTCAGGGTCAGAATTAGCACGTTAAGTTCAGGGTCAGAATTATTTAACACATTAAATTCAGGGTCGGAATTAGTTAACATGTTAAAGTTCAGGGTCAGAATTAGTTAACACATTAAGTTCAGGTTCAGACTTCGTTAACACATTAAGTTCAGGGTCAGAATTAGTTAACATGTTAAAGTTCAGGGTCAGACTTCGTTAACACGTTAAGTTCAGGGTCAGAATTAGTTAACATGTTAAAGTTCAGGGTCAGACTTCGTTAACACATTAAGTTCAGGGTCAGAATTAGTTAACACATTAAGTTCAGGGTCAGAATTATTTAACACATTAAATTCAGGGTCGGAATTAGTTAACATCTTAAAGTTCAGGGTCAGAATTAGTTAACACGTTAAGTTCAGGGTCAGAATTAGTTTACACATCAAGTTCAGGGTCAGAATTAGTTAACATGTTAAGTTCAGGGTCAGAATTAGTTAGCACAAGTTCAGGGTCAGACTTCGTTAACACGTTAAGTTCAGGGTCAGAATTAGTTAACACATTAAGTTCAGGGTCAGAATTAGCACATTAAGTTCAGGGTCAGACTTCGTTAACACATTAAGTTCAGGGTCAGAATTAGTTAACACATTAAGTTCTGGGTCAGAATTATTTAACACATTAAGTTCAGGGTCAGACTTCGTTAACACATTCAGTTCAGGGTCAGAATTAGTTAACATGTTAAAGTTCAGGGTCAGACTTCGTTAACACATTAAGTTGAGGGTCAAACTTCGTTAACACATTAAGTTCAGGGTCAGAATTAGTTAACACATTAAGTTCAGGGTCAGAATTAGCACGTTAAGTTCAGGGTCAGAATTATTTAACACATTAAATTCAGGGTCGGAATTAGTTAACATGTTAAAGTTCAGGGTCAGAATTAGTTAACACATTAAGTTCAGGTTCAGACTTCGTTAACACATTAAGTTCAGGGTCAGAATTAGTTAACATGTTAAAGTTCAGGGTCAGACTTCGTTAACACATTAAGTTCAGGGTCAGAATTAGTTAACACATTAAGTTCTGGGTCAGAATTATTTAACACATTAAGTTCAGGGTCAGAATTAGTTAACACGTTAAGTTCGGGGTCAGAATTAATTAACACATTAAGTTCAGGGTCAGAATTAGTTAACATGTTAAAGTTCAGGGTCAGAATTAGTTAACACATTAAGTTCAGGGTCACAATTAGTTAACAAGTTAAGTTCTGGGTCAGAATTAGTTAACACATTAAGTTCAGGTTCAGACTTAGTTAACACATTAATTTCCGGGTCAGAATTAGCACATTAAGTTAAGGGTCAGACTTCGTTAACACGTTAAGTTCAGGGTCAGACTTCGTTAACACATTAAGTTAAGGGTCAGAATTAGTTAACACGTTAAGTTCAGGGTCAGACTTCGTTAACACATTAAGTTCAGGGTCAGAATTAGTTAACACATTAAGTTCAGGGTCAGAATTAGCTCATTAAGTTCAGGGTCAGAATTATTTAACACATTAAATTCAGGGTCGGAATTAGTTAACATGTTAAAGTTCAGGGTCAGAAGTAGTTAACACGTTAAGTTCAGTGTCAGAATTAGTTAACACATCAAGTTCAGTGTCAGACTTAGTTAACATGTTAAGTTCAGGGTCAGAATTAGTTAGCACAAGTTCAGGGTCAGACTTCGTTAACACGTTAAGTTCAAGGGTCAGAATTAGTTAACACATTAAGTTCAGTGTCAGAATTAGCACATTAAGTTCAGGGTCAGACTTCGTTAACACATTAAGTTCAGGGTCAGAATTAGTTAACATGTTAAAGTTCAGGGTCAGACTTCGTTAACACATTAAGTTGAGGGTCAAACTTCGTTAACACATTAAGTTCAGGGTCAGAATTAGTTAACACATTAATGTCAGGGTCAGAATTAGCACGTTAAGTTCAGGGTCAGAATTATTTAACACATTAAATTCAGGGTCGGAATTAGTTAACATGTTAAAGTTCAGGGTCAGAATTAGTTAACACATTAAGTTCAGGTTCAGACTTCGTTAACACATTAAGTTCAGGGTCAGAATTAGTTAACATGTTAAAGTTCAGGGTCAGACTTCGTTAACACGTTAAGTTCAGGGTCAGAATTAGTTAACATGTTAAAGTTCAGGGTCAGACTTCGTTAACACATTAAGTTCAGGGTCAGAATTAGTTAACACATTAAGTTCAGGGTCAGAATTATTTAACACATTAAATTCAGGGTCGGAATTAGTTAACATCTTAAAGTTCAGGGTCAGAATTAGTTAACACGTTAAGTTCAGGGTCAGAATTAGTTTACACATCAAGTTCAGGGTCAGAATTAGTTAACATGTTAAGTTCAGGGTCAGAATTAGTTAGCACAAGTTCAGGGTCAGACTTCGTTAACACGTTAAGTTCAGGGTCAGAATTAGTTAACACATTAAGTTCAGGGTCAGAATTAGCACATTAAGTTCAGGGTCAGACTTCGTTAACACATTAAGTTCAGGGTCAGAATTAGTTAACACATTAAGTTCTGGGTCAGAATTATTTAACACATTAAGTTCAGGGTCAGACTTCGTTAACACATTCAGTTCAGGGTCAGAATTAGTTAACATGTTAAAGTTCAGGGTCAGACTTCGTTAACACATTAAGTTGAGGGTCAAACTTCGTTAACACATTAAGTTCAGGGTCAGAATTAGTTAACACATTAAGTTCAGGGTCAGAATTAGCACGTTAAGTTCAGGGTCAGAATTATTTAACACATTAAATTCAGGGTCGGAATTAGTTAACATGTTAAAGTTCAGGGTCAGAATTAGTTAACACATTAAGTTCAGGTTCAGACTTCGTTAACACATTAAGTTCAGGGTCAGAATTAGTTAACATGTTAAAGTTCAGGGTCAGACTTCGTTAACACATTAAGTTCAGGGTCAGAATTAGTTAACACATTAAGTTCTGGGTCAGAATTATTTAACACATTAAGTTCAGGGTCAGAATTAGTTAACACGTTAAGTTCGGGGTCAGAATTAATTAACACATTAAGTTCAGGGTCAGAATTAGTTAACATGTTAAAGTTCAGGGTCAGAATTAGTTAACACATTAAGTTCAGGGTCACAATTAGTTAACAAGTTAAGTTCTGGGTCAGAATTAGTTAACACATTAAGTTCAGGTTCAGACTTAGTTAACACATTAATTTCCGGGTCAGAATTAGCACATTAAGTTAAGGGTCAGACTTCGTTAACACGTTAAGTTCAGGGTCAGACTTCGTTAACACATTAAGTTAAGGGTCAGAATTAGTTAACACGTTAAGTTCAGGGTCAGACTTCGTTAACACATTAAGTTCAGGGTCAGAATTAGTTAACACATTAAGTTCAGGGTCAGAATTAGCTCATTAAGTTCAGGGTCAGAATTATTTAACACATTAAATTCAGGGTCGGAATTAGTTAACATGTTAAAGTTCAGGGTCAGAAGTAGTTAACACGTTAAGTTCAGTGTCAGAATTAGTTAACACATCAAGTTCAGTGTCAGACTTAGTTAACATGTTAAGTTCAGGGTCAGAATTAGTTAGCACAAGTTCAGGGTCAGACTTCGTTAACACGTTAAGTTCAAGGGTCAGAATTAGTTAACACATTAAGTTCAGTGTCAGAATTAGCACATTAAGTTCAGGGTCAGACTTCGTTAACACATTAAGTTCAGGGTCAGAATTAGTTAACACATTAACTTCAGGGTCAGAATTATTTAACACATTAAGTTCAGGGTCAGACTTCGTTAACACATTCAGTTCAGGGTCAGAATTAGTTAACATGTTAAAGTTCAGGGTCAGACTTTGTTAACACATTAAGTTGAGGGTCAGACTTCGTTAACACATTAAGTTCAGGGTCAGAATTAGTTAACACATTAAGTTCAGGGTCAGAATTAGCACGTTAAGTTCAGGGTCAGAATTATTTAACACATTAAGTTCAGGGTCGGAATTAGTTAACATGTTAAAGTTCAGGGTCAGAATTAGTTAACACGTTAAGTTCAGGGTCAGACTTCGTTAACACATTAAGTTCAGGGTCAGAATTAGTTAACACGTTAAGTTCGGGGTCAGAATTAATTAACACATTAAGTTCAGGGTCAGAATTAGTTAACATGTTAAAGTTCAGGGTCAGAATTAGTTAACACATTAAGTTCAGGGTCAGAATTAGTTAACAAGTTAAGTTCTGGGTCAGAATTAGTTAACACATTAAGTTCAGGGTCAGAATTAGTTAACACATTAATTTCCGGGTCAGAATTAGCACATTAAGTTAAGGGTCAGACTTCGTTAACACATTAAGTTCAGGGTCAGAATTAGTTAACATGTTAAAGTTCAGGGTCAGAATTAGTTAACACATTAAGTTCAGGGTCAGAATTAGTTAACAAGTTAAGTTCTGGGTCAGAATTAGTTAACACATTAAGTTCAGGGTCAGAATTACTTAACACGTTAAGTTCAGGGTCAGAATTAGTTAACACATCAAGTTCAGGGTCAGAATTAGTTAACATGTTAAGTTCAGGGTCAGAATTAGTTAGCACAAGCTCAGGGTCAGACTTCGTTAACACGTTAAGTTCAGGGTCAGACTTCGTTAACACATTAAGTTAAGGGTCAGAATTAGTTAACACGTTAAGTTCAGGGTCAGACTTCGTTAACACATTAAGTTCAGGGTCAGAATTAGTTA
Source organism: Lampris megalopsis (assembly GCA_022114975.2). NCBI lineage: Eukaryota > Metazoa > Chordata > Actinopteri > Lampriformes > Lampridae > Lampris > Lampris megalopsis. The sequence continues at coordinate 4,021,281 of JAJHIY020000431.1, forward strand.
ACACATTAAGTTCAGGGTCAGAATTAGCTCATTAAGTTCAGGGTCAGAATTATTTAACACATTAAATTCAGGGTCGGAATTAGTTAACATGTTAAAGTTCAGGGTCAGAAGTAGTTAACACGTTAAGTTCAGTGTCAGAATTAGTTAACACATCAAGTTCAGGGTCAGACTTAGTTAACATGTTAAGTTCAGGGTCAGAATTAGTTAGCACAAGTTCAGGGTCAGACTTCGTTAACACGTTAAGTTCAAGGGTCAGAATTAGTTAACACATTAAGTTCAGTGTCAGAATTAGCACATTAAGTTCAGGGTCAGACCTCGTTAACACATTAAGTTCAGGGTCAGAATTAGTTAACACATTAAGTTCCGGGTCAGAATTATTTAACACATTAAGTTCAGGGTCAGACTTCGTTAACACATTCAGTTCAGGGTCAGAATTAGTTAACATGTTAAAGTTCAGGGTCAGACTTCGTTAACACATTAAGTTGAGGGTCAGAGTTCGTTAACACATTAAGTTCAGGGTCAGAATTAGTTAACACATTAAGTTCAGGGTCAGAATTAGCACGTTAAGTTCAGGGTCAGAATTATTTAACACATTAAGTTCAGGGTCGGAATTAGTTAACATGTTAAAGTTCAGGGTCAGAATTAGTTAACACGTTAAGTTCAGGGTCAGACTTCGTTAACACATTAAGTTGAGGGTCAGACTTCGTTAACACATTAAGTTCAGGGTCAGAATTAGTTAACACATTAAGTTCAGGGTCAGAATTAGCACGTTAAGTTCAGGGTCAGAATTATTTAACACATTAAGTTCAGGGTCGGAATTAGTTAACATGTTAAAGTTCGGGGTCAGAATTAATTAACACATTAAGTTCAGGGTCAGAATTAGTTAACATGTTAAAGTTCAGGGTCAGAATTAGTTAACACACTAAGTTCAGGGTCAGAATTAGTTAACAAGTTAAGTTCTGGGTCAGAATTAGTTAACACATTAAGTTCAGGGTCAGAATTAGTTAACACATTAAGTTCCGGGTCAGAATTAGCACATTAAGTTAAGGGTCAGACTTCGTTAACACATTAAGTTAAGGGTCAAAATTAGTTAACACATTAAGTTCAGGGTCAGAATTAGCACATTAAGTTCAGGGTCAGAATTATTTAACACATTAAATTCAGGGTCGGAATTAGTTAACATGTTAAAGTTCAGGGTCAGAATTAGTTAACACATTAAGTTCAGGGTCAGAATTATTTAACACATTAAATTCAGGGTCGGAATTAGTTAACATCTTAAAGTTCAGGGTCAGAATTAGTTAACACGTTAAGTTCAGGGTCAGAATTAGTTTACACATCAAGTTCAGGGTCAGAATTAGTTAACATGTTAAGTTCAGGGTCAGAATTAGTTAGCACAAGTTCAGGGTCAGACTTCGTTAACACGTTAAGTTCAGGGTCAGAATTAGTTAACACATTAAGTTCAGGGTCAGAATTAGCACATTAAGTTCAGGGTCAGACTTCGTTAACACATTAAGTTCAGGGTCAGAATTAGTTAACACATTAAGTTCTGGGTCAGAATTATTTAACACATTAAGTTCAGGGTCAGACTTCGTTAACACATTCAGTTCAGGGTCAGAATTAGTTAACATGTTAAAGTTCAGGGTCAGACTTCGTTAACACATTAAGTTGAGGGTCAAACTTCGTTAACACATTAAGTTCAGGGTCAGAATTAGTTAACACATTAAGTTCAGGGTCAGAATTAGCACGTTAAGTTCAGGGTCAGAATTATTTAACACATTAAATTCAGGGTCGGAATTAGTTAACATGTTAAAGTTCAGGGTCAGAATTAGTTAACACATTAAGTTCAGGTTCAGACTTCGTTAACACATTAAGTTCAGGGTCAGAATTAGTTAACATGTTAAAGTTCAGGGTCAGACTTCGTTAACACATTAAGTTCAGGGTCAGAATTAGTTAACACATTAAGTTCTGGGTCAGAATTATTTAACACATTAAGTTCAGGGTCAGAATTAGTTAACACGTTAAGTTCGGGGTCAGAATTAATTAACACATTAAGTTCAGGGTCAGAATTAGTTAACATGTTAAAGTTCAGGGTCAGAATTAGTTAACACATTAAGTTCAGGGTCACAATTAGTTAACAAGTTAAGTTCTGGGTCAGAATTAGTTAACACATTAAGTTCAGGTTCAGACTTAGTTAACACATTAATTTCCGGGTCAGAATTAGCACATTAAGTTAAGGGTCAGACTTCGTTAACACGTTAAGTTCAGGGTCAGACTTCGTTAACACATTAAGTTAAGGGTCAGAATTAGTTAACACGTTAAGTTCAGGGTCAGACTTCGTTAACACATTAAGTTCAGGGTCAGAATTAGTTAACACATTAAGTTCAGGGTCAGAATTAGCTCATTAAGTTCAGGGTCAGAATTATTTAACACATTAAATTCAGGGTCGGAATTAGTTAACATGTTAAAGTTCAGGGTCAGAAGTAGTTAACACGTTAAGTTCAGTGTCAGAATTAGTTAACACATCAAGTTCAGTGTCAGACTTAGTTAACATGTTAAGTTCAGGGTCAGAATTAGTTAGCACAAGTTCAGGGTCAGACTTCGTTAACACGTTAAGTTCAAGGGTCAGAATTAGTTAACACATTAAGTTCAGTGTCAGAATTAGCACATTAAGTTCAGGGTCAGACTTCGTTAACACATTAAGTTCAGGGTCAGAATTAGTTAACACATTAACTTCAGGGTCAGAATTATTTAACACATTAAGTTCAGGGTCAGACTTCGTTAACACATTCAGTTCAGGGTCAGAATTAGTTAACATGTTAAAGTTCAGGGTCAGACTTTGTTAACACATTAAGTTGAGGGTCAGACTTCGTTAACACATTAAGTTCAGGGTCAGAATTAGTTAACACATTAAGTTCAGGGTCAGAATTAGCACGTTAAGTTCAGGGTCAGAATTATTTAACACATTAAGTTCAGGGTCGGAATTAGTTAACATGTTAAAGTTCAGGGTCAGAATTAGTTAACACGTTAAGTTCAGGGTCAGACTTCGTTAACACATTAAGTTCAGGGTCAGAATTAGTTAACACGTTAAGTTCGGGGTCAGAATTAATTAACACATTAAGTTCAGGGTCAGAATTAGTTAACATGTTAAAGTTCAGGGTCAGAATTAGTTAACACATTAAGTTCAGGGTCAGAATTAGTTAACAAGTTAAGTTCTGGGTCAGAATTAGTTAACACATTAAGTTCAGGGTCAGAATTAGTTAACACATTAATTTCCGGGTCAGAATTAGCACATTAAGTTAAGGGTCAGACTTCGTTAACACATTAAGTTCAGGGTCAGAATTAGTTAACATGTTAAAGTTCAGGGTCAGAATTAGTTAACACATTAAGTTCAGGGTCAGAATTAGTTAACAAGTTAAGTTCTGGGTCAGAATTAGTTAACACATTAAGTTCAGGGTCAGAATTACTTAACACGTTAAGTTCAGGGTCAGAATTAGTTAACACATCAAGTTCAGGGTCAGAATTAGTTAACATGTTAAGTTCAGGGTCAGAATTAGTTAGCACAAGCTCAGGGTCAGACTTCGTTAACACGTTAAGTTCAGGGTCAGACTTCGTTAACACATTAAGTTAAGGGTCAGAATTAGTTAACACGTTAAGTTCAGGGTCAGACTTCGTTAACACATTAAGTTCAGGGTCAGAATTAGTTAACACATTAAGTTCAGGGTCAGAATTAGCTCATTAAGTTCAGGGTCAGAATTATTTAACACATTAAATTCAGGGTCGGAATTAGTTAACATGTTAAAGTTCAGGGTCAGAAGTAGTTAACACGTTAAGTTCAGTGTCAGAATTAGTTAACACATCAAGTTCAGGGTCAGACTTAGTTAACATGTTAAGTTCAGGGTCAGAATTAGTTAGCACAAGTTCAGGGTCAGACTTCGTTAACACGTTAAGTTCAAGGGTCAGAATTAGTTAACACATTAAGTTCAGTGTCAGAATTAGCACATTAAGTTCAGGGTCAGACCTCGTTAACACATTAAGTTCAGGGTCAGAATTAGTTAACACATTAAGTTCCGGGTCAGAATTATTTAACACATTAAGTTCAGGGTCAGACTTCGTTAACACATTCAGTTCAGGGTCAGAATTAGTTAACATGTTAAAGTTCAGGGTCAGACTTCGTTAACACATTAAGTTGAGGGTCAGAGTTCGTTAACACATTAAGTTCAGGGTCAGAATTAGTTAACACATTAAGTTCAGGGTCAGAATTAGCACGTTAAGTTCAGGGTCAGAATTATTTAACACATTAAGTTCAGGGTCGGAATTAGTTAACATGTTAAAGTTCAGGGTCAGAATTAGTTAACACGTTAAGTTCAGGGTCAGACTTCGTTAACACATTAAGTTGAGGGTCAGACTTCGTTAACACATTAAGTTCAGGGTCAGAATTAGTTAACACATTAAGTTCAGGGTCAGAATTAGCACGTTAAGTTCAGGGTCAGAATTATTTAACACATTAAGTTCAGGGTCGGAATTAGTTAACATGTTAAAGTTCGGGGTCAGAATTAATTAACACATTAAGTTCAGGGTCAGAATTAGTTAACATGTTAAAGTTCAGGGTCAGAATTAGTTAACACACTAAGTTCAGGGTCAGAATTAGTTAACAAGTTAAGTTCTGGGTCAGAATTAGTTAACACATTAAGTTCAGGGTCAGAATTAGTTAACACATTAAGTTCCGGGTCAGAATTAGCACATTAAGTTAAGGGTCAGACTTCGTTAACACATTAAGTTAAGGGTCAAAATTAGTTAACACATTAAGTTCAGGGTCAGAATTAGCACATTAAGTTCAGGGTCAGAATTATTTAACACATTAAATTCAGGGTCGGAATTAGTTAACATGTTAAAGTTCAGGGTCAGAATTAGTTAACACATTAAGTTCAGGGTCAGACTTCGTTAACACATTAAGTTCAGGGTCAGAATTAGTTAACATGTTAAAGTTCAGGGTCAGACTTCGTTAACACGTTAAGTTCAGGGTCAGAATTAGTTAACACGTTAAGTTCCGGGTCAGAATTATTTAACACATTAAGTTCAGGGTCAGACTTCGTTAACACATTAAGTTCAGGGTCAGAATTAGTTAACACGTTAAAGTTCCGGGTCAGAATTAGTTAACACATTAAGTTCAGGGTCAGACTTAGTTAACACATTAAGTTAAGGGTCAGACTTCGTTAACACATTAAGCTCAGGGTCAGAATTAGTTAACATTAAGTTCAGGGTCAGAGTTCGTTAACACATTAAGTTTAGGGTCAGAATTAGTTAACACATTAAGTTCAGGGTCAGAATTAGCACAATAAGTTCAGGGTCAGACTTCGTTAACGCATGAAGTTCAGGGTCAGACTTATTTAACACATTAAGTTCCGGGTCAGAATTATTTAACACATTAAGTTCAGGGTCAGACTTCGTTAACACATTCAGTTCAGGGTCAGAATTAGTTAACATGTTAAAGTTCAGGGTCAGACTTCGTTAACACATTAAGTTGAGGGTCAGACTTCGTTAACACATTAAGTTCAGGGTCAGAATTATTTAAAACATTAAATTCAGGGTTGGAATTAGTTAACATGTTAAAGTTCAGGGTCAGAATTAGTTAACACGTTAAGTTCAGTGTCAGAATTAGTTAACACATCAAGTTCAGTGTCAGACTTAGTTAACATGTTAAGTTCAGGGTCAGAATTAGTTAGCACAAGTTCAGGGTCAGACTTCGTTAACACGTTAAGTTCAAGGGTCAGAATTAGTTAACACATTAAGTTCAGTGTCAGAATTAGCACATTAAGTTCAGGGTCAGACTTCGTTAACACATTAAGTTCAGGGTCAGAATTAGTTAACACATTAACTTCAGGGTCAGAATTATTTAACACATTAAGTTCAGGGTCAGACTTCGTTAACACATTCAGTTCAGGGTCAGAATTAGTTAACATGTTAAAGTTCAGGGTCAGACTTTGTTAACACATTAAGTTGAGGGTCAGACTTCGTTAACACATTAAGTTCAGGGTCAGAATTAGTTAACACATTAAGTTCAGGGTCAGAATTAGCACGTTAAGTTCAGGGTCAGAATTATTTAACACATTAAGTTCAGGGTCGGAATTAGTTAACATGTTAAAGTTCAGGGTCAGAATTAGTTAACACGTTAAGTTCAGGGTCAGACTTCGTTAACACATTAAGTTCAGGGTCAGAATTAGTTAACACGTTAAGTTCGGGGTCAGAATTAATTAACACATTAAGTTCAGGGTCAGAATTAGTTAACATGTTAAAGTTCAGGGTCAGAATTAGTTAACACATTAAGTTCAGGGTCAGAATTAGTTAACAAGTTAAGTTCTGGGTCAGAATTAGTTAACACATTAAGTTCAGGGTCAGAATTAGTTAACACATTAATTTCCGGGTCAGAATTAGCACATTAAGTTAAGGGTCAGACTTCGTTAACACATTAAGTTCAGGGTCAGAATTAGTTAACATGTTAAAGTTCAGGGTCAGAATTAGTTAACACATTAAGTTCAGGGTCAGAATTAGTTAACAAGTTAAGTTCTGGGTCAGAATTAGTTAACACATTAAGTTCAGGGTCAGAATTACTTAACACGTTAAGTTCAGGGTCAGAATTAGTTAACACATCAAGTTCAGGGTCAGAATTAGTTAACATGTTAAGTTCAGGGTCAGAATTAGTTAGCACAAGCTCAGGGTCAGACTTCGTTAACACGTTAAGTTCAGGGTCAGACTTCGTTAACACATTAAGTTAAGGGTCAGAATTAGTTAACACGTTAAGTTCAGGGTCAGACTTCGTTAACACATTAAGTTCAGGGTCAGAATTAGTTAACACATTAAGTTCAGGGTCAGAATTAGCTCATTAAGTTCAGGGTCAGAATTATTTAACACATTAAATTCAGGGTCGGAATTAGTTAACATGTTAAAGTTCAGGGTCAGAAGTAGTTAACACGTTAAGTTCAGTGTCAGAATTAGTTAACACATCAAGTTCAGGGTCAGACTTAGTTAACATGTTAAGTTCAGGGTCAGAATTAGTTAGCACAAGTTCAGGGTCAGACTTCGTTAACACGTTAAGTTCAAGGGTCAGAATTAGTTAACACATTAAGTTCAGTGTCAGAATTAGCACATTAAGTTCAGGGTCAGACTTCGTTAACACATTAAGTTCAGGGTCAGAATTAGTTAACACATTAAGTTCCGGGTCAGAATTATTTAACACATTAAGTTCAGGGTCAGACTTCGTTAACACATTCAGTTCAGGGTCAGAATTAGTTAACATGTTAAAGTTCAGGGTCAGACTTCGTTAACACATTAAGTTGAGGGTCAGACTTCGTTAACACATTAAGTTCAGGGTCAGAATTAGTTAACACATTAAGTTCAGGGTCAGAATTAGCACGTTAAGTTCAGGGTCAGAATTATTTAACACATTAAGTTCAGGGTCGGAATTAGTTAACATGTTAAAGTTCAGGGTCAGAATTAGTTAACACGTTAAGTTCAGGGTCAGACTTCGTTAACACATTAAGTTGAGGGTCAGACTTCGTTAACACATTAAGTTCAGGGTCAGAATTAGTTAACACATTAAGTTCAGGGTCAGAATTAGCACGTTAAGTTCAGGGTCAGAATTATTTAACACATTAAGTTCAGGGTCGGAATTAGTTAACATGTTAAAGTTCGGGGTCAGAATTAATTAACACATTAAGTTCAGGGTCAGAATTAGTTAACATGTTAAAGTTCAGGGTCAGAATTAGTTAACACACTAAGTTCAGGGTCAGAATTAGTTAACAAGTTAAGTTCTGGGTCAGAATTAGTTAACATGTTAAAGTTCAGGGTCAGAATTAGTTAACACATTAAGTTCCGGGTCAGAATTAGCACATTAAGTTAAGGGTCAGACTTCGTTAACACATTAAGTTAAGGGTCAAAATTAGTTAACACATTAAGTTCAGGGTCAGAATTAGTTAACACATTAACTTCAGGGTCAGAATTATTTAACACATTAAGTTCAGGGTCAGACTTCGTTAACACATTCAGTTCAGGGTCAGAATTAGTTAACATGTTAAAGTTCAGGGTCAGACTTTGTTAACACATTAAGTTGAGGGTCAGACTTCGTTAACACATTAAGTTCAGGGTCAGAATTAGTTAACACATTAAGTTCAGGGTCAGAATTAGCACGTTAAGTTCAGGGTCAGAATTATTTAACACATTAAGTTCAGGGTCGGAATTAGTTAACATGTTAAAGTTCAGGGTCAGAATTAGTTAACACGTTAAGTTCAGGGTCAGACTTCGTTAACACATTAAGTTCAGGGTCAGAATTAGTTAACACGTTAAGTTCGGGGTCAGAATTAATTAACACATTAAGTTCAGGGTCAGAATTAGTTAACATGTTAAAGTTCAGGGTCAGAATTAGTTAACACATTAAGTTCAGGGTCAGAATTAGTTAACAAGTTAAGTTCTGGGTCAGAATTAGTTAACACATTAAGTTCAGGGTCAGAATTAGTTAACACATTAATTTCCGGGTCAGAATTAGCACATTAAGTTAAGGGTCAGACTTCGTTAACACATTAAGTTCAGGGTCAGAATTAGTTAACATGTTAAAGTTCAGGGTCAGAATTAGTTAACACATTAAGTTCAGGGTCAGAATTAGTTAACAAGTTAAGTTCTGGGTCAGAATTAGTTAACACATTAAGTTCAGGGTCAGAATTACTTAACACGTTAAGTTCAGGGTCAGAATTAGTTAACACATCAAGTTCAGGGTCAGAATTAGTTAACATGTTAAGTTCAGGGTCAGAATTAGTTAGCACAAGCTCAGGGTCAGACTTCGTTAACACGTTAAGTTCAGGGTCAGACTTCGTTAACACATTAAGTTAAGGGTCAGAATTAGTTAACACGTTAAGTTCAGGGTCAGACTTCGTTAACACATTAAGTTCAGGGTCAGAATTAGTTAACACATTAAGTTCAGGGTCAGAATTAGCTCATTAAGTTCAGGGTCAGAATTATTTAACACATTAAATTCAGGGTCGGAATTAGTTAACATGTTAAAGTTCAGGGTCAGAAGTAGTTAACACGTTAAGTTCAGTGTCAGAATTAGTTAACACATCAAGTTCAGGGTCAGACTTAGTTAACATGTTAAGTTCAGGGTCAGAATTAGTTAGCACAAGTTCAGGGTCAGACTTCGTTAACACGTTAAGTTCAAGGGTCAGAATTAGTTAACACATTAAGTTCAGTGTCAGAATTAGCACATTAAGTTCAGGGTCAGACCTCGTTAACACATTAAGTTCAGGGTCAGAATTAGTTAACACATTAAGTTCCGGGTCAGAATTATTTAACACATTAAGTTCAGGGTCAGACTTCGTTAACACATTCAGTTCAGGGTCAGAATTAGTTAACATGTTAAAGTTCAGGGTCAGACTTCGTTAACACATTAAGTTGAGGGTCAGACTTCGTTAACACATTAAGTTCAGGGTCAGAATTAGTTAACACATTAAGTTCAGGGTCAGAATTAGCACGTTAAGTTCAGGGTCAGAATTATTTAACACATTAAGTTCAGGGTCGGAATTAGTTAACATGTTAAAGTTCAGGGTCAGAATTAGTTAACACGTTAAGTTCAGGGTCAGACTTCGTTAACACATTAAGTTGAGGGTCAGACTTCGTTAACACATTAAGTTCAGGGTCAGAATTAGTTAACACATTAAGTTCAGGGTCAGAATTAGCACGTTAAGTTCAGGGTCAGAATTATTTAACACATTAAGTTCAGGGTCGGAATTAGTTAACATGTTAAAGTTCGGGGTCAGAATTAATTAACACATTAAGTTCAGGGTCAGAATTAGTTAACATGTTAAAGTTCAGGGTCAGAATTAGTTAACACACTAAGTTCAGGGTCAGAATTAGTTAACAAGTTAAGTTCTGGGTCAGAATTAGTTAACATGTTAAAGTTCAGGGTCAGAATTAGTTAACACATTAAGTTCCGGGTCAGAATTAGCACATTAAGTTAAGGGTCAGACTTCGTTAACACATTAAGTTAAGGGTCAAAATTAGTTAACACATTAAGTTCAGGGTCAGAATTAGCACATTAAGTTCAGGGTCAGAATTATTTAACACATTAAATTCAGGGTCGGAATTAGTTAACATGTTAAAGTTCAGGGTCAGAATTAGTTAACACATTAAGTTCAGGGTCAGACTTCGTTAACACATTAAGTTCAGGGTCAGAATTAGTTAACATGTTAAAGTTCAGGGTCAGACTTCGTTAACACGTTAAGTTCAGGGTCAGAATTAGTTAACACGTTAAGTTCCGGGTCAGAATTATTTAACACATTAAGTTCAGGGTCAGACTTCGTTAACACATTAAGTTCAGGGTCAGAATTAGTTAACACGTTAAAGTTCCGGGTCAGAATTAGTTAACACATTAAGTTCAGGGTCAGACTTAGTTAACACATTAAGTTCAGGGTCAGACTTCGTTAACACATTCAGTTCAGGGTCAGAATTAGTTAACATGTTAAAGTTCAGGGTCAGACTTCGTTAACACATTAAGTTGAGGGTCAAACTTCGTTAACACATTAAGTTCAGGGTCAGAATTAGTTAACACATTAATGTCAGGGTCAGAATTAGCACGTTAAGTTCAGGGTCAGAATTATTTAACACATTAAATTCAGGGTCGGAATTAGTTAACATGTTAAAGTTCAGGGTCAGAATTAGTTAACACATTAAGTTCAGGTTCAGACTTCGTTAACACATTAAGTTCAGGGTCAGAATTAGTTAACATGTTAAAGTTCAGGGTCAGACTTCGTTAACACGTTAAGTTCAGGGTCAGAATTAGTTAACATGTTAAAGTTCAGGGTCAGACTTCGTTAACACATTAAGTTCAGGGTCAGAATTAGTTAACACATTAAGTTCAGGGTCAGAATTATTTAACACATTAAATTCAGGGTCGGAATTAGTTAACATCTTAAAGTTCAGGGTCAGAATTAGTTAACACGTTAAGTTCAGGGTCAGAATTAGTTTACACATCAAGTTCAGGGTCAGAATTAGTTAACATGTTAAGTTCAGGGTCAGAATTAGTTAGCACAAGTTCAGGGTCAGACTTCGTTAACACGTTAAGTTCAGGGTCAGAATTAGTTAACACATTAAGTTCAGGGTCAGAATTAGCACATTAAGTTCAGGGTCAGACTTCGTTAACACATTAAGTTCAGGGTCAGAATTAGTTAACACATTAAGTTCTGGGTCAGAATTATTTAACACATTAAGTTCAGGGTCAGACTTCGTTAACACATTCAGTTCAGGGTCAGAATTAGTTAACATGTTAAAGTTCAGGGTCAGACTTCGTTAACACATTAAGTTGAGGGTCAAACTTCGTTAACACATTAAGTTCAGGGTCAGAATTAGTTAACACATTAAGTTCAGGGTCAGAATTAGCACGTTAAGTTCAGGGTCAGAATTATTTAACACATTAAATTCAGGGTCGGAATTAGTTAACATGTTAAAGTTCAGGGTCAGAATTAGTTAACACATTAAGTTCAGGTTCAGACTTCGTTAACACATTAAGTTCAGGGTCAGAATTAGTTAACATGTTAAAGTTCAGGGTCAGACTTCGTTAACACATTAAGTTCAGGGTCAGAATTAGTTAACACATTAAGTTCTGGGTCAGAATTATTTAACACATTAAGTTCAGGGTCAGAATTAGTTAACACGTTAAGTTCGGGGTCAGAATTAATTAACACATTAAGTTCAGGGTCAGAATTAGTTAACATGTTAAAGTTCAGGGTCAGAATTAGTTAACACATTAAGTTCAGGGTCACAATTAGTTAACAAGTTAAGTTCTGGGTCAGAATTAGTTAACACATTAAGTTCAGGTTCAGACTTAGTTAACACATTAATTTCCGGGTCAGAATTAGCACATTAAGTTAAGGGTCAGACTTCGTTAACACGTTAAGTTCAGGGTCAGACTTCGTTAACACATTAAGTTAAGGGTCAGAATTAGTTAACACGTTAAGTTCAGGGTCAGACTTCGTTAACACATTAAGTTCAGGGTCAGAATTAGTTAACACATTAAGTTCAGGGTCAGAATTAGCTCATTAAGTTCAGGGTCAGAATTATTTAACACATTAAATTCAGGGTCGGAATTAGTTAACATGTTAAAGTTCAGGGTCAGAAGTAGTTAACACGTTAAGTTCAGTGTCAGAATTAGTTAACACATCAAGTTCAGTGTCAGACTTAGTTAACATGTTAAGTTCAGGGTCAGAATTAGTTAGCACAAGTTCAGGGTCAGACTTCGTTAACACGTTAAGTTCAAGGGTCAGAATTAGTTAACACATTAAGTTCAGTGTCAGAATTAGCACATTAAGTTCAGGGTCAGACTTCGTTAACACATTAAGTTCAGGGTCACAATTAGTTAACAAGTTAAGTTCTGGGTCAGAATTAGTTAACACATTAAGTTCAGGTTCAGACTTAGTTAACACATTAATTTCCGGGTCAGAATTAGCACATTAAGTTAAGGGTCAGACTTCGTTAACACGTTAAGTTCAGGGTCAGACTTCGTTAACACATTAAGTTAAGGGTCAGAATTAGTTAACACGTTAAGTTCAGGGTCAGACTTCGTTAACACATTAAGTTCAGGGTCAGAATTAGTTAACACATTAAGTTCAGGGTCAGAATTAGCTCATTAAGTTCAGGGTCAGAATTATTTAACACATTAAATTCAGGGTCGGAATTAGTTAACATGTTAAAGTTCAGGGTCAGAAGTAGTTAACACGTTAAGTTCAGTGTCAGAATTAGTTAACACATCAAGTTCAGTGTCAGACTTAGTTAACATGTTAAGTTCAGGGTCAGAATTAGTTAGCACAAGTTCAGGGTCAGACTTCGTTAACACGTTAAGTTCAAGGGTCAGAATTAGTTAACACATTAAGTTCAGTGTCAGAATTAGCACATTAAGTTCAGGGTCAGACTTCGTTAACACATTAAGTTCAGGGTCAGAATTAGTTAACACATTAACTTCAGGGTCAGAATTATTTAACACATTAAGTTCAGGGTCAGACTTCGTTAACACATTCAGTTCAGGGTCAGAATTAGTTAACATGTTAAAGTTCAGGGTCAGACTTTGTTAACACATTAAGTTGAGGGTCAGACTTCGTTAACACATTAAGTTCAGGGTCAGAATTAGTTAACACATTAAGTTCAGGGTCAGAATTAGCACGTTAAGTTCAGGGTCAGAATTATTTAACACATTAAGTTCAGGGTCGGAATTAGTTAACATGTTAAAGTTCAGGGTCAGAATTAGTTAACACGTTAAGTTCAGGGTCAGACTTCGTTAACACATTAAGTTCAGGGTCAGAATTAGTTAACACGTTAAGTTCGGGGTCAGAATTAATTAACACATTAAGTTCAGGGTCAGAATTAGTTAACATGTTAAAGTTCAGGGTCAGAATTAGTTAACACATTAAGTTCAGGGTCAGAATTAGTTAACAAGTTAAGTTCTGGGTCAGAATTAGTTAACACATTAAGTTCAGGGTCAGAATTAGTTAACACATTAATTTCCGGGTCAGAATTAGCACATTAAGTTAAGGGTCAGACTTCGTTAACACATTAAGTTCAGGGTCAGAATTAGTTAACATGTTAAAGTTCAGGGTCAGAATTAGTTAACACATTAAGTTCAGGGTCAGAATTAGTTAACAAGTTAAGTTCTGGGTCAGAATTAGTTAACACATTAAGTTCAGGGTCAGAATTACTTAACACGTTAAGTTCAGGGTCAGAATTAGTTAACACATCAAGTTCAGGGTCAGAATTAGTTAACATGTTAAGTTCAGGGTCAGAATTAGTTAGCACAAGCTCAGGGTCAGACTTCGTTAACACGTTAAGTTCAGGGTCAGACTTCGTTAACACATTAAGTTAAGGGTCAGAATTAGTTAACACGTTAAGTTCAGGGTCAGACTTCGTTAACACATTAAGTTCAGGGTCAGAATTAGTTAACACATTAAGTTCAGGGTCAGAATTAGCTCATTAAGTTCAGGGTCAGAATTATTTAACACATTAAATTCAGGGTCGGAATTAGTTAACATGTTAAAGTTCAGGGTCAGAAGTAGTTAACACGTTAAGTTCAGTGTCAGAATTAGTTAACACATCAAGTTCAGGGTCAGACTTAGTTAACATGTTAAGTTCAGGGTCAGAATTAGTTAGCACAAGTTCAGGGTCAGACTTCGTTAACACGTTAAGTTCAAGGGTCAGAATTAGTTAACACATTAAGTTCAGTGTCAGAATTAGCACATTAAGTTCAGGGTCAGACCTCGTTAACACATTAAGTTCAGGGTCAGAATTAGTTAACACATTAAGTTCCGGGTCAGAATTATTTAACACATTAAGTTCAGGGTCAGACTTCGTTAACACATTCAGTTCAGGGTCAGAATTAGTTAACATGTTAAAGTTCAGGGTCAGACTTCGTTAACACATTAAGTTGAGGGTCAGAGTTCGTTAACACATTAAGTTCAGGGTCAGAATTAGTTAACACATTAAGTTCAGGGTCAGAATTAGCACGTTAAGTTCAGGGTCAGAATTATTTAACACATTAAGTTCAGGGTCGGAATTAGTTAACATGTTAAAGTTCAGGGTCAGAATTAGTTAACACGTTAAGTTCAGGGTCAGACTTCGTTAACACATTAAGTTGAGGGTCAGACTTCGTTAACACATTAAGTTCAGGGTCAGAATTAGTTAACACATTAAGTTCAGGGTCAGAATTAGCACGTTAAGTTCAGGGTCAGAATTATTTAACACATTAAGTTCAGGGTCGGAATTAGTTAACATGTTAAAGTTCGGGGTCAGAATTAATTAACACATTAAGTTCAGGGTCAGAATTAGTTAACATGTTAAAGTTCAGGGTCAGAATTAGTTAACACACTAAGTTCAGGGTCAGAATTAGTTAACAAGTTAAGTTCTGGGTCAGAATTAGTTAACACATTAAGTTCAGGGTCAGAATTAGTTAACACATTAAGTTCCGGGTCAGAATTAGCACATTAAGTTAAGGGTCAGACTTCGTTAACACATTAAGTTAAGGGTCAAAATTAGTTAACACATTAAGTTCAGGGTCAGAATTAGCACATTAAGTTCAGGGTCAGAATTATTTAACACATTAAATTCAGGGTCGGAATTAGTTAACATGTTAAAGTTCAGGGTCAGAATTAGTTAACACATTAAGTTCAGGGTCAGACTTCGTTAACACATTAAGTTCAGGGTCAGAATTAGTTAACATGTTAAAGTTCAGGGTCAGACTTCGTTAACACGTTAAGTTCAGGGTCAGAATTAGTTAACACGTTAAGTTCCGGGTCAGAATTATTTAACACATTAAGTTCAGGGTCAGACTTCGTTAACACATTAAGTTCAGGGTCAGAATTAGTTAACACGTTAAAGTTCCGGGTCAGAATTAGTTAACACATTAAGTTCAGGGTCAGACTTAGTTAACACATTAAGTTAAGGGTCAGACTTCGTTAACACATTAAGCTCAGGGTCAGAATTAGTTAACATTAAGTTCAGGGTCAGAGTTCGTTAACACATTAAGTTTAGGGTCAGAATTAGTTAACACATTAAGTTCAGGGTCAGAATTAGCACAATAAGTTCAGGGTCAGACTTCGTTAACGCATGAAGTTCAGGGTCAGACTTATTTAACACATTAAGTTCCGGGTCAGAATTATTTAACACATTAAGTTCAGGGTCAGACTTCGTTAACACATTCAGTTCAGGGTCAGAATTAGTTAACATGTTAAAGTTCAGGGTCAGACTTCGTTAACACATTAAGTTGAGGGTCAGACTTCGTTAACACATTAAGTTCAGGGTCAGAATTATTTAAAACATTAAATTCAGGGTTGGAATTAGTTAACATGTTAAAGTTCAGGGTCAGAATTAGTTAACACGTTAAGTTCAGTGTCAGAATTAGTTAACACATCAAGTTCAGTGTCAGACTTAGTTAACATGTTAAGTTCAGGGTCAGAATTAGTTAGCACAAGTTCAGGGTCAGACTTCGTTAACACGTTAAGTTCAAGGGTCAGAATTAGTTAACACATTAAGTTCAGTGTCAGAATTAGCACATTAAGTTCAGGGTCAGACTTCGTTAACACATTAAGTTCAGGGTCAGAATTAGTTAACACATTAACTTCAGGGTCAGAATTATTTAACACATTAAGTTCAGGGTCAGACTTCGTTAACACATTCAGTTCAGGGTCAGAATTAGTTAACATGTTAAAGTTCAGGGTCAGACTTTGTTAACACATTAAGTTGAGGGTCAGACTTCGTTAACACATTAAGTTCAGGGTCAGAATTAGTTAACACATTAAGTTCAGGGTCAGAATTAGCACGTTAAGTTCAGGGTCAGAATTATTTAACACATTAAGTTCAGGGTCGGAATTAGTTAACATGTTAAAGTTCAGGGTCAGAATTAGTTAACACGTTAAGTTCAGGGTCAGACTTCGTTAACACATTAAGTTCAGGGTCAGAATTAGTTAACACGTTAAGTTCGGGGTCAGAATTAATTAACACATTAAGTTCAGGGTCAGAATTAGTTAACATGTTAAAGTTCAGGGTCAGAATTAGTTAACACATTAAGTTCAGGGTCAGAATTAGTTAACAAGTTAAGTTCTGGGTCAGAATTAGTTAACACATTAAGTTCAGGGTCAGAATTAGTTAACACATTAATTTCCGGGTCAGAATTAGCACATTAAGTTAAGGGTCAGACTTCGTTAACACATTAAGTTCAGGGTCAGAATTAGTTAACATGTTAAAGTTCAGGGTCAGAATTAGTTAACACATTAAGTTCAGGGTCAGAATTAGTTAACAAGTTAAGTTCTGGGTCAGAATTAGTTAACACATTAAGTTCAGGGTCAGAATTACTTAACACGTTAAGTTCAGGGTCAGAATTAGTTAACACATCAAGTTCAGGGTCAGAATTAGTTAACATGTTAAGTTCAGGGTCAGAATTAGTTAGCACAAGCTCAGGGTCAGACTTCGTTAACACGTTAAGTTCAGGGTCAGACTTCGTTAACACATTAAGTTAAGGGTCAGAATTAGTTAACACGTTAAGTTCAGGGTCAGACTTCGTTAACACATTAAGTTCAGGGTCAGAATTAGTTAACACATTAAGTTCAGGGTCAGAATTAGCTCATTAAGTTCAGGGTCAGAATTATTTAACACATTAAATTCAGGGTCGGAATTAGTTAACATGTTAAAGTTCAGGGTCAGAAGTAGTTAACACGTTAAGTTCAGTGTCAGAATTAGTTAACACATCAAGTTCAGGGTCAGACTTAGTTAACATGTTAAGTTCAGGGTCAGAATTAGTTAGCACAAGTTCAGGGTCAGACTTCGTTAACACGTTAAGTTCAAGGGTCAGAATTAGTTAACACATTAAGTTCAGTGTCAGAATTAGCACATTAAGTTCAGGGTCAGACCTCGTTAACACATTAAGTTCAGGGTCAGAATTAGTTAACACATTAAGTTCCGGGTCAGAATTATTTAACACATTAAGTTCAGGGTCAGACTTCGTTAACACATTCAGTTCAGGGTCAGAATTAGTTAACATGTTAAAGTTCAGGGTCAGACTTCGTTAACACATTAAGTTGAGGGTCAGACTTCGTTAACACATTAAGTTCAGGGTCAGAATTAGTTAACACATTAAGTTCAGGGTCAGAATTAGCACGTTAAGTTCAGGGTCAGAATTATTTAACACATTAAGTTCAGGGTCGGAATTAGTTAACATGTTAAAGTTCAGGGTCAGAATTAGTTAACACGTTAAGTTCAGGGTCAGACTTCGTTAACACATTAAGTTGAGGGTCAGACTTCGTTAACACATTAAGTTCAGGGTCAGAATTAGTTAACACATTAAGTTCAGGGTCAGAATTAGCACGTTAAGTTCAGGGTCAGAATTATTTAACACATTAAGTTCAGGGTCGGAATTAGTTAACATGTTAAAGTTCGGGGTCAGAATTAATTAACACATTAAGTTCAGGGTCAGAATTAGTTAACATGTTAAAGTTCAGGGTCAGAATTAGTTAACACACTAAGTTCAGGGTCAGAATTAGTTAACAAGTTAAGTTCTGGGTCAGAATTAGTTAACATGTTAAAGTTCAGGGTCAGAATTAGTTAACACATTAAGTTCCGGGTCAGAATTAGCACATTAAGTTAAGGGTCAGACTTCGTTAACACATTAAGTTAAGGGTCAAAATTAGTTAACACATTAAGTTCAGGGTCAGAATTAGCACATTAAGTTCAGGGTCAGAATTATTTAACACATTAAATTCAGGGTCGGAATTAGTTAACATGTTAAAGTTCAGGGTCAGAATTAGTTAACACATTAAGTTCAGGGTCAGACTTCGTTAACACATTAAGTTCAGGGTCAGAATTAGTTAACATGTTAAAGTTCAGGGTCAGACTTCGTTAACACGTTAAGTTCAGGGTCAGAATTAGTTAACACGTTAAGTTCCGGGTCAGAATTATTTAACACATTAAGTTCAGGGTCAGACTTCGTTAACACATTAAGTTCAGGGTCAGAATTAGTTAACACGTTAAAGTTCCGGGTCAGAATTAGTTAACACATTAAGTTCAGGGTCAGACTTAGTTAACACATTAAGTTCAGGGTCAGACTTCGTTAACACATTCAGTTCAGGGTCAGAATTAGTTAACATGTTAAAGTTCAGGGTCAGACTTCGTTAACACATTAAGTTGAGGGTCAAACTTCGTTAACACATTAAGTTCAGGGTCAGAATTAGTTAACACATTAATGTCAGGGTCAGAATTAGCACGTTAAGTTCAGGGTCAGAATTATTTAACACATTAAATTCAGGGTCGGAATTAGTTAACATGTTAAAGTTCAGGGTCAGAATTAGTTAACACATTAAGTTCAGGTTCAGACTTCGTTAACACATTAAGTTCAGGGTCAGAATTAGTTAACATGTTAAAGTTCAGGGTCAGACTTCGTTAACACGTTAAGTTCAGGGTCAGAATTAGTTAACATGTTAAAGTTCAGGGTCAGACTTCGTTAACACATTAAGTTCAGGGTCAGAATTAGTTAACACATTAAGTTCAGGGTCAGAATTATTTAACACATTAAATTCAGGGTCGGAATTAGTTAACATCTTAAAGTTCAGGGTCAGAATTAGTTAACACGTTAAGTTCAGGGTCAGAATTAGTTTACACATCAAGTTCAGGGTCAGAATTAGTTAACATGTTAAGTTCAGGGTCAGAATTAGTTAGCACAAGTTCAGGGTCAGACTTCGTTAACACGTTAAGTTCAGGGTCAGAATTAGTTAACACATTAAGTTCAGGGTCAGAATTAGCACATTAAGTTCAGGGTCAGACTTCGTTAACACATTAAGTTCAGGGTCAGAATTAGTTAACACATTAAGTTCTGGGTCAGAATTATTTAACACATTAAGTTCAGGGTCAGACTTCGTTAACACATTCAGTTCAGGGTCAGAATTAGTTAACATGTTAAAGTTCAGGGTCAGACTTCGTTAACACATTAAGTTGAGGGTCAAACTTCGTTAACACATTAAGTTCAGGGTCAGAATTAGTTAACACATTAAGTTCAGGGTCAGAATTAGCACGTTAAGTTCAGGGTCAGAATTATTTAACACATTAAATTCAGGGTCGGAATTAGTTAACATGTTAAAGTTCAGGGTCAGAATTAGTTAACACATTAAGTTCAGGTTCAGACTTCGTTAACACATTAAGTTCAGGGTCAGAATTAGTTAACATGTTAAAGTTCAGGGTCAGACTTCGTTAACACATTAAGTTCAGGGTCAGAATTAGTTAACACATTAAGTTCTGGGTCAGAATTATTTAACACATTAAGTTCAGGGTCAGAATTAGTTAACACGTTAAGTTCGGGGTCAGAATTAATTAACACATTAAGTTCAGGGTCAGAATTAGTTAACATGTTAAAGTTCAGGGTCAGAATTAGTTAACACATTAAGTTCAGGGTCACAATTAGTTAACAAGTTAAGTTCTGGGTCAGAATTAGTTAACACATTAAGTTCAGGTTCAGACTTAGTTAACACATTAATTTCCGGGTCAGAATTAGCACATTAAGTTAAGGGTCAGACTTCGTTAACACGTTAAGTTCAGGGTCAGACTTCGTTAACACATTAAGTTAAGGGTCAGAATTAGTTAACACGTTAAGTTCAGGGTCAGACTTCGTTAACACATTAAGTTCAGGGTCAGAATTAGTTAACACATTAAGTTCAGGGTCAGAATTAGCTCATTAAGTTCAGGGTCAGAATTATTTAACACATTAAATTCAGGGTCGGAATTAGTTAACATGTTAAAGTTCAGGGTCAGAAGTAGTTAACACGTTAAGTTCAGTGTCAGAATTAGTTAACACATCAAGTTCAGTGTCAGACTTAGTTAACATGTTAAGTTCAGGGTCAGAATTAGTTAGCACAAGTTCAGGGTCAGACTTCGTTAACACGTTAAGTTCAAGGGTCAGAATTAGTTAACACATTAAGTTCAGTGTCAGAATTAGCACATTAAGTTCAGGGTCAGACTTCGTTAACACATTAAGTTCAGGGTCACAATTAGTTAACAAGTTAAGTTCTGGGTCAGAATTAGTTAACACATTAAGTTCAGGTTCAGACTTAGTTAACACATTAATTTCCGGGTCAGAATTAGCACATTAAGTTAAGGGTCAGACTTCGTTAACACGTTAAGTTCAGGGTCAGACTTCGTTAACACATTAAGTTAAGGGTCAGAATTAGTTAACACGTTAAGTTCAGGGTCAGACTTCGTTAACACATTAAGTTCAGGGTCAGAATTAGTTAACACATTAAGTTCAGGGTCAGAATTAGCTCATTAAGTTCAGGGTCAGAATTATTTAACACATTAAATTCAGGGTCGGAATTAGTTAACATGTTAAAGTTCAGGGTCAGAAGTAGTTAACACGTTAAGTTCAGTGTCAGAATTAGTTAACACATCAAGTTCAGTGTCAGACTTAGTTAACATGTTAAGTTCAGGGTCAGAATTAGTTAGCACAAGTTCAGGGTCAGACTTCGTTAACACGTTAAGTTCAAGGGTCAGAATTAGTTAACACATTAAGTTCAGTGTCAGAATTAGCACATTAAGTTCAGGGTCAGACTTCGTTAACACATTAAGTTCAGGGTCAGAATTAGTTAACACATTAACTTCAGGGTCAGAATTATTTAACACATTAAGTTCAGGGTCAGACTTCGTTAACACATTCAGTTCAGGGTCAGAATTAGTTAACATGTTAAAGTTCAGGGTCAGACTTTGTTAACACATTAAGTTGAGGGTCAGACTTCGTTAACACATTAAGTTCAGGGTCAGAATTAGTTAACACATTAAGTTCAGGGTCAGAATTAGCACGTTAAGTTCAGGGTCAGAATTATTTAACACATTAAGTTCAGGGTCGGAATTAGTTAACATGTTAAAGTTCAGGGTCAGAATTAGTTAACACGTTAAGTTCAGGGTCAGACTTCGTTAACACATTAAGTTCAGGGTCAGAATTAGTTAACACGTTAAGTTCGGGGTCAGAATTAATTAACACATTAAGTTCAGGGTCAGAATTAGTTAACATGTTAAAGTTCAGGGTCAGAATTAGTTAACACATTAAGTTCAGGGTCAGAATTAGTTAACAAGTTAAGTTCTGGGTCAGAATTAGTTAACACATTAAGTTCAGGGTCAGAATTAGTTAACACATTAATTTCCGGGTCAGAATTAGCACATTAAGTTAAGGGTCAGACTTCGTTAACACATTAAGTTCAGGGTCAGAATTAGTTAACATGTTAAAGTTCAGGGTCAGAATTAGTTAACACATTAAGTTCAGGGTCAGAATTAGTTAACAAGTTAAGTTCTGGGTCAGAATTAGTTAACACATTAAGTTCAGGGTCAGAATTACTTAACACGTTAAGTTCAGGGTCAGAATTAGTTAACACATCAAGTTCAGGGTCAGAATTAGTTAACATGTTAAGTTCAGGGTCAGAATTAGTTAGCACAAGCTCAGGGTCAGACTTCGTTAACACGTTAAGTTCAGGGTCAGACTTCGTTAACACATTAAGTTAAGGGTCAGAATTAGTTAACACGTTAAGTTCAGGGTCAGACTTCGTTAACACATTAAGTTCAGGGTCAGAATTAGTTAACACATTAAGTTCAGGGTCAGAATTAGCTCATTAAGTTCAGGGTCAGAATTATTTAACACATTAAATTCAGGGTCGGAATTAGTTAACATGTTAAAGTTCAGGGTCAGAAGTAGTTAACACGTTAAGTTCAGTGTCAGAATTAGTTAACACATCAAGTTCAGGGTCAGACTTAGTTAACATGTTAAGTTCAGGGTCAGAATTAGTTAGCACAAGTTCAGGGTCAGACTTCGTTAACACGTTAAGTTCAAGGGTCAGAATTAGTTAACACATTAAGTTCAGTGTCAGAATTAGCACATTAAGTTCAGGGTCAGACCTCGTTAACACATTAAGTTCAGGGTCAGAATTAGTTAACACATTAAGTTCCGGGTCAGAATTATTTAACACATTAAGTTCAGGGTCAGACTTCGTTAACACATTCAGTTCAGGGTCAGAATTAGTTAACATGTTAAAGTTCAGGGTCAGACTTCGTTAACACATTAAGTTGAGGGTCAGAGTTCGTTAACACATTAAGTTCAGGGTCAGAATTAGTTAACACATTAAGTTCAGGGTCAGAATTAGCACGTTAAGTTCAGGGTCAGAATTATTTAACACATTAAGTTCAGGGTCGGAATTAGTTAACATGTTAAAGTTCAGGGTCAGAATTAGTTAACACGTTAAGTTCAGGGTCAGACTTCGTTAACACATTAAGTTGAGGGTCAGACTTCGTTAACACATTAAGTTCAGGGTCAGAATTAGTTAACACATTAAGTTCAGGGTCAGAATTAGCACGTTAAGTTCAGGGTCAGAATTATTTAACACATTAAGTTCAGGGTCGGAATTAGTTAACATGTTAAAGTTCGGGGTCAGAATTAATTAACACATTAAGTTCAGGGTCAGAATTAGTTAACATGTTAAAGTTCAGGGTCAGAATTAGTTAACACACTAAGTTCAGGGTCAGAATTAGTTAACAAGTTAAGTTCTGGGTCAGAATTAGTTAACACATTAAGTTCAGGGTCAGAATTAGTTAACACATTAAGTTCCGGGTCAGAATTAGCACATTAAGTTAAGGGTCAGACTTCGTTAACACATTAAGTTAAGGGTCAAAATTAGTTAACACATTAAGTTCAGGGTCAGAATTAGCACATTAAGTTCAGGGTCAGAATTATTTAACACATTAAATTCAGGGTCGGAATTAGTTAACATGTTAAAGTTCAGGGTCAGAATTAGTTAACACATTAAGTTCAGGGTCAGACTTCGTTAACACATTAAGTTCAGGGTCAGAATTAGTTAACATGTTAAAGTTCAGGGTCAGACTTCGTTAACACGTTAAATTCAGGGTCAGAATTAGTTAACACGTTAAGTTCCGGGTCAGAATTATTTAACACATTAAGTTCAGGGTCAGACTTCGTTAACACATTAAGTTCAGGGTCAGAATTAGTTAACACGTTAAAGTTCCGGGTCAGAATTAGTTAACACATTAAGTTCAGGGTCAGACTTAGTTAACACATTAAGTTAAGGGTCAGACTTCGTTAACACATTAAGCTCAGGGTCAGAATTAGTTAACATTAAGTTCAGGGTCAGAGTTCGTTAACACATTAAGTTTAGGGTCAGAATTAGTTAACACATTAAGTTCAGGGTCAGAATTAGCACAATAAGTTCAGGGTCAGACTTCGTTAACGCATGAAGTTCAGGGTCAGACTTATTTAACACATTAAGTTCCGGGTCAGAATTATTTAACACATTAAGTTCAGGGTCAGACTTCGTTAACACATTCAGTTCAGGGTCAGAATTAGTTAACATGTTAAAGTTCAGGGTCAGACTTCGTTAACACATTAAGTTGAGGGTCAGACTTCGTTAACACATTAAGTTCAGGGTCAGAATTATTTAAAACATTAAATTCAGGGTTGGAATTAGTTAACATGTTAAAGTTCAGGGTCAGAATTAGTTAACACGTTAAGTTCAGTGTCAGAATTAGTTAACACATCAAGTTCAGTGTCAGACTTAGTTAACATGTTAAGTTCAGGGTCAGAATTAGTTAGCACAAGTTCAGGGTCAGACTTCGTTAACACGTTAAGTTCAAGGGTCAGAATTAGTTAACACATTAAGTTCAGTGTCAGAATTAGCACATTAAGTTCAGGGTCAGACTTCGTTAACACATTAAGTTCAGGGTCAGAATTAGTTAACACATTAACTTCAGGGTCAGAATTATTTAACACATTAAGTTCAGGGTCAGACTTCGTTAACACATTCAGTTCAGGGTCAGAATTAGTTAACATGTTAAAATTCAGGGTCAGACTTTGTTAACACATTAAGTTGAGGGTCAGACTTCGTTAACACATTAAGTTCAGGGTCAGAATTAGTTAACACATTAAGTTCAGGGTCAGAATTAGCACGTTAAGTTCAGGGTCAGAATTATTTAACACATTAAGTTCAGGGTCGGAATTAGTTAACATGTTAAAGTTCAGGGTCAGAATTAGTTAACACGTTAAGTTCAGGGTCAGACTTCGTTAACACATTAAGTTCAGGGTCAGAATTAGTTAACACGTTAAGTTCGGGGTCAGAATTAATTAACACATTAAGTTCAGGGTCAGAATTAGTTAACATGTTAAAGTTCAGGGTCAGAATTAGTTAACACATTAAGTTCAGGGTCAGAATTAGTTAACAAGTTAAGTTCTGGGTCAGAATTAGTTAACACATTAAGTTCAGGGTCAGAATTAGTTAACACATTAATTTCCGGGTCAGAATTAGCACATTAAGTTAAGGGTCAGACTTCGTTAACACATTAAGTTCAGGGTCAGAATTAGTTAACATGTTAAAGTTCAGGGTCAGAATTAGTTAACACATTAAGTTCAGGGTCAGAATTAGTTAACAAGTTAAGTTCTGGGTCAGAATTAGTTAACACATTAAGTTCAGGGTCAGAATTACTTAACACGTTAAGTTCCGGGTCAGAATTAGTTAACACATCAAGTTCAGGGTCAGAATTAGTTAACATGTTAAGTTCAGGGTCAGAATTAGTTAGCACAAGCTCAGGGTCAGACTTCGTTAACACGTTAAGTTCAGGGTCAGACTTCGTTAACACATTAAGTTAAGGGTCAGAATTAGTTAACACGTTAAGTTCAGGGTCAGACTTCGTTAACACATTAAGTTCAGGGTCAGAATTAGTTAACACATTAAGTTCAGGGTCAGAATTAGCTCATTAAGTTCAGGGTCAGAATTATTTAACACATTAAATTCAGGGTCGGAATTAGTTAACATGTTAAAGTTCAGGGTCAGAAGTAGTTAACACGTTAAGTTCAGTGTCAGAATTAGTTAACACATCAAGTTCAGGGTCAGACTTAGTTAACATGTTAAGTTCAGGGTCAGAATTAGTTAGCACAAGTTCAGGGTCAGACTTCGTTAACACGTTAAGTTCAAGGGTCAGAATTAGTTAACACATTAAGTTCAGTGTCAGAATTAGCACATTAAGTTCAGGGTCAGACCTCGTTAACACATTAAGTTCAGGGTCAGAATTAGTTAACACATTAAGTTCCGGGTCAGAATTATTTAACACATTAAGTTCAGGGTCAGACTTCGTTAACACATTCAGTTCAGGGTCAGAATTAGTTAACATGTTAAAGTTCAGGGTCAGACTTCGTTAACACATTAAGTTGAGGGTCAGACTTCGTTAACACATTAAGTTCAGGGTCAGAATTAGTTAACACATTAAGTTCAGGGTCAGAATTAGCACGTTAAGTTCAGGGTCAGAATTATTTAACACATTAAGTTCAGGGTCGGAATTAGTTAACATGTTAAAGTTCAGGGTCAGAATTAGTTAACACGTTAAGTTCAGGGTCAGACTTCGTTAACACATTAAGTTGAGGGTCAGACTTCGTTAACACATTAAGTTCAGGGTCAGAATTAGTTAACACATTAAGTTCAGGGTCAGAATTAGCACGTTAAGTTCAGGGTCAGAATTATTTAACACATTAAGTTCAGGGTCGGAATTAGTTAACATGTTAAAGTTCGGGGTCAGAATTAATTAACACATTAAGTTCAGGGTCAGAATTAGTTAACATGTTAAAGTTCAGGGTCAGAATTAGTTAACACACTAAGTTCAGGGTCAGAATTAGTTAACAAGTTAAGTTCTGGGTCAGAATTAGTTAACACATTAAGTTCAGGGTCAGAATTAGTTAACACATTAAGTTCCGGGTCAGAATTAGCACATTAAGTTAAGGGTCAGACTTCGTTAACACATTAAGTTAAGGGTCAAAATTAGTTAACACATTAAGTTCAGGGTCAGAATTAGCACATTAAGTTCAGGGTCAGAATTATTTAACACATTAAATTCAGGGTCGGAATTAGTTAACATGTTAAAGTTCAGGGTCAGAATTAGTTAACACATTAAGTTCAGGGTCAGACTTCGTTAACACATTAAGTTCAGGGTCAGAATTAGTTAACATGTTAAAGTTCAGGGTCAGACTTCGTTAACACGTTAAGTTCAGGGTCAGAATTAGTTAACACGTTAAGTTCCGGGTCAGAATTATTTAACACATTAAGTTCAGGGTCAGACTTCGTTAACACATTAAGTTCAGGGTCAGAATTAGTTAACACGTTAAAGTTCCGGGTCAGAATTAGTTAACACATTAAGTTCAGGGTCAGACTTAGTTAACACATTAAGTTAAGGGTCAGACTTCGTTAACACATTAAGCTCAGGGTCAGAATTAGTTAACATTAAGTTCAGGGTCAGAGTTCGTTAACACATTAAGTTTAGGGTCAGAATTAGTTAACACATTAAGTTCAGGGTCAGAATTAGCACAATAAGTTCAGGGTCAGACTTCGTTAACGCATGAAGTTCAGGGTCAGACTTATTTAACACATTAAGTTCCGGGTCAGAATTATTTAACACATTAAGTTCAGGGTCAGACTTCGTTAACACATTCAGTTCAGGGTCAGAATTAGTTAACATGTTAAAGTTCAGGGTCAGACTTCGTTAACACATTAAGTTGAGGGTCAGACTTCGTTAACACATTAAGTTCAGGGTCAGAATTATTTAAAACATTAAATTCAGGGTTGGAATTAGTTAACATGTTAAAGTTCAGGGTCAGAATTAGTTAACACGTTAAGTTCAGGGTCAGAATTATTTAACATGTTAAGTTCAGGGTCAGAATTAGTTAACACATTAAGTTCAGGGTCAGACTTCGTTAACACATTAAGTTCAGGGTCAGACTTCGTTAACACATTAAGTTAAGGGTCAGACTTCGTTACCACATTAAGTTCAGGGTCAGAATTAGTTAACACATTAAGTTCAGGGTCAGAATTATTTAACATGTTAAGTTCAGGGTCAGAATTAGTTAACACATTAAGTTCAGGGTCAGACTTCGTTAACACATTAAGTTCAGGGTCAGACTTCGTTAACACATTAAGTTCAGGGTCAGACTTCGTTAACACATTAAGTTCCGGGTCAGAATTAGTTAACACATTAAGTTCAGGGTCAGAATTAGCACATTAAGTTCAGGGTCAGAATTATTTAACACATAAAATTCAGGGTCAGAATTAGTTAACATGTTAAAGTTCAGGGTCAGAATTAGTTAACACGTTAAGTTCAGGGTCAGAATTAGTTAACACATCAAGTTCAGGGTCAGAATTAGTTAACACGTTAAGTTCAGGGTCAGAATTAGTTAGCACAAGTTCAGGGTCAGAATTAGTTAACACGTTAAGTTCAGGGTCAGACTTCGTTAACACATTAAGTTCAGGGTCAGAATTAGTTAACACATTAAGTTCAGGGTCAGAATTAGCTCATTAAGTTCAGGGTCAGAATTATTTAACACATTAAGTCCAGGGTCGGAATTAGTTAACATCTTAAAGTTCAGGGTCAGAATTAGTTAACACGTTAAGTTCAGGGTCAGAATTAGTTAGCACAAGTTCAGGGTCAGACTTCGTTAACACGTTAAGTTCAGGGTCAGAATTAGTTAACACATTAAGTTCAGGGTCAGAATTAGCACATTAAGTTCAGGGTCAGACTTCGTTAACACATTAAGTTCAGGGTCAGAATTAGTTAACACATTAAGTTCCGGGTCAGAATTATTTAACACATTAAGTTCAGGGTCAGACTTCGTTAACACATTAAGTTGAGGGTCAAACTTCGTTAACACATTAAGTTCAGGGTCAGAATTAGTTAACACATTAAGTTCAGGGTCAGAATTAGCACGTTAAGTTCAGGGTCAGAATTATTTAACACATTAAATTCAGGGTCGGAATTAGTTAACATGTTAAAGTTCAGGGTCAGAATTAGTTAACACATTAAGTTCAGGTTCAGACTTCGTTAACACATTAAGTTCAGGGTCAGAATTAGTTAACATGTTAAAGTTCAGGGTCAGACTTCGTTAACACGTTAAGTTCAGGGTCAGAATTAGTTAACATGTTAAAGTTCAGGGTCAGACTTCGTTAACACATTAAGTTCAGGGTCAGAATTAGTTAACACATTAAGTTCCGGGTCAGAATTATTTAACACATTAAGTTCAGGGTCAGAATTAGTTAACACGTTAAGTTCGGGGTCAGAATTAATTAACACATTAAGTTCAGGGTCAGAATTAGTTAACATGTTAAAGTTCAGGGTCAGAATTAGTTAACACATTAAGTTCAGGGTCAGACTTCGTTAACACATTAAGTTCAGGGTCAGAATTAGTTAACACATTAAGTTCAGGGTCAGAATTATTTAACACATTAAATTCAGGGTCGGAATTAGTTAACATCTTAAAGTTCAGGGTCAGAATTAGTTAACACGTAAAGTTCAGGGTCAGAATTAGTTTACACATCAAGTTCAGGGTCAGAATTAGTTAACATGTTAAGTTCAGGGTCAGAATTAGTTAGCACAAGTTCAGGGTCAGAATTAGTTAACACATTAAGTTCAGGGTCAGAATTAGCACGTTAAGTTCAGGGTCAGAATTATTTAACACATTAAATTCAGGGTCGGAATTAGTTAACATGTTAAAGTTCAGGGTCAGAATTAGTTAACACATTAAGTTCAGGTTCAGACTTCGTTAACACATTAAGTTCAGGGTCAGAATTAGTTAACATGTTAAAGTTCAGGGTCAGACTTCGTTAACACGTTAAGTTCAGGGTCAGAATTAGTTAACATGTTAAAGTTCAGGGTCAGACTTCGTTAACACATTAAGTTCAGGGTCAGAATTAGTTAACACATTAAGTTCAGGGTCAGAATTATTTAACACATTAAGTTCAGGGTCAGAATTAGTTAACACGTTAAGTTCGGGGTCAGAATTAATTAACACATTAAGTTCAGGGTCAGAATTAGTTAACATGTTAAAGTTCAGGGTCAGAATTAGTTAACACATTAAGTTCAGGGTCAGACTTCGTTAACACATTAAGTTCAGGGTCAGAATTAGTTAACACATTAAGTTCAGGGTCAGAATTATTTAACACATTAAATTCAGGGTCGGAATTAGTTAACATCTTAAAGTTCAGGGTCAGAATTAGTTAACACGTTAAGTTCAGGGTCAGAATTAGTTTACACATCAAGTTCAGGGTCAGAATTAGTTAACATGTTAAGTTCAGGGTCAGAATTAGTTAGCACAAGTTCAGGGTCAGACTTCGTTAACACGTTAAGTTCAGGGTCAGAATTAGTTAACACATTAAGTTCAGGGTCAGAATTAGCACATTAAGTTCAGGGTCAGACTTCGTTAACACATTAAGTTCAGGGTCAGAATTAGTTAACACATTAAGTTCCGGGTCAGAATTATTTAACACATTAAGTTCAGGGTCAGACTTCGTTAACACATTCAGTTCAGGGTCAGAATTAGTTAACATGTTAAAGTTCAGGGTCAGACTTCATTAACACATTAAGTTGAGGGTCAAACTTCGTTAACACATTAAGTTCAGGGTCAGAATTAGTTAACACATTAAGTTCAGGGTCAGAATTAGCACGTTAAGTTCAGGGTCAGAATTAGTTAACACATTAAGTTCTGGGTCAGAATTATTTAACACATTAAATTCAGGGTCGGAATTAGTTAACATCTTAAAGTTCAGGGTCAGAATTAGTTAACACGTAAAGTTCAGGGTCAGAATTAGTTTACACATCAAGTTCAGGGTCAGAATTAGTTAACATGTTAAGTTCAGGGTCAGAATTAGTTAGCACAAGTTCAGGGTCAGAATTAGTTAACACATTAAGTTCAGGGTCAGAATTAGCACGTTAAGTTCAGGGTCAGAATTATTTAACACATTAAATTCAGGGTCGGAATTAGTTAACATGTTAAAGTTCAGGGTCAGAATTAGTTAACACATTAAGTTCAGGTTCAGACTTCGTTAACACATTAAGTTCAGGGTCAGAATTAGTTAACATGTTAAAGTTCAGGGTCAGACTTCGTTAACACGTTAAGTTCAGGGTCAGAATTAGTTAACATGTTAAAGTTCAGGGTCAGACTTCGTTAACACATTAAGTTCAGGGTCAGAATTAGTTAACACATTAAGTTCCGGGTCAGAATTATTTAACACATTAAGTTCAGGGTCAGAATTAGTTAACACGTTAAGTTCGGGGTCAGAATTAATTAACACATTAAGTTCAGGGTCAGAATTAGTTAACATGTTAAAGTTCAGGGTCAGAATTAGTTAACACATTAAGTTCAGGGTCAGACTTCGTTAACACATTAAGTTCAGGGTCAGAATTAGTTAACACATTAAGTTCAGGGTCAGAATTAGTTAACACGTTAAGTTCAGGGTCAGAATTAGTTTACACATCAAGTTCAGGGTCAGAATTAGTTAACATGTTAAGTTCAGGGTCAGAATTAGTTAGCACAAGTTCAGGGTCAGACTTCGTTAACACGTTAAGTTCAGGGTCAGAATTAGTTAACACATTAAGTTCAGGGTCAGAATTAGCACATTAAGTTCAGGGTCAGACTTCGTTAACACATTAAGTTCAGGGTCAGAATTAGTTAACACATTAAGTTCCGGGTCAGAATTATTTAACACATTAAGTTCAGGGTCAGACTTCGTTAACACATTCAGTTCAGGGTCAGAATTAGATAACATGTTAAAGTTGAGGGTCAGACTTCGTTAACACATTAAGTTGAGGGTCAAACTTCGTTAACACATTAAGTTCAGGGTCAGAATTAGTTAACACATTAAGTTCAGGGTCAGAATTAGCACGTTAAGTTCAGGGTCAGAATTATTTAACACATTAAATTCAGGGTCGGAATTAGTTAACATGTTAAAGTTCAGGGTCAGAATTAGTTAACACATTAAGTTCAGGTTCAGACTTCGTTAACACATTAAGTTCAGGGTCAGAATTAGTTAACATGTTAAAGTTCAGGGTCAGACTTCGTTAACACGTTAAGTTCAGGGTCAGAATTAGTTAACATGTTAAAGTTCAGGGTCAGACTTCGTTAACACATTAAGTTCAGGGTCAGAATTAGTTAACACATTAAGTTCTGGGTCAGAATTATTTAACACATTAAGTTCAGGGTCAGAATTAGTTAACACGTTAAGTTCGGGGTCAGAATTAATTAACACATTAAGTTCAGGGTCAGAATTAGTTAACATGTTAAAGTTCAGGGTCAGCATTAGTTAACACATTAAGTTCAGGGTCACAATTAGTTAACAAGTTAAGTTCTAGGTCAGAATTAGTTAACACGTTAAGTTCAGGGTCAGAATTAGTTAACACATTAATTTCCGGGTCAGAATTAGCACATTAAGTTAAGGGTCAGACTTCGTTAACACGTTAAGTTCAGGGTCAGACTTCGTTAACACATTAAGTTAAGGGTCAGAATTAGTTAACACGTTAAGTTCAGGGTCAGACTTCGTTAACACATTAAGTTCAGGGTCAGAATTAGTTAACACATTAAGTTCAGGGTCAGAATTAGCTCATTAAGTTCAGGGTCAGAATTATTTAACACATTAAATTCAGGGTCGGAATTAGTTAACATGTTAAAGTTCAGGGTCAGAAGTAGTTAACACGTTAAGTTCAGTGTCAGAATTAGTTAACACATCAAGTTCAGTGTCAGACTTAGTTAACATGTTAAGTTCAGGGTCAGAATTAGTTAGCACAAGTTCAGGGTCAGACTTCGTTAACACGTTAAGTTCAAGGGTCAGAATTAGTTAACACATTAAGTTCAGTGTCAGAATTAGCACATTAAGTTCAGGGTCAGACTTCGTTAACACATTAAGTTCAGGGTCAGAATTAGTTAACACATTAACTTCAGGGTCAGAATTATTTAACACATTAAGTTCAGGGTCAGACTTCGTTAACACATTCAGTTCAGGGTCAGAATTAGTTAACATGTTAAAGTTCAGGGTCAGACTTTGTTAACACATTAAGTTGAGGGTCAGACTTCGTTAACACATTAAGTTCAGGGTCAGAATTAGTTAACACATTAAGTTCAGGGTCAGAATTAGCACGTTAAGTTCAGGGTCAGAATTATTTAACACATTAAGTTCAGGGTCGGAATTAGTTAACATGTTAAAGTTCAGGGTCAGAATTAGTTAACACGTTAAGTTCAGGGTCAGACTTCGTTAACACATTAAGTTCAGGGTCAGAATTAGTTAACACGTTAAGTTCGGGGTCAGAATTAATTAACACATTAAGTTCAGGGTCAGAATTAGTTAACATGTTAAAGTTCAGGGTCAGAATTAGTTAACACATTAAGTTCAGGGTCAGAATTAGTTAACAAGTTAAGTTCTGGGTCAGAATTAGTTAACACATTAAGTTCAGGGTCAGAATTAGTTAACACATTAATTTCCGGGTCAGAATTAGCACATTAAGTTAAGGGTCAGACTTCGTTAACACATTAAGTTCAGGGTCAGAATTAGTTAACATGTTAAAGTTCAGGGTCAGAATTAGTTAACACATTAAGTTCAGGGTCAGAATTAGTTAACAAGTTAAGTTCTGGGTCAGAATTAGTTAACACATTAAGTTCAGGGTCAGAATTACTTAACACGTTAAGTTCAGGGTCAGAATTAGTTAACACATCAAGTTCAGGGTCAGAATTAGTTAACATGTTAAGTTCAGGGTCAGAATTAGTTAGCACAAGCTCAGGGTCAGACTTCGTTAACACGTTAAGTTCAGGGTCAGACTTCGTTAACACATTAAGTTAAGGGTCAGAATTAGTTAACACGTTAAGTTCAGGGTCAGACTT
The DNA here is from genome assembly GCA_022114975.2 of Lampris megalopsis. Lineage (NCBI taxonomy): Eukaryota > Metazoa > Chordata > Actinopteri > Lampriformes > Lampridae > Lampris > Lampris megalopsis. Next base: position 4,054,513 of record JAJHIY020000431.1, read on the forward strand.
CGTTAACACATTAAGTTCAGGGTCAGAATTAGTTAACACATTAAGTTCAGGGTCAGAATTAGCTCATTATGTTCAGGGTCAGAATTATTTAACACATTAAATTCAGGGTCGGAATTAGTTAACATGTTAAAGTTCAGGGTCAGAAGTAGTTAACACGTTAAGTTCAGTGTCAGAATTAGTTAACACATCAAGTTCAGGGTCAGACTTAGTTAACATGTTAAGTTCAGGGTCAGAATTAGTTAGCACAAGTTCAGGGTCAGACTTCGTTAACACGTTAAGTTCAAGGGTCAGAATTAGTTAACACATTAAGTTCAGTGTCAGAATTAGCACATTAAGTTCAGGGTCAGACCTCGTTAACACATTAAGTTCAGGGTCAGAATTAGTTAACACATTAAGTTCCGGGTCAGAATTATTTAACACATTAAGTTCAGGGTCAGACTTCGTTAACACATTCAGTTCAGGGTCAGAATTAGTTAACATGTTAAAGTTCAGGGTCAGACTTCGTTAACACATTAAGTTGAGGGTCAGACTTCGTTAACACATTAAGTTCAGGGTCAGAATTAGTTAACACATTAAGTTCAGGGTCAGAATTAGCACGTTAAGTTCAGGGTCAGAATTATTTAACACATTAAGTTCAGGGTCGGAATTAGTTAACATGTTAAAGTTCAGGGTCAGAATTAGTTAACACGTTAAGTTCAGGGTCAGACTTCGTTAACACATTAAGTTGAGGGTCAGACTTCGTTAACACATTAAGTTCAGGGTCAGAATTAGTTAACACATTAAGTTCAGGGTCAGAATTAGCACGTTAAGTTCAGGGTCAGAATTATTTAACACATTAAGTTCAGGGTCGGAATTAGTTAACATGTTAAAGTTCGGGGTCAGAATTAATTAACACATTAAGTTCAGGGTCAGAATTAGTTAACATGTTAAAGTTCAGGGTCAGAATTAGTTAACACACTAAGTTCAGGGTCAGAATTAGTTAACAAGTTAAGTTCTGGGTCAGAATTAGTTAACATGTTAAAGTTCAGGGTCAGAATTAGTTAACACATTAAGTTCCGGGTCAGAATTAGCACATTAAGTTAAGGGTCAGACTTCGTTAACACATTAAGTTAAGGGTCAAAATTAGTTAACACATTAAGTTCAGGGTCAGAATTAGCACATTAAGTTCAGGGTCAGAATTATTTAACACATTAAATTCAGGGTCGGAATTAGTTAACATGTTAAAGTTCAGGGTCAGAATTAGTTAACACATTAAGTTCAGGGTCAGACTTCGTTAACACATTAAGTTCAGGGTCAGAATTAGTTAACATGTTAAAGTTCAGGGTCAGACTTCGTTAACACGTTAAGTTCAGGGTCAGAATTAGTTAACACGTTAAGTTCCGGGTCAGAATTATTTAACACATTAAGTTCAGGGTCAGACTTCGTTAACACATTAAGTTCAGGGTCAGAATTAGTTAACACGTTAAAGTTCCGGGTCAGAATTAGTTAACACATTAAGTTCAGGGTCAGACTTAGTTAACACATTAAGTTAAGGGTCAGACTTCGTTAACACATTAAGCTCAGGGTCAGAATTAGTTAACATTAAGTTCAGGGTCAGAGTTCGTTAACACATTAAGTTTAGGGTCAGAATTAGTTAACACATTAAGTTCAGGGTCAGAATTAGCACAATAAGTTCAGGGTCAGACTTCGTTAACGCATGAAGTTCAGGGTCAGACTTATTTAACACATTAAGTTCCGGGTCAGAATTATTTAACACATTAAGTTCAGGGTCAGACTTCGTTAACACATTCAGTTCAGGGTCAGAATTAGTTAACATGTTAAAGTTCAGGGTCAGACTTCGTTAACACATTAAGTTCAGGGTCAGACTTCGTTAACACATTAAGTTCAGGGTCAGAATTATTTAAAACATTAAATTCAGGGTTGGAATTAGTTAACATGTTAAAGTTCAGGGTCAGAATTAGTTAACACGTTAAGTTCAGTGTCAGAATTAGTTAACACATCAAGTTCAGTGTCAGACTTAGTTAACATGTTAAGTTCAGGGTCAGAATTAGTTAGCACAAGTTCAGGGTCAGACTTCGTTAACACGTTAAGTTCAAGGGTCAGAATTAGTTAACACATTAAGTTCAGTGTCAGAATTAGCACATTAAGTTCAGGGTCAGACTTCGTTAACACATTAAGTTCAGGGTCAGAATTAGTTAACACATTAACTTCAGGGTCAGAATTATTTAACACATTAAGTTCAGGGTCAGACTTCGTTAACACATTCAGTTCAGGGTCAGAATTAGTTAACATGTTAAAGTTCAGGGTCAGACTTTGTTAACACATTAAGTTGAGGGTCAGACTTCGTTAACACATTAAGTTCAGGGTCAGAATTAGTTAACACATTAAGTTCAGGGTCAGAATTAGCACGTTAAGTTCAGGGTCAGAATTATTTAACACATTAAGTTCAGGGTCGGAATTAGTTAACATGTTAAAGTTCAGGGTCAGAATTAGTTAACACGTTAAGTTCAGGGTCAGACTTCGTTAACACATTAAGTTCAGGGTCAGAATTAGTTAACACGTTAAGTTCGGGGTCAGAATTAATTAACACATTAAGTTCAGGGTCAGAATTAGTTAACATGTTAAAGTTCAGGGTCAGAATTAGTTAACACATTAAGTTCAGGGTCAGAATTAGTTAACAAGTTAAGTTCTGGGTCAGAATTAGTTAACACATTAAGTTCAGGGTCAGAATTAGTTAACACATTAATTTCCGGGTCAGAATTAGCACATTAAGTTAAGGGTCAGACTTCGTTAACACATTAAGTTCAGGGTCAGAATTAGTTAACATGTTAAAGTTCAGGGTCAGAATTAGTTAACACATTAAGTTCAGGGTCAGAATTAGTTAACAAGTTAAGTTCTGGGTCAGAATTAGTTAACACATTAAGTTCAGGGTCAGAATTACTTAACACGTTAAGTTCAGGGTCAGAATTAGTTAACACATCAAGTTCAGGGTCAGAATTAGTTAACATGTTAAGTTCAGGGTCAGAATTAGTTAGCACAAGCTCAGGGTCAGACTTCGTTAACACGTTAAGTTCAGGGTCAGACTTCGTTAACACATTAAGTTAAGGGTCAGAATTAGTTAACACGTTAAGTTCAGGGTCAGACTTCGTTAACACATTAAGTTCAGGGTCAGAATTATTTAACACATTAAGTTCAGGGTCAGAATTAGCTCATTAAGTTCAGGGTCAGAATTATTTAACACATTAAATTCAGGGTCGGAATTAGTTAACATGTTAAAGTTCAGGGTCAGAAGTAGTTAACACGTTAAGTTCAGTGTCAGAATTAGTTAACACATCAAGTTCAGGGTCAGACTTAGTTAACATGTTAAGTTCAGGGTCAGAATTAGTTAGCACAAGTTCAGGGTCAGACTTCGTTAACACGTTAAGTTCAAGGGTCAGAATTAGTTAACACATTAAGTTCAGTGTCAGAATTAGCACATTAAGTTCAGGGTCAGACCTCGTTAACACATTAAGTTCAGGGTCAGAATTAGTTAACACATTAAGTTCCGGGTCAGAATTATTTAACACATTAAGTTCAGGGTCAGACTTCGTTAACACATTCAGTTCAGGGTCAGAATTAGTTAACATGTTAAAGTTCAGGGTCAGACTTCGTTAACACATTAAGTTGAGGGTCAGACTTCGTTAACACATTAAGTTCAGGGTCAGAATTAGTTAACACATTAAGTTCAGGGTCAGAATTAGCACGTTAAGTTCAGGGTCAGAATTATTTAACACATTAAGTTCAGGGTCGGAATTAGTTAACATGTTAAAGTTCAGGGTCAGAATTAGTTAACACGTTAAGTTCAGGGTCAGACTTCGTTAACACATTAAGTTGAGGGTCAGACTTCGTTAACACATTAAGTTCAGGGTCAGAATTAGTTAACACATTAAGTTCAGGGTCAGAATTAGCACGTTAAGTTCAGGGTCAGAATTATTTAACACATTAAGTTCAGGGTCGGAATTAGTTAACATGTTAAAGTTCGGGGTCAGAATTAATTAACACATTAAGTTCAGGGTCAGAATTAGTTAACATGTTAAAGTTCAGGGTCAGAATTAGTTAACACACTAAGTTCAGGGTCAGAATTAGTTAACAAGTTAAGTTCTGGGTCAGAATTAGTTAACACATTAAGTTCAGGGTCAGAATTAGTTAACACATTAAGTTCCGGGTCAGAATTAGCACATTAAGTTAAGGGTCAGACTTCGTTAACACATTAAGTTAAGGGTCAAAATTAGTTAACACATTAAGTTCAGGGTCAGAATTAGCACATTAAGTTCAGGGTCAGAATTATTTAACACATTAAATTCAGGGTCGGAATTAGTTAACATGTTAAAGTTCAGGGTCAGAATTAGTTAACACATTAAGTTCAGGGTCAGACTTCGTTAACACATTAAGTTCAGGGTCAGAATTAGTTAACATGTTAAAGTTCAGGGTCAGACTTCGTTAACACGTTAAGTTCAGGGTCAGAATTAGTTAACACGTTAAGTTCCGGGTCAGAATTATTTAACACATTAAGTTCAGGGTCAGACTTCGTTAACACATTAAGTTCAGGGTCAGAATTAGTTAACACGTTAAAGTTCCGGGTCAGAATTAGTTAACACATTAAGTTCAGGGTCAGACTTAGTTAACACATTAAGTTAAGGGTCAGACTTCGTTAACACATTAAGCTCAGGGTCAGAATTAGTTAACATTAAGTTCAGGGTCAGAGTTCGTTAACACATTAAGTTTAGGGTCAGAATTAGTTAACACATTAAGTTCAGGGTCAGAATTAGCACAATAAGTTCAGGGTCAGACTTCGTTAACGCATGAAGTTCAGGGTCAGACTTATTTAACACATTAAGTTCCGGGTCAGAATTATTTAACACATTAAGTTCAGGGTCAGACTTCGTTAACACATTCAGTTCAGGGTCAGAATTAGTTAACATGTTAAAGTTCAGGGTCAGACTTCGTTAACACATTAAGTTGAGGGTCAGACTTCGTTAACACATTAAGTTCAGGGTCAGAATTATTTAAAACATTAAATTCAGGGTTGGAATTAGTTAACATGTTAAAGTTCAGGGTCAGAATTAGTTAACACGTTAAGTTCAGGGTCAGAATTATTTAACATGTTAAGTTCAGGGTCAGAATTAGTTAACACATTAAGTTCAGGGTCAGACTTCGTTAACACATTAAGTTCAGGGTCAGACTTCGTTAACACATTAAGTTAAGGGTCAGACTTCGTTACCACATTAAGTTCAGGGTCAGAATTAGTTAACACATTAAGTTCAGGGTCAGAATTATTTAACATGTTAAGTTCAGGGTCAGAATTAGTTAACACATTAAGTTCAGGGTCAGACTTCGTTAACACATTAAGTTCAGGGTCAGACTTCGTTAACACATTAAGTTCAGGGTCAGACTTCGTTAACACATTAAGTTCAGGGTCAGAATTAGTTAACACATTAAGTTCAGGGTCAGAATTAGCACATTAAGTTCAGGGTCAGAATTATTTAACACATAAAATTCAGGGTCAGAATTAGTTAACATGTTAAAGTTCAGGGTCAGAATTAGTTAACACGTTAAGTTCAGGGTCAGAATTAGTTAACACATCAAGTTCAGGGTCAGAATTAGTTAACACGTTAAGTTCAGGGTCAGAATTAGTTAGCACAAGTTCAGGGTCAGAATTAGTTAACACGTTAAGTTCAGGGTCAGACTTCGTTAACACATTAAGTTCAGGGTCAGAATTAGTTAACACATTAAGTTCAGGGTCAGAATTAGCTCATTAAGTTCAGGGTCAGAATTATTTAACACATTAAGTCCAGGGTCGGAATTAGTTAACATCTTAAAGTTCAGGGTCAGAATTAGTTAACACGTTAAGTTCAGGGTCAGAATTAGTTAGCACAAGTTCAGGGTCAGACTTCGTTAACACGTTAAGTTCAGGGTCAGAATTAGTTAACACATTAAGTTCAGGGTCAGAATTAGCACATTAAGTTCAGGGTCAGACTTCGTTAACACATTAAGTTCAGGGTCAGAATTAGTTAACACATTAAGTTCCGGGTCAGAATTATTTAACACATTAAGTTCAGGGTCAGACTTCGTTAACACATTAAGTTGAGGGTCAAACTTCGTTAACACATTAAGTTCAGGGTCAGAATTAGTTAACACATTAAGTTCAGGGTCAGAATTAGCACGTTAAGTTCAGGGTCAGAATTATTTAACACATTAAATTCAGGGTCGGAATTAGTTAACATGTTAAAGTTCAGGGTCAGAATTAGTTAACACATTAAGTTCAGGTTCAGACTTCGTTAACACATTAAGTTCAGGGTCAGAATTAGTTAACATGTTAAAGTTCAGGGTCAGACTTCGTTAACACGTTAAGTTCAGGGTCAGAATTAGTTAACATGTTAAAGTTCAGGGTCAGACTTCGTTAACACATTAAGTTCAGGGTCAGAATTAGTTAACACATTAAGTTCCGGGTCAGAATTATTTAACACATTAAGTTCAGGGTCAGAATTAGTTAACACGTTAAGTTCGGGGTCAGAATTAATTAACACATTAAGTTCAGGGTCAGAATTAGTTAACATGTTAAAGTTCAGGGTCAGAATTAGTTAACACATTAAGTTCAGGGTCAGACTTCGTTAACACATTAAGTTCAGGGTCAGAATTAGTTAACACATTAAGTTCAGGGTCAGAATTATTTAACACATTAAATTCAGGGTCGGAATTAGTTAACATCTTAAAGTTCAGGGTCAGAATTAGTTAACACGTTAAGTTCAGGGTCAGAATTAGTTTACACATCAAGTTCAGGGTCAGAATTAGTTAACATGTTAAGTTCAGGGTCAGAATTAGTTAGCACAAGTTCAGGGTCAGACTTCGTTAACACGTTAAGTTCAGGGTCAGAATTAGTTAACACATTAAGTTCAGGGTCAGAATTAGCACATTAAGTTCAGGGTCAGACTTCGTTAACACATTAAGTTCAGGGTCAGAATTAGTTAACACATTAAGTTCCGGGTCAGAATTATTTAACACATTAAGTTCAGGGTCAGACTTCGTTAACACATTCAGTTCAGGGTCAGAATTAGTTAACATGTTAAAGTTCAGGGTCAGACTTCGTTAACACATTAAGTTGAGGGTCAAACTTCGTTAACACATTAAGTTCAGGGTCAGAATTAGTTAACACATTAAGTTCAGGGTCAGAATTAGCACGTTAAGTTCAGGGTCAGAATTAGTTAACACATTAAGTTCTGGGTCAGAATTATTTAACACATTAAATTCAGGGTCGGAATTAGTTAACATCTTAAAGTTCAGGGTCAGAATTAGTTAACACGTAAAGTTCAGGGTCAGAATTAGTTTACACATCAAGTTCAGGGTCAGAATTAGTTAACATGTTAAGTTCAGGGTCAGAATTAGTTAGCACAAGTTCAGGGTCAGAATTAGTTAACACATTAAGTTCAGGGTCAGAATTAGCACGTTAAGTTCAGGGTCAGAATTATTTAACACATTAAATTCAGGGTCGGAATTAGTTAACATGTTAAAGTTCAGGGTCAGAATTAGTTAACACATTAAGTTCAGGTTCAGACTTCGTTAACACATTAAGTTCAGGGTCAGAATTAGTTAACATGTTAAAGTTCAGGGTCAGACTTCGTTAACACGTTAAGTTCAGGGTCAGAATTAGTTAACATGTTAAAGTTCAGGGTCAGACTTCGTTAACACATTAAGTTCAGGGTCAGAATTAGTTAACACATTAAGTTCCGGGTCAGAATTATTTAACACATTAAGTTCAGGGTCAGAATTAGTTAACACGTTAAGTTCGGGGTCAGAATTAATTAACACATTAAGTTCAGGGTCAGAATTAGTTAACATGTTAAAGTTCAGGGTCAGAATTAGTTAACACATTAAGTTCAGGGTCAGACTTCGTTAACACATTAAGTTCAGGGTCAGAATTAGTTAACACATTAAGTTCAGGGTCAGAATTAGTTAACACGTTAAGTTCAGGGTCAGAATTAGTTTACACATCAAGTTCAGGGTCAGAATTAGTTAACATGTTAAGTTCAGGGTCAGAATTAGTTAGCACAAGTTCAGGGTCAGACTTCGTTAACACGTTAAGTTCAGGGTCAGAATTAGTTAACACATTAAGTTCAGGGTCAGAATTAGCACATTAAGTTCAGGGTCAGACTTCGTTAACACATTAAGTTCAGGGTCAGAATTAGTTAACACATTAAGTTCCGGGTCAGAATTATTTAACACATTAAGTTCAGGGTCAGACTTCGTTAACACATTCAGTTCAGGGTCAGAATTAGTTAACATGTTAAAGTTCAGGGTCAGACTTCGTTAACACATTAAGTTGAGGGTCAAACTTCGTTAACACATTAAGTTCAGGGTCAGAATTAGTTAACACATTAAGTTCAGGGTCAGAATTAGCACGTTAAGTTCAGGGTCAGAATTATTTAACACATTAAATTCAGGGTCGGAATTAGTTAACATGTTAAAGTTCAGGGTCAGAATTAGTTAACACATTAAGTTCAGGTTCAGACTTCGTTAACACATTAAGTTCAGGGTCAGAATTAGTTAACATGTTAAAGTTCAGGGTCAGACTTCGTTAACACGTTAAGTTCAGGGTCAGAATTAGTTAACATGTTAAAGTTCAGGGTCAGACTTCGTTAACACATTAAGTTCAGGGTCAGAATTAGTTAACACATTAAGTTCTGGGTCAGAATTATTTAACACATTAAGTTCAGGGTCAGAATTAGTTAACACGTTAAGTTCGGGGTCAGAATTAATTAACACATTAAGTTCAGGGTCAGAATTAGTTAACATGTTAAAGTTCAGGGTCAGAATTAGTTAACACATTAAGTTCAGGGTCACAATTAGTTAACAAGTTAAGTTCTGGGTCAGAATTAGTTAACACGTTAAGTTCAGGGTCAGAATTAGTTAACACATTAATTTCCGGGTCAGAATTAGCACATTAAGTTAAGGGTCAGACTTCGTTAACACATTAAGTTCAGGGTCAGAATTAGTTAACATGTTAAAGTTCAGGGTCAGAATTAGTTAACACATTAAGTTCAGGGTCAGAATTAGTTAACAAGTTAAGTTCTGGGTCAGAATTAGTTAACACATTAAGTTCAGGGTCAGAATTACTTAACACGTTAAGTTCAGGGTCAGAATTAGTTAACACATCAAGTTCAGGGTCAGAATTAGTTAACATGTTAAGTTCAGGGTCAGAATTAGTTAGCACAAGCTCAGGGTCAGACTTCGTTAACACGTTAAGTTCAGGGTCAGACTTCGTTAACACATTAAGTTAAGGGTCAGAATTAGTTAACACGTTAAGTTCAGGGTCAGACTTCGTTAACACATTAAGTTCAGGGTCAGAATTAGTTAACACATTAAGTTCAGGGTCAGAATTAGCTCATTAAGTTCAGGGTCAGAATTATTTAACACATTAAATTCAGGGTCGGAATTAGTTAACATGTTAAAGTTCAGGGTCAGAAGTAGTTAACACGTTAAGTTCAGTGTCAGAATTAGTTAACACATCAAGTTCAGGGTCAGACTTAGTTAACATGTTAAGTTCAGGGTCAGAATTAGTTAGCACAAGTTCAGGGTCAGACTTCGTTAACACGTTAAGTTCAAGGGTCAGAATTAGTTAACACATTAAGTTCAGTGTCAGAATTAGCACATTAAGTTCAGGGTCAGACTTCGTTAACACATTAAGTTGAGGATCAAACTTCGTTAACACATTAAGTTCAGGGTCAGAATTAGTTAACACATTAAGTTCAGGGTCAGAATTAGCACGTTAAGTTCAGGGTCAGAATTATTTAACACATTAAATTCAGGGTCGGAATTAGTTAACATGTTAAAGTTCAGGGTCAGAATTAGTTAACACATTAAGTTCAGGTTCAGACTTCGTTAACACATTAAGTTCAGGGTCAGAATTAGTTAACATGTTAAAGTTCAGGGTCAGACTTCGTTAACACGTTAAGTTCAGGGTCAGAATTAGTTAACATGTTAAAGTTTAGGGTCAGACTTCGTTAACACATTAAGTTCAGGGTCAGAATTAGTTAACACATTAAGTTCTGGGTCAGAATTATTTAACACATTAAGTTCAGGGTCAGAATTAGTTAACACGTTAAGTTCGGGGTCAGAATTAATTAACACATTAAGTTCAGGGTCAGAATTAGTTAACATGTTAAAGTTCAGGGTCAGACTTCGTTAACACATTAAGTTGAGGGTCAGACTTCGTTAACACATTAAGTTCAGGGTCAGAATTATTTAAAACATTAAATTCAGGGTTGGAATTAGTTAACATGTTAAAGTTCAGGGTCAGAATTAGTTAACACGTTAAGTTCAGGGTCAGAATTATTTAACATGTTAAGTTCAGGGTCAGAATTAGTTAACACATTAAGTTCAGGGTCAGACTTCGTTAACACATTAAGTTCAGGGTCAGACTTCGTTAACACATTAAGTTAAGGGTCAGACTTCGTTACCACATTAAGTTCAGGGTCAGAATTATTTAACACATTAAGTTCAGGGTCAGACTTCGTTAACACATTAAGTTCCGGGTCAAAATTAGTTAACACATTAAGTTCAGGGTCAGAATTAGCACATTAAGTTCAGGGTCAGAATTATTTAACACATAAAATTCAGGGTCAGAATTAGTTAACATGTTAAAGTTCAGGGTCAGAATTAGTTAACACGTTAAGTTCAGGGTCAGAATTAGTTAACACATCAAGTTCAGGGTCAGAATTAGTTAACACGTTAATTTCAGGGTCAGAATTAGTTAGCACAAGTTCAGGGTCAGAATTAGTTAACACGTTAAGTTCAGGGTCAGACTTCGTTAACACATTAAGTTCAGGGTCAGAATTAGTTAACACATTAAGTTCAGGGTCAGAATTAGCTCATTAAGTTCAGGGTCAGAATTATTTAACACATTAAATCCAGGGTCGGAATTAGTTAACATCTTAAAGTTCAGGGTCAGAATTAGTTAACACGTAAAGTTCAGGGTCAGAATTAGTTAGCACAAGTTCAGGGTCAGACTTCGTTAACACGTTAAGTTCAGGGTCAGAATTAGTTAACATATTAAGTTCAGGGTCAGAATTAGCACATTAAGTTCAGGGTCAGACTTCGTTAACACATTAAGTTCAGGGTCAGAATTAGTTAACACATTAAGTTCCGGGTCAGAATTATTTAACACATTAAGTTCAGGGTCAGACTTCGTTAACACATTAAGTTGAGGGTCAAACTTCGTTAACACATTAAGTTCAGGGTCAGAATTAGTTAACACATTAAGTTCAGGGTCAGAATTAGCACGTTAAGTTCAGGGTCAGAATTATTTAACACATTAAATTCAGGGTCGGAATTAGTTAACATGTTAAAGTTCAGGGTCAGAATTAGTTAACACATTAAGTTCAGGTTCAGATTTCGTTAACACATTAAGTTCAGGGTCAGAATTAGTTAACATGTTAAAGTTCAGGGTCAGACTTCGTTAACACGTTAAGTTCAGGGTAAGAATTAGTTAACATGTTAAAGTTCAGGGTCAGACTTCGTTAACACATTAAGTTCAGGGTCAGAATTAGTTAACACATTAAGTTCCGGGTCAGAATTATTTAACACATTAAGTTCAGGGTCAGAATTAGTTAACACGTTAAGTTCGGGGTCAGAATTAATTAACACATTAAGTTCAGGGTCAGAATTAGTTAACATGTTAAAGTTCAGGGTCAGAATTAGTTAACACATTAAGTTCAGGGTCACAATTAGTTAACAAGTTAAGTTCTGGGTCAGAATTAGTTAACACATTAAGTTCAGGGTCAGAATTAGTTAACACATTAAGTTCCGGGTCAGAATTAGCACATTAAGTTAAGGGTCAGACTTCGTTAACACATTAAGTTCAGGGTCAGAATTAGTTAACATGTTAAAGTTCAGGGTCAGAATTAGTTAACACATTAAGTTCAGGGTCAGAATTAGTTAACACATTAAGTTCAGGGTCAGACTTCGTTAACACATTAAGTTCAGGGTCAGAATTAGTTAACATGTTAAAGTTCAGGGTCAGACTTCGTTAACACGTTAAGTTCAGGGTCAGAATTAGTTAACACGTTAAGTTCCGGGTCAGAATTATTTAACACATTAAGTTCAGGGTCAGACTTCGTTAACACATTAAGTTCAGGGTCAGAATTAGTTAACACGTTAAAGTTCCGGGTCAGAATTAGTTAACACATTAAGTTCAGGGTCAGACTTAGTTAACACATTAAGTTAAGGGTCAGACTTCGTTAACACATTAAGCTCAGGGTCAGAATTAGTTAACATTAAGTTCAGGGTCAGAGTTCGTTAACACATTAAGTTCAGGGTCAGAATTAGTTAACACATTAAGTTCAGGGTCAGAATTAGCACAATAAGTTCTGGGTCAGACTTCGTTAACGCATGAAGTTCAGGGTCAGACTTATTTAACACATTAAGTTCCGGGTCAGAATTAGTTAACACATTAAGTTCAGGTTCAGACTTCGTTAACACATTAAGTTCAGGGTCAGAATTAGTTAACATGTTAAAGTTCAGGGTCAGACTTCGTTAACACGTTAAGTTCAGGGTCAGAATTAGTTAACATGTTAAAGTTCAGGGTCAGACTTCGTTAACACATTAAGTTCAGGGTCAGAATTAGTTAACACATTAAGTTCTGGGTCAGAATTATTTAACACATTAAGTTCAGGGTCAGAATTAGTTAACACGTTAAGTTCGGGGTCAGAATTAATTAACACATTAAGTTCAGGGTCAGAATTAGTTAACATGTTAAAGTTCAGGGTCAGACTTCGTTTACACATTAAGTTGAGGGTCAGACTTCGTTAACACATTAAGTTCAGGGTCAGAATTATTTAAAACATTAAATTCAAGGTTGGAATTAGTTAACATGTTAAAGTTCAGGGTCAGAATTAGTTAACACGTTAAGTTCAGGGTCAGAATTATTTAACATGTTAAGTTCAGGGTCAGAATTAGTTAACACATTAAGTTCAGGGTCAGACTTCGTTAACACATTAAGTTCAGGGTCAGACTTCGTTAACACATTAAGTTAAGGGTCAGACTTCGTTACCACATTAAGTTCAGGGTCAGAATTATTTAACACATTAAGTTCAGGGTCAGACTTCGTTAACACATTAAGTTCCGGGTCAGAATTAGTTAACACATTAAGTTCAGGGTCAGAATTAGCACATTAAGTTCAGGGTCAGAATTCGTTAACACATTAAGTTCAGGGTCAGAATTAGTTAACATGTTAAAGTTCAGGGTCAGACTTCGTTAACACGTTAAGTTCAGGGTCAGAATTAGTTAACACGTTAAGTTCCGGGTCAGAATTATTTAACACATTAAGTTCAGGGTCAGACTTCGTTAACACATTAAGTTCAGGGTCAGAATTAGTTAACACGTTAAAGTTCCGGGTCAGAATTAGTTAACACATTAAGTTCAGGGTCAGACTTAGTTAACACATTAAGTTAAGGGTCAGACTTCGTTAACACATTAAGCTCAGGGTCAGAATTAGTTAACATTAAGTTCAGGGTCAGAGTTCGTTAACACATTAAGTTCAGGGTCAGAATTAGTTAACACATTAAGTTCAGGGTCAGAATTAGCACAATAAGTTCTGGGTCAGACTTCGTTAACGCATGAAGTTCAGGGTCAGACTTATTTAACACATTAAGTTCCGGGTCAGAATTAGTTAACACATTAAGTTCAGGTTCAGACTTCGTTAACACATTAAGTTCAGGGTCAGAATTAGTTAACATGTTAAAGTTCAGGGTCAGACTTCGTTAACACGTTAAGTTCAGGGTCAGAATTAGTTAACATGTTAAAGTTCAGGGTCAGACTTCGTTAACACATTAAGTTCAGGGTCAGAATTAGTTAACACATTAAGTTCTGGGTCAGAATTATTTAACACATTAAGTTCAGGGTCAGAATTAGTTAACACGTTAAGTTCGGGGTCAGAATTAATTAACACATTAAGTTCAGGGTCAGAATTAGTTAACATGTTAAAGTTCAGGGTCAGACTTCGTTAACACATTAAGTTGAGGGTCAGACTTCGTTAACACATTAAGTTCAGGGTCAGAATTATTTAAAACATTAAATTCAGGGTTGGAATTAGTTAACATGTTAAAGTTCAGGGTCAGAATTAGTTAACACGTTAAGTTCAGGGTCAGAATTATTTAACATGTTAAGTTCAGGGTCAGAATTAGTTAACACATTAAGTTCAGGGTCAGACTTCGTTAACACATTAAGTTCAGGGTCAGACTTCGTTAACACATTAAGTTAAGGGTCAGACTTCGTTACCACATTAAGTTCAGGGTCAGAATTATTTAACACATTAAGTTCAGGGTCAGACTTCGTTAACACATTAAGTTCCGGGTCAGAATTAGTTAACACATTAAGTTCAGGGTCAGAATTAGCACATTAAGTTCAGGGTCAGAATTATTTAACACATAAAATTCAGGGTCAGAATTAGTTAACATGTTAAAGTTCAGGGTCAGAATTAGTTAACACGTTAAGTTCAGGGTCAGAATTAGTTAACACATCAAGTTCAGGGTCAGAATTAGTTAACACGTTAAGTTCAGGGTCAGAATTAGTTAGCACAAGTTCAGGGTCAGAATTAGTTAACACGTTAAGTTCAGGGTCAGACTTCGTTAACACATTAAGTTCAGGGTCAGAATTAGTTAACACATTAAGTTCAGGGTCAGAATTAGCTCATTAAGTTCAGGGTCAGAATTATTTAACACATTAAATCCAGGGTCGGAATTAGTTAACATCTTAAAGTTCAGGGTCAGAATTAGTTAACACGTTAAGTTCAGGGTCAGAATTAGTTAGCACAAGTTCAGGGTCAGACTTCGTTAACACGTTAAGTTCAGGGTCAGAATTAGTTAACACATTAAGTTCAGGGTCAGAATTAGCACATTAAGTTCAGGGTCAGACTTCGTTAACACATTAAGTTCAGGGTCAGAATTAGTTAACACATTAAGTTCCGGGTCAGAATTATTTAACACATTAAGTTCAGGGTCAGACTTCGTTAACACATTAAGTTGAGGGTCAAACTTCGTTAACACATTAAGTTCAGGGTCAGAATTAGTTAACACATTAAGTTCAGGGTCAGAATTAGCACGTTAAGTTCAGGGTCAGAATTATTTAACACATTAAATTCAGGGTCGGAATTAGTTAACATGTTAAAGTTCAGGGTCAGAATTAGTTAACACATTAAGTTCAGGTTCAGATTTCGTTAACACATTAAGTTCAGGGTCAGAATTAGTTAACATGTTAAAGTTCAGGGTCAGACTTCGTTAACACGTTAAGTTCAGGGTCAGAATTAGTTAACATGTTAAAGTTCAGGGTCAGACTTCGTTAACACATTAAGTTCAGGGTCAGAATTAGTTAACACATTAAGTTCCGGGTCAGAATTATTTAACACATTAAGTTCAGGGTCAGAATTAGTTAACACGTTAAGTTCGGGGTCAGAATTAATTAACACATTAAGTTCAGGGTCAGAATTAGTTAACATGTTAAAGTTCAGGGTCAGAATTAGTTAACACATTAAGTTCAGGGTCACAATTAGTTAACAAGTTAAGTTCTGGGTCAGAATTAGTTAACACATTAAGTTCAGGGTCAGAATTAGTTAACACATTAAGTTCCGGGTCAGAATTAGCACATTAAGTTAAGGGTCAGACTTCGTTAACACATTAAGTTCAGGGTCAGAATTAGTTAACATGTTAAAGTTCAGGGTCAGAATTAGTTAACACATTAAGTTCAGGGTCAGAATTAGTTAACACATTAAGTTCAGGGTCAGACTTCGTTAACACATTAAGTTCAGGGTCAGAATTAGTTAACATGTTAAAGTTCAGGGTCAGACTTCGTTAACACGTTAAGTTCAGGGTCAGAATTAGTTAACACGTTAAGTTCCGGGTCAGAATTATTTTACACATTAAGTTCAGGGTCAGACTTCGTTAACACATTAAGTTCAGGGTCAGAATTAGTTAACACGTTAAAGTTCCGGGTCAGAATTAGTTAACACATTAAGTTCAGGGTCAGACTTAGTTAACACATTAAGTTAAGGGTCAGACTTCGTTAACACATTAAGCTCAGGGTCAGAATTAGTTAACATTAAGTTCAGGGTCAGAGTTCGTTAACACATTAAGTTCAGGGTCAGAATTAGTTAACACATTAAGTTCAGGGTCAGAATTAGCACAATAAGTTCTGGGTCAGACTTCGTTAACGCATGAAGTTCAGGGTCAGACTTATTTAACACATTAAGTTCCGGGTCAGAATTAGTTAACACATTAAGTTCAGGTTCAGACTTCGTTAACACATTAAGTTCAGGGTCAGAATTAGTTAACATGTTAAAGTTCAGGGTCAGACTTCGTTAACACGTTAAGTTCAGGGTCAGAATTAGTTAACATGTTAAAGTTCAGGGTCAGACTTCGTTAACACATTAAGTTCAGGGTCAGAATTAGTTAACACATTAAGTTCCGGGTCAGAATTATTTAACACATTAAGTTCAGGGTCAGAATTAGTTAACACGTTAAGTTCGGGGTCAGAATTAATTAACACATTAAGTTCAGGGTCAGAATTAGTTAACATGTTAAAGTTCAGGGTCAGAATTAGTTAACACATTAAGTTCAGGGTCACAATTAGTTAACAAGTTAAGTTCTGGGTCAGAATTAGTTAACACATTAAGTTCAGGGTCAGAATTAGTTAACACATTAAGTTCCGGGTCAGAATTAGCACATTAAGTTAAGGGTCAGACTTCGTTAACACATTAAGTTCAGGGTCAGAATTAGTTAACATGTTAAAGTTCAGGGTCAGAATTAGTTAACACATTAAGTTCAGGGTCAGAATTAGTTAACACATTAAGTTCAGGGTCAGACTTCGTTAACACATTAAGTTCAGGGTCAGAATTAGTTAACATGTTAAAGTTCAGGGTCAGACTTCGTTAACACGTTAAGTTCAGGGTCAGAATTAGTTAACACGTTAAGTTCCGGGTCAGAATTATTTTACACATTAAGTTCAGGGTCAGACTTCGTTAACACATTAAGTTCAGGGTCAGAATTAGTTAACACGTTAAAGTTCCGGGTCAGAATTAGTTAACACATTAAGTTCAGGGTCAGACTTAGTTAACACATTAAGTTAAGGGTCAGACTTCGTTAACACATTAAGCTCAGGGTCAGAATTAGTTAACATTAAGTTCAGGGTCAGAGTTCGTTAACACATTAAGTTCAGGGTCAGAATTAGTTAACACATTAAGTTCAGGGTCAGAATTAGCACAATAAGTTCTGGGTCAGACTTCGTTAACGCATGAAGTTCAGGGTCAGACTTATTTAACACATTAAGTTCCGGGTCAGAATTAGTTAACACATTAAGTTCAGGTTCAGACTTCGTTAACACATTAAGTTCAGGGTCAGAATTAGTTAACATGTTAAAGTTCAGGGTCAGACTTCGTTAACACGTTAAGTTCAGGGTCAGAATTAGTTAACATGTTAAAGTTCAGGGTCAGACTTCGTTAACACATTAAGTTCAGGGTCAGAATTAGTTAACACATTAAGTTCTGGGTCAGAATTATTTAACACATTAAGTTCAGGGTCAGAATTAGTTAACACGTTAAGTTCGGGGTCAGAATTAATTAACACATTAAGTTCAGGGTCAGAATTAGTTAACATGTTAAAGTTCAGGGTCAGACTTCGTTAACACGTTAAGTTCAGGGTCAGAATTAGTTAACATGTTAAAGTTCAGGGTCAGACTTCGTTAACACATTAAGTTCAGGGTCAGAATTAGTTAACACATTAAGTTCTGGGTCAGAATTATTTAACACATTAAGTTCAGGGTCAGAATTAGTTAACACGTTAAGTTCGGGGTCAGAATTAATTAACACATTAAGTTCAGGGTCAGAATTAGTTAACATGTTAAAGTTCAGGGTCAGACTTCGTTAACACATTAAGTTGAGGGTCAGACTTCGTTAACACATTAAGTTCAGGGTCAGAATTATTTAAAACATTAAATTCAGGGTTGGAATTAGTTAACATGTTAAAGTTCAGGGTCAGAATTAGTTAACACGTTAAGTTCAGGGTCAGAATTATTTAACATGTTAAGTTCAGGGTCAGAATTAGTTAACACATTAAGTTCAGGGTCAGACTTCGTTAACACATTAAGTTCAGGGTCAGACTTCGTTAACACATTAAGTTAAGGGTCAGACTTCGTTACCACATTAAGTTCAGGGTCAGAATTATTTAACACATTAAGTTCAGGGTCAGACTTCGTTAACACATTAAGTTCCGGGTCAGAATTAGTTAACACATTAAGTTCAGGGTCAGAATTAGCACATTAAGTTCAGGGTCAGAATTATTTAACACATAAAATTCAGGGTCAGAATTAGTTAACATGTTAAAGTTCAGGGTCAGAATTAGTTAACACGTTAAGTTCAGGGTCAGAATTAGTTAACACATCAAGTTCAGGGTCAGAATTAGTTAACACGTTAAGTTCAGGGTCAGAATTAGTTAGCACAAGTTCAGGGTCAGAATTAGTTAACACGTTAAGTTCAGGGTCAGACTTCGTTAACACATTAAGTTCAGGGTCAGAATTAGTTAACACATTAAGTTCAGGGTCAGAATTAGCTCATTAAGTTCAGGGTCAGAATTATTTAACACATTAAATCCAGGGTCAGAATTATTTAACACATTAAATCCAGGGTCGGAATTAGTTAACATCTTAAAGTTCAGGGTCAGAATTAGTTAACACGTTAAGTTCAGGGTCAGAATTAGTTAGCACAAGTTCAGGGTCAGACTTCGTTAACACGTTAAGTTCAGGGTCAGAATTAGTTAACACATTAAGTTCAGGGTCAGAATTAGCACATTAAGTTCAGGGTCAGACTTCGTTAACACATTAAGTTCAGGGTCAGAATTAGTTAACACATTAAGTTCCGGGTCAGAATTATTTAACACATTAAGTTCAGGGTCAGACTTCGTTAACACATTAAGTTGAGGGTCAAACTTCGTTAACACATTAAGTTCAGGGTCAGAATTAGTTAACACATTAAGTTCAGGGTCAGAATTAGCACGTTAAGTTCAGGGTCAGAATTATTTAACACATTAAATTCAGGGTCGGAATTAGTTAACATGTTAAAGTTCAGGGTCAGAATTAGTTAACACATTAAGTTCAGGTTCAGATTTCGTTAACACATTAAGTTCAGGGTCAGAATTAGTTAACATGTTAAAGTTCAGGGTCAGACTTCGTTAACACGTTAAGTTCAGGGTCAGAATTAGTTAACATGTTAAAGTTCAGGGTCAGACTTCGTTAACACATTAAGTTCAGGGTCAGAATTAGTTAACACATTAAGTTCCGGGTCAGAATTATTTAACACATTAAGTTCAGGGTCAGAATTAGTTAACACGTTAAGTTCGGGGTCAGAATTAATTAACACATTAAGTTCAGGGTCAGAATTAGTTAACATGTTAAAGTTCAGGGTCAGAATTAGTTAACACATTAAGTTCAGGGTCACAATTAGTTAACAAGTTAAGTTCTGGGTCAGAATTAGTTAACACATTAAGTTCAGGGTCAGAATTAGTTAACACATTAAGTTCCGGGTCAGAATTAGCACATTAAGTTAAGGGTCAGACTTCGTTAACACATTAAGTTCAGGGTCAGAATTAGTTAACATGTTAAAGTTCAGGGTCAGAATTAGTTAACACATTAAGTTCAGGGTCAGAATTAGTTAACACATTAAGTTCAGGGTCAGACTTCGTTAACACATTAAGTTCAGGGTCAGAATTAGTTAACATGTTAAAGTTCAGGGTCAGACTTCGTTAACACGTTAAGTTCAGGGTCAGAATTAGTTAACACGTTAAGTTCCGGGTCAGAATTATTTTACACATTAAGTTCAGGGTCAGACTTCGTTAACACATTAAGTTCAGGGTCAGAATTAGTTAACACGTTAAAGTTCCGGGTCAGAATTAGTTAACACATTAAGTTCAGGGTCAGACTTAGTTAACACATTAAGTTAAGGGTCAGACTTCGTTAACACATTAAGCTCAGGGTCAGAATTAGTTAACATTAAGTTCAGGGTCAGAGTTCGTTAACACATTAAGTTCAGGGTCAGAATTAGTTAACACATTAAGTTCAGGGTCAGAATTAGCACAATAAGTTCTGGGTCAGACTTCGTTAACGCATGAAGTTCAGGGTCAGACTTATTTAACACATTAAGTTCCGGGTCAGAATTAGTTAACACATTAAGTTCAGGTTCAGACTTCGTTAACACATTAAGTTCAGGGTCAGAATTAGTTAACATGTTAAAGTTCAGGGTCAGACTTCGTTAACACGTTAAGTTCAGGGTCAGAATTAGTTAACATGTTAAAGTTCAGGGTCAGACTTCGTTAACACATTAAGTTCAGGGTCAGAATTAGTTAACACATTAAGTTCCGGGTCAGAATTATTTAACACATTAAGTTCAGGGTCAGAATTAGTTAACACGTTAAGTTCGGGGTCAGAATTAATTAACACATTAAGTTCAGGGTCAGAATTAGTTAACATGTTAAAGTTCAGGGTCAGAATTAGTTAACACATTAAGTTCAGGGTCACAATTAGTTAACAAGTTAAGTTCTGGGTCAGAATTAGTTAACACATTAAGTTCAGGGTCAGAATTAGTTAACACATTAAGTTCCGGGTCAGAATTAGCACATTAAGTTAAGGGTCAGACTTCGTTAACACATTAAGTTCAGGGTCAGAATTAGTTAACATGTTAAAGTTCAGGGTCAGAATTAGTTAACACATTAAGTTCAGGGTCAGAATTAGTTAACACATTAAGTTCAGGGTCAGACTTCGTTAACACATTAAGTTCAGGGTCAGAATTAGTTAACATGTTAAAGTTCAGGGTCAGACTTCGTTAACACGTTAAGTTCAGGGTCAGAATTAGTTAACACGTTAAGTTCCGGGTCAGAATTATTTTACACATTAAGTTCAGGGTCAGACTTCGTTAACACATTAAGTTCAGGGTCAGAATTAGTTAACACGTTAAAGTTCCGGGTCAGAATTAGTTAACACATTAAGTTCAGGGTCAGACTTAGTTAACACATTAAGTTAAGGGTCAGACTTCGTTAACACATTAAGCTCAGGGTCAGAATTAGTTAACATTAAGTTCAGGGTCAGAGTTCGTTAACACATTAAGTTCAGGGTCAGAATTAGTTAACACATTAAGTTCAGGGTCAGAATTAGCACAATAAGTTCTGGGTCAGACTTCGTTAACGCATGAAGTTCAGGGTCAGACTTATTTAACACATTAAGTTCCGGGTCAGAATTAGTTAACACATTAAGTTCAGGTTCAGACTTCGTTAACACATTAAGTTCAGGGTCAGAATTAGTTAACATGTTAAAGTTCAGGGTCAGACTTCGTTAACACGTTAAGTTCAGGGTCAGAATTAGTTAACATGTTAAAGTTCAGGGTCAGACTTCGTTAACACATTAAGTTCAGGGTCAGAATTAGTTAACACATTAAGTTCTGGGTCAGAATTATTTAACACATTAAGTTCAGGGTCAGAATTAGTTAACACGTTAAGTTCGGGGTCAGAATTAATTAACACATTAAGTTCAGGGTCAGAATTAGTTAACATGTTAAAGTTCAGGGTCAGACTTCGTTAACACATTAAGTTGAGGGTCAGACTTCGTTAACACATTAAGTTCAGGGTCAGAATTATTTAAAACATTAAATTCAGGGTTGGAATTAGTTAACATGTTAAAGTTCAGGGTCAGAATTAGTTAACACGTTAAGTTCAGGGTCAGAATTATTTAACATGTTAAGTTCAGGGTCAGAATTAGTTAACACATTAAGTTCAGGGTCAGACTTCGTTAACACATTAAGTTCAGGGTCAGACTTCGTTAACACATTAAGTTAAGGGTCAGACTTCGTTACCACATTAAGTTCAGGGTCAGAATTATTTAACACATTAAGTTCAGGGTCAGACTTCGTTAACACATTAAGTTCCGGGTCAGAATTAGTTAACACATTAAGTTCAGGGTCAGAATTAGCACATTAAGTTCAGGGTCAGAATTATTTAACACATAAAATTCAGGGTCAGAATTAGTTAACATGTTAAAGTTCAGGGTCAGAATTAGTTAACACGTTAAGTTCAGGGTCAGAATTAGTTAACACATCAAGTTCAGGGTCAGAATTAGTTAACACGTTAAGTTCAGGGTCAGAATTAGTTAGCACAAGTTCAGGGTCAGAATTAGTTAACACGTTAAGTTCAGGGTCAGACTTCGTTAACACATTAAGTTCAGGGTCAGAATTAGTTAACACATTAAGTTCAGGGTCAGAATTAGCTCATTAAGTTCAGGGTCAGAATTATTTAACACATTAAATCCAGGGTCGGAATTAGTTAACATCTTAAAGTTCAGGGTCAGAATTAGTTAACACGTTAAGTTCAGGGTCAGAATTAGTTAGCACAAGTTCAGGGTCAGACTTCGTTAACACGTTAAGTTCAGGGTCAGAATTAGTTAACACATTAAGTTCAGGGTCAGAATTAGCACATTAAGTTCAGGGTCAGACTTCGTTAACACATTAAGTTCAGGGTCAGAATTAGTTAACACATTAAGTTCCGGGTCAGAATTATTTAACACATTAAGTTCAGGGTCAGACTTCGTTAACACATTAAGTTGAGGGTCAAACTTCGTTAACACATTAAGTTCAGGGTCAGAATTAGTTAACACATTAAGTTCAGGGTCAGAATTAGCACGTTAAGTTCAGGGTCAGAATTATTTAACACATTAAATTCAGGGTCGGAATTAGTTAACATGTTAAAGTTCAGGGTCAGAATTAGTTAACACATTAAGTTCAGGTTCAGATTTCGTTAACACATTAAGTTCAGGGTCAGAATTAGTTAACACGTTAAGTTCAGGGTCAGAATTAGTTAGCACAAGTTCAGGGTCAGAATTAGTTAACACGTTAAGTTCAGGGTCAGACTTCGTTAACACATTAAGTTCAGGGTCAGAATTAGTTAACACATTAAGTTCAGGGTCAGAATTAGCTCATTAAGTTCAGGGTCAGAATTATTTAACACATTAAATCCAGGGTCGGAATTAGTTAACATCTTAAAGTTCAGGGTCAGAATTAGTTAACACGTTAAGTTCAGGGTCAGAATTAGTTAGCACAAGTTCAGGGTCAGACTTCGTTAACACGTTAAGTTCAGGGTCAGAATTAGTTAACACATTAAGTTCAGGGTCAGAATTAGCACATTAAGTTCAGGGTCAGACTTCGTTAACACATTAAGTTCAGGGTCAGAATTAGTTAACACATTAAGTTCCGGGTCAGAATTATTTAACACATTAAGTTCAGGGTCAGACTTCGTTAACACATTAAGTTGAGGGTCAAACTTCGTTAACACATTAAGTTCAGGGTCAGAATTAGTTAACACATTAAGTTCAGGGTCAGAATTAGCACGTTAAGTTCAGGGTCAGAATTATTTAACACATTAAATTCAGGGTCGGAATTAGTTAACATGTTAAAGTTCAGGGTCAGAATTAGTTAACACATTAAGTTCAGGTTCAGATTTCGTTAACACATTAAGTTCAGGGTCAGAATTAGTTAACATGTTAAAGTTCAGGGTCAGACTTCGTTAACACGTTAAGTTCAGGGTCAGAATTAGTTAACATGTTAAAGTTCAGGGTCAGACTTCGTTAACACATTAAGTTCAGGGTCAGAATTAGTTAACACATTAAGTTCCGGGTCAGAATTATTTAACACATTAAGTTCAGGGTCAGAATTAGTTAACACGTTAAGTTCGGGGTCAGAATTAATTAACACATTAAGTTCAGGGTCAGAATTAGTTAACATGTTAAAGTTCAGGGTCAGAATTAGTTAACACATTAAGTTCAGGGTCACAATTAGTTAACAAGTTAAGTTCTGGGTCAGAATTAGTTAACACATTAAGTTCAGGGTCAGAATTAGTTAACACATTAAGTTCCGGGTCAGAATTAGCACATTAAGTTAAGGGTCAGACTTCGTTAACACATTAAGTTCAGGGTCAGAATTAGTTAACATGTTAAAGTTCAGGGTCAGAATTAGTTAACACATTAAGTTCAGGGTCAGAATTAGTTAACACATTAAGTTCAGGGTCAGACTTCGTTAACACATTAAGTTCAGGGTCAGAATTAGTTAACATGTTAAAGTTCAGGGTCAGACTTCGTTAACACGTTAAGTTCAGGGTCAGAATTAGTTAACACGTTAAGTTCCGGGTCAGAATTATTTTACACATTAAGTTCAGGGTCAGACTTCGTTAACACATTAAGTTCAGGGTCAGAATTAGTTAACACGTTAAAGTTCCGGGTCAGAATTAGTTAACACATTAAGTTCAGGGTCAGACTTAGTTAACACATTAAGTTAAGGGTCAGACTTCGTTAACACATTAAGCTCAGGGTCAGAATTAGTTAACATTAAGTTCAGGGTCAGAGTTCGTTAACACATTAAGTTCAGGGTCAGAATTAGTTAACACATTAAGTTCTGGGTCAGAATTATTTAACACATTAAGTTCAGGGTCAGAATTAGTTAACACGTTAAGTTCGGGGTCAGAATTAATTAACACATTAAGTTCAGGGTCAGAATTAGTTAACATGTTAAAGTTCAGGGTCAGACTTCGTTAACACATTAAGTTGAGGGTCAGACTTCGTTAACACATTAAGTTCAGGGTCAGAATTATTTAAAACATTAAATTCAGGGTTGGAATTAGTTAACATGTTAAAGTTCAGGGTCAGAATTAGTTAACACGTTAAGTTCAGGGTCAGAATTATTTAACATGTTAAGTTCAGGGTCAGAATTAGTTAACACATTAAGTTCAGGGTCAGACTTCGTTAACACATTAAGTTCAGGGTCAGACTTCGTTAACACATTAAGTTAAGGGTCAGACTTCGTTACCACATTAAGTTCAGGGTCAGAATTATTTAACACATTAAGTTCAGGGTCAGACTTCGTTAACACATTAAGTTCCGGGTCAGAATTAGTTAACACATTAAGTTCAGGGTCAGAATTAGCACATTAAGTTCAGGGTCAGAATTATTTAACACATAAAATTCAGGGTCAGAATTAGTTAACATGTTAAAGTTCAGGGTCAGAATTAGTTAACACGTTAAGTTCAGGGTCAGAATTAGTTAACACATCAAGTTCAGGGTCAGAATTAGTTAACACGTTAAGTTCAGGGTCAGAATTAGTTAGCACAAGTTCAGGGTCAGAATTAGTTAACACGTTAAGTTCAGGGTCAGACTTCGTTAACACATTAAGTTCAGGGTCAGAATTAGTTAACACATTAAGTTCAGGGTCAGAATTAGCTCATTAAGTTCAGGGTCAGAATTATTTAACACATTAAATCCAGGGTCGGAATTAGTTAACATCTTAAAGTTCAGGGTCAGAATTAGTTAACACGTTAAGTTCAGGGTCAGAATTAGTTAGCACAAGTTCAGGGTCAGACTTCGTTAACACGTTAAGTTCAGGGTCAGAATTAGTTAACACATTAAGTTCAGGGTCAGAATTAGCACATTAAGTTCAGGGTCAGACTTCGTTAACACATTAAGTTCAGGGTCAGAATTAGTTAACACATTAAGTTCCGGGTCAGAATTATTTAACACATTAAGTTCAGGGTCAGACTTCGTTAACACATTAAGTTGAGGGTCAAACTTCGTTAACACATTAAGTTCAGGGTCAGAATTAGTTAACACATTAAGTTCAGGGTCAGAATTAGCACGTTAAGTTCAGGGTCAGAATTATTTAACACATTAAATTCAGGGTCGGAATTAGTTAACATGTTAAAGTTCAGGGTCAGAATTAGTTAACACATTAAGTTCAGGTTCAGATTTCGTTAACACATTAAGTTCAGGGTCAGAATTAGTTAACATGTTAAAGTTCAGGGTCAGACTTCGTTAACACGTTAAGTTCAGGGTCAGAATTAGTTAACATGTTAAAGTTCAGGGTCAGACTTCGTTAACACATTAAGTTCAGGGTCAGAATTAGTTAACACATTAAGTTCCGGGTCAGAATTATTTAACACATTAAGTTCAGGGTCAGAATTAGTTAACACGTTAAGTTCGGGGTCAGAATTAATTAACACATTAAGTTCAGGGTCAGAATTAGTTAACATGTTAAAGTTCAGGGTCAGAATTAGTTAACACATTAAGTTCAGGGTCACAATTAGTTAACAAGTTAAGTTCTGGGTCAGAATTAGTTAACACATTAAGTTCAGGGTCAGAATTAGTTAACACATTAAGTTCCGGGTCAGAATTAGCACATTAAGTTAAGGGTCAGACTTCGTTAACACATTAAGTTCAGGGTCAGAATTAGTTAACATGTTAAAGTTCAGGGTCAGAATTAGTTAACACATTAAGTTCAGGGTCAGAATTAGTTAACACATTAAGTTCAGGGTCAGACTTCGTTAACACATTAAGTTCAGGGTCAGAATTAGTTAACATGTTAAAGTTCAGGGTCAGACTTCGTTAACACGTTAAGTTCAGGGTCAGAATTAGTTAACACGTTAAGTTCCGGGTCAGAATTATTTTACACATTAAGTTCAGGGTCAGACTTCGTTAACACATTAAGTTCAGGGTCAGAATTAGTTAACACGTTAAAGTTCCGGGTCAGAATTAGTTAACACATTAAGTTCAGGGTCAGACTTAGTTAACACATTAAGTTAAGGGTCAGACTTCGTTAACACATTAAGCTCAGGGTCAGAATTAGTTAACATTAAGTTCAGGGTCAGAGTTCGTTAACACATTAAGTTCAGGGTCAGAATTAGTTAACACATTAAGTTCAGGGTCAGAATTAGCACAATAAGTTCTGGGTCAGACTTCGTTAACGCATGAAGTTCAGGGTCAGACTTATTTAACACATTAAGTTCCGGGTCAGAATTAGTTAACACATTAAGTTCAGGTTCAGACTTCGTTAACACATTAAGTTCAGGGTCAGAATTAGTTAACATGTTAAAGTTCAGGGTCAGACTTCGTTAACACGTTAAGTTCAGGGTCAGAATTAGTTAACATGTTAAAGTTCAGGGTCAGACTTCGTTAACACATTAAGTTCAGGGTCAGAATTAGTTAACACATTAAGTTCCGGGTCAGAATTATTTAACACATTAAGTTCAGGGTCAGAATTAGTTAACACGTTAAGTTCGGGGTCAGAATTAATTAACACATTAAGTTCAGGGTCAGAATTAGTTAACATGTTAAAGTTCAGGGTCAGAATTAGTTAACACATTAAGTTCAGGGTCACAATTAGTTAACAAGTTAAGTTCTGGGTCAGAATTAGTTAACACATTAAGTTCAGGGTCAGAATTAGTTAACACATTAAGTTCCGGGTCAGAATTAGCACATTAAGTTAAGGGTCAGACTTCGTTAACACATTAAGTTCAGGGTCAGAATTAGTTAACATGTTAAAGTTCAGGGTCAGAATTAGTTAACACATTAAGTTCAGGGTCAGAATTAGTTAACACATTAAGTTCAGGGTCAGACTTCGTTAACACATTAAGTTCAGGGTCAGAATTAGTTAACATGTTAAAGTTCAGGGTCAGACTTCGTTAACACGTTAAGTTCAGGGTCAGAATTAGTTAACACGTTAAGTTCCGGGTCAGAATTATTTTACACATTAAGTTCAGGGTCAGACTTCGTTAACACATTAAGTTCAGGGTCAGAATTAGTTAACACGTTAAAGTTCCGGGTCAGAATTAGTTAACACATTAAGTTCAGGGTCAGACTTAGTTAACACATTAAGTTAAGGGTCAGACTTCGTTAACACATTAAGCTCAGGGTCAGAATTAGTTAACATTAAGTTCAGGGTCAGAGTTCGTTAACACATTAAGTTCAGGGTCAGAATTAGTTAACACATTAAGTTCAGGGTCAGAATTAGCACAATAAGTTCTGGGTCAGACTTCGTTAACGCATGAAGTTCAGGGTCAGACTTATTTAACACATTAAGTTCCGGGTCAGAATTAGTTAACACATTAAGTTCAGGTTCAGACTTCGTTAACACATTAAGTTCAGGGTCAGAATTAGTTAACATGTTAAAGTTCAGGGTCAGACTTCGTTAACACGTTAAGTTCAGGGTCAGAATTAGTTAACATGTTAAAGTTCAGGGTCAGACTTCGTTAACACATTAAGTTCAGGGTCAGAATTAGTTAACACATTAAGTTCTGGGTCAGAATTATTTAACACATTAAGTTCAGGGTCAGAATTAGTTAACACGTTAAGTTCGGGGTCAGAATTAATTAACACATTAAGTTCAGGGTCAGAATTAGTTAACATGTTAAAGTTCAGGGTCAGACTTCGTTAACACATTAAGTTGAGGGTCAGACTTCGTTAACACATTAAGTTCAGGGTCAGAATTATTTAAAACATTAAATTCAGGGTTGGAATTAGTTAACATGTTAAAGTTCAGGGTCAGAATTAGTTAACACGTTAAGTTCAGGGTCAGAATTATTTAACATGTTAAGTTCAGGGTCAGAATTAGTTAACACATTAAGTTCAGGGTCAGACTTCGTTAACACATTAAGTTCAGGGTCAGACTTCGTTAACACATTAAGTTAAGGGTCAGACTTCGTTACCACATTAAGTTCAGGGTCAGAATTATTTAACACATTAAGTTCAGGGTCAGACTTCGTTAACACATTAAGTTCCGGGTCAGAATTAGTTAACACATTAAGTTCAGGGTCAGAATTAGCACATTAAGTTCAGGGTCAGAATTATTTAACACATAAAATTCAGGGTCAGAATTAGTTAACATGTTAAAGTTCAGGGTCAGAATTAGTTAACACGTTAAGTTCAGGGTCAGAATTAGTTAACACATCAAGTTCAGGGTCAGAATTAGTTAACACGTTAAGTTCAGGGTCAGAATTAGTTAGCACAAGTTCAGGGTCAGAATTAGTTAACACGTTAAGTTCAGGGTCAGACTTCGTTAACACATTAAGTTCAGGGTCAGAATTAGTTAACATGTTAAAGTTCAGGGTCAGACTTCGTTAACACGTTAAGTTCAGGGTCAGAATTAGTTAACACGTTAAGTTCCGGGTCAGAATTATTTTACACATTAAGTTCAGGGTCAGACTTCGTTAACACATTAAGTTCAGGGTCAGAATTAGTTAACACGTTAAAGTTCCGGGTCAGAATTAGTTAACACATTAAGTTCAGGGTCAGACTTAGTTAACACATTAAGTTAAGGGTCAGACTTCGTTAACACATTAAGCTCAGGGTCAGAATTAGTTAACATTAAGTTCAGGGTCAGAGTTCGTTAACACATTAAGTTCAGGGTCAGAATTAGTTAACACATTAAGTTCAGGGTCAGAATTAGCACAATAAGTTCTGGGTCAGACTTCGTTAACGCATGAAGTTCAGGGTCAGACTTATTTAACACATTAAGTTCCGGGTCAGAATTAGTTAACACATTAAGTTCAGGTTCAGACTTCGTTAACACATTAAGTTCAGGGTCAGAATTAGTTAACATGTTAAAGTTCAGGGTCAGACTTCGTTAACACGTTAAGTTCAGGGTCAGAATTAGTTAACATGTTAAAGTTCAGGGTCAGACTTCGTTAACACATTAAGTTCAGGGTCAGAATTAGTTAACACATTAAGTTCTGGGTCAGAATTATTTAACACATTAAGTTCAGGGTCAGAATTAGTTAACACGTTAAGTTCGGGGTCAGAATTAATTAACACATTAAGTTCAGGGTCAGAATTAGTTAACACGTTAAGTTCGGGGTCAGAATTAATTAACACATTAAGTTCAGGGTCAGAATTAGTTAACATGTTAAAGTTCAGGGTCAGAATTAGTTAACACATTAAGTTCAGGGTCACAATTAGTTAACAAGTTAAGTTCTGGGTCAGAATTAGTTAACACATTAAGTTCAGGGTCAGAATTAGTTAACACATTAAGTTCCGGGTCAGAATTAGCACATTAAGTTAAGGGTCAGACTTCGTTAACACATTAAGTTCAGGGTCAGAATTAGTTAACATGTTAAAGTTCAGGGTCAGAATTAGTTAACACATTAAGTTCAGGGTCAGAATTAGTTAACACATTAAGTTCAGGGTCAGACTTCGTTAACACATTAAGTTCAGGGTCAGAATTAGTTAACATGTTAAAGTTCAGGGTCAGACTTCGTTAACACGTTAAGTTCAGGGTCAGAATTAGTTAACACGTTAAGTTCCGGGTCAGAATTATTTTACACATTAAGTTCAGGGTCAGACTTCGTTAACACATTAAGTTCAGGGTCAGAATTAGTTAACACGTTAAAGTTCCGGGTCAGAATTAGTTAACACATTAAGTTCAGGGTCAGACTTAGTTAACACATTAAGTTAAGGGTCAGACTTCGTTAACACATTAAGCTCAGGGTCAGAATTAGTTAACATTAAGTTCAGGGTCAGAGTTCGTTAACACATTAAGTTCAGGGTCAGAATTAGTTAACACATTAAGTTCAGGGTCAGAATTAGCACAATAAGTTCTGGGTCAGACTTCGTTAACGCATGAAGTTCAGGGTCAGACTTATTTAACACATTAAGTTCCGGGTCAGAATTAGTTAACACATTAAGTTCAGGTTCAGACTTCGTTAACACATTAAGTTCAGGGTCAGAATTAGTTAACATGTTAAAGTTCAGGGTCAGACTTCGTTAACACGTTAAGTTCAGGGTCAGAATTAGTTAACATGTTAAAGTTCAGGGTCAGACTTCGTTAACACATTAAGTTCAGGGTCAGAATTAGTTAACACATTAAGTTCCGGGTCAGAATTATTTAACACATTAAGTTCAGGGTCAGAATTAGTTAACACGTTAAGTTCGGGGTCAGAATTAATTAACACATTAAGTTCAGGGTCAGAATTAGTTAACATGTTAAAGTTCAGGGTCAGAATTAGTTAACACATTAAGTTCAGGGTCACAATTAGTTAACAAGTTAAGTTCTGGGTCAGAATTAGTTAACACATTAAGTTCAGGGTCAGAATTAGTTAACACATTAAGTTCCGGGTCAGAATTAGCACATTAAGTTAAGGGTCAGACTTCGTTAACACATTAAGTTCAGGGTCAGAATTAGTTA
The DNA here is from genome assembly GCA_022114975.2 of Lampris megalopsis. Classification (NCBI taxonomy): domain Eukaryota; kingdom Metazoa; phylum Chordata; class Actinopteri; order Lampriformes; family Lampridae; genus Lampris; species Lampris megalopsis. Next base: position 4,085,567 of record JAJHIY020000431.1, read on the forward strand.
ACATGTTAAAGTTCAGGGTCAGAATTAGTTAACACATTAAGTTCAGGGTCAGAATTAGTTAACACATTAAGTTCAGGGTCAGACTTCGTTAACACATTAAGTTCAGGGTCAGAATTAGTTAACATGTTAAAGTTCAGGGTCAGACTTCGTTAACACGTTAAGTTCAGGGTCAGAATTAGTTAACACGTTAAGTTCCGGGTCAGAATTATTTTACACATTAAGTTCAGGGTCAGACTTCGTTAACACATTAAGTTCAGGGTCAGAATTAGTTAACACGTTAAAGTTCCGGGTCAGAATTAGTTAACACATTAAGTTCAGGGTCAGACTTAGTTAACACATTAAGTTAAGGGTCAGACTTCGTTAACACATTAAGCTCAGGGTCAGAATTAGTTAACATTAAGTTCAGGGTCAGAGTTCGTTAACACATTAAGTTCAGGGTCAGAATTAGTTAACACATTAAGTTCAGGGTCAGAATTAGCACAATAAGTTCTGGGTCAGACTTCGTTAACGCATGAAGTTCAGGGTCAGACTTATTTAACACATTAAGTTCCGGGTCAGAATTAGTTAACACATTAAGTTCAGGTTCAGACTTCGTTAACACATTAAGTTCAGGGTCAGAATTAGTTAACATGTTAAAGTTCAGGGTCAGACTTCGTTAACACGTTAAGTTCAGGGTCAGAATTAGTTAACATGTTAAAGTTCAGGGTCAGACTTCGTTAACACATTAAGTTCAGGGTCAGAATTAGTTAACACATTAAGTTCTGGGTCAGAATTATTTAACACATTAAGTTCAGGGTCAGAATTAGTTAACACGTTAAGTTCGGGGTCAGAATTAATTAACACATTAAGTTCAGGGTCAGAATTAGTTAACATGTTAAAGTTCAGGGTCAGACTTCGTTAACACATTAAGTTGAGGGTCAGACTTCGTTAACACATTAAGTTCAGGGTCAGAATTATTTAAAACATTAAATTCAGGGTTGGAATTAGTTAACATGTTAAAGTTCAGGGTCAGAATTAGTTAACACGTTAAGTTCAGGGTCAGAATTATTTAACATGTTAAGTTCAGGGTCAGAATTAGTTAACACATTAAGTTCAGGGTCAGACTTCGTTAACACATTAAGTTCAGGGTCAGACTTCGTTAACACATTAAGTTAAGGGTCAGACTTCGTTACCACATTAAGTTCAGGGTCAGAATTATTTAACACATTAAGTTCAGGGTCAGACTTCGTTAACACATTAAGTTCCGGGTCAGAATTAGTTAACACATTAAGTTCAGGGTCAGAATTAGCACATTAAGTTCAGGGTCAGAATTATTTAACACATAAAATTCAGGGTCAGAATTAGTTAACATGTTAAAGTTCAGGGTCAGAATTAGTTAACACGTTAAGTTCAGGGTCAGAATTAGTTAACACATCAAGTTCAGGGTCAGAATTAGTTAACACGTTAAGTTCAGGGTCAGAATTAGTTAGCACAAGTTCAGGGTCAGAATTAGTTAACACGTTAAGTTCAGGGTCAGACTTCGTTAACACATTAAGTTCAGGGTCAGAATTAGTTAACATGTTAAAGTTCAGGGTCAGACTTCGTTAACACGTTAAGTTCAGGGTCAGAATTAGTTAACACGTTAAGTTCCGGGTCAGAATTATTTTACACATTAAGTTCAGGGTCAGACTTCGTTAACACATTAAGTTCAGGGTCAGAATTAGTTAACACGTTAAAGTTCCGGGTCAGAATTAGTTAACACATTAAGTTCAGGGTCAGACTTAGTTAACACATTAAGTTAAGGGTCAGACTTCGTTAACACATTAAGCTCAGGGTCAGAATTAGTTAACATTAAGTTCAGGGTCAGAGTTCGTTAACACATTAAGTTCAGGGTCAGAATTAGTTAACACATTAAGTTCAGGGTCAGAATTAGCACAATAAGTTCTGGGTCAGACTTCGTTAACGCATGAAGTTCAGGGTCAGACTTATTTAACACATTAAGTTCCGGGTCAGAATTAGTTAACACATTAAGTTCAGGTTCAGACTTCGTTAACACATTAAGTTCAGGGTCAGAATTAGTTAACATGTTAAAGTTCAGGGTCAGACTTCGTTAACACGTTAAGTTCAGGGTCAGAATTAGTTAACATGTTAAAGTTCAGGGTCAGACTTCGTTAACACATTAAGTTCAGGGTCAGAATTAGTTAACACATTAAGTTCTGGGTCAGAATTATTTAACACATTAAGTTCAGGGTCAGAATTAGTTAACACGTTAAGTTCGGGGTCAGAATTAATTAACACATTAAGTTCAGGGTCAGAATTAGTTAACATGTTAAAGTTCAGGGTCAGACTTCGTTAACACATTAAGTTGAGGGTCAGACTTCGTTAACACATTAAGTTCAGGGTCAGAATTATTTAAAACATTAAATTCAGGGTTGGAATTAGTTAACATGTTAAAGTTCAGGGTCAGAATTAGTTAACACGTTAAGTTCAGGGTCAGAATTATTTAACATGTTAAGTTCAGGGTCAGAATTAGTTAACACATTAAGTTCAGGGTCAGACTTCGTTAACACATTAAGTTCAGGGTCAGACTTCGTTAACACATTAAGTTAAGGGTCAGACTTCTTTACCACATTAAGTTCAGGGTCAGAATTATTTAACACATTAAGTTCAGGGTCAGACTTCGTTAACACATTAAGTTCCGGGTCAGAATTAGTTAACACATTAAGTTCAGGGTCAGAATTAGCACATTAAGTTCAGGGTCAGAATTATTTAACACATAAAATTCAGGGTCAGAATTAGTTAACATGTTAAAGTTCAGGGTCAGAATTAGTTAACACGTTAAGTTCAGGGTCAGAATTAGTTAACACATCAAGTTCAGGGTCAGAATTAGTTAACACGTTAAGTTCAGGGTCAGAATTAGTTAGCACAAGTTCAGGGTCAGAATTAGTTAACACGTTAAGTTCAGGGTCAGACTTCGTTAACACATTAAGTTCAGGGTCAGAATTAGTTAACACATTAAGTTCAGGGTCAGAATTAGCTCATTAAGTTCAGGGTCAGAATTATTTAACACATTAAATCCAGGGTCGGAATTAGTTAACATCTTAAAGTTCAGGGTCAGAATTAGTTAACACGTTAAGTTCAGGGTCAGAATTAGTTAGCACAAGTTCAGGGTCAGACTTCGTTAACACGTTAAGTTCAGGGTCAGAATTAGTTAACACATTAAGTTCAGGGTCAGAATTAGCACATTAAGTTCAGGGTCAGACTTCGTTAACACATTAAGTTCAGGGTCAGAATTAGTTAACACATTAAGTTCCGGGTCAGAATTATTTAACACATTAAGTTCAGGGTCAGACTTCGTTAACACATTAAGTTGAGGGTCAAACTTCGTTAACACATTAAGTTCAGGGTCAGAATTATTTAACACATTAAATTCAGGGTCGGAATTAGTTAACATGTTAAAGTTCAGGGTCAGAATTAGTTAACACATTAAGTTCAGGTTCAGATTTCGTTAACACATTAAGTTCAGGGTCAGAATTAGTTAACATGTTAAAGTTCAGGGTCAGACTTCGTTAACACGTTAAGTTCAGGGTCAGAATTAGTTAACATGTTAAAGTTCAGGGTCAGACTTCGTTAACACATTAAGTTCAGGGTCAGAATTAGTTAACACATTAAGTTCAGGGTCAGAATTAGTTAACACATTAAGTTCCGGGTCAGAATTAGCACATTAAGTTAAGGGTCAGACTTCGTTAACACATTAAGTTCAGGGTCAGAATTAGTTAACATGTTAAAGTTCAGGGTCAGAATTAGTTAACACATTAAGTTCAGGGTCAGAATTAGTTAACACATTAAGTTCAGGGTCAGACTTCGTTAACACATTAAGTTCAGGGTCAGAATTAGTTAACATGTTAAAGTTCAGGGTCAGACTTCGTTAACACGTTAAGTTCAGGGTCAGAATTAGTTAACACGTTAAGTTCCGGGTCAGAATTATTTAACACATTAAGTTCAGGGTCAGACTTCGTTAACACATTAAGTTCAGGGTCAGAATTAGTTAACACGTTAAAGTTCCGGGTCAGAATTAGTTAACACATTAAGTTCAGGGTCAGACTTAGTTAACACATTAAGTTAAGGGTCAGACTTCGTTAACACATTAAGTTCAGGGTCAGAATTAGTTAACATTAAGTTCAGGGTCAGAGTTCGTTAACACATTAAGTTCAGGGTCAGAATTAGTTAACACATTAAGTTCAGGGTCAGAATTAGCACAATAAGTTCTGGGTCAGACTTCGTTAACGCATGAAGTTCAGGGTCAGACTTATTTAACACATTAAGTTCCGGGTCAGAATTATTTAACACATTAAGTTCAGGGTCAGACTTCGTTAACACATTCAGTTCAGGGTCAGAATTAGTTAACATGTTAAAGTTCAGGGTCAGACTTCGTTAACACATTAAGTTGAGGGTCAGACTTCGTTAACACATTAAGTTCAGGGTCAGAATTATTTAAAACATTAAATTCAGGGTTGGAATTAGTTAACATGTTAAAGTTCAGGGTCAGAATTAGTTAACACGTTAAGTTCAGGGTCAGAATTATTTAACATGTTAAGTTCAGGGTCAGAATTAGTTAACACATTAAGTTCAGGGTCAGACTTCGTTAACACATTAAGTTCAGGGTCAGACTTCGTTAACACATTAAGTTAAGGGTCAGACTTCGTTACCACATTAAGTTCAGGGTCAGAATTATTTAACACATTAAGTTCAGGGTCAGACTTCGTTAACACATTAAGTTCCGGGTCAGAATTAGTTAACACATTAAGTTCAGGGTCAGAATTAGCACATTAAGTTCAGGGTCAGAATTATTTAACACATAAAATTCAGGGTCAGAATTAGTTAACATGTTAAAGTTCAGGGTCAGAATTAGTTAACACGTTAAGTTCAGGGTCAGAATTAGTTAACACATCAAGTTCAGGGTCAGAATTAGTTAACACGTTAAGTTCAGGGTCAGAATTAGTTAGCACAAGTTCAGGGTCAGAATTAGTTAACACGTTAAGTTCAGGGTCAGACTTCGTTAACACATTAAGTTCAGGGTCAGAATTAGTTAACACATTAAGTTCAGGGTCAGAATTAGCTCATTAAGTTCAGGGTCAGAATTATTTAACACATTAAATCCAGGGTCGGAATTAGTTAACATCTTAAAGTTCAGGGTCAGAATTAGTTAACACGTTAAGTTCAGGGTCAGAATTAGTTAGCACAAGTTCAGGGTCAGACTTCGTTAACACGTTAAGTTCAGGGTCAGAATTAGTTAACACATTAAGTTCAGGGTCAGAATTAGCACATTAAGTTCAGGGTCAGACTTCGTTAACACATTAAGTTCAGGGTCAGAATTAGTTAACACATTAAGTTCCGGGTCAGAATTATTTAACACATTAAGTTCAGGGTCAGACTTCGTTAACACATTAAGTTGAGGGTCAAACTTCGTTAACACATTAAGTTCAGGGTCAGAATTAGTTAACACATTAAGTTCAGGGTCAGAATTAGCACGTTAAGTTCAGGGTCAGAATTATTTAACACATTAAATTCAGGGTCGGAATTAGTTAACATGTTAAAGTTCAGGGTCAGAATTAGTTAACACATTAAGTTCAGGTTCAGATTTCGTTAACACATTAAGTTCAGGGTCAGAATTAGTTAACATGTTAAAGTTCAGGGTCAGACTTCGTTAACACGTTAAGTTCAGGGTCAGAATTAGTTAACATGTTAAAGTTCAGGGTCAGACTTCGTTAACACATTAAGTTCAGGGTCAGAATTAGTTAACACATTAAGTTCCGGGTCAGAATTATTTAACACATTAAGTTCAGGGTCAGAATTAGTTAACACGTTAAGTTCGGGGTCAGAATTAATTAACACATTAAGTTCAGGGTCAGAATTAGTTAACATGTTAAAGTTCAGGGTCAGAATTAGTTAACACATTAAGTTCAGGGTCACAATTAGTTAACAAGTTAAGTTCTGGGTCAGAATTAGTTAACACATTAAGTTCAGGGTCAGAATTAGTTAACACATTAAGTTCCGTGTCAGAATTAGCACATTAAGTTAAGGGTCAGACTTCGTTAACACATTAAGTTCAGGGTCAGAATTAGTTAACATGTTAAAGTTCAGGGTCAGAATTAGTTAACACATTAAGTTCAGGGTCAGAATTAGTTAACAAGTTAAGTTCTGGGTCAGAATTAGTTAACACATTAAGTTCAGGGTCAGAATTAGTTAACACGTTAAGTTCAGGGTCAGAATTAGTTAACACATCAAGTTCAGGGTCAGAATTAGTTAACATGTTAAGTTCAGGGTCAGAATTAGTTAGCACAAGTTCAGGGTCAGACTTCGTTAACACGTTAAGTTCAGGGTCAGAATTAGTTAACACATTAAGTTAAGGGTCAGAATTAGTTAACACGTTAAGTTCAGGGTCAGACTTCGTTAACACATTAAGTTCAGGGTCAGAATTAGTTAACACATTAAGTTCAGGGTCAGAATTAGCTCATTAAGTTCAGGGTCAGAATTATTTAACACATTAAATTCAGGGTCGGAATTAGTTAACATGTTAAAGTTCAGGGTCAGAAGTAGTTAACACGTTAAGTTCAGTGTCAGAATTAGTTAACACATCAAGTTCAGGGTCAGACTTAGTTAACATGTTAAGTTCAGGGTCAGAATTAGTTAGCACAAGTTCAGGGTCAGACTTCGTTAACACGTTAAGTTCAAGGGTCAGAATTAGTTAACACATTAAGTTCAGTGTCAGAATTAGCACATTAAGTTCAGGGTCAGACTTCGTTAACACATTAAGTTCAGGGTCAGAATTAGTTAACACATTAAGTTCCGGGTCAGAATTATTTAACACATTAAGTTCAGGGTCAGACTTCGTTAACACATTCAGTTCAGGGTCAGAATTAGTTAACATGTTAAAGTTCAGGGTCAGACTTCGTTAACACATTAAGTTGAGGGTCAGACTTCGTTAACACATTAAGTTCAGGGTCAGAATTAGTTAACACATTCAGTTCAGGGTCAGAATTAGTTAACATGTTAAAGTTCAGGGTCAGAATTAGTTAACACATTAAGTTCAGGGTCAGAATTAGTTAACAAGTTAAGTTCAGTGTCAGAAGTAGTTAACACATTAAGTTCAGGGTCAGAATTAGTTAACACATTAAGTTCCGGGTCAGAATTAGCACATTAAGTTAAGGGTCAGACTTCGTTAACACATTAAGTTAAGGGTCAGAATTAGTTAACATGTTAAGTTCAGTGTCAGACTTCGTTAACACATTAAGTTCCGGGTCAGAATTAGTTAACACATTAAGTTCAGGGTCAGAATTAGCACATTAAGTTCAGGGTCAGAATTATTTAACACATACAATTCAGGGTCGGAATTAGTTAACATGTTAAAATTCAGGGTCAGAATTAGTTAACACGTTAAGTTCAGGGTCAGAATTAGTTAACACATCAAGTTCAGGGTCAGAATTAGTTAACACGTTAAGTTCAGGGTCAGAATTAGTTAGCACAAGTTCAGGGTCAGACTTCGTTAACACGTTAAGTTCAAGGGTCAGAATTAGTTAACACGTTAAGTTCAGGGTCAGACTTCGTTAACACATTAAGTTCAGGGTCAGAATTAGTTAACACATTAAGTTCAGGGTCAGAATTAGCTCATTAAGTTCAGGGTCAAAATTATTTAACACATTAAATTCAGGGTCGGAATTAGTTAACATGTTAAAGTTCAGGGTCATAAGTAGTTAACACGTTAAGTTCAGTGTCAGAATTAGTTAACACATCAAGTTCAGGGTCAGACTTAGTTAACATGTTAAGTTCAGGGTCAGAATTAGTTAGCACATTAAGTTCAGTGTCAGAATTAGCACATTAAGTTCAGGGTCAGACTTCGTTAACACATTAAGTTCAGGGTCAGAATTAGTTAACACATTAAGTTCCGGGTCAGAATTATTTAACACATTAAGTTCAGGGTCAGACTTCGTTAACACATTCAGTTCAGGGTCAGAATTAGTTAACATGTTAAAGTTCAGGGTCAGACTTCGTTAACACATTAAGTTGAGGGTCAGACTTCGTTAACACATTAAGTTCAGGGTCAGAATTAGTTAACACATTCAGTTCAGGGTCAGAATTAGTTAACATGTTAAAGTTCAGGGTCAGAATTAGTTAACACATTAAGTTCAGGGTCAGAATTAGTTAACAAGTTAAGTTCTGGGTCAGAATTAGTTAACACATTAAGTTCAGGGTCAGAATTAGTTAACACATTAAGTTCCGGGTCAGAATTAGCACATTAAGTTAAGGGTCAGACTTCTTTAACACATTAAGTTAAGGGTCAGAATTAGTTAACATGTTAAGTTCAGTGTCAGACTTCGTTAACACATTAAGTTCCGGGTCAGAATTAGTTAACACATTAAGTTCAGGGTCAGAATTAGCACATTAAGTTCAGGGTCAGAATTATTTAACACATACAATTCAGGGTCGGAATTAGTTAACATGTTAAAATTCAGGGTCAGAATTAGTTAACACGTTAAGTTCAGGGTCAGAATTAGTTAACACATCAAGTTCAGGGTCAGAATTAGTTAACACGTTAAGTTCAGGGTCAGAATTAGTTAGCACAAGTTCAGGGTCAGACTTCGTTAACACGTTAAGTTCACGGTCAGAATTAGTTAACACATTAAGTTCAGGGTCAGAATTAGCACATTAAGTTCAGGGTCAGACTTCGTTAACACATTAAGTTCAGGGTCAGAATTAGTTAACACATTAAGTTCCGGGTCAGAATTATTTAACACATTAAGTTCAGGGTCAGACTTCGTTAACACATTAAGTTGAGGGTCAAACTTCGTTAACACATTAAGTTCAGGGTCAGAATTAGTTAACACATTAAGTTCAGGGTCAGAATTAGCACGTTAAGTTTAGGGTCAGAATTATTTAACACATTAAATTCAGGGTCGGAATTAGTTAACATGTTAAAGTTCAGGGTCAGAATTAGTTAACACATTAAGTTCAGGTTCAGATTTCGTTAACACATTAAGTTCAGGGTCAGAATTAGTTAACATGTTAAAGTTCAGGGTCAGACTTCGTTAACACGTTAAGTTCAGGGTCAGAATTAGTTAACATGTTAAAGTTCAGGGTCAGACTTCGTTAACACATTAAGTTCAGGGTCAGAATTAGTTAACACATTAAGTTCCGGGTCAGAATTATTTAACACATTAAGTTCAGGGTCAGAATTAGTTAACACGTTAAGTTCGGGGTCAGAATTAATTAACACATTAAGTTCAGGGTCAGAATTAGTTAACATGTTAAAGTTCAGGGTCAGAATTAGTTAACACATTAAGTTCAGGGTCACAATTAGTTAACAAGTTAAGTTTTGGGTCAGAATTAGTTAACACATTAAGTTCAGGGTCAGAATTAGTTAACACATTAAGTTCCGGGTCAGAATTAGCACATTAAGTTAAGGGTCAGACTTCGTTAACACATTAAGTTCAGGGTCAGAATTAGTTAACATGTTAAAGTTCAGGGTCAGAATTAGTTAACACATTAAGTTCAGGGTCAGAATTAGTTAACAAGTTAAGTTCTGGGTCAGAATTAGTTAACACATTAAGTTCAGGGTCAGAATTAGTTAACACGTTAAGTTCAGGGTCAGAATTAGTTAACACATCAAGTTCAGGGTCAGAATTAGTTAGCACAAGTTCAGGGTCAGACTTCGTTAACACGTTAAGTTCAGGGTCAGAATTAGTTAACACATTAAGTTAAGGGTCAGAATTAGTTAACACGTTAAGTTCAGGGTCAGACTTCGTTAACACATTAAGTTCAGGGTCAGAATTAGTTAACACATTAAGTTCAGGGTCAGAATTAGCTCATTAAGTTCAGGGTCAGAATTATTTAACACATTAAATTCAGGGTCGGAATTAGTTAACATGTTAAAGTTCAGGGTCAGAAGTAGTTAACATGTTAAAGTTCAGGGTCAGAATTAGTTAACACATTAAGTTCAGGGTCAGAATTAGTTAACAAGTTAAGTTCAGTGTCAGAAGTAGTTAACACATTAAGTTCAGGGTCAGAATTAGTTAACACATTAAGTTCCGGGTCAGAATTAGCACATTAAGTTAAGGGTCAGACTTCGTTAACACATTAAGTTAAGGGTCAGAATTAGTTAACATGTTAAGTTCAGTGTCAGACTTCGTTAACACATTAAGTTCCGGGTCAGAATTAGTTAACACATTAAGTTCAGGGTCAGAATTAGCACATTAAGTTCAGGGTCAGAATTATTTAACACATACAATTCAGGGTCGGAATTAGTTAACATGTTAAAATTCAGGGTCAGAATTAGTTAACACGTTAAGTTCAGGGTCAGAATTAGTTAACACATCAAGTTCAGGGTCAGAATTAGTTAACACGTTAAGTTCAGGGTCAGAATTAGTTAGCACAAGTTCAGGGTCAGACTTCGTTAACACGTTAAGTTCAAGGGTCAGAATTAGTTAACACGTTAAGTTCAGGGTCAGACTTCGTTAACACATTAAGTTCAGGGTCAGAATTAGTTAACACATTAAGTTCAGGGTCAGAATTAGCTCATTAAGTTCAGGGTCAAAATTATTTAACACATTAAATTCAGGGTCGGAATTAGTTAACATGTTAAAGTTCAGGGTCATAAGTAGTTAACACGTTAAGTTCAGTGTCAGAATTAGTTAACACATCAAGTTCAGGGTCAGACTTAGTTAACATGTTAAGTTCAGGGTCAGAATTAGTTAGCACATTAAGTTCAGTGTCAGAATTAGCACATTAAGTTCAGGGTCAGACTTCGTTAACACATTAAGTTCAGGGTCAGAATTAGTTAACACATTAAGTTCCGGGTCAGAATTATTTAACACATTAAGTTCAGGGTCAGACTTCGTTAACACATTCAGTTCAGGGTCAGAATTAGTTAACATGTTAAAGTTCAGGGTCAGACTTCGTTAACACATTAAGTTGAGGGTCAGACTTCGTTAACACATTAAGTTCAGGGTCAGAATTAGTTAACACATTCAGTTCAGGGTCAGAATTAGTTAACATGTTAAAGTTCAGGGTCAGAATTAGTTAACACATTAAGTTCAGGGTCAGAATTAGTTAACAAGTTAAGTTCTGGGTCAGAATTAGTTAACACATTAAGTTCAGGGTCAGAATTAGTTAACACATTAAGTTCCGGGTCAGAATTAGCACATTAAGTTAAGGGTCAGACTTCTTTAACACATTAAGTTAAGGGTCAGAATTAGTTAACATGTTAAGTTCAGTGTCAGACTTCGTTAACACATTAAGTTCCGGGTCAGAATTAGTTAACACATTAAGTTCAGGGTCAGAATTAGCACATTAAGTTCAGGGTCAGAATTATTTAACACATACAATTCAGGGTCGGAATTAGTTAACATGTTAAAATTCAGGGTCAGAATTAGTTAACACGTTAAGTTCAGGGTCAGAATTAGTTAACACATCAAGTTCAGGGTCAGAATTAGTTAACACGTTAAGTTCAGGGTCAGAATTAGTTAGCACAAGTTCAGGGTCAGACTTCGTTAACACGTTAAGTTCACGGTCAGAATTAGTTAACACATTAAGTTCAGGGTCAGAATTAGCACATTAAGTTCAGGGTCAGACTTCGTTAACACATTAAGTTCAGGGTCAGAATTAGTTAACACATTAAGTTCCGGGTCAGAATTATTTAACACATTAAGTTCAGGGTCAGACTTCGTTAACACATTAAGTTGAGGGTCAAACTTCGTTAACACATTAAGTTCAGGGTCAGAATTAGTTAACACATTAAGTTCAGGGTCAGAATTAGCACGTTAAGTTCAGGGTCAGAATTATTTAACACATTAAATTCAGGGTCGGAATTAGTTAACATGTTAAAGTTCAGGGTCAGAATTAGTTAACACATTAAGTTCAGGTTCAGATTTCGTTAACACATTAAGTTCAGGGTCAGAATTAGTTAACATGTTAAAGTTCAGGGTCAGACTTCGTTAACACGTTAAGTTCAGGGTCAGAATTAGTTAACATGTTAAAGTTCAGGGTCAGACTTCGTTAACACATTAAGTTCAGGGTCAGAATTAGTTAACACATTAAGTTCCGGGTCAGAATTATTTAACACATTAAGTTCAGGGTCAGAATTAGTTAACACGTTAAGTTCGGGGTCAGAATTAATTAACACATTAAGTTCAGGGTCAGAATTAGTTAACATGTTAAAGTTCAGGGTCAGAATTAGTTAACACATTAAGTTCAGGGTCACAATTAGTTAACAAGTTAAGTTCTGGGTCAGAATTAGTTAACACATTAAGTTCAGGGTCAGAATTAGTTAACACATTAAGTTCCGGGTCAGAATTAGCACATTAAGTTAAGGGTCAGACTTCGTTAACACATTAAGTTCAGGGTCAGAATTAGTTAACATGTTAAAGTTCAGGGTCAGAATTAGTTAACACATTAAGTTCAGGGTCAGAATTAGTTAACAAGTTAAGTTCTGGGTCAGAATTAGTTAACACATTAAGTTCAGGGTCAGAATTAGTTAACACGTTAAGTTCAGGGTCAGAATTAGTTAACACATCAAGTTCAGGGTCAGAATTAGTTAGCACAAGTTCAGGGTCAGACTTCGTTAACACGTTAAGTTCAGGGTCAGAATTAGTTAACACATTAAGTTAAGGGTCAGAATTAGTTAACACGTTAAGTTCAGGGTCAGACTTCGTTAACACATTAAGTTCAGGGTCAGAATTAGTTAACACATTAAGTTCAGGGTCAGAATTAGCTCATTAAGTTCAGGGTCAGAATTATTTAACACATTAAATTCAGGGTCGGAATTAGTTAACATGTTAAAGTTCAGGGTCAGAAGTAGTTAACACGTTAAGTTCAGTGTCAGAATTAGTTAACACATCAAGTTCAGGGTCAGACTTAGTTAACATGTTAAGTTCAGGGTCAGAATTAGTTAGCACAAGTTCAGGGTCAGACTTCGTTAACACGTTAAGTTCAAGGGTCAGAATTAGTTAACACATTAAGTTCAGTGTCAGAATTAGCACATTAAGTTCAGGGTCAGACTTCGTTAACACATTAAGTTCAGGGTCAGAATTAGTTAACACATTAAGTTCCGGGTCAGAATTATTTAACACATTAAGTTCAGGGTCAGACTTCGTTAACACATTCAGTTCAGGGTCAGAATTAGTTAACATGTTAAAGTTCAGGGTCAGACTTCGTTAACACATTAAGTTGAGGGTCAGACTTCGTTAACACATTAAGTTCAGGGTCAGAATTAGTTAACACATTCAGTTCAGGGTCAGAATTAGTTAACATGTTAAAGTTCAGGGTCAGAATTAGTTAACACATTAAGTTCAGGGTCAGAATTAGTTAACAAGTTAAGTTCAGTGTCAGAAGTAGTTAACACATTAAGTTCAGGGTCAGAATTAGTTAACACATTAAGTTCCGGGTCAGAATTAGCACATTAAGTTAAGGGTCAGACTTCGTTAACACATTAAGTTAAGGGTCAGAATTAGTTAACATGTTAAGTTCAGTGTCAGACTTCGTTAACACATTAAGTTCCGGGTCAGAATTAGTTAACACATTAAGTTCAGGGTCAGAATTAGCACATTAAGTTCAGGGTCAGAATTATTTAACACATACAATTCAGGGTCGGAATTAGTTAACATGTTAAAATTCAGGGTCAGAATTAGTTAACACGTTAAGTTCAGGGTCAGAATTAGTTAACACATCAAGTTCAGGGTCAGAATTAGTTAACACGTTAAGTTCAGGGTCAGAATTAGTTAGCACAAGTTCAGGGTCAGACTTCGTTAACACGTTAAGTTCAAGGGTCAGAATTAGTTAACACGTTAAGTTCAGGGTCAGACTTCGTTAACACATTAAGTTCAGGGTCAGAATTAGTTAACACATTAAGTTCAGGGTCAGAATTAGCTCATTAAGTTCAGGGTCAGAATTATTTAACACATTAAATTCAGGGTCGGAATTAGTTAACATGTTAAAGTTCAGGGTCAGAAGTAGTTAACACGTTAAGTTCAGTGTCAGAATTAGTTAACACATCAAGTTCAGGGTCAGACTTAGTTAACATGTTAAGTTCAGGGTCAGAATTAGTTAGCACATTAAGTTCAGTGTCAGAATTAGCACATTAAGTTCAGGGTCAGACTTCGTTAACACATTAAGTTCAGGGTCAGAATTAGTTAACACATTAAGTTCCGGGTCAGAATTATTTAACACATTAAGTTCAGGGTCAGACTTCGTTAACACATTCAGTTCAGGGTCAGAATTAGTTAACATGTTAAAGTTCAGGGTCAGACTTCGTTAACACATTAAGTTGAGGGTCAGACTTCGTTAACACATTAAGTTCAGGGTCAGAATTAGTTAACACATTCAGTTCAGGGTCAGAATTAGTTAACATGTTAAAGTTCAGGGTCAGAATTAGTTAACACATTAAGTTCAGGGTCAGAATTAGTTAACAAGTTAAGTTCTGGGTCAGAATTAGTTAACACATTAAGTTCAGGGTCAGAATTAGTTAACACATTAAGTTCCGGGTCAGAATTAGCACATTAAGTTAAGGGTCAGACTTCTTTAACACATTAAGTTAAGGGTCAGAATTAGTTAACATGTTAAGTTCAGTGTCAGACTTCGTTAACACATTAAGTTCCGGGTCAGAATTAGTTAACACATTAAGTTCAGGGTCAGAATTAGCACATTAAGTTCAGGGTCAGAATTATTTAACACATACAATTCAGGGTCGGAATTAGTTAACATGTTAAAATTCAGGGTCAGAATTAGTTAACACGTTAAGTTCAGGGTCAGAATTAGTTAACACGTTAAGTTCAGGGTCAGAATTAGTTAGCACAAGTTCAGGGTCAGACTTCGTTAACACGTTAAGTTCAGGGTCAGAATTAGTTAACACATTAAGTTCAGGGTCAGAATTAGTTAACATGTTAAAGTTCAGGGTCAGAATTAGTTAACAGATTAAGTTCAGGGTCAGAATTATTTAACACATAAAATTCAGGGTCAGAATTAGTTAACATGTTAAAGTTCAGGGTCAGAATTAGTTAACACGTTAAGTTCAGGGTCAGAATTAGTTAACACATCAAGTTCAGGGTCAGAATTAGTTAACACGTTAAGTTCAGGGTCAGAATTAGTTAGCACAAGTTCAGGGTCAGAATTAGTTAACACGTTAAGTTCAGGGTCAGACTTCGTTAACACATTAAGTTCAGGGTCAGAATTAGTTAACACATTAAGTTCAGGGTCAGAATTAGTTAACACGTTAAGTTCGGGGTCAGAATTAATTAACACATTAAGTTCAGGGTCAGAATTAGTTAACATGTTAAAGTTCAGGGTCAGAATTAGTTAACACATTAAGTTCAGGGTCACAATTAGTTAACAAGTTAAGTTCTGGGTCAGAATTAGTTAACACATTAAGTTCAGGGTCAGAATTAGTTAACACATTAAGTTCCGGGTCAGAATTAGCACATTAAGTTAAGGGTCAGACTTCGTTAACACATTAAGTTCAGGGTCAGAATTAGTTAACATGTTAAAGTTCAGGGTCAGAATTAGTTAACACATTAAGTTCAGGGTCAGAATTAGTTAACAAGTTAAGTTCTGGGTCAGAATTAGTTAACACATTAAGTTCAGGGTCAGAATTAGTTAACACGTTAAGTTCAGGGTCAGAATTAGTTAACACATCAAGTTCAGGGTCAGAATTAGTTAACATGTTAAGTTCAGGGTCAGAATTAGTTAGCACAAGTTCAGGGTCAGACTTCGTTAACACGTTAAGTTCAGGGTCAGAATTAGTTAACACATTAAGTTAAGGGTCAGAATTAGTTAACACGTTAAGTTCAGGGTCAGACTTCGTTAACACATTAAGTTCAGGGTCAGAATTAGTTAACACATTAAGTTCAGGGTCAGAATTAGCTCATTAAGTTCAGGGTCAGAATTATTTAACACATTAAATTCAGGGTCGGAATTAGTTAACATGTTAAAGTTCAGGGTCAGAAGTAGTTAACACGTTAAGTTCAGTGTCAGAATTAGTTAACACATCAAGTTCAGGGTCAGACTTAGTTAACATGTTAAGTTCAGGGTCAGAATTAGTTAGCACAAGTTCAGGGTCAGACTTCGTTAACACGTTAAGTTCAAGGGTCAGAATTAGTTAACACATTAAGTTCAGTGTCAGAATTAGCACATTAAGTTCAGGGTCAGACTTCGTTAACACATTAAGTTCAGGGTCAGAATTAGTTAACACATTAAGTTCCGGGTCAGAATTATTTAACACATTAAGTTCAGGGTCAGACTTCGTTAACACATTCAGTTCAGGGTCAGAATTAGTTAACATGTTAAAGTTCAGGGTCAGACTTCGTTAACACATTAAGTTGAGGGTCAGACTTCGTTAACACATTAAATTCAGGGTTGGAATTAGTTAACATGTTAAAGTTCAGGGTCAGAATTAGTTAACACATTAAGTTCAGGGTCAGACTTCGTTAACACATTAAGTTGAGGGTCAAACTTCGTTAACACATTAAGTTAAGGGTCAGAATTAGTTAACACATTAAGTCAAGGGTCAGAATTAGCACGTTAAGTTCAGGGTCAGAATTATTTAACACATTAAATTCAGGGTCGGAATTAGTTAACATGTTAAAGTTCAGGGTCAGAATTAGTTAACACATTAAGTTCAGGTTCAGATTTCGTTAACACATTAAGTTCAGGGTCAGAATTAGTTAACATGTTAAAGTTCAGGGTCAGACTTCGTTAACACGTTAAGTTCAGGGTCAGAATTAGTTAACATGTTAAAGTTCAGGGTCAGACTTCGTTAACACATTAAGTTCAGGGTCAGAATTAGTTAACACATTAAGTTCCGGGTCAGAATTATTTAACACATTAAGTTCAGGGTCAGAATTAGTTAACACGTTAAGTTCGGGGTCAGAATTAATTAACACATTAAGTTCAGGGTCAGAATTAGTTAACATGTTAAAGTTCAGGGTCAGAATTAGTTAACACATTAAGTTCAGGGTCACAATTAGTTAACAGGTTAAGTTCTGGGTCAGAATTAGTTAACACATTAAGTTCAGGGTCAGAATTAGTTAACACATTAAGTTCCGGGTCAGAATTAGCACATTAAGTTAAGGGTCAGACTTCGTTAACACATTAAGTTCAGGGTCAGAATTAGTTAACATGTTAAAGTTCAGGGTCAGAATTAGTTAACACATTAAGTTCAGGGTCAGAATTAGTTAACAAGTTAAGTTCTGGGTCAGAATTAGTTAACACATTAAGTTCAGGGTCAGAATTAGTTAACACGTTAAGTTCAGGGTCAGAATTAGTTAACACATCAAGTTCAGGGTCAGAATTAGTTAACATGTTAAGTTCAGGGTCAGAATTAGTTAGCACAAGTTCAGGGTCAGACTTCGTTAACACGTTAAGTTCAGGGTCAGAATTAGTTAACACATTAAGTTAAGGGTCAGCATTAGTTAACACGTTAAGTTCAGGGTCAGACTTCGTTAACACATTAAGTTCAGGGTCAGAATTAGTTAACACATTAAGTTCAGGGTCAGAATTAGCTCATTAAGTTCAGGGTCAGAATTATTTAACACATTAAATTCAGGGTCGGAATTAGTTAACATGTTAAAGTTCAGGGTCAGAAGTAGTTAACACGTTAAGTTCAGTGTCAGAATTAGTTAACACATCAAGTTCAGGGTCAGACTTAGTTAACATGTTAAGTTCAGGGTCAGAATTAGTTAGCACAAGTTCAGGGTCAGACTTCGTTAACACGTTAAGTTCAAGGGTCAGAATTAGTTAACACATTAAGTTCAGTGTCAGAATTAGCACATTAAGTTCAGGGTCAGACTTCGTTAACACATTAAGTTCAGGGTCAGAATTAGTTAACACATTAAGTTCCGGGTCAGAATTATTTAACACATTAAGTTCAGGGTCAGACTTCGTTAACACATTCAGTTCAGGGTCAGAATTAGTTAACATGTTAAAGTTCAGGGTCAGACTTCGTTAACACATTAAGTTGAGGGTCAGACTTCGTTAACACATTAAGTTCAGGGTCAGAATTAGTTAACACATTCAGTTCAGGGTCAGAATTAGTTAACATGTTAAAGTTCAGGGTCAGAATTAGTTAACACATTAAGTTCAGGGTCAGAATTAGTTAACAAGTTAAGTTCAGTGTCAGAAGTAGTTAACACATTAAGTTCAGGGTCAGAATTAGTTAACACATTAAGTTCCGGGTCAGAATTAGCACATTAAGTTAAGGGTCAGACTTCGTTAACACATTAAGTTAAGGGTCAGAATTAGTTAACATGTTAAGTTCAGTGTCAGACTTCGTTAACACATTAAGTTCCGGGTCAGAATTAGTTAACACATTAAGTTCAGGGTCAGAATTAGCACATTAAGTTCAGGGTCAGAATTATTTAACACATACAATTCAGGGTCGGAATTAGTTAACATGTTAAAATTCAGGGTCAGAATTAGTTAACACGTTAAGTTCAGGGTCAGAATTAGTTAACACATCAAGTTCAGGGTCAGAATTAGTTAACACGTTAAGTTCAGGGTCAGAATTAGTTAGCACAAGTTCAGGGTCAGACTTCGTTAACACGTTAAGTTCAAGGGTCAGAATTAGTTAACACGTTAAGTTCAGGGTCAGACTTCGTTAACACATTAAGTTCAGGGTCAGAATTAGTTAACACATTAAGTTCAGGGTCAGAATTAGCTCATTAAGTTCAGGGTCAGAATTATTTAACACATTAAATTCAGGGTCGGAATTAGTTAACATGTTAAAGTTCAGGGTCAGAAGTAGTTAACACGTTAAGTTCAGTGTCAGAATTAGTTAACACATCAAGTTCAGGGTCAGACTTAGTTAACATGTTAAGTTCAGGGTCAGAATTAGTTAGCACATTAAGTTCAGTGTCAGAATTAGCACATTAAGTTCAGGGTCAGACTTCGTTAACACATTAAGTTCAGGGTCAGAATTAGTTAACACATTAAGTTCCGGGTCAGAATTATTTAACACATTAAGTTCAGGGTCAGACTTCGTTAACACATTCAGTTCAGGGTCAGAATTAGTTAACATGTTAAAGTTCAGGGTCAGACTTCGTTAACACATTAAGTTGAGGGTCAGACTTCGTTAACACATTAAGTTCAGGGTCAGAATTAGTTAACACATTCAGTTCAGGGTCAGAATTAGTTAACATGTTAAAGTTCAGGGTCAGAATTAGTTAACACATTAAGTTCAGGGTCAGAATTAGTTAACAAGTTAAGTTCTGGGTCAGAATTAGTTAACACATTAAGTTCAGGGTCAGAATTAGTTAACACATTAAGTTCCGGGTCAGAATTAGCACATTAAGTTAAGGGTCAGACTTCTTTAACACATTAAGTTAAGGGTCAGAATTAGTTAACATGTTAAGTTCAGTGTCAGACTTCGTTAACACATTAAGTTCCGGGTCAGAATTAGTTAACACATTAAGTTCAGGGTCAGAATTAGCACATTAAGTTCAGGGTCAGAATTATTTAACACATACAATTCAGGGTCGGAATTAGTTAACATGTTAAAATTCAGGGTCAGAATTAGTTAACACATTAAGTTCAGGGTCAGAATTAGTTAACATGTTAAAGTTCAGGGTCAGAATTAGTTAACAGATTAAGTTCAGGGTCAGAATTATTTAACACATAAAATTCAGGGTCAGAATTAGTTAACATGTTAAAGTTCAGGGTCAGAATTAGTTAACACGTTAAGTTCAGGGTCAGAATTAGTTAACACATCAAGTTCAGGGTCAGAATTAGTTAACACGTTAAGTTCAGGGTCAGAATTAGTTAGCACAAGTTCAGGGTCAGAATTAGTTAACACGTTAAGTTCAGGGTCAGACTTCGTTAACACATTAAGTTCAGGGTCAGAATTAGTTAACACATTAAGTTCAGGGTCAGAATTAGTTAACACGTTAAGTTCGGGGTCAGAATTAATTAACACATTAAGTTCAGGGTCAGAATTAGTTAACATGTTAAAGTTCAGGGTCAGAATTAGTTAACACATTAAGTTCAGGGTCACAATTAGTTAACAAGTTAAGTTCTGGGTCAGAATTAGTTAACACATTAAGTTCAGGGTCAGAATTAGTTAACACATTAAGTTCCGGGTCAGAATTAGCACATTAAGTTAAGGGTCAGACTTCGTTAACACATTAAGTTCAGGGTCAGAATTAGTTAACATGTTAAAGTTCAGGGTCAGAATTAGTTAACACATTAAGTTCAGGGTCAGAATTAGTTAACAAGTTAAGTTCTGGGTCAGAATTAGTTAACACATTAAGTTCAGGGTCAGAATTAGTTAACACGTTAAGTTCAGGGTCAGAATTAGTTAACACATCAAGTTCAGGGTCAGAATTAGTTAACATGTTAAGTTCAGGGTCAGAATTAGTTAGCACAAGTTCAGGGTCAGACTTCGTTAACACGTTAAGTTCAGGGTCAGAATTAGTTAACACATTAAGTTAAGGGTCAGAATTAGTTAACACGTTAAGTTCAGGGTCAGACTTCGTTAACACATTAAGTTCAGGGTCAGAATTAGTTAACACATTAAGTTCAGGGTCAGAATTAGCTCATTAAGTTCAGGGTCAGAATTATTTAACACATTAAATTCAGGGTCGGAATTAGTTAACATGTTAAAGTTCAGGGTCAGAAGTAGTTAACACGTTAAGTTCAGTGTCAGAATTAGTTAACACATCAAGTTCAGGGTCAGACTTAGTTAACATGTTAAGTTCAGGGTCAGAATTAGTTAGCACAAGTTCAGGGTCAGACTTCGTTAACACGTTAAGTTCAAGGGTCAGAATTAGTTAACACATTAAGTTCAGTGTCAGAATTAGCACATTAAGTTCAGGGTCAGACTTCGTTAACACATTAAGTTCAGGGTCAGAATTAGTTAACACATTAAGTTCCGGGTCAGAATTATTTAACACATTAAGTTCAGGGTCAGACTTCGTTAACACATTCAGTTCAGGGTCAGAATTAGTTAACATGTTAAAGTTCAGGGTCAGACTTCGTTAACACATTAAGTTGAGGGTCAGACTTCGTTAACACATTAAATTCAGGGTTGGAATTAGTTAACATGTTAAAGTTCAGGGTCAGAATTAGTTAACACATTAAGTTCAGGGTCAGACTTCGTTAACACATTAAGTTGAGGGTCAAACTTCGTTAACACATTAAGTTAAGGGTCAGAATTAGTTAACACATTAAGTCAAGGGTCAGAATTAGCACGTTAAGTTCAGGGTCAGAATTAGTTAACATGTTAAAGTTCAGGGTCAGACTTCGTTAACACGTTAAGTTCAGGGTCAGAATTAGTTAACATGTTAAAGTTCAGGGTCAGACTTCGTTAACACATTAAGTTCAGGGTCAGAATTAGTTAACACATTAAGTTCCGGGTCAGAATTATTTAACACATTAAGTTCAGGGTCAGAATTAGTTAACACGTTAAGTTCGGGGTCAGAATTAATTAACACATTAAGTTCAGGGTCAGAATTAGTTAACATGTTAAAGTTCAGGGTCAGAATTAGTTAACACATTAAGTTCAGGGTCACAATTAGTTAACAAGTTAAGTTCTGGGTCAGAATTAGTTAACACATTAAGTTCAGGGTCAGAATTAGTTAACACATTAAGTTCCGGGTCAGAATTAGCACATTAAGTTAAGGGTCAGACTTCGTTAACACATTAAGTTCAGGGTCAGAATTAGTTAACATGTTAAAGTTCAGGGTCAGAATTAGTTAACACATTAAGTTCAGGGTCAGAATTAGTTAACAAGTTAAGTTCTGGGTCAGAATTAGTTAACACATTAAGTTCAGGGTCAGAATTAGTTAACACGTTAAGTTCAGGGTCAGAATTAGTTAACACATCAAGTTCAGGGTCAGAATTAGTTAACATGTTAAGTTCAGGGTCAGAATTAGTTAGCACAAGTTCAGGGTCAGACTTCGTTAACACGTTAAGTTCAGGGTCAGAATTAGTTAACACATTAAGTTAAGGGTCAGCATTAGTTAACACGTTAAGTTCAGGGTCAGACTTCGTTAACACATTAAGTTCAGGGTCAGAATTAGTTAACACATTAAGTTCAGGGTCAGAATTAGCTCATTAAGTTCAGGGTCAGAATTATTTAACACATTAAATTCAGGGTCGGAATTAGTTAACATGTTAAAGTTCAGGGTCAGAAGTAGTTAACACGTTAAGTTCAGTGTCAGAATTAGTTAACACATCAAGTTCAGGGTCAGACTTAGTTAACATGTTAAGTTCAGGGTCAGAATTAGTTAGCACAAGTTCAGGGTCAGACTTCGTTAACACGTTAAGTTCAAGGGTCAGAATTAGTTAACACATTAAGTTCAGTGTCAGAATTAGCACATTAAGTTCAGGGTCAGACTTCGTTAACACATTAAGTTCAGGGTCAGAATTAGTTAACACATTAAGTTCCGGGTCAGAATTATTTAACACATTAAGTTCAGGGTCAGACTTCGTTAACACATTCAGTTCAGGGTCAGAATTAGTTAACATGTTAAAGTTCAGGGTAAGACTTCGTTAACACATTAAGTTGAGGGTCAGACTTCGTTAACACATTAAGTTCAGGGTCAGAATTAGTTAACACATTCAGTTCAGGGTCAGAATTAGTTAACATGTTAAAGTTCAGGGTCAGAATTAGTTAACACATTAAGTTCAGGGTCAGAATTAGTTAACAAGTTAAGTTCAGTGTCAGAAGTAGTTAACACATTAAGTTCAGGGTCAGAATTAGTTAACACATTAAGTTCCGGGTCAGAATTAGCACATTAAGTTAAGGGTCAGACTTCGTTAACACATTAAGTTAAGGGTCAGAATTAGTTAACATGTTAAGTTCAGTGTCAGACTTCGTTAACACATTAAGTTCCGGGTCAGAATTAGTTAACACATTAAGTTCAGGGTCAGAATTAGCACATTAAGTTCAGGGTCAGAATTATTTAACACATACAATTCAGGGTCGGAATTAGTTAACATGTTAAAATTCAGGGTCAGAATTAGTTAACACGTTAAGTTCAGGGTCAGAATTAGTTAACACATCAAGTTCAGGGTCAGAATTAGTTAACACGTTAAGTTCAGGGTCAGAATTAGTTAGCACAAGTTCAGGGTCAGACTTCGTTAACACGTTAAGTTCAAGGGTCAGAATTAGTTAACACGTTAAGTTCAGGGTCAGACTTCGTTAACACATTAAGTTCAGGGTCAGAATTAGTTAACACATTAAGTTCAGGGTCAGAATTAGCTCATTAAGTTCAGGGTCAGAATTATTTAACACATTAAATTCAGGGTCGGAATTAGTTAACATGTTAAAGTTCAGGGTCAGAAGTAGTTAACACGTTAAGTTCAGTGTCAGAATTAGTTAACACATCAAGTTCAGGGTCAGACTTAGTTAACATGTTAAGTTCAGGGTCAGAATTAGTTAGCACATTAAGTTCAGTGTCAGAATTAGCACATTAAGTTCAGGGTCAGACTTCGTTAACACATTAAGTTCAGGGTCAGAATTAGTTAACACATTAAGTTCCGGGTCAGAATTATTTAACACATTAAGTTCAGGGTCAGACTTCGTTAACACATTCAGTTCAGGGTCAGAATTAGTTAACATGTTAAAGTTCAGGGTCAGACTTCGTTAACACATTAAGTTGAGGGTCAGACTTCGTTAACACATTAAGTTCAGGGTCAGAATTAGTTAACACATTCAGTTCAGGGTCAGAATTAGTTAACATGTTAAAGTTCAGGGTCAGAATTAGTTAACACATTAAGTTCAGGGTCAGAATTAGTTAACAAGTTAAGTTCTGGGTCAGAATTAGTTAACACATTAAGTTCAGGGTCAGAATTAGTTAACACATTAAGTTCCGGGTCAGAATTAGCACATTAAGTTAAGGGTCAGACTTCTTTAACACATTAAGTTAAGGGTCAGAATTAGTTAACATGTTAAGTTCAGTGTCAGACTTCGTTAACACATTAAGTTCCGGGTCAGAATTAGTTAACACATTAAGTTCAGGGTCAGAATTAGCACATTAAGTTCAGGGTCAGAATTATTTAACACATACAATTCAGGGTCGGAATTAGTTAACATGTTAAAATTCAGGGTCAGAATTAGTTAACACGTTAAGTTCAGGGTCAGAATTAGTTAACACATCAAGTTCAGGGTCAGAATTAGTTAACACGTTAAGTTCAGGGTCAGAATTAGTTAGCACAAGTTCAGGGTCAGACTTCGTTAACACGTTAAGTTCAGGGTCAGAATTAGTTAACACATTAAGTTCAGGGTCAGAATTAGTTAACATGTTAAAGTTCAGGGTCAGAATTAGTTAACAGATTAAGTTCAGGGTCAGAATTATTTAACACATAAAATTCAGGGTCAGAATTAGTTAACATGTTAAAGTTCAGGGTCAGAATTAGTTAACACGTTAAGTTCAGGGTCAGAATTAGTTAACACATCAAGTTCAGGGTCAGAATTAGTTAACACGTTAAGTTCAGGGTCAGAATTAGTTAGCACAAGTTCAGGGTCAGAATTAGTTAACACGTTAAGTTCAGGGTCAGACTTCGTTAACACATTAAGTTCAGGGTCAGAATTAGTTAACACATTAAGTTCAGGGTCAGAATTAGTTAACACGTTAAGTTCGGGGTCAGAATTAATTAACACATTAAGTTCAGGGTCAGAATTAGTTAACATGTTAAAGTTCAGGGTCAGAATTAGTTAACACATTAAGTTCAGGGTCACAATTAGTTAACAAGTTAAGTTCTGGGTCAGAATTAGTTAACACATTAAGTTCAGGGTCAGAATTAGTTAACACATTAAGTTCCGGGTCAGAATTAGCACATTAAGTTAAGGGTCAGACTTCGTTAACACATTAAGTTCAGGGTCAGAATTAGTTAACATGTTAAAGTTCAGGGTCAGAATTAGTTAACACATTAAGTTCAGGGTCAGAATTAGTTAACAAGTTAAGTTCTGGGTCAGAATTAGTTAACACATTAAGTTCAGGGTCAGAATTAGTTAACACGTTAAGTTCAGGGTCAGAATTAGTTAACACATCAAGTTCAGGGTCAGAATTAGTTAACATGTTAAGTTCAGGGTCAGAATTAGTTAGCACAAGTTCAGGGTCAGACTTCGTTAACACGTTAAGTTCAGGGTCAGAATTAGTTAACACATTAAGTTAAGGGTCAGAATTAGTTAACACGTTAAGTTCAGGGTCAGACTTCGTTAACACATTAAGTTCAGGGTCAGAATTAGTTAACACATTAAGTTCAGGGTCAGAATTAGCTCATTAAGTTCAGGGTCAGAATTATTTAACACATTAAATTCAGGGTCGGAATTAGTTAACATGTTACAGTTCAGGGTCAGAAGTAGTTAACACGTTAAGTTCAGTGTCAGAATTAGTTAACACATCAAGTTCAGGGTCAGACTTAGTTAACATGTTAAGTTCAGGGTCAGAATTAGTTAGCACAAGTTCAGGGTCAGACTTCGTTAACACGTTAAGTTCAAGGGTCAGAATTAGTTAACACATTAAGTTCAGTGTCAGAATTAGCACATTAAGTTCAGGGTCAGACTTCGTTAACACATTAAGTTCAGGGTCAGAATTAGTTAACACATTAAGTTCCGGGTCAGAATTATTTAACACATTAAGTTCAGGGTCAGACTTCGTTAACACATTCAGTTCAGGGTCAGAATTAGTTAACATGTTAAAGTTCAGGGTCAGACTTCGTTAACACATTAAGTTGAGGGTCAGACTTCGTTAACACATTAAATTCAGGGTTGGAATTAGTTAACATGTTAAAGTTCAGGGTCAGAATTAGTTAACACGTTAAGTTCAGGGTCAGAATTATTTAACATGTTAAGTTCAGGGTCAGAATTAGTTAACACATTAAGTTCAGGGTCAGACTTCGTTAACACATTAAGTTCAGGGTCAGACTTCGTTAACACATTAAGTTAAGGGTCAGATTCGTTACCACATTAAGTTCAGGGTCAGAATTAGTTAACACATTAAGTTCAGGGTCAGAATTATTTAACATGTTAAGTTCAGGGTCAGAATTAGTTAACACATTAAGTTCAGGGTCAGACTTCGTTAACACATTAAGTTCAGGGTCAGACTTCGTTAACACATTAAGTTCAGGGTCAGACTTCGTTAACACATTAAGTTCCGGGTCAGAATTAGTTAACACATTAAGTTCAGGGTCAGAATTAGCACATTAAGTTCAGGGTCAGAATTATTTAACACATAAAATTCAGGGTCAGAATTAGTTAACATGTTAAAGTTCAGGGTCAGAATTAGTTAACACGTTAAGTTCAGGGTCAGAATTAGTTAACACATCAAGTTCAGGGTCAGAATTAGTTAACACGTTAAGTTCAGGGTCAGAATTAGTAAGCACAAGTTCAGGGTCAGAATTAGTTAACACATTAAGTTCAGGGTCAGAATTAGCTCATTAAGTTCAGGGTCAGAATTATTTAACACATTAAATCCAGGGTCGGAATTAGTTAACATCTTAAAGTTCAGGGTCAGAATTAGTTAACACGTTAAGTTCAGGGTCAGAATTAGTTAGCACAAGTTCAGGGTCAGACTTCGTTAACACGTTAAGTTCAGGGTCAGAATTAGTTAACACATTAAGTTCAGGGTCAGAATTAGCACATTAAGTTCAGGGTCAGACTTCGTTAACACATTAAGTTCAGGGTCAGAATTAGTTAACACATTAAGTTCCGGGTCAGAATTATTTAACACATTAAGTTCAGGGTCAGACTTCGTTAACACATTAAGTTCAGGGTCAGAATTAGTTAACACATTAAGTTCAGGGTCAGAATTAGCACGTTAAGTTCAGGGTCAGAATTATTTAACACATTAAATTCAGGGTCGGAATTAGTTAACATGTTAAAGTTCAGGGTCAGAATTAGTTAACACATTAAGTTCAGGTTCAGACTTCGTTAACACATTAAGTTCAGGGTCAGAATTAGTTAACATGTTAAAGTTCAGGGTCAGACTTCGTTAACACGTTAAGTTCAGGGTCAGAATTAGTTAACATGTTAAAGTTCAGGGTCAGACTTCGTTAACACATTAAGTTCAGGGTCAGAATTAGTTAACACATTAAGTTCCGGGTCAGAATTATTTAACACATTAAGTTCAGGGTCAGAATTAGTTAACACGTTAAGTTCGGGGTCAGAATTAATTAACACATTAAGTTCAGGGTCAGAATTAGTTAACATGTTAAAGTTCAGGGTCAGAATTAGTTAACACATTAAGTTCAGGGTCAGACTTCGTTAACACATTAAGTTCAGGGTCAGAATTAGTTAACACAATAAGTTCAGGGTCAGAATTATTTAACACATTAAATTCAGGGTCGGAATTAGTTAACATCTTAAAGTTCAGGGTCAGAATTAGTTAACACGTTAAGTTCAGGGTCAGAATTAGTTTACACATCAAGTTCAGGGTCAGACTTAGTTAACATGTTAAGTTCAGGGTCAGAATTAGTTAGCACAAGTTCAGGGTCAGACTTCGTTAACACGTTAAGTTCAAGGGTCAGAATTAGTTAACACATTAAGTTCAGTGTCAGAATTAGCACATTAAGTTCAGGGTCAGACTTCGTTAACACATTAAGTTCAGGGTCAGAATTAGTTAACACATTAAGTTCCGGGTCAGAATTATTTAACACATTAAGTTCAGGGTCAGACTTCGTTAACACATTCAGTTCAGGGTCAGAATTAGTTAACATGTTAAAGTTCAGGGTCAGACTTCGTTAACACATTAAGTTGAGGGTCAGACTTCGTTAACACATTAAGTTCAGGGTCAGAATTAGTTAACACATTCAGTTCAGGGTCAGAATTAGTTAACATGTTAAAGTTCAGGGTCAGAATTAGTTAACACATTAAGTTCAGGGTCAGAATTAGTTAACAAGTTAAGTTCAGTGTCAGAAGTAGTTAACACATTAAGTTCAGGGTCAGAATTAGTTAACACATTAAGTTCCGGGTCAGAATTAGCACATTAAGTTAAGGGTCAGACTTCGTTAACACATTAAGTTAAGGGTCAGAATTAGTTAACATGTTAAGTTCAGTGTCAGACTTCGTTAACACATTAAGTTCCGGGTCAGAATTAGTTAACACATTAAGTTCAGGGTCAGAATTAGCACATTAAGTTCAGGGTCAGAATTATTTAACACATACAATTCAGGGTCGGAATTAGTTAACATGTTAAAATTCAGGGTCAGAATTAGTTAACACGTTAAGTTCAGGGTCAGAATTAGTTAACACATCAAGTTCAGGGTCAGAATTAGTTAACACGTTAAGTTCAGGGTCAGAATTAGTTAGCACAAGTTCAGGGTCAGACTTCGTTAACACGTTAAGTTCAAGGGTCAGAATTAGTTAACACGTTAAGTTCAGGGTCAGACTTCGTTAACACATTAAGTTCAGGGTCAGAATTAGTTAACACATTAAGTTCAGGGTCAGAATTAGCTCATTAAGTTCAGGGTCAGAATTATTTAACACATTAAATTCAGGGTCGGAATTAGTTAACATGTTAAAGTTCAGGGTCAGAAGTAGTTAACACGTTAAGTTCAGTGTCAGAATTAGTTAACACATCAAGTTCAGGGTCAGACTTAGTTAACATGTTAAGTTCAGGGTCAGAATTAGTTAGCACATTAAGTTCAGTGTCAGAATTAGCACATTAAGTTCAGGGTCAGACTTCGTTAACACATTAAGTTCAGGGTCAGAATTAGTTAACACATTAAGTTCCGGGTCAGAATTATTTAACACATTAAGTTCAGGGTCAGACTTCGTTAACACATTCAGTTCAGGGTCAGAATTAGTTAACATGTTAAAGTTCAGGGTCAGACTTCGTTAACACATTAAGTTGAGGGTCAGACTTCGTTAACACATTAAGTTCAGGGTCAGAATTAGTTAACACATTCAGTTCAGGGTCAGAATTAGTTAACATGTTAAAGTTCAGGGTCAGAATTAGTTAACACATTAAGTTCAGGGTCAGAATTAGTTAACAAGTTAAGTTCTGGGTCAGAATTAGTTAACACATTAAGTTCAGGGTCAGAATTAGTTAACACATTAAGTTCCGGGTCAGAATTAGCACATTAAGTTAAGGGTCAGACTTCTTTAACACATTAAGTTAAGGGTCAGAATTAGTTAACATGTTAAGTTCAGTGTCAGACTTCGTTAACACATTAAGTTCCGGGTCAGAATTAGTTAACACATTAAGTTCAGGGTCAGAATTAGCACATTAAGTTCAGGGTCAGAATTATTTAACACATACAATTCAGGGTCGGAATTAGTTAACATGTTAAAATTCAGGGTCAGAATTAGTTAACACGTTAAGTTCAGGGTCAGAATTAGTTAACACATCAAGTTCAGGGTCAGAATTAGTTAACACGTTAAGTTCAGGGTCAGAATTAGTTAGCACAAGTTCAGGGTCAGACTTCGTTAACACGTTAAGTTCAGGGTCAGAATTAGTTAACACATTAAGTTCAGGGTCAGAATTAGTTAACATGTTAAAGTTCAGGGTCAGAATTAGTTAACAGATTAAGTTCAGGGTCAGAATTATTTAACACATAAAATTCAGGGTCAGAATTAGTTAACATGTTAAAGTTCAGGGTCAGAATTAGTTAACACGTTAAGTTCAGGGTCAGAATTAGTTAACACATCAAGTTCAGGGTCAGAATTAGTTAACACGTTAAGTTCAGGGTCAGAATTAGTTAGCACAAGTTCAGGGTCAGAATTAGTTAACACGTTAAGTTCAGGGTCAGACTTCGTTAACACATTAAGTTCAGGGTCAGAATTAGTTAACACATTAAGTTCAGGGTCAGAATTAGTTAACACGTTAAGTTCGGGGTCAGAATTAATTAACACATTAAGTTCAGGGTCAGAATTAGTTAACATGTTAAAGTTCAGGGTCAGAATTAGTTAACACATTAAGTTCAGGGTCACAATTAGTTAACAAGTTAAGTTCTGGGTCAGAATTAGTTAACACATTAAGTTCAGGGTCAGAATTAGTTAACACATTAAGTTCCGGGTCAGAATTAGCACATTAAGTTAAGGGTCAGACTTCGTTAACACATTAAGTTCAGGGTCAGAATTAGTTAACATGTTAAAGTTCAGGGTCAGAATTAGTTAACACATTAAGTTCAGGGTCAGAATTAGTTAACAAGTTAAGTTCTGGGTCAGAATTAGTTAACACATTAAGTTCAGGGTCAGAATTAGTTAACACGTTAAGTTCAGGGTCAGAATTAGTTAACACATCAAGTTCAGGGTCAGAATTAGTTAACATGTTAAGTTCAGGGTCAGAATTAGTTAGCACAAGTTCAGGGTCAGACTTCGTTAACACGTTAAGTTCAGGGTCAGAATTAGTTAACACATTAAGTTAAGGGTCAGAATTAGTTAACACGTTAAGTTCAGGGTCAGACTTCGTTAACACATTAAGTTCAGGGTCAGAATTAGTTAACACATTAAGTTCAGGGTCAGAATTAGCTCATTAAGTTCAGGGTCAGAATTATTTAACACATTAAATTCAGGGTCGGAATTAGTTAACATGTTACAGTTCAGGGTCAGAAGTAGTTAACACGTTAAGTTCAGTGTCAGAATTAGTTAACACATCAAGTTCAGGGTCAGACTTAGTTAACATGTTAAGTTCAGGGTCAGAATTAGTTAGCACAAGTTCAGGGTCAGACTTCGTTAACACGTTAAGTTCAAGGGTCAGAATTAGTTAACACATTAAGTTCAGTGTCAGAATTAGCACATTAAGTTCAGGGTCAGACTTCGTTAACACATTAAGTTCAGGGTCAGAATTAGTTAACACATTAAGTTCCGGGTCAGAATTATTTAACACATTAAGTTCAGGGTCAGACTTCGTTAACACATTCAGTTCAGGGTCAGAATTAGTTAACATGTTAAAGTTCAGGGTCAGACTTCGTTAACACATTAAGTTGAGGGTCAGA
The DNA here is from genome assembly GCA_022114975.2 of Lampris megalopsis. Classification (NCBI taxonomy): domain Eukaryota; kingdom Metazoa; phylum Chordata; class Actinopteri; order Lampriformes; family Lampridae; genus Lampris; species Lampris megalopsis. The sequence continues at coordinate 4,116,467 of JAJHIY020000431.1, forward strand.
CTTCGTTAACACATTAAATTCAGGGTTGGAATTAGTTAACATGTTAAAGTTCAGGGTCAGAATTAGTTAACACGTTAAGTTCAGGGTCAGAATTATTTAACATGTTAAGTTCAGGGTCAGAATTAGTTAACACATTAAGTTCAGGGTCAGACTTCGTTAACACATTAAGTTCAGGGTCAGACTTCGTTAACACATTAAGTTAAGGGTCAGATTCGTTACCACATTAAGTTCAGGGTCAGAATTAGTTAACACATTAAGTTCAGGGTCAGAATTATTTAACATGTTAAGTTCAGGGTCAGAATTAGTTAACACATTAAGTTCAGGGTCAGACTTCGTTAACACATTAAGTTCAGGGTCAGACTTCGTTAACACATTAAGTTCAGGGTCAGACTTCGTTAACACATTAAGTTCCGGGTCAGAATTAGTTAACACATTAAGTTCAGGGTCAGAATTAGCACATTAAGTTCAGGGTCAGAATTATTTAACACATAAAATTCAGGGTCAGAATTAGTTAACATGTTAAAGTTCAGGGTCAGAATTAGTTAACACGTTAAGTTCAGGGTCAGAATTAGTTAACACATCAAGTTCAGGGTCAGAATTAGTTAACACGTTAAGTTCAGGGTCAGAATTAGTAAGCACAAGTTCAGGGTCAGAATTAGTTAACACATTAAGTTCAGGGTCAGAATTAGCTCATTAAGTTCAGGGTCAGAATTATTTAACACATTAAATCCAGGGTCGGAATTAGTTAACATCTTAAAGTTCAGGGTCAGAATTAGTTAACACGTTAAGTTCAGGGTCAGAATTAGTTAGCACAAGTTCAGGGTCAGACTTCGTTAACACGTTAAGTTCAGGGTCAGAATTAGTTAACACATTAAGTTCAGGGTCAGAATTAGCACATTAAGTTCAGGGTCAGACTTCGTTAACACATTAAGTTCAGGGTCAGAATTAGTTAACACATTAAGTTCCGGGTCAGAATTATTTAACACATTAAGTTCAGGGTCAGACTTCGTTAACACATTAAGTTCAGGGTCAGAATTAGTTAACACATTAAGTTCAGGGTCAGAATTAGCACGTTAAGTTCAGGGTCAGAATTATTTAACACATTAAATTCAGGGTCGGAATTAGTTAACATGTTAAAGTTCAGGGTCAGAATTAGTTAACACATTAAGTTCAGGTTCAGACTTCGTTAACACATTAAGTTCAGGGTCAGAATTAGTTAACATGTTAAAGTTCAGGGTCAGACTTCGTTAACACGTTAAGTTCAGGGTCAGAATTAGTTAACATGTTAAAGTTCAGGGTCAGACTTCGTTAACACATTAAGTTCAGGGTCAGAATTAGTTAACACATTAAGTTCCGGGTCAGAATTATTTAACACATTAAGTTCAGGGTCAGAATTAGTTAACACGTTAAGTTCGGGGTCAGAATTAATTAACACATTAAGTTCAGGGTCAGAATTAGTTAACATGTTAAAGTTCAGGGTCAGAATTAGTTAACACATTAAGTTCAGGGTCAGACTTCGTTAACACATTAAGTTCAGGGTCAGAATTAGTTAACACAATAAGTTCAGGGTCAGAATTATTTAACACATTAAATTCAGGGTCGGAATTAGTTAACATCTTAAAGTTCAGGGTCAGAATTAGTTAACACGTTAAGTTCAGGGTCAGAATTAGTTTACACATCAAGTTCAGGGTCAGAATTAGTTAACATGTTAAGTTCAGGGTCAGAATTAGTTAGCACAAGTTCAGGGTCAGAATTAGTTAACACATTAAGTTCAGGGTCAGAATTAGCACGTTAAGTTCAGGGTCAGAATTATTTAACACATTAAATTCAGGGTCGGAATTAGTTAACATGTTAAAGTTCAGGGTCAGAATTAGTTAACACATTAAGTTCAGGTTCAGACTTCGTTAACACATTAAGTTCAGGGTCAGAATTAGTTAACATGTTAAAGTTCAGGGTCAGACTTCGTTAACACGTTAAGTTCAGGGTCAGAATTAGTTAACATGTTAAAGTTCAGGGTCAGACTTCGTTAACACATTAAGTTCAGGGTCAGAATTAGTTAACACATTAAGTTCCGGGTCAGAATTATTTAACACATTAAGTTCAGGGTCAGAATTAGTTAACACGTTAAGTTCGGGGTCAGAATTAATTAATACATTAAGTTCAGGGTCAGAATTAGTTAACATGTTAAAGTTCAGGGTCAGAATTAGTTAACACATTAAGTTCAGGGTCAGACTTCGTTAACACATTAAGTTCAGGGTCAGAATTAGTTAACACATTAAGTTCAGGGTCAGAATTATTTAACACATTAAATTCAGGGTCGGAATTAGTTAACATCTTAAAGTTCAGGGTCAGAATTAGTTAACACGTTAAGTTCAGGGTCAGAATTAGTTTACACATCAAGTTCAGGGTCAGAATTAGTTAACATGTTAAGTTCAGGGTCAGAATTAGTTAGCACAAGTTCAGGGTCAGACTTCGTTAACACGTTAAGTTCAGGGTCAGAATTAGTTAACACATTAAGTTCAGGGTCAGAATTAGCACATTAAGTTCAGGGCCAGACTTCGTTAACACATTAAGTTCAGGGTCAGAATTAGTTAACACATTAAGTTCCGGGTCAGAATTATTTAACACATTAAGTTCAGGGTCAGACTTCGTTAACACATTCAGTTCAGGGTCAGAATTAGTTAACATGTTAAAGTTCAGGGTCAGACTTCGTTAACACATTAAGTTGAGGGTCAGACTTCGTTAACACATTAAATTCAGGGTTGGAATTAGTTAACATGTTAAAGTTCAGGGTCAGAATTAGTTAACACGTTAAGTTCAGGGTCAGAATTATTTAACATGTTAAGTTCAGGGTCAGAATTAGTTAACACATTAAGTTCAGGGTCAGACTTCGTTAACACATTAAGTTCAGGGTCAGACTTCGTTAACACATTAAGTTAAGGGTCAGATTCGTTACCACATTAAGTTCAGGGTCAGAATTAGTTAACACATTAAGTTCAGGGTCAGAATTATTTAACATGTTAAGTTCAGGGTCAGAATTAGTTAACACATTAAGTTCAGGGTCAGACTTCGTTAACACATTAAGTTCAGGGTCAGACTTCGTTAACACATTAAGTTCAGGGTCAGACTTCGTTAACACATTAAGTTCCGGGTCAGAATTAGTTAACACATTAAGTTCAGGGTCAGAATTAGCACATTAAGTTCAGGGTCAGAATTATTTAACACATAAAATTCAGGGTCAGAATTAGTTAACATGTTAAAGTTCAGGGTCAGAATTAGTTAACACGTTAAGTTCAGGGTCAGAATTAGTTAACACATCAAGTTCAGGGTCAGAATTAGTTAACACGTTAAGTTCAGGGTCAGAATTAGTAAGCACAAGTTCAGGGTCAGAATTAGTTAACACATTAAGTTCAGGGTCAGAATTAGCTCATTAAGTTCAGGGTCAGAATTATTTAACACATTAAATCCAGGGTCGGAATTAGTTAACATCTTAAAGTTCAGGGTCAGAATTAGTTAACACGTTAAGTTCAGGGTCAGAATTAGTTAGCACAAGTTCAGGGTCAGACTTCGTTAACACGTTAAGTTCAGGGTCAGAATTAGTTAACACATTAAGTTCAGGGTCAGAATTAGCACATTAAGTTCAGGGTCAGACTTCGTTAACACATTAAGTTCAGGGTCAGAATTAGTTAACACATTAAGTTCCGGGTCAGAATTATTTAACACATTAAGTTCAGGGTCAGACTTCGTTAACACATTAAGTTCAGGGTCAGAATTAGTTAACACATTAAGTTCAGGGTCAGAATTAGCACGTTAAGTTCAGGGTCAGAATTATTTAACACATTAAATTCAGGGTCGGAATTAGTTAACATGTTAAAGTTCAGGGTCAGAATTAGTTAACACATTAAGTTCAGGTTCAGACTTCGTTAACACATTAAGTTCAGGGTCAGAATTAGTTAACATGTTAAAGTTCAGGGTCAGACTTCGTTAACACGTTAAGTTCAGGGTCAGAATTAGTTAACATGTTAAAGTTCAGGGTCAGACTTCGTTAACACATTAAGTTCAGGGTCAGAATTAGTTAACACATTAAGTTCCGGGTCAGAATTATTTAACACATTAAGTTCAGGGTCAGAATTAGTTAACACGTTAAGTTCGGGGTCAGAATTAATTAACACATTAAGTTCAGGGTCAGAATTAGTTAACATGTTAAAGTTCAGGGTCAGAATTAGTTAACACATTAAGTTCAGGGTCAGACTTCGTTAACACATTAAGTTCAGGGTCAGAATTAGTTAACACAATAAGTTCAGGGTCAGAATTATTTAACACATTAAATTCAGGGTCGGAATTAGTTAACATCTTAAAGTTCAGGGTCAGAATTAGTTAACACGTTAAGTTCAGGGTCAGAATTAGATTACACATCAAGTTCAGGGTCAGAATTAGTTAACATGTTAAGTTCAGGGTCAGAATTAGTTAGCACAAGTTCAGGGTCAGAATTAGTTAACACATTAAGTTCAGGGTCAGAATTAGCACGTTAAGTTCAGGGTCAGAATTATTTAACACATTAAATTCAGGGTCGGAATTAGTTAACATGTTAAAGTTCAGGGTCAGAATTAGTTAACACATTAAGTTCAGGTTCAGACTTCGTTAACACATTAAGTTCAGGGTCAGAATTAGTTAACATGTTAAAGTTCAGGGTCAGACTTCGTTAACACGTTAAGTTCAGGGTCAGAATTAGTTAACATGTTAAAGTTCAGGGTCAGACTTCGTTAACACATTAAGTTCAGGGTCAGAATTAGTTAACACATTAAGTTCCGGGTCAGAATTATTTAACACATTAAGTTCAGGGTCAGAATTAGTTAACACGTTAAGTTCGGGGTCAGAATTAATTAATACATTAAGTTCAGGGTCAGAATTAGTTAACATGTTAAAGTTCAGGGTCAGAATTAGTTAACACATTAAGTTCAGGGTCAGACTTCGTTAACACATTAAGTTCAGGGTCAGAATTAGTTAACACATTAAGTTCAGGGTCAGAATTATTTAACACATTAAATTCAGGGTCGGAATTAGTTAACATCTTAAAGTTCAGGGTCAGAATTAGTTAACACGTTAAGTTCAGGGTCAGAATTAGTTTACACATCAAGTTCAGGGTCAGAATTAGTTAACATGTTAAGTTCAGGGTCAGAATTAGTTAGCACAAGTTCAGGGTCAGACTTCGTTAACACGTTAAGTTCAGGGTCAGAATTAGTTAACACATTAAGTTCAGGGTCAGAATTAGCACATTAAGTTCAGGGTCAGACTTCGTTAACACATTAAGTTCAGGGTCAGAATTAGTTAACACATTAAGTTCCGGGTCAGAATTATTTAACACATTAAGTTCAGGGTCAGACTTCGTTAACACATTCAGTTCAGGGTCAGAATTAGTTAACATGTTAAAGTTCAGGGTCAGACTTCGTTAACACATTAAGTTGAGGGTCAAACTTCGTTAACACATTAAGTTCAGGGTCAGAATTAGTTAACACATTAAGTTCAGGGTCAGAATTAGCACGTTAAGTTCAGGGTCAGAATTATTTAACACATTAAATTCAGGGTCGGAATTAGTTAACATGTTAAAGTTCAGGGTCAGAATTAGTTAACACATTAAGTTCAGGTTCAGACTTCGTTAACACATTAAGTTCAGGGTCAGAATTAGTTAACATGTTAAAGTTCAGGGTCAGACTTCGTTAACACGTTAAGTTCAGGGTCAGAATTAGTTAACATGTTAAAGTTCAGGGTCAGACTTCGTTAACACATTAAGTTCAGGGTCAGAATTAGTTAACACATTAAGTTCCGGGTCAGAATTATTTAACACATTAAGTTCAGGGTCAGAATTAGTTAACACGTTAAGTTCAGGGTCAGAATTAATTAACACATTAAGTTCAGGGTCAGAATTAGTTAACATGTTAAAGTTCAGGGTCAGAATTAGTTAACACATTAAGTTCAGGGTCAGACTTCGTTAACACATTAAGTTCAGGGTCAGAATTAGTTAACACATTAAGTTCAGGGTCAGAATTAGCACGTTAAGTTCAGGGTCAGAATTATTTAACACATTAAATTCAGGGTCGGAATTAGTTAACATGTTAAAGTTCAGGGTCAGAATTAGTTAACACATTAAGTTCAGGTTCAGACTTCGTTAACACATTAAGTTCAGGGTCAGAATTAGTTAACATGTTAAAGTTCAGGGTCAGACTTCGTTAACACGTTAAGTTCAGGGTCAGAATTAGTTAACATGTTAAAGTTCAGGGTCAGACTTCGTTAACACATTAAGTTCAGGGTCAGAATTAGTTAACACATTAAGTTCTGGGTCAGAATTATTTAACACATTAAGTTCAGGGTCAGAATTAGTTAACACGTTAAGTTCGGGGTCAGAATTAATTAACACATTAAGTTCAGGGTCAGAATTAGTTAACACATTAAGTTCAGGTTCAGACTTCGTTAACACATTAAGTTCAGGGTCAGAATTAGTTAACATGTTAAAGTTCAGGGTCAGACTTCGTTAACACGTTAAGTTCAGGGTCAGAATTAGTTAACATGTTAAAGTTCAGGGTCAGACTTCGTTAACACATTAAGTTCAGGGTCAGAATTAGTTAACACATTAAATTCCGGGTCAGAATTATTTAACACATTAAGTTCAGGGTCAGAATTAGTTAACACGTTAAGTTCGGGGTCAGAATTAATTAACACATTAAGTTCAGGGTCAGAATTAGTTAACACGTTAAAGTTCAGGGTCAGAATTAGCACATTAAGTTAAGGGTCAGACTTCGTTAACACATTAAGTTAAGGGTCAGAATTAGTTAACACGTTAAGTTCAGTGTCAGACTTCGTTAACACATTAAGTTCCGGGTCAGAATTAGTTAACACATTAAGTTCAGGGTCAGAATTAGCACATTAAGTTCAGGGTCAGAATTATTTAACACATACAATTCAGGGTCGGAATTAGTTAACATGTTAAAATTCAGGGTCAGAATTAGTTTACACATCAAGTTCAGGGTCAGAATTAGTTAACATGTTAAGTTCAGGGTCAGAATTAGTTAGCACAAGTTCAGGGTCAGACTTCGTTAACACGTTAAGTTCAGGGTCAGAATTAGTTAACACATTAAGTTCAGGGTCAGAATTAGCACATTAAGTTCAGGGTCAGACTTCGTTAACACATTAAGTTCAGGGTCAGAATTAGTTAACACATTAAGTTCCGGGTCAGAATTATTTAACACATTAAGTTCAGGGTCAGACTTCGTTAACACATTCAGTTCAGGGTCAGAATTAGTTAACATGTTAAAGTTCAGGGTCAGACTTCGTTAACACATTAAGTTGAGGGTCAAACTTCGTTAACACATTAAATTCAGGGTCAGAATTAGTTAACATGTTAAAGTTCAGGTTTCAGAATTAGTTAACACATTAAGTTCAGGTTCAGACTTCGTTAACACATTAAGTTCAGGGTCAGAATTAGTTAACATGTTAAAGTTCAGGGTCAGACTTCGTTAACACGTTAAGTTCAGGGTCAGAATTAGTTAACATGTTAAAGTTCAGGGTCAGACTTCGTTAACACATTAAGTTCAGGGTCAGAATTAGTTAACACATTAAGTTCTGGGTCAGAATTATTTAACACATTAAGTTCAGGGTCAGAATTAGTTAACACGTTAAGTTCGGGGTCAGAATTAATTAACACATTAAGTTCAGGGTCAGAATTAGTTAACATGTTAAGTTCTGGGTCAGAATTAGTTAACACATTAAGTTCAGGGTCAGAATTAGTTAACATGTTAAGTTCAGGGTCAGAATTAGTTAGCACAAGCTCAGGGTCAGACTTCGTTAACACGTTAAGTTCAGGGTCAGACTTCGTTAACACATTAAGTTAAGGGTCAGAATTAGTTAACACGTTAAGTTCAGGGTCAGACTTCGTTAACACATTAAGTTCAGGGTCAGAATTAGTTAACACATTAAGTTCAGGGTCAGAATTAGCTCATTAAGTTCAGGGTCAGAATTATTTAACACATTAAATTCAGGGTCGGAATTAGTTAACATGTTAAAGTTCAGGGTCAGAAGTAGTTAACACGTTAAGTTCAGTGTCAGAATTAGTTAACACATCAAGTTCAGGGTCAGACTTAGTTAACATGTTAAGTTCAGGGTCAGAATTAGTTAGCACAAGTTCAGGGTCAGACTTCGTTAACACGTTAAGTTCAAGGGTCAGAATTAGTTAACACATTAAGTTCAGTGTCAGAATTAGCACATTAAGTTCAGGGTCAGACTTCGTTAACACATTAAGTTGAGGGTCAAACTTCGTTAACACATTAAGTTCAGGGTCAGAATTAGTTAACACATTAAGTTCAGGGTCAGAATTAGCACGTTAAGTTCAGGGTCAGAATTATTTAACACATTAAATTCAGGGTCGGAATTAGTTAACATGTTAAAGTTCAGGGTCAGAATTAGTTAACACATTAAGTTCAGGTTCAGACTTCGTTAACACATTAAGTTCAGGGTCAGAATTAGTTAACATGTTAAAGTTCAGGGTCAGACTTCGTTAACACGTTAAGTTCAGGGTCAGAATTAGTTAACATGTTAAAGTTCAGGGTCAGACTTCGTTAACACATTAAGTTCAGGGTCAGAATTAGTTAACACATTAAGTTCTGGGTCAGAATTATTTAACACATTAAGTTAAGGGTCAGAATTAGTTAACACGTTAAGTTCAGGGTCAGAATTAGTTAACATGTTAAAGTTCAGGGTCAGAATTAGTTAACACATTAAGTTCAGGGTCACAATTAGTTAACAAGTTAAGTTCTGGGTCAGAATTAGTTAACACATTAAGTTCAGGGTCAGAATTAGTTAACACATTAATTTCCGGGTCAGAATTAGCACATTAAGTTAAGGGTCAGACTTCGTTAACACATTAAGTTCAGGGTCAGAATTAGTTAACATGTTAAAGTTCAGGGTCAGAATTAGTTAACACATTAAGTTCAGGGTCAGAATTAGTTAACAAGTTAAGTTCTGGGTCAGAATTAGTTAACACATTAAGTTCAGGGTCAGAATTACTTAACACGTTAAGTTCAGGGTCAGAATTAGTTAACACATCAAGTTCAGGGTCAGAATTAGTTAACATGTTAAGTTCAGGGTCAGAATTAGTTAGCACAAGCTCAGGGTCAGACTTCGTTAACACGTTAAGTTCAGGGTCAGACTTCGTTAACACATTAAGTTAAGGGTCAGAATTAGTTAACACGTTAAGTTCAGGGTCAGACTTCGTTAACACATTAAGTTCAGGGTCAGAATTAGTTAACACATTAAGTTCAGGGTCAGAATTAGCTCATTAAGTTCAGGGTCAGAATTATTTAACACATTAAATTCAGGGTCGGAATTAGTTAACATGTTAAAGTTCAGGGTCAGAAGTAGTTAACACGTTAAGTTCAGTGTCAGAATTAGTTAACACATCAAGTTCAGGGTCAGACTTAGTTAACATGTTAAATTCAGGGTCAGAATTAGTTAGCACAAGTTCAGGGTCAGACTTCGTTAACACGTTAAGTTCAAGGGTCAGAATTAGTTAACACATTAAGTTCAGTGTCAGAATTAGCACATTAAGTTCAGGGTCAGACTTCGTTAACACATTAAGTTCAGGGTCAGAATTAGTTAACACATTAAGTTCCGGGTCAGAATTATTTAACACATTAAGTTCAGGGTCAGACTTCGTTAACACATTCAGTTCAGGGTCAGAATTAGTTAACATGTTAAAGTTCAGGGTCAGACTTCGTTAACACATTAAGTTGAGGGTCAGACTTCGTTAACACATTAAGTTCAGGGTCAGAATTAGTTAACACATTAAGTTCAGGGTCAGAATTAGCACGTTAAGTTCAGGGTCAGAATTATTTAACACATTAAGTTCAGGGTCGGAATTAGTTAACATGTTAAAGTTCAGGGTCAGAATTAGTTAACACGTTAAGTTCAGGGTCAGACTTCGTTAACACATTAAGTTCAGGGTCAGAATTAGTTAACACGTTAAGTTCGGGGTCAGAATTAATTAACACATTAAGTTCAGGGTCAGAATTAGTTAACATGTTAAAGTTCAGGGTCAGAATTAGTTAACACATTAAGTTCAGGGTCAGAATTAGTTAACAAGTTAAGTTCTGGGTCAGAATTAGTTAACACATTAAGTTCAGGGTCAGAATTAGTTAACACATTAAGTTCCGGGTCAGAATTAGCACATTAAGTTAAGGGTCAGACTTCGTTAACACATTAAGTTCGGGGTCAGAATTAGTTAACACGTTAAGTTCAGTGTCAGACTTCGTTAACACATTAAGTTCAGGGTCAGAATTAGCACATTAAGTTCAGGGTCAGAATTATTTAACACATTAAATTCAGGATCGGAATTAGTTAACATGTTAAAGTTCAGGGTCAGAATTAGTTAACACATTAAGTTCAGGGTCAGACTTCGTTAACACATTAAGTTCAGGGTCAGAATTAGTTAACATGTTAAAGTTCAGGGTCAGACTTCGTTAACAAGTTAAGTTCAGGGTCAGAATTAGTTAACACGTTAAGTTCCGGGTCAGAAATATTTAACACATTAAGTTCAGGGTCAGACTTCGTTAACACATTAAGTTGAGGGTCAAACTTCGTTAACACATTAAGTTCAGGGTCAGAATTAGTTAACACATTAAGTTCAGGGTCAGAATTAGCACGTTAAGTTCAGGGTCAGAATTATTTAACACATTAAATTCAGGGTCGGAATTAGTTAACATGTTAAAGTTCAGGGTCAGAATTAGTTAACACATTAAGTTCAGGTTCAGACTTCGTTAACACATTAAGTTCAGGGTCAGAATTATTTAACACATTAAATTCAGGGTCGGAATTAGTTAACATGTTAAAGTTCAGGGTCAGAATTAGTTAACACATTAAGTTCAGGTTCAGACTTCGTTAACACATTAAGTTCAGGGTCAGAATTAGTTAACATGTTAAAGTTCAGGGTCAGACTTCGTTAACACGTTAAGTTCAGGGTCAGAATTAGTTAACATGTTAAAGTTCAGGGTCAGACTTCGTTAACACATTAAGTTCAGGGTCAGAATTAGTTAACACATTAAGTTCTGGGTCAGAATTATTTAACACATTAAGTTAAGGGTCAGAATTAGTTAACACGTTAAGTTCAGGGTCAGAATTAGTTAACATGTTAAAGTTCAGGGTCAGAATTAGTTAACACATTAAGTTCAGGGTCCCAATTAGTTAACAAGTTAAGTTCTGGGTCAGAATTAGTTAACACATTAAGTTCAGGGTCAGAATTAGTTAACACATTAATTTCCGGGTCAGAATTAGCACATTAAGTTAAGGGTCAGACTTCGTTAACACATTAAGTTCAGGGTCAGAATTAGTTAACATGTTAAAGTTCAGGGTCAGAATTAGTTAACACATTAAGTTCAGGGTCAGAATTAGTTAACAAGTTAAGTTCTGGGTCAGAATTAGTTAACACATTAAGTTCAGGGTCAGAATTACTTAACACGTTAAGTTCAGGGTCAGAATTAGTTAACACATCAAGTTCAGGGTCAGAATTAGTTAACATGTTAAGTTCAGGGTCAGAATTAGTTAGCACAAGCTCAGGGTCAGACTTCGTTAACACGTTAAGTTCAGGGTCAGACTTCGTTAACACATTAAGTTAAGGGTCAGAATTAGTTAACACGTTAAGTTCAGGGTCAGACTTCGTTAACACATTAAGTTCAGGTTCAGAATTAGTTAACACATTAAGTTCAGGGTCAGAATTAGCTCATTAAGTTCAGGGTCAGAATTATTTAACACATTAAATTCAGGGTCGGAATTAGTTAACATGTTAAAGTTCAGGGTCAGAATTAGTTAACACATTAAGTTCAGGTTCAGACTTCGTTAACACATTAAGTTCAGGGTCAGAATTAGTTAACATGTTAAAGTTCAGGGTCAGACTTCGTTAACACGTTAAGTTCAGGGTCAGAATTAGTTAACATGTTAAAGTTCAGGGTCAGACTTCGTTAACACATTAAGTTCAGGGTCAGAATTAGTTAACACATTAAGTTCTGGGTCAGAATTATTTAACACATTAAGTTAAGGGTCAGAATTAGTTAACACGTTAAGTTCAGGGTCAGAATTAGTTAACATGTTAAAGTTCAGGGTCAGAATTAGTTAACACATTAAGTTCAGGGTCCCAATTAGTTAACAAGTTAAGTTCTGGGTCAGAATTAGTTAACACATTAAGTTCAGGGTCAGAATTAGTTAACACATTAATTTCCGGGTCAGAATTAGCACATTAAGTTAAGGGTCAGACTTCGTTAACACATTAAGTTCAGGGTCAGAATTAGTTAACATGTTAAAGTTCAGGGTCAGAATTAGTTAACACATTAAGTTCAGGGTCAGAATTAGTTAACAAGTTAAGTTCTGGGTCAGAATTAGTTAACACATTAAGTTCAGGGTCAGAATTACTTAACACGTTAAGTTCAGGGTCAGAATTAGTTAACACATCAAGTTCAGGGTCAGAATTAGTTAACATGTTAAGTTCAGGGTCAGAATTAGTTAGCACAAGCTCAGGGTCAGACTTCGTTAACACGTTAAGTTCAGGGTCAGACTTCGTTAACACATTAAGTTAAGGGTCAGAATTAGTTAACACGTTAAGTTCAGGGTCAGACTTCGTTAACACATTAAGTTCAGGGTCAGAATTAGTTAACACATTAAGTTCAGGGTCAGAATTAGCTCATTAAGTTCAGGGTCAGAATTATTTAACACATTAAATTCAGGGTCGGAATTAGTTAACATGTTAAAGTTCAGGGTCAGAAGTAGTTAACACGTTAAGTTCAGTGTCAGAATTAGTTAACACATCAAGTTCAGGGTCAGACTTAGTTAACATGTTAAATTCAGGGTCAGAATTAGTTAGCACAAGTTCAGGGTCAGACTTCGTTAACACGTTAAGTTCAAGGGTCAGAATTAGTTAACACATTAAGTTCAGTGTCAGAATTAGCACATTAAGTTCAGGGTCAGACTTCGTTAACACATTAAGTTCAGGGTCAGAATTAGTTAACACTTTAAGTTCCGGGTCAGAATTATTTAACACATTAAGTTCAGGGTCAGACTTCGTTAACACATTCAGTTCAGGGTCAGAATTAGTTAACATGTTAAAGTTCAGGGTCAGACTTCGTTAACACATTAAGTTGAGGGTCAGACTTCGTTAACACATTAAGTTCAGGGTCAGAATTAGTTAACACATTAAGTTCAGGGTCAGAATTAGCACGTTAAGTTCAGGGTCAGAATTATTTAACACATTAAGTTCAGGGTCGGAATTAGTTAACATGTTAAAGTTCAGGGTCAGAATTAGTTAACACGTTAAGTTCAGGGTCAGACTTCGTTAACACATTAAGTTCAGGGTCAGAATTAGTTAACACGTTAAGTTCGGGGTCAGAATTAATTAACACATTAAGTTCAGGGTCAGAATTAGTTAACATGTTAAAGTTCAGGGTCAGAATTAGTTAACACATTAAGTTCAGGGTCAGAATTAGTTAACAAGTTAAGTTCTGGGTCAGAATTAGTTAACACATTAAGTTCAGGGTCAGAATTAGTTAACACATTAAGTTCCGGGTCAGAATTAGCACATTAAGTTAAGGGTCAGACTTCGTTAACACATTAAGTTCGGGGTCAGAATTAGTTAACACGTTAAGTTCAGTGTCAGACTTCGTTAACACATTAAGTTCAGGGTCAGAATTAGCACATTAAGTTCAGGGTCAGAATTATTTAACACATTAAATTCAGGATCGGAATTAGTTAACATGTTAAAGTTCAGGGTCAGAATTAGTTAACACATTAAGTTCAGGGTCAGACTTCGTTAACACATTAAGTTCAGGGTCAGAATTAGTTAACATGTTAAAGTTCAGGGTCAGACTTCGTTAACAAGTTAAGTTCAGGGTCAGAATTAGTTAACACGTTAAGTTCCGGGTCAGAAATATTTAACACATTAAGTTCAGGGTCAGACTTCGTTAACACATTAAGTTGAGGGTCAAACTTCGTTAACACATTAAGTTCAGGGTCAGAATTAGTTAACACATTAAGTTCAGGGTCAGAATTAGCACGTTAAGTTCAGGGTCAGAATTATTTAACACATTAAATTCAGGGTCGGAATTAGTTAACATGTTAAAGTTCAGGGTCAGAATTAGTTAACACATTAAGTTCAGGTTCAGACTTCGTTAACACATTAAGTTCAGGGTCAGAATTATTTAACACATTAAATTCAGGGTCGGAATTAGTTAACATGTTAAAGTTCAGGGTCAGAATTAGTTAACACATTAAGTTCAGGTTCAGACTTCGTTAACACATTAAGTTCAGGGTCAGAATTAGTTAACATGTTAAAGTTCAGGGTCAGACTTCGTTAACACGTTAAGTTCAGGGTCAGAATTAGTTAACATGTTAAAGTTCAGGGTCAGACTTCGTTAACACATTAAGTTCAGGGTCAGAATTAGTTAACACATTAAGTTCTGGGTCAGAATTATTTAACACATTAAGTTAAGGGTCAGAATTAGTTAACACGTTAAGTTCAGGGTCAGAATTAGTTAACATGTTAAAGTTCAGGGTCAGAATTAGTTAACACATTAAGTTCAGGGTCCCAATTAGTTAACAAGTTAAGTTCTGGGTCAGAATTAGTTAACACATTAAGTTCAGGGTCAGAATTAGTTAACACATTAATTTCCGGGTCAGAATTAGCACATTAAGTTCAGGGTCAGACTTCGTTAACACATTAAGTTCAGGGTCAGAATTAGTTAACATGTTAAAGTTCAGGGTCAGAATTAGTTAACACATTAAGTTCAGGGTCAGAATTAGTTAACAAGTTAAGTTCTGGGTCAGAATTAGTTAACACATTAAGTTCAGGGTCAGAATTACTTAACACGTTAAGTTCAGGGTCAGAATTATTTAACACATCAAGTTCAGGGTCAGAATTAGTTAACATGTTAAGTTCAGGGTCAGAATTAGTTAGCACAAGCTCAGGGTCAGACTTCGTTAACACGTTAAGTTCAGGGTCAGACTTCGTTAACACATTAAGTTAAGGGTCAGAATTAGTTAACACGTTAAGTTCAGGGTCAGACTTCGTTAACACATTAAGTTCAGGTTCAGAATTAGTTAACACATTAAGTTCAGGGTCAGAATTAGCTCATTAAGTTCAGGGTCAGAATTATTTAACACATTAAATTCAGGGTCGGAATTAGTTAACATGTTAAAGTTCAGGGTCAGAATTAGTTAACACATTAAGTTCAGGTTCAGACTTCGTTAACACATTAAGTTCAGGGTCAGAATTAGTTAACATGTTAAAGTTCAGGGTCAGACTTCGTTAACACGTTAAGTTCAGGGTCAGAATTAGTTAACATGTTAAAGTTCAGGGTCAGACTTCGTTAACACATTAAGTTCAGGGTCAGAATTAGTTAACACATTAAGTTCTGGGTCAGAATTATTTAACACATTAAGTTAAGGGTCAGAATTAGTTAACACGTTAAGTTCAGGGTCAGAATTAGTTAACATGTTAAAGTTCAGGGTCAGAATTAGTTAACACATTAAGTTCAGGGTCCCAATTAGTTAACAAGTTAAGTTCTGGGTCAGAATTAGTTAACACATTAAGTTCAGGGTCAGAATTAGTTAACACATTAATTTCCGGGTCAGAATTAGCACATTAAGTTAAGGGTCAGACTTCGTTAACACATTAAGTTCAGGGTCAGAATTAGTTAACATGTTAAAGTTCAGGGTCAGAATTAGTTAACACATTAAGTTCAGGGTCAGAATTAGTTAACAAGTTAAGTTCTGGGTCAGAATTAGTTAACACATTAAGTTCAGGGTCAGAATTACTTAACACGTTAAGTTCAGGGTCAGAATTAGTTAACACATCAAGTTCAGGGTCAGAATTAGTTAACATGTTAAGTTCAGGGTCAGAATTAGTTAGCACAAGCTCAGGGTCAGACTTCGTTAACACGTTAAGTTCAGGGTCAGACTTCGTTAACACATTAAGTTAAGGGTCAGAATTAGTTAACACGTTAAGTTCAGGGTCAGACTTCGTTAACACATTAAGTTCAGGGTCAGAATTAGTTAACACATTAAGTTCAGGGTCAGAATTAGCTCATTAAGTTCAGGGTCAGAATTATTTAACACATTAAATTCAGGGTCGGAATTAGTTAACATGTTAAAGTTCAGGGTCAGAAGTAGTTAACACGTTAAGTTCAGTGTCAGAATTAGTTAACACATCAAGTTCAGGGTCAGACTTAGTTAACATGTTAAATTCAGGGTCAGAATTAGTTAGCACAAGTTCAGGGTCAGACTTCGTTAACACGTTAAGTTCAAGGGTCAGAATTAGTTAACACATTAAGTTCAGTGTCAGAATTAGCACATTAAGTTCAGGGTCAGACTTCGTTAACACATTAAGTTCAGGGTCAGAATTAGTTAACACATTAAGTTCCGGGTCAGAATTATTTAACACATTAAGTTCAGGGTCAGACTTCGTTAACACATTCAGTTCAGGGTCAGAATTAGTTAACATGTTAAAGTTCAGGGTCAGACTTCGTTAACACATTAAGTTGAGGGTCAGACTTCGTTAACACATTAAGTTCAGGGTCAGAATTAGTTAACACATTAAGTTCAGGGTCAGAATTAGCACGTTAAGTTCAGGGTCAGAATTATTTAACACATTAAGTTCAGGGTCGGAATTAGTTAACATGTTAAAGTTCAGGGTCAGAATTAGTTAACACGTTAAGTTCAGGGTCAG
Source organism: Lampris megalopsis (assembly GCA_022114975.2). Lineage (NCBI taxonomy): Eukaryota > Metazoa > Chordata > Actinopteri > Lampriformes > Lampridae > Lampris > Lampris megalopsis. The sequence goes on from JAJHIY020000431.1 coordinate 4,133,220, forward strand.
ACTTCGTTAACACATTAAGTTCAGGGTCAGAATTAGTTAACACGTTAAGTTCGGGGTCAGAATTAATTAACACATTAAGTTCAGGGTCAGAATTAGTTAACATGTTAAAGTTCAGGGTCAGAATTAGTTAACACATTAAGTTCAGGGTCAGAATTAGTTAACAAGTTAAGTTCTGGGTCAGAATTAGTTAACACATTAAGTTCAGGGTCAGAATTAGTTAACACATTAAGTTCCGGGTCAGAATTAGCACATTAAGTTAAGGGTCAGACTTCGTTAACACATTAAGTTAAGGGTCAGAATTAGTTAACACGTTAAGTTCAGTGTCAGACTTCGTTAACACATTAAGTTCAGGGTCAGAATTAGCACATTAAGTTCAGGGTCAGAATTATTTAACACATTAAATTCAGGATCGGAATTAGTTAACATGTTAAAGTTCAGGGTCAGAATTAGTTAACACATTAAGTTCAGGGTCAGACTTCGTTAACACATTAAGTTCAGGGTCAGAATTAGTTAACATGTTAAAGTTCAGGGTCAGACTTCGTTAACACGTTAAGTTCAGGGTCAGAATTAGTTAACACGTTAAGTTCCGGGTCAGAATTATTTAACACATTAAGTTCAGGGTCAGACTTCGTTAACACATTAAGTTCAGGGTCAGAATTAGTTAACACGTTAAAGTTCCGGGTCAGAATTAGTTAACACATTAAGTTCAGGGTCAGACTTAGTTAACACATTAAGTTAAGGGTCAGACTTCGTAACACATTAAGCTCAGGGTCAGAATTAGTTAACATTAAGTTCAGGGTCAGAGTTCGTTAACACATTAAGTTCAGGGTCAGAATTAGTTAACACATTAAGTTCAGGGTCAGAATTAGCACAATAAGTTCTGGGTCAGACTTCGTTAACGCATGAAGTTCAGGGTCAGACTTATTTAACACATTAAGTTCCGGGTCAGAATTATTTAACACATTAAGTTCAGGGTCAGACTTCGTTAACACATTCAGTTCAGGGTCAGAATTAGTTAACATGTTAAAGTTCAGGGTCAGACTTCGTTAACACATTAAGTTGAGGGTCAGACTTCGTTAACACATTAAGTTCAGGGTCAGAATTATTTAAAACATTAAATTCAGGGTTGGAATTAGTTAACATGTTAAAGTTCAGGGTCAGAATTAGTTAACACGTTAAGTTCAGGGTCAGAATTATTTAACATGTTAAGTTCAGGGTCAGAATTAGTTAACACATTAAGTTCAGGGTCAGACTTCGTTAACACATTAAGTTCAGGGTCAGACTTCGTTAACACATTAAGTTAAGGGTCAGACTTCGTTACCACATTAAGTTCAGGGTCAGAATTATTTAACACATTAAGTTCAGGGTCAGACTTCGTTAACACATTAAGTTCCGGGTCAGAATTAGTTAACACATTAAGTTCAGGGTCAGAATTAGCACATTAAGTTCAGGGTCAGAATTATTTAACACATAAAATTCAGGGTCAGAATTAGTTAACATGTTAAAGTTCAGGGTCAGAATTAGTTAACACGTTAAGTTCAGGGTCAGAATTAGTTAACACATCAAGTTCAGGGTCAGAATTAGTTAACACGTTAAGTTCAGGGTCAGAATTAGTTAGCACAATTTCAGGGTCAGAATTAGTTAACACGTTAAGTTCAGGGTCAGACTTCGTTAACACATTAAGTTCAGGGTCAGAATTAGTTAACACATTAAGTTCAGGGTCAGAATTAGCTCATTAAGTTCAGGGTCAGAATTATTTAACACATTAAATCCAGGGTCGGAATTAGTTAACATCTTAAAGTTCAGGGTCAGAATTAGTTAACACGTTAAGTTCAGGGTCAGAATTAGTTAGCACAAGTTCAGGGTCAGACTTCGTTAACACGTTAAGTTCAGGGTCAGAATTAGTTAACACATTAAGTTCAGGGTCAGAATTAGCACATTAAGTTCAGGGTCAGACTTCGTTAACACATTAAGTTCAGGGTCAGAATTAGTTAACACATTAAGTTCCGGGTCAGAATTATTTAACACATTAAGTTCAGGGTCAGACTTCGTTAACACATTAAGTTGAGGGTCAAACTTCGTTAACACATTAAGTTCAGGTTCAGAATTAGTTAACACATTAAGTTCAGGGTCAGAATTAGCACGTTAAGTTCAGGGTCAGAATTATTTAACACATTAAATTCAGGGTCGGAATTAGTTAACATGTTAAAGTTCAGGGTCAGAATTAGTTAACACATTAAGTTCAGGTTCAGATTTCGTTAACACATTAAGTTCAGGGTCAGAATTAGTTAACATGTTAAAGTTCAGGGTCAGACTTCGTTAACACGTTAAGTTCAGGGTCAGAATTAGTTAACATGTTAAAGTTCAGGGTCAGACTTCGTTAACACATTAAGTTCAGGGTCAGAATTAGTTAACACATTAAGTTCCGGGTCAGAATTATTTAACACATTAAGTTCAGGGTCAGAATTAGTTAACACGTTAAGTTCGGGGTCAGAATTAATTAACACATTAAGTTCAGGGTCAGAATTAGTTAACACATTAAGTTCAGGTTCAGACTTCGTTAACACATTAAGTTCAGGGTCAGAATTAGTTAACATGTTAAAGTTCAGGGTCAGACTTCGTTAACACGTTAAGTTGAGGGTCAGACTTCGTTAACACATTAAGTTCAGGGTCAGACTTCGTTAACACATTAAGTTCAGGGTCAGAATTAGTTAACATGTTAAAGTTCAGGGTCAGAATTATTTAACACATTAAGTTCAGGGTCAGAATTAGTTAACAAGTTAAGTTCAGTGTCAGAAGTAGTTAACACATTAAGTTCAGGGTCAGAATTAGTTAACACATTAAGTTCCGGGTCAGAATTAGCACATTAAGTTAAGGGTCAGACTTCGTTAACACATTAAGTTAAGGGTCAGAATTAGTTAACATGTTAAGTTCAGTGTCAGACTTCGTTAACACATTAAGTTCCGGGTCAGAATTAGTTAACACATTAAGTTCAGGGTCAGAATTAGCACATTAAGTTCAGGGTCAGAATTATTTAACACATACAATTCAGGGTCGGAATTAGTTAACATGTTAAAATTCAGGGTCAGAATTAGTTTACACATCAAGTTCAGGGTCAGAATTAGTTAACATGTTAAGTTCAGGGTCAGAACTAGTTAGCACAAGTTCAGGGTCAGACTTCGTTAACACGTTAAGTTCAGGGTCAGAATTAGTTAACACATTAAGTTCAGGGTCAGAATTAGCACATTAAGTTCAGGGTCAGACTTCGTTAACACATTAAGTTCAGGGTCAGAATTAGTTAACACATTAAGTTCCGGGTCAGAATTATTTAACACATTAAGTTCAGGGTCAGACTTCGTTAACACATTCAGTTCAGGGTCAGAATTAGTTAACATGTTAAAGTTCAGGGTCAGACTTCGTTAACACATTAAGTTGAGGGTCAAACTTCGTTAACACATTAAGTTCAGGGTCAGAATTAGTTAACACATTAAGTTCAGGGTCAGAATTAGCACGTTAAGTTCAGGGTCAGAATTATTTAACACATTAAATTCAGGGTCGGAATTAGTTAACATGTTAAAGTTCAGGGTCAGAATTAGTTAACACATTAAGTTCAGGTTCAGACTTCGTTAACACATTAAGTTCAGGGTCAGAATTAGTTAACATGTTAAAGTTCAGGGTCAGACTTCGTTAACACGTTAAGTTCAGGGTCAGAATTAGTTAACATGTTAAAGTTCAGGGTCAGACTTCGTTAACACATTAAGTTCAGGGTCAGAATTAGTTAACACATTAAGTTCTGGGTCAGAATTATTTAACACATTAAGTTCAGGGTCAGAATTAGTTAACACGTTAAGTTCGGGGTCAGAATTAATTAACACATTAAGTTCAGGGTCAGAATTAGTTAACATGTTAAAGTTCAGGGTCAGAATTAGTTAACACATTAAGTTCAGGGTCACAATTAGTTAACAAGTTAAGTTCAGGGTCAGAATTAGTTAACAAGTTAAGTTCTGGGTCAGAATTAGTTAACACATTAAGTTCAGGGTCAGAATTACTTAACACGTTAAGTTCAGGGTCAGAATTAGTTAACACATCAAGTTCAGGGTCAGAATTAGTTAACATGTTAAGTTCAGGGTCAGAATTAGTTAGCACAAGGTCAGGGTCAGACTTCGTTAACACGTTAAGTTCAGGGTCAGACTTCGTTAACACATTAAGTTAAGGGTCAGAATTAGTTAACACGTTAAGTTCAGGGTCAGACTTCGTTAACACATTAAGTTCAGGGTCAGAATTAGTTAACACATTAAGTTCAGGGTCAGAATTAGCTCATTAAGTTCAGGGTCAGAATTATTTAACACATTAAATTCAGGGTCGGAATTAGTTAACATGTTAAAGTTCAGGGTCAGAAGTAGTTAACACGTTAAGTTCAGTGTCAGAATTAGTTAACACATCAAGTTCAGGGTCAGACTTAGTTAACATGTTAAGTTCAGGGTCAGAATTAGTTAGCACAAGTTCAGGGTCAGACTTCGTTAACACGTTAAGTTCAAGGGTCAGAATTAGTTAACACATTAAGTTCAGTGTCAGAATTAGCACATTAAGTTCAGGGTCAGACTTCGTTAACACATTAAGTTGAGGGTCAAACTTCGTTAACACATTAAGTTCAGGGTCAGAATTAGTTAACACATTAAGTTCAGGGTCAGAATTAGCACGTTAAGTTCAGGGTCAGAATTATTTAACACATTAAATTCAGGGTCGGAATTAGTTAACATGTTAAAGTTCAGGGTCAGAATTAGTTAACACATTAAGTTCAGGTTCAGACTTCGTTAACACATTAAGTTCAGGGTCAGAATTAGTTAACATGTTAAAGTTCAGGGTCAGACTTCGTTAACACGTTAAGTTCAGGGTCAGAATTAGTTAACATGTTAAAGTTCAGGGTCAGACTTCGTTAACACATTAAGTTCAGGGTCAGAATTAGTTAACACATTAAGTTCTGGGTCAGAATTATTTAACACATTAAGTTAAGGGTCAGAATTAGTTAACACGTTAAGTTCAGGGTCAGAATTAGTTAACATGTTAAAGTTCAGGGTCAGAATTAGTTAACACATTAAGTTCAGGGTCACAATTAGTTAACAAGTTAAGTTCTGGGTCAGAATTAGTTAACACATTAAGTTCAGGGTCAGAATTAGTTAACACATTAATTTCCGGGTCAGAATTAGCACATTAAGTTAAGGGTCAGACTTCGTTAACACATTAAGTTCAGGGTCAGAATTAGTTAACATGTTAAAGTTCAGGGTCAGAATTAGTTAACACATTAAGTTCAGGGTCAGAATTAGTTAACAAGTTAAGTTCTGGGTCAGAATTAGTTAACACATTAAGTTCAGGGTCAGAATTACTTAACACGTTAAGTTCAGGGTCAGAATTAGTTAACACATCAAGTTCAGGGTCAGAATTAGTTAACATGTTAAGTTCAGGGTCAGAATTAGTTAGCACAAGCTCAGGGTCAGACTTCGTTAACACGTTAAGTTCAGGGTCAGACTTCGTTAACACATTAAGTTAAGGGTCAGAATTAGTTAACACGTTAAGTTCAGGGTCAGACTTCGTTAACACATTAAGTTCAGGGTCAGAATTAGTTAACACATTAAGTTCAGGGTCAGAATTAGCTCATTAAGTTCAGGGTCAGAATTATTTAACACATTAAATTCAGGGTCGGAATTAGTTAACATGTTAAAGTTCAGGGTCAGAAGTAGTTAACACGTTAAGTTCAGTGTCAGAATTAGTTAACACATCAAGTTCAGGGTCAGACTTAGTTAACATGTTAAATTCAGGGTCAGAATTAGTTAGCACAAGTTCAGGGTCAGACTTCGTTAACACGTTAAGTTCAAGGGTCAGAATTAGTTAACACATTAAGTTCAGTGTCAGAATTAGCACATTAAGTTCAGGGTCAGACTTCGTTAACACATTAAGTTCAGGGTCAGAATTAGTTAACACATTAAGTTCCGGGTCAGAATTATTTAACACATTAAGTTCAGGGTCAGACTTCGTTAACACATTCAGTTCAGGGTCAGAATTAGTTAACATGTTAAAGTTCAGGGTCAGACTTCGTTAACACATTAAGTTGAGGGTCAGACTTCGTTAACACATTAAGTTCAGGGTCAGAATTAGTTAACACATTAAGTTCAGGGTCAGAATTAGCACGTTAAGTTCCGGGTCAGAATTATTTAACACATTAAGTTCAGGGTCAGAATTAGTTAACACGTTAAGTTCGGGGTCAGAATTAATTAACACATTAAGTTCAGGGTCAGAATTAGTTAACACATTAAGTTCAGGTTCAGACTTCGTTAACACATTAAGTTCAGGGTCAGAATTAGTTAACATGTTAAAGTTCAGGGTCAGACTTCGTTAACACGTTAAGTTGAGGGTCAGACTTCGTTAACACATTAAGTTCAGGGTCAGACTTCGTTAACACATTAAGTTCAGGGTCAGAATTAGTTAACATGTTAAAGTTCAGGGTCAGAATTATTTAACACATTAAGTTCAGGGTCAGAATTAGTTAACAAGTTAAGTTCAGTGTCAGAAGTAGTTAACACATTAAGTTCAGGGTCAGAATTAGTTAACACATTAAGTTCCGGGTCAGAATTAGCACATTAAGTTAAGGGTCAGACTTCGTTAACACATTAAGTTAAGGGTCAGAATTAGTTAACATGTTAAGTTCAGTGTCAGACTTCGTTAACACATTAAGTTCCGGGTCAGAATTAGTTAAGACATTAAGTTCAGGGTCAGAATTAGCACATTAAGTTCAGGGTCAGAATTATTTAACACATACAATTCAGGGTCGGAATTAGTTAACATGTTAAAATTCAGGGTCAGAATTAGTTTACACATCAAGTTCAGGGTCAGAATTAGTTAACATGTTAAGTTCAGGGTCAGAATTAGTTAGCACAAGTTCAGGGTCAGACTTCGTTAACACGTTAAGTTCAGGGTCAGAATTAGTTAACACATTAAGTTCAGGGTCAGAATTAGCACATTAAGTTCAGGGTCAGACTTCGTTAACACATTAAGTTCAGGGTCAGAATTAGTTAACACATTAAGTTCCGGGTCAGAATTATTTAACACATTAAGTTCAGGGTCAGACTTCGTTAACACATTCAGTTCAGGGTCAGAATTAGTTAACATGTTAAAGTTCAGGGTCAGACTTCGTTAACACATTAAGTTGAGGGTCAAACTTCGTTAACACATTAAGTTCAGGGTCAGAATTAGTTAACACATTAAGTTCAGGGTCAGAATTAGCACGTTAAGTTCAGGGTCAGAATTATTTAACACATTAAATTCAGGGTCGGAATTAGTTAACATGTTAAAGTTCAGGGTCAGAATTAGTTAACACATTAAGTTCAGGTTCAGACTTCGTTAACACATTAAGTTCAGGGTCAGAATTAGTTAACATGTTAAAGTTCAGGGTCAGACTTCGTTAACACGTTAAGTTCAGGGTCAGAATTAGTTAACATGTTAAAGTTCAGGGTCAGACTTCGTTAACACATTAAGTTCAGGGTCAGAATTAGTTAACACATTAAGTTCCGGGTCAGAATTATTTAACACATTAAGTTCAGGGTCAGAATTAGTTAACACGTTAAGTTCGGGGTCAGAATTAATTAACACATTAAGTTCAGGGTCAGAATTAGTTAACATGTTAAAGTTCAGGGTCAGAATTAGTTAACACATTAAGTTCAGGGTCACAATTAGTTAACAAGTTAAGTTCAGGGTCAGAATTAGTTAACAAGTTAAGTTCTGGGTCAGAATTAGTTAACACATTAAGTTCAGGGTCAGAATTACTTAACACGTTAAGTTCAGGGTCAGAATTAGTTAACACATCAAGTTCAGGGTCAGAATTAGTTAACATGTTAAGTTCAGGGTCAGAATTAGTTAGCACAAGCTCAGGGTCAGACTTCGTTAACACGTTAAGTTCAGGGTCAGACTTCGTTAACACATTAAGTTAAGGGTCAGAATTAGTTAACACGTTAAGTTCAGGGTCAGACTTCGTTAACACATTAAGTTCAGGGTCAGAATTAGTTAACATATTAAGTTCAGGGTCAGAATTAGCTCATTAAGTTCAGGGTCAGAATTATTTAACACATTAAATTCAGGGTCGGAATTAGTTAACATGTTAAAGTTCAGGGTCAGAAGTAGTTAACACGTTAAGTTCAGTGTCAGAATTCGTTAACACATCAAGTTCAGGGTCAGACTTAGTTAACATGTTAAGTTCAGGGTCAGAATTAGTTAGCACAAGTTCAGGGTCAGACTTCGTTAACACGTTAAGTTCAAGGGTCAGAATTAGTTAACACATTAAGTTCAGTGTCAGAATTAGCACATTAAGTTCAGGGTCAGACTTCGTTAACACATTAAGTTGAGGGTCAAACTTCGTTAACACATTAAGTTCAGGGTCAGAATTAGTTAACACATTAAGTTCAGGGTCAGAATTAGCACGTTAAGTTCAGGGTCAGAATTATTTAACACATTAAATTCAGGGTCGGAATTAGTTAACATGTTAAAGTTCAGGGTCAGAATTAGTTAACACATTAAGTTCAGGTTCAGACTTCGTTAACACATTAAGTTCAGGGTCAGAATTAGTTAACATGTTAAAGTTCAGGGTCAGACTTCGTTAACACGTTAAGTTCAGGGTCAGAATTAGTTAACATGTTAAAGTTCAGGGTCAGACTTCGTTAACACATTAAGTTCAGGGTCAGAATTAGTTAACACATTAAGTTCTGGGTCAGAATTATTTAACACATTAAGTTAAGGGTCAGAATTAGTTAACACGTTAAGTTCAGGGTCAGAATTAGTTAACATGTTAAAGTTCAGGGTCAGAATTAGTTAACACATTAAGTTCAGGGTCACAATTAGTTAACAAGTTAAGTTCTGGGTCAGAATTAGTTAACACATTAAGTTCAGGGTCAGAATTAGTTAACACATTAATTTCCGGGTCAGAATTAGCACATTAAGTTAAGGGTCAGACTTCGTTAACACATTAAGTTCAGGGTCAGAATTAGTTAACATGTTAAAGTTCAGGGTCAGAATTAGTTAACACATTAAGTTCAGGGTCAGAATTAGTTAACAAGTTAAGTTCTGGGTCAGAATTAGTTAACACATTAAGTTCAGGGTCAGAATTACTTAACACGTTAAGTTCAGGGTCAGAATTAGTTAACACATCAAGTTCAGGGTCAGAATTAGTTAACATGTTAAGTTCAGGGTCAGAATTAGTTAGCACAAGCTCAGGGTCAGACTTCGTTAACACGTTAAGTTCAGGGTCAGACTTCGTTAACACATTAAGTTAAGGGTCAGAATTAGTTAACACGTTAAGTTCAGGGTCAGACTTCGTTAACACATTAAGTTCAGGGTCAGAATTAGTTAACACATTAAGTTCAGGGTCAGAATTAGCTCATTAAGTTCAGGGTCAGAATTATTTAACACATTAAATTCAGGGTCGGAATTAGTTAACATGTTAAAGTTCAGGGTCAGAAGTAGTTAACACGTTAAGTTCAGTGTCAGAATTAGTTAACACATCAAGTTCAGGGTCAGACTTAGTTAACATGTTAAATTCAGGGTCAGAATTAGTTAGCACAAGTTCAGGGTCAGACTTCGTTAACACGTTAAGTTCAAGGGTCAGAATTAGTTAACACATTAAGTTCAGTGTCAGAATTAGCACATTAAGTTCAGGGTCAGACTTCGTTAACACATTAAGTTCAGGGTCAGAATTAGTTAACACATTAAGTTCCGGGTCAGAATTATTTAACACATTAAGTTCAGGGTCAGACTTCGTTAACACATTCAGTTCAGGGTCAGAATTAGTTAACATGTTAAAGTTCAGGGTCAGACTTCGTTAACACATTAAGTTGAGGGTCAGACTTCGTTAACACATTAAGTTCAGGGTCAGAATTAGTTAACACATTAAGTTCAGGGTCAGAATTAGCACGTTAAGTTCAGGGTCAGAATTATTTAACACATTAAGTTCAGGGTCGGAATTAGTTAACATGTTAAAGTTCAGGGTCAGAATTAGTTAACACGTTAAGTTCAGGGTCAGACTTCGTTAACACATTAAGTTCAGGGTCAGAATTAGTTAACACGTTAAGTTCGGGGTCAGAATTAATTAACACATTAAGTTCCGGGTCAGAATTAGCACATTAAGTTAAGGGTCAGACTTCGTTAACACATTAAGTTAAGGGTCAGAATTAGTTAACACGTTAAGTTCAGTGTCAGACTTCGTTAACACATTAAGTTCAGGGTCAGAATTAGCACATTAAGTTCAGGGTCAGAATTATTTAACACATTAAATTCAGGATCGGAATTAGTTAACATGTTAAAGTTCAGGGTCAGAATTAGTTAACACATTAAGTTCAGGGTCAGACTTCGTTAACACATTAAGTTCAGGGTCAGAATTAGTTAACATGTTAAAGTTCAGGGTCAGACTTCGTTAACACGTTAAGTTCAGGGTCAGAATTAGTTAACACGTTAAGTTCCGGGTCAGAATTATTTAACACATTAAGTTCAGGGTCAGACTTCGTTAACACATTAAGTTCAGGGTCAGAATTAGTTAACACGTTAAAGTTCCGGGTCAGAATTAGTTAACACATTAAGTTCAGGGTCAGACTTAGTTAACACATTAAGTTAAGGGTCAGACTTCGTTAACACATTAAGCTCAGGGTCAGAATTAGTTAACATTAAGTTCAGGGTCAGAGTTCGTTAACACATTAAGTTCAGGGTCAGAATTAGTTAACACATTAAGTTCAGGGTCAGAATTAGCACAATAAGTTCTGGGTCAGACTTCGTTAACGCATGAAGTTCAGGGTCAGACTTATTTAACACATTAAGTTCCGGGTCAGAATTATTTAACACATTAAGTTCAGGGTCAGACTTCGTTAACACATTCAGTTCAGGGTCAGAATTAGTTAACATGTTAAAGTTCAGGGTCAGACTTCGTTAACACATTAAGTTGAGGGTCAGACTTCGTTAACACATTAAGTTCAGGGTCAGAATTATTTAAAACATTAAATTCAGGGTTGGAATTAGTTAACATGTTAAAGTTCAGGGTCAGAATTAGTTAACACGTTAAGTTCAGGGTCAGAATTATTTAACATGTTAAGTTCAGGGTCAGAATTAGTTAACACATTAAGTTCAGGGTCAGACTTCGTTAACACATTAAGTTCAGGGTCAGACTTCGTTAACACATTAAGTTAAGGGTCAGACTTCGTTACCACATTAAGTTCAGGGTCAGAATTATTTAACACATTAAGTTCAGGGTCAGACTTCGTTAACACATTAAGTTCCGGGTCAGAATTAGTTAACACATTAAGTTCAGGGTCAGAATTAGCACATTAAGTTCAGGGTCAGAATTATTTAACACATAAAATTCAGGGTCAGAATTAGTTAACATGTTAAAGTTCAGGGTCAGAATTAGTTAACACGTTAAGTTCAGGGTCAGAATTAGTTAACACATCAAGTTCAGGGTCAGAATTAGTTAACACGTTAAGTTCAGGGTCAGAATTAGTTAGCACAATTTCAGGGTCAGAATTAGTTAACACGTTAAGTTCAGGGTCAGACTTCGTTAACACATTAAGTTCAGGGTCAGAATTAGTTAACACATTAAGTTCAGGGTCAGAATTAGCTCATTAAGTTCAGGGTCAGAATTATTTAACACATTAAATCCAGGGTCGGAATTAGTTAACATCTTAAAGTTCAGGGTCAGAATTAGTTAACACGTTAAGTTCAGGGTCAGAATTAGTTAGCACAAGTTCAGGGTCAGACTTCGTTAACACGTTAAGTTCAGGGTCAGAATTAGTTAACACATTAAGTTCAGGGTCAGAATTAGCACATTAAGTTCAGGGTCAGACTTCGTTAACACATTAAGTTCAGGGTCAGAATTAGTTAACACATTAAGTTCCGGGTCAGAATTATTTAACACATTAAGTTCAGGGTCAGACTTCGTTAACACATTAAGTTGAGGGTCAAACTTCGTTAACACATTAAGTTCAGGGTCAGAATTAGTTAACACATTAAGTTCAGGGTCAGAATTAGCACGTTAAGTTCAGGGTCAGAATTATTTAACACATTAAATTCAGGGTCGAAATTAGTTAACATGTTAAAGTTCAGGGTCAGAATTAGTTAACACATTAAGTTCAGGTTCAGATTTCGTTAACACATTAAGTTCAGGGTCAGAATTAGTTAACATGTTAAAGTTCAGGGTCAGACTTCGTTAACACGTTAAGTTCAGGGTCAGAATTAGTTAACATGTTAAAGTTCAGGGTCAGACTTCGTTAACACATTAAGTTCAGGGTCAGAATTAGTTAACACATTAAGTTCCGGGTCAGAATTATTTAACACATTAAGTTCAGGGTCAGAATTAGTTAACACGTTAAGTTCGGGGTCAGAATTAATTAACACATTAAGTTCAGGGTCAGAATTAGTTAACATGTTAAAGTTCAGGGTCAGAATTAGTTAACACATTAAGTTCAGGGTCACAATTAGTTAACAAGTTAAGTTCTGGTTCAGAATTAGTTAACACATTAAGTTCAGGGTCAGAATTAGTTAACACATTAAGTTCCGGGTCAGAATTAGCACATTAAGTTAAGGGTCAGACTTCGTTAACACATTAAGTTCAGGGTCAGAATTAGTTAACATGTTAAAGTTCAGGGTCAGAATTAGTTAACACATTAAGTTCAGGGTCAGAATTAGTTAACAAGTTAAGTTCTGGGTCAGAATTAGTTAACACATTAAGTTCAGGGTCAGAATTAGTTAACACGTTAAGTTCAGGGTCAGAATTAGTTAACACATCAAGTTCAGGGTCAGAATTAGTTAACATGTTAAGTTCAGGGTCAGAATTAGTTAGCACAAGTTCAGGGTCAGACTTCGTTAACACGTTAAGTTCAGGGTCAGAATTAGTTAACACATTAAGTTAAGGGTCAGAATTAGTTAACACGTTAAGTTCAGGGTCAGACTTCGTTAACACATTAAGTTCAGGGTCAGAATTAGTTAACACATTAAGTTCAGGGTCAGAATTAGCTCATTAAGTTCAGGGTCAGAATTATTTAACACATTAAATTCAGGGTCGGAATTAGTTAACATGTTAAAGTTCAGGGTCAGAAGTAGTTAACACGTTAAGTTCAGTGTCAGAATTAGTTAACACATCAAGTTCAGGGTCAGACTTAGTTAACATGTTAAGTTCAGGGTCAGAATTAGTTAGCACAAGTTCAGGGTCAGACTTCGTTAACACGTTAAGTTCAAGGGTCAGAATTAGTTAACACATTAAGTTCAGTGTCAGAATTAGCACATTAAGTTCAGGGTCAGACTTCGTTAACACATTAAGTTCAGGGTCAGAATTAGTTAACACATTAAGTTCCGGGTCAGAATTATTTAACACATTAAGTTCAGGGTCAGACTTCGTTAACACATTCAGTTCAGGGTCAGAATTAGTTAACATGTTAAAGTTCAGGGTCAGACTTCGTTAACACATTAAGTTGAGGGTCAGACTTCGTTAACACATTAAGTTCAGGGTCAGAATTAGTTAACACATTCAGTTCAGGGTCAGAATTAGTTAACATGTTAAAGTTCAGGGTCAGAATTAGTTAACACATTAAGTTCAGGGTCAGAATTAGTTAACAAGTTAAGTTCAGTGTCAGAAGTAGTTAACACATTAAGTTCAGGGTCAGAATTAGTTAACACATCAAGTTCCGGGTCAGAATTAGCACATTAAGTTAAGGGTCAGACTTCGTTAACACATTAAGTTAAGGGTCAGAATTAGTTAACATGTTAAGTTCAGTGTCAGACTTCGTTAACACATTAAGTTCCGGGTCAGAATTAGTTAACACATTAAGTTCAGGGTCAGAATTAGCACATTAAGTTCAGGGTCAGAATTATTTAACACATACAATTCAGGGTCGGAATTAGTTAACATGTTAAAATTCAGGGTCAGAATTAGTTAACACGTTAAGTTCAGGGTCAGAATTAGTTAACACATCAAGTTCAGGGTCAGAATTAGTTAACACGTTAAGTTCAGGGTCAGAATTAGTTAGCACAAGTTCAGGGTCAGACTTCGTTAACACGTTAAGTTCAAGGGTCAGAATTAGTTAACACATTAAGTTCAGTGTCAGAATTAGCACATTAAGTTCAGGGTCAGAATTAGTTAACATGTTAAGTTCAGGGTCAGAATTAGTTAGCACAAGTTCAGGGTCAGACTTCGTTAACACGTTAAGTTCAGGGTCAGAATTAGTTAACACATTAAGTTAAGGGTCAGAATTAGTTAACACGTTAAGTTCAGGGTCAGACTTCGTTAACACATTAAGTTCAGGGTCAGAATTAGTTAACACATTAAGTTCAGGGTCAGAATTAATTAACACATTAAGTTCAGGGTCAGAATTAGTTAACATGTTAAAGTTCAGGGTCAGAATTAGTTAACACATTAAGTTCAGGGTCAGAATTAGTTAACAAGTTAAGTTCAGTGTCAGAAGTAGTTAACACATTAAGTTCAGGGTCAGAATTAGTTAACACATTAAGTTCCGGGTCAGAATTAGCACATTAAGTTAAGGGTCAGACTTCGTTAACACATTAAGTTAAGGGTCAGAATTAGTTAACATGTTAAGTTCAGTGTCAGACTTCGTTAACACATTAAGTTCCGGGTCAGAATTAGTTAACACATTAAGTTCAGGGTCAGAATTAGCACATTAAGTTCAGGGTCAGAATTATTTAACACATACAATTCAGGGTCGGAATTAGTTAACATGTTAAAATTCAGGGTCAGAATTAGTTAACACGTTAAGTTCAGGGTCAGAATTAGTTAACACATCAAGTTCAGGGTCAGAATTAGTTAACACGTTAAGTTCAGGGTCAGAATTAGTTAGCACAAGTTCAGGGTCAGACTTCGTTAACACGTTAAGTTCAAGGGTCAGAATTAGTTAACACATTAAGTTCAGTGTCAGAATTAGCACATTAAGTTCAGGGTCAGAATTAGTTAACATGTTAAGTTCAGGGTCAGAATTAGTTAGCACAAGTTCAGGGTCAGACTTCGTTAACACGTTAAGTTCAGGGTCAGAATTAGTTAACACATTAAGTTCAGTGTCAGAATTAGCACATTAAGTTCAGGGTCAGAATTAGTTAACATGTTAAGTTCAGGGTCAGAATTAGTTAGCACAAGTTCAGGGTCAGACTTCGTTAACACGTTAAGTTCAGGGTCAGAATTAGTTAACACATTAAGTTAAGGGTCAGAATTAGTTAACACGTTAAGTTCAGGGTCAGACTTCGTTAACACATTAAGTTCAGGGTCAGAATTAGTTAACACATTAAGTTCAGGGTCAGAATTAGCTCATTAAGTTCAGGGTCAGAATTATTTAACACATTAAATTCAGGGTCGGAATTAGTTAACATGTTAAAGTTCAGGGTCAGAATTAGTTAACACGTTAAGTTCAGGGTCAGACTTCGTTAACACATTAAGTTCAGGGTCAGAATTAGTTAACACGTTAAGTTCGGGGTCAGAATTAATTAACACATTAAGTTCCGGGTCAGAATTAGTTAACATGTTAAAGTTCAGGGTCAGAATTAGTTAACACATTAAGTTCAGGGTCAGAATTAGTTAACAAGTTAAGTTCTGGGTCAGAATTAGTTAACACATTAAGTTCAGGGTCAGAATTAGTTAACACATTAAGTTCCGGGTCAGAATTAGCACATTAAGTTAAGGGTCAGACTTCGTTAACACATTAAATTAAGGGTCAGAATTAGTTAACACGTTAAGTTCAGTGTCAGACTTCGTTAACACATTAAGTTCCGGGTCAGAATTAGTTAACACATTAAGTTCAGGGTCAGAATTAGCACATTAAGTTCAGGGTCAGAATTATTTAACACATACAATTCAGGGTCGGAATTAGTTAACATGTTAAAATTCAGGGTCAGAATTAGTTAACACGTTAAGTTCAGGGTCAGAATTAGTTAACATGTTAAAGTTCAGGGTCAGACTTCGTTAACGCATTAAGTTCAGGGTCAGAATTAGTTAACATGTTAAAGTTCAGGGTCAGACTTCGTTAACACATTAAGTTCAGGGTCAGAATTAGTTAACACATTAAGTTCCGGGTCAGAATTATTTAACACATTAAGTTCAGGGTCAGAATTAGTTAACACGTTAAGTTCGGGGTCAGAATTAATTAACACATTAAGTTCAGGGTCAGAATTAGTTAACATGTTAAAGTTCAGGGTCAGAATTAGTTAACACATTAAGTTCAGGGTCACAATTAGTTAACAAGTTAAGTTCTGGGTCAGAATTAGTTAACACATTAAGTTCAGGGTCAGAATTAGTTAACACATTAAGTTCCGGGTCAGAATTAGCACATTAAGTTAAGGGTCAGACTTCGTTAACACATGAAGTTCAGGGTCAGAATTAGTTAACATGTTAAAGTTCAGGGTCAGAATTAGTTAACACATTAAGTTCAGGGTCAGAATTAGTTAACAAGTTAAGTTCTGGGTCAGAATTAGTTAACACATTAAGTTCAGGGTCAGAATTAGTTAACACGTTAAGTTCAGGGTCAGAATTAGTTAACACATCAAGTTCAGGGTCAGAATTAGTTAACATGTTAAGTTCAGGGACAGAATTAGTTAGCACAAGTTCAGGGTCAGACTTCGTTAACACGTTAAGTTCAAGGGTCAGAATTAGTTAACACATTAAGTTCAGTGTCAGAATTAGCACATTAAGTTCAGGGTCAGACTTCGTTAACACATTAAGTTCAGGGTCAGAATTAGTTAACACATTAAGTTCCGGGTCAGAATTATTTAACACATTAAGTTCAGGGTCAGACTTCGTTAACACATTCAGTTCAGGGTCAGAATTAGTTAACATGTTAAAGTTCAGGGTCAGACTTCGTTAACACATTAAGTTGAGGGTCAGACTTCGTTAACACATTAAGTTCAGGGTCAGAATTAGTTAACACATTCAGTTCAGGGTCAGAATTAGTTAACATGTTAAAGTTCAGGGTCAGAATTAGTTAACACATTAAGTTCAGGGTCAGAATTAGTTAACAAGTTAAGTTCTGGGTCAGAATTAGTTAACACATTAAGTTCAGGGTCAGAATTAGTTAACACATTAAGTTCCGGGTCAGAATTAGCACATTAAGTTAAGGGTCAGACTTCGTTAACACATTAAGTTAAGGGTCAGAATTAGTTAACACATTAAGTTCAGGGTCAGAATTAGCACATTAAGTTCAGGGTCAGAATTATTTAACACATACAATTCAGGGTCGGAATTAGTTAACATGTTAAAATTCAGGGTCAGAATTAGTTAACACGTTAAGTTCAGGGTCAGAATTAGTTAACACATCAAGTTCAGGTTTCAGAATTAGTTAACACGTTAAGTTCAGGGTCAGAATTAGTTAGCACAAGTTCAGGGTCAGACTTCGTTAACACGTTAAGTTCAGGGTCAGAATTAGTTAACACATTAAGTTCAGGGTCAGAATTAGTTAACATGTTAAAGTTCAGGGTCAGAATTAGTTAACAGATTAAGTTCAGGGTCAGAATTATTTAACACATAAAATTCAGGGTCAGAATTAGTTAACATGTTAAAGTTCAGGGTCAGAATTAGTTAACACGTTAAGTTCAGGGTCAGAATTAGTTAACACATCAAGTTCAGGGTCAGAATTAGTTAACACGTTAAGTTCAGGGTCAGAATTAGTTAGCACAAGTTCAGGGTCAGACTTCGTTAACACGTTAAGTTCAAGGGTCAGAATTAGTTAACACATTAAGTTCAGTGTCAGAATTAGCACATTAAGTTCAGGGTCAGACTTCGTTAACACATTAAGTTCAGGGTCAGAATTAGTTAACACATTAAGTTCCGGGTCAGAATTATTTAACACATTAAGTTCAGGGTCAGACTTCGTTAACACATTCAGTTCAGGGTCAGAATTAGTTAAAATGTTAAAGTTCAGGGTCAGACTTCGTTAAACCATTAAGTTGAGGGTCAGACTTCGTTAACACATTAAGTTCAGGGTCAGAATTAGTTAACACATTAAGTTCAGGGTCAGAATTAGCACGTTAAGTTCAGGGTCAGAATTATTTAACACATTAAGTTCAGGGTCGGAATTAGTTAACATGTTAAAGTTCAGGGTCAGAATTAGTTAACACGTTAAGTTCAGGGTCAGACTTCGTTAACACATTAAGTTCAGGGTCAGAATCAGTTAACACGTTAAGTTCGGGGTCAGAATTAATTAACACATTAAGTTCCGGGTCAGAATTAGTTAACATGTTAAAGTTCAGGGTCAGAATTAGTTAACACATTAAGTTCAGGGTCAGAATTAGTTAACAAGTTAAGTTCTGGGTCAGAATTAGTTAACACATTAAGTTCAGGGTCAGAATTAGTTAACACATTAAGTTCCGGGTCAGAATTAGCACATTAAGTTAAGGGTCAGACTTCGTTAACACATTAAATTAAGGGTCAGAATTAGTTAACACGTTAAGTTCAGTGTCAGACTTCGTTAACACATTAAGTTCCGGGTCAGAATTAGTTAACACATTAAGTTCAGGGTCAGAATTAGCACATTAAGTTCAGGGTCAGAATTATTTAACACATACAATTCAGGGTCGGAATTAGTTAACATGTTAAAATTCAGGGTCAGAATTAGTTAACACGTTAAGTTCAGGGTCAGAATTAGTTAACATGTTAAAGTTCAGGGTCAGACTTCGTTAACACGTTAAGTTCAGGGTCAGAATTAGTTAACATGTTAAAGTTCAGGGTCAGACTTCGTTAACACATTAAGTTCAGGGTCAGAATTAGTTAACACATTAAGTTCCGGGTCAGAATTATTTAACACATTAAGTTCAGGGTCAGAATTAGTTAACACGTTAAGTTCGGGGTCAGAATTAATTAACACATTAAGTTCAGGGTCAGAATTAGTTAACATGTTAAAGTTCAGGGTCAGAATTAGTTAACACATTAAGTTCAGGGTCACAATTAGTTAACAAGTTAAGTTCTGGGTCAGAATTAGTTAACACATTAAGTTCAGGGTCAGAATTAGTTAACACATTAAGTTCCGGGTCAGAATTAGCACATTAAGTTAAGGGTCAGACTTCGTTAACACATTAAGTTCAGGGTCAGAATTAGTTAACATGTTAAAGTTCAGGGTCAGAATTAGTTAACACATTAAGTTCAGGGTCAGAATTAGTTAACAAGTTAAGTTCTGGGTCAGAATTAGTTAACACATTAAGTTCAGGGTCAGAATTAGTTAACACGTTAAGTTCAGGGTCAGAATTAGTTAACACATCAAGTTCAGGGTCAGAATTAGTTAACATGTTAAGTTCAGGGACAGAATTAGTTAGCACAAGTTCAGGGTCAGACTTCGTTAACACGTTAAGTTCAGGGTCAGAATTAGTTAACACATTAAGTTAAGGGTCAGAATTAGTTAACACGTTAAGTTCAGGGTCAGACTTCGTTAACACATTAAGTTCAGGGTCAGAATTAGTTAACACATTAAGTTCAGGGTCAGAATTAGTTAACATGTTAAGTTCAGGGTCAGAATTAGTTAGCACAAGTTCAGGGTCAGACTTCGTTAACACGTTAAGTTCAGGGTCGGAATTAGTTAACACATTAAGTTAAGGGTCAGAATTAGTTAACACGTTAAGTTCAGGGTCAGACTTCGTTAACACATTAAGTTCAGGGCCAGAATTAGTTAACACATTAAGTTCAGGGTCAGAATTAGCTCATTAAGTTCAGGGTCAGAATTATTTAACACATTAAATTCAGGGTCGGAATTAGTTAACATGTTAAAGTTCAGGGTCAGAAGTAGTTAACACGTTAAGTTCAGTGTCAGAATTAGTTAACACATCAAGTTCAGGGTCAGACTTAGTTAACATGTTAAGTTCAGGGTCAGAATTAGTTAGCACAAGTTCAGGGTCAGACTTCGTTAACACGTTAAGTTCAAGGGTCAGAATTAGTTAACACATTAAGTTCAGTGTCAGAATTAGCACATTAAGTTCAGGGTCAGACTTCGTTAACACATTAAGTTCAGGGTCAGAATTAGTTAACACATTAAGTTCCGGGTCAGAATTATTTAACACATTAAGTTCAGGGTCAGACTTCGTTAACACATTCAGTTCAGGGTCAGAATTAGTTAACATGTTAAAGTTCAGGGTCAGACTTCGTTAACACATTAAGTTGAGGGTCAGACTTCGTTAACACATTAAGTTCAGGGTCAGAATTAGTTAACACATTAAGTTCAGGGTCAGAATTAGCACGTTAAGTTCAGGGTCAGAATTATTTAACACATTAAGTTCAGGGTCGGAATTAGTTAACATGTTAAAGTTCAGGGTCAGAATTAGTTAACACGTTAAGTTCAGGGTCAGACTTCGTTAACACATTAAGTTCAGGGTCAGAATTAGTTAACACGTTAAGTTCGGGGTCAGAATTAATTAACACATTAAGTTCAGGGTCAGAATTAGTTAACATGTTAAAGTTCAGGGTCAGAATTAGTTAACACATTAAGTTCAGGGTCAGAATTAGTTAACAAGTTAAGTTCTGGGTCAGAATTAGTTAACACATTAAGTTCAGGGTCAGAATTAGTTAACACATTAAGTTCCGGGTCAGAATTAGCACATTAAGTTAAGGGTCAGACTTCGTTAACACATTAAGTTAAGGGTCAGAATTAGTTAACACGTTAAGTTCAGTGTCAGACTTCGTTAACACATTAAGTTCCGGGTCAGAATTAGTTAACACATTAAGTTCAGGGTCAGAATTAGCACATTAAGTTCAGGGTCAGAATTATTTAACACATACAATTCAGGGTCGGAATTAGTTAACATGTTAAAATTCAGGGTCAGAATTAGTTAACACGTTAAGTTCAGGGTCAGAATTAGTTAACATGTTAAAGTTCAGGGTCAGACTTCGTTAACACGTTAAGTTCAGGGTCAGAATTAGTTAACATGTTAAAGTTCAGGGTCAGACTTCGTTAACACATTAAGTTCAGGGTCAGAATTAGTTAACACATTAAGTTCCGGGTCAGAATTATTTAACACATTAAGTTCAGGGTCAGAATTAGTTAACACGTTAAGTTCGGGGTCAGAATTAATTAACACATTAAGTTCAGGGTCAGAATTAGTTAACATGTTAAAGTTCAGGGTCAGAATTAGTTAACACGTTAAGTTCAGGGTCAGAATTAGTTAACACATCAAGTTCAGGGTCAGAATTAGTTAACACGTTAAGTTCAGGGTCAGAATTAGTTAGCACAAGTTCAGGGTCAGAATTAGTTAACACGTTAAGTTCAGGGTCAGACTTCGTTAACACATTAAGTTCAGGGTCAGAATTAGTTAACACATTAAGTTCAGGGTCAGAATTAGCTCATTAAGTTCAGGGTCAGAATTATTTAACACATTAAATTCAGGGTCGGAATTAGTTAACATCTTAAAGTTCAGGGTCAGAATTAGTTAACACGTTAAGTTCAGGGTCAGAATTAGTTTACACATCAAGTTCAGGGTCAGAATTAGTTAACATATTAAGTTCAGGGTCAGAATTAGTTAGCACAAGTTCAGGGTCAGACTTCGTTAACACGTTAAGTTCAGGGTCAGAATTAGTTAACACATTAAGTTCAGGGTCAGAATTAGCACATTAAGTTCAGGGTCAGACTTCGTTAACACATTAAGTTCAGGGTCAGAATTAGTTAACACATTAAGTTCCGGGTCAGAATTATTTAACACATTAAGTTCAGGGTCAGACTTCGTTAACACATTCAGTTCAGGGTCAGAATTAGTTAACACATTAATGTCAGGGTCAGAATTAGCACGTTAAGTTCAGGGTCAGAATTATTTAACACATTAAATTCAGGGTCGGAATTAGTTAACATGTTAAAGTTCAGGGTCAGAATTAGTTAACACATTAAGTTCAGGTTCAGACTTCGTTAACACATTAAGTTCAGGGTCAGAATTAGTTAACATGTTAAAGTTCAGGGTCAGACTTCGTTAACACGTTAAGTTCAGGGTCAGAATTAGTTAACATGTTAAAGTTCAGGGTCAGACTTCGTTAACACATTAAGTTCAGGGTCAGAATTAGTTAACACATTAAGTTCAGGGTCAGAATTATTTAACACATTAAATTCAGGGTCGGAATTAGTTAACATCTTAAAGTTCAGGGTCAGAATTAGTTTACACATCAAGTTCAGGGTCAGAATTAGTTAACACATTAAATTCAGGGTCGGAATTAGTTAACATCTTAAAGTTCAGGGTCAGAATTAGTTAACACGTTAAGTTCAGGGTCAGAATTAGTTTACACATCAAGTTCAGGGTCAGAATTAGTTAACATATTAAGTTCAGGGTCAGAATTAGTTAGCACAAGTTCAGGGTCAGACTTCGTTAACACGTTAAGTTCAGGGTCAGAATTAGTTAACACATTAAGTTCAGGGTCAGAATTAGCACATTAAGTTCAGGGTCAGACTTCGTTAACACATTAAGTTCAGGGTCAGAATTAGTTAACACATTAAGTTCCGGGTCAGAATTATTTAACACATTAAGTTCAGGGTCAGACTTCGTTAACACATTCAGTTCAGGGTCAGAATTAGTTAACACATTAATGTCAGGGTCAGAATTAGCACGTTAAGTTCAGGGTCAGAATTATTTAACACATTAAATTCAGGGTCGGAATTAGTTAACATGTTAAAGTTCAGGGTCAGAATTAGTTAACACATTAAGTTCAGGTTCAGACTTCGTTAACACATTAAGTTCAGGGTCAGAATTAGTTAACATGTTAAAGTTCAGGGTCAGACTTCGTTAACACGTTAAGTTCAGGGTCAGAATTAGTTAACATGTTAAAGTTCAGGGTCAGACTTCGTTAACACATTAAGTTCAGGGTCAGAATTAGTTAACACATTAAGTTCAGGGTCAGAATTATTTAACACATTAAATTCAGGGTCGGAATTAGTTAACATCTTAAAGTTCAGGGTCAGAATTAGTTAACACGTTAAGTTCAGGGTCAGAATTAGTTTACACATCAAGTTCAGGGTCAGAATTAGTTAACATGTTAAGTTCAGGGTCAGAATTAGTTAGCACAAGTTCAGGGTCAGACTTCGTTAACACGTTAAGTTCAGGGTCAGAATTAGTTAACACATTAAGTTCAGGGTCAGAATTAGCACATTAAGTTCAGGGTCAGACTTCGTTAACACATTAAGTTCAGGGTCAGAATTAGTTAACACATTAAGTTCAGGGTCAGAATTAGTTAACACATTAAGTTCAGGGTCAGAATTAGTTAACACGTTAAAGTTCCGGGTCAGAATTAGCACATTAATTTCAGGGTCAGAATTATTTAACACATTAAATTCAGGGTCGGAATTAGTTAACATGTTAAAGTTCAGGGTCAGAATTAGTTAACACGTTAAGTTCAGTGTCAGACTTAGTTAACACACTAAGTTCAGGGGCAAGACTTCGTTAACACATTAAGTTCAGGGTCAGAATTAGTTAACACATTAATTTCAGGGTCAGACTTAGTTAACACATTAAGTTAAGGGTCAGACTTCGTTAACACATTAAGTTAAGGGTCAGCATTAGTTAACATTAAGTTCAGGGTCAGAATTAGTTAACACGTTAAGTTCAGGGTCAGACTTCGTTAACACATTAAGTTCATGATCAAAATTAGTTAACACATTAAGTTCCGGGTCAGAATTATTTAACACATTAAGTTCAGGGTCAGACTTCATTAACACATTAAGTTCAGGGTCAGAATTAGTTAACATGTTAAAGTTCCGGGTCAGACTTCGTTAACACATTAAGTTCAGGGTCAGAATTAGTTAACACGTTAAAGTTCCGGGTCAGAATTAGTTAACATTAAGTTCAGGGTCAGAATTAGTTAAAACATTAAGTTCAGGGTCAGACTTAGTTAACACATTAAGTTCAGGGGCAAGACTTCGTTAACACATTAATTTCAGGGTCAGAATTAGTTAACACATTAATTTCAGGGTCAGACTTAGTTAACACATTAAGTTAAGGGTCAGACTTCGTTAACACATTAAGTTAAGGGTCAGAATTAGTTAACACATTAAGTTCAGGGTCAGACTTAGTTAACACATTAAGTTCAGGGGCAAGACTTCGTTAAAACATTAAGTTCAGGGTCAGATTTAGTTAACACATTAAGTTAAGGGTCAGAATTAGTTAACATTAAGTTCAGGGTCAAAATTAGTTAACACATTAAGTTCCGGGTCAGAATTATTTAACACATTAAGTTCAGGGTCAGACTTCATTAACACATTAAGTTCAGGGTCAGAATTAGTTAACATGTTAAAGTTCAGGGTCAGACTTCGTTAACACATTAAGTTCCGGGTCAGAATTAGTTAACACATTAAGTTCAGGATCAGACTTAGTTAACACAGTAAGTTCAGGGTCAGAATTAGTTAACACATTAAGTTCCGTGTCAGAATTAGCACATTAAGTTAAGGGTCAGACTTCGTTAACACATTAAGTTAAGGGTCAGAATTAGTTAACACGTTAAGTTCAGGGTCAGAGTTCGTTAACACATTAAGTTCAGGGTCAGAATTAGTTAACACATTAAGTTCAGGGTCAGAATTAGCACATTAATTTCAGGGTCAGAATTATTTAACACATTAAATTCAGGGTCATAATTAGTTAACATGTTAATGTTCATGGTCAGAATTAGTTAACACGTTAAGTTCAGGGTCAGAATTAGTTAAAACATTAAGTTCAGGGTCAGAATTAGTTAACATGTTAAGTTCAGGGTCAGAATTAGTTAGCACAAGATCAGGGTTAGAGTTCGTTAACACATTAAGTTCAGGTTCAGAATTAGTTAACACATTAAGTTCAGGGTCAGAATTAGCACAATAAGTTCAGGGTCAGACTTCGTTAACGCATGAAGTTCAGGGTCAGACTTATTTAACACATTAAGTTCCGGGTCAGAATTAGTTAACACATTAAGTTCAGGGTCAGACTTCGTTAACACATTCAGTTCAGGGTCAGAATTAGTTATCATGTTAAAGTTCAGGGTCAGACTTCGTTAACACATTAAGTTGAGGGTCAGAATTAGTTAACATTAAGTTCAGGGTCAGAATTAGTTAACACATTAAGTTCAGGGTCAGAATTAGTTAACACATTAAGTTCAGGGTCAGACTTATGTAGCCGGGTGGTAAATCTGTTAAATATGTTAAATGATTTTCCACTTAAATTTAGTATAGTTTAACTGTTAATATATGTAATTGTTACACTGTCAAACCATGTGAGTGTATTTTTATAGTTTCGGTTGTCATTGCATGTTTTGACCAGTAAGTGGCAGTGGCGGACTTTTATTGTAACTCCGTGCAAGTTATCCAAGTGCATCTTGGGTATTCTTTCTTTTTTTCTTGTGTGGAACGCCTGAAGATTGCGGTGTGACGAGGCTCTGACTCCGTAGTAAGTAGGGGTAAATATCTTGTGAAATATACCTGTATCATTATTCCAAACAATATTGTATGTCGGTAATTTGACAAGATGGTTTGATTTAGACGCTACTGGAGTTGATGTTCGGTGATTTTGGGCGCGAGCCGTCGACCGCTGTTCGCCATTGCAGGCATGACAAGGTAATGTTGGCGTGCATAAAGCCACACCATGCCATTGTATTTGGGCAGTAAGGGAAATGTAAAGGTTTTATATGCATTTCAATTCTGTTTAAAGGTAACTGACAGAGTGAGAAGTTGCGCAATCTTCAGGAAGTTCCACATGTCTTTGTTAAACCCTGTTTAACGTACATAGTCCACTGCCGTATTTTGCACCGTATTTTGTATTTATTATTTCCCTTTTTTTAAAATCTTTTCTGTTAAACTTGCCACATCTGTGAACATTTATGAGCTGTTTGCTCGAAAGACACAGGAATGTATGCACTCAGTAAAACGATCTGCATTCGAAGGTTCAAACAATAAAATTAAAGCTACAAGAACCCCGGAAGTAATTGTGTCCTGTGTGGTATCTAATTCCACGGGCTACATAATTTTGGTACCAGGAGTGGGGTGTAGCTAAAACATTTTTTTTTAAATTGGCAACAGAGTGGCTTATTTTTACTTAAAAAAAAAAAAATACGGCAGTGGTGAAGATTGCTGGTGACGTCCGTTGGTGTTGAGTCTGAAGCCATCCTGCTGTGGAGGTGGTGACCAGCGAGAGACGACGTGAGGGCATCGAAGAGGTTCTGGTGCTTCCTGTTTCACACGACTCAGCCGTACCAGCGCAGAGGGCTCCAGCGCTAACTTCAGCTACAAAGACCAAGATCCAGCAAGGCTCCAAGTTAAAGACTGTCCTTGTAGTATCCTTGAACCAGGTTTTGAACTAAATATCCTCATTTATACTGGACTGAGTAAAGATTAATATATCATTATGTCTAGTGATTCTGGTGATGAAGGGAGTTCACGTAATGATAATGGCCACACCTCAGGTGGCAAAACGGGTATAGGTGAAGGTGCTACAAAAGAAATGCAGACCACCATGCTAGAGCTCGCCAGACTGCGAGATGAGCTCACCAGGTTAAATGGTGAAGCAAGGGCTCAGAGAGCAAGTGATAACAGTGCACCCACACGTTCATACATCTACGTTCCAAGAGAACGCCAGATCCAAGCATTTAGTGGGGAGTGTGGTACAGACAGGAGATCTGTCGAAGAGTTTATTGAAGAGGTTGAAAGGGTTTTAAGATACAGAGAGCAAACAACAGAAGAACAATGTGACTATATACTATCTCTATTGCGTGGCCCTGCATTGGAAGAGGTGCGACTATGCATGAGGGGTCAGTCAGTGGGGCCCAGTGATTTATACTCTTACCTGAGCAATGCATTTGGGGAAAAGCGCAGTTCCACACAGCTTTTGCAGACCTTTTACAACCGTAACCAAACTGATGGAGAAGACCTCCGTGACTACTCCCATGCACTATCCCAGATTTTGACCTCTGTAGTGAAGCAGTCCACAGATGTAATACCTAATGAGAAAACTGTGCTCAGAGACCGGTTTATTGAGGGTTTAACAGAAGCAGCACTCAGGCGTGAACTCAGGAAAATGGTTAGGGACAAACCAGAGAGCAGTCTTCTAGATGTGAGGAACGAGGCCCTCCTGTGGGAGATGGAGGACAGCAGGTCTCATCGTCCCAGGGTCATAAAGAGCAACCAAGTTACATCAGAGGTTCCAGAAACCCAGTGCTCTATTATTAAAACAAACAATGACCAAGGTACTGCATTAAATGATGTTCGGAGAGCAGTAGCCCATCAGGAAAAACAGCTAGCAGAGTTAGGCAAAACACTTGCTGATCTAGCCTTTGCTGTAGGTGAACTGAGTAAGCGCAGCACTCAACAGACATTCCTAGAGCCCAAGCCACGACCTAGACCCCAGCCAAAGTTCACACCAGATGGTCAGCCTATCTGTTTCAAGTGTAGAGGCATAGGTCACATTGCAAGAAAATGCTCACAGGCCAGAGGGGGTCAAGGGGATGCAACACCTAGTTCTTATGTAGTGCAGGAAAACTCGCACCCTCAGTTGTCATGAGCCACACAACTCGAGGGGAGGAAGCTGGCTCACCAAAAGAGACTCCAGACAGAAGCAGGATCTTAGAGCGTGCAGTCGGAGAATGTAAAACTGTTGAGGTGAAACTACGAGGTGTTACAGTGTCCTGCTTACTTGACACTGGTAGCCAGGTCAGTACAATTTCTGAGAGTTTTTTCAGGGAACACCTGTCAGTGAAAGACGAAGACATTCACCCGGCATTTGAGTGGTTAAAGA
Source organism: Lampris megalopsis (assembly GCA_022114975.2). Classification (NCBI taxonomy): domain Eukaryota; kingdom Metazoa; phylum Chordata; class Actinopteri; order Lampriformes; family Lampridae; genus Lampris; species Lampris megalopsis. Next base: position 4,160,940 of record JAJHIY020000431.1, read on the forward strand.
TCACTGCAGCTAATGGATTAGACATACCCTATATGGGCTATGTGGAGCTTGATGTAGAAGCCATGGGTCTGACTATCCCAGAGCGAGGTTTTCTGATAGTTAAAGATTCTGAACACTCTTCCTCTGTTCCAGGTCTAATAGGGATGAACATTGTCAAAAAATGCAGAGAGCTAGTACACACCGAGTTTGACACCACACTGCAGGAGAGGTTTGACTCAAACTGGAGAGAGGCTTTTAATCATCTTCATGCAGTACATGCAACAGACAGACTCTCTTTCGCTAGGGTAGCTGGTAAGGATGTAGTCCATATACCTGCTTCATCTGCTGCTACAGTTATGGCTAGGGGACTCAGGACCGTGAGTGAGGATGGTTCTTTTTTGTTGCTGGAGTCTGTGGGTGTCCCCGTTCCTGGAGGTTTGGTTGTTGTGCCTACTTTGGTTTCATCGGGCAATCACATTTTTCCAGTCCGAGTCATGAACATGTCTGATGAAGATATCTGGCTAGGGCCACGGACTAGGCTAGGGGTTTTGACTCAGGTAGACTGTGTGAAAAGTGATGAGCTTTGTGAGGTACAGTTCCAGAGAATCTCAGCAGACACTGAACAAGTGAGTATCAGTGAACACCCCAAAACACCGACAGATGTGCAGGAAATTCTCGGCAAGCTCAATTTTTGTGGTAGCCCAGAACAGCAAGCACAGCTGACTTTGTTACTGGAGAAGTACTCTTTTGTGTTTGCAACAGAAGATGAAGATCTAGGCCACACTGACAAAGTACAACATGAGATCCATCTGACAGATGACATACCTGTAACACAGCCATACAGACGAATCCCACCCACACAGTACAGTGAAGTCAGGGAACATATTGGCAAGCTGCTTAAAAAAGGGGTCATTCAAGAAAGCTCTAGTGCTTATGCTTCGCCCATAGTACTAGTGAGAAAGGCAGATGGTAGTCTGAGGCTATGTGTCGATTACAGGAAACTCAACTCAAAGACAAGACGTGATGCATTCCCGCTCCCGAGAATTGATGAGAGTTTTGATGCGCTGAGAGGGGCAAAGTTCTTTTCGACCATAGATCTGGCAAGCGGATACCACCAGGTAGCTATGCATGAGAGAGATCGGACTAAGACTGCATTCACTACACCGTTTGGTCTGTATGAGTACGTGAGAATGCCTTTTGGTGTTTGTAACGGTCCAGCTACATTTCAGAGACTTATGCAAGTTACTATGAATGATCTCATTTTTCAGATACTCCTGGTCTACCTAGATGACATCTTGGTTTTTTCAGAGACATTTGAGCAGCATTTGGAGAGACTTGAGACTGTGTTTAAGAGACTGGCAGAGACGGGCCTTAAGGTGAAGTTGCAGAAGTGTGCTTTTCTACAACAGTCAGTAAAGTTTTTGGGTCATCAGGTGTCAGCAGAAGGTATAGGAACTGACCCCTCCAAGGTCTCTGCTGTTAAGAACTGGAAGGTCCCAACCACTGCCAAAGAGCTGCAGTCGTTCTTGGGTTTCTGTAGTTACTACAGGAGATTCATTCGAGGCTTCTCACAGATTGCCGGGCCACTGCATGACCTAGTCAACAAATGTTCAGGTGTGAAAAAAACAGGGAAAGTAGGTCACCAGTTTTGTAATATGTGGACACCAGAGTGTGACTCTTCCTTTGAGCAGTTAAAGGAAAAACTTACCTCTGCTCCCATTTTGGGTTTTGCCGATTTCACACAACCATTTGTAGTTGAGACAGATGCTAGTCAGCATGGATTAGGCGCTGTATTGTGTCAGCAACAAGGTGACACCAGACGTGTCCTAGCATATGCTAGCCGCAGACTACGCCAGGCTGAGAAGAATGACCGAAATTATAGTAGCATGAAGTTGGAGTTGCTTGCCTTAAAATGGGCAGTTGCTGAAAAATTCAGGGGTTACTTGCTTGGTTCAAAGTTTGTTGTCCTGACTGATAACAATCCCCTCTGCCACCTCAAGACAGCCAAGTTAGGTGCTATAGAGCAGAGGTGGGTAGCGCAACTGTCTGTTTTTGATTTCGAGGTTAAGTACCGTCCTGGTTGCAGTAATGCCGCCGCAGATGCTCTCTCTAGGCAGGAGTTTGCAGGGGAGCCTGAAACAGACCCTGACTCGGATTTTGACGACTGTATCACTGTGTGTAACCTGATTGAGCGAGGAACAGTTCTGGATCCTGGTCTTGTCTCTAGAGGTCTGGAGTGTTACAAAGTGAGACAGATCCGTGCTGGGGAGTCGAGGTCTGGTGAGACAGGTACTAAACAGGGCAACACCCCCACACTGCCAGGTTATACCAGAGAGGAGCTGGTAGGTTTTCAGGCCGGTGACCCCACCCTAAAAGAGTTTAGGGCATTTTGGGATCGGCGGAGGAGGCCATGTCCCAGAGAGAGAGCAGCCCTGTCTAGTCAAGTGAAAAGATTGTTGAAACAATGGAGATGCATACAACAACGAGAAGGGTTGTTGCACAGGGTTATCACAGACCCACGTCATGGAGAAGTGTGGCAGTTACTTGTGCCTAGTTGTTTGAGGGACCAAGTTCTAGAAAATGTACATAACAACATGGGACATCAGGGCATAGAGCGCACTGTAAACTTGCTAAGAGGGAGGTGTTTTTGGGTAGGGCTATGCGAGGATGTTGAAAGCTGGGTTAAAAACTGCGAGCGGTGCATTTTGACCAAGATGCCTCAGCCAAAAATCCATGCTCCAGTTCAGGCATTCCTGGCCTCCCGACCTCTAGAAGTGGTGGCTGTTGATTTTACAGTGTTGGAGGCAGCTTCAGATGGCCGTGAAAATGTCCTTGTTGTGACCGATGTGTTTACAAAGTTCACACAAGCGTATGCTACCAAAGACCAGAAGGCTGACACTACAGCTAAAGTTTTGCTCAGGGAGTGGTTCATGAAATATGGGGTCCCAGAGAGACTGCACTCAGACCAAGGTCGAAATTTCGAGAGTGAAATTATAGCAGAGCTGTGCAAACTCTATGGGGTTAAAAAGACACGGACAACTCCCTACAGGCCACAGGGAAACGGTCAGTGTGAAAGATACAATCGCACACTCCATGACTTGTTAAGGACACTCCCACCAGAGAAAAAAAAGCGTTGGCCAGAGCATCTGTCTGAAGTAGTATATGCCTATAATGTCACTCCTCATTCCACCACAGGGTACTCGCCTTATTATTTGCTTTTCGGGGTACAGCCACATCTCCCAGTAGATGCTTTATTAGGGCGTGAGTGTGTGTCAGACAGGAAACAGGATTGGTTGTCTGTTCATCAGGAGAGACTCCGGCAGGCACATGAGAGAGCCAGAGAGTACTCAGAGCAGAAGGCAGCTGAGAGGATCTCACTGCAAAATGAGAAGGTGTATTGTCCTCCTGTGGACATTGGTCAGTTGGTTTTCCTACGTCACAGACCCCCAGGTAGACATAAGATTCAGGACACATGGACCTCAACAGTCTACAAGGTAGTTGACATCCAGGGTACCACACACACTGTTGAACCTTTTGAGGGAGGTCCCATTAAAAGAGTTCATAGGTCAGAGTTGCGACCTTGTGCGAAACCAGTTCCCAAACCAAGAACTAGATCTAGGTTACAGACCACTACACAGCCTGTAGCTGAGGATGAGCCTGAGTCACCTGAGGCTGATTTTGTTATTGTTGAGGAAGTCATCCCTCGACGGCTTGTGCAAGTACCTAACCTGCCTCTTGCAGCAGAAAGTGTTAGTTTACCTGTGACAGCACCCACAGATGAGAGTGACGGTGAAGGACCTGAGGAAGGTTATTCAGATATGAGAAATTGTGGCACAGAAACAGAATGTGTTAATGATGTGCATCCAGACGTTAGCGACAGTGACTTGCCCATTATTGAAAACAGGGACAGGCCCGCACTAACAGAGGATGCTGGTGGAGCAGGACGTAGAACCTATGCACCTAAACCTGCCATTAGGAAAAGCAAGCGGGAAATGGCTGGATCTCATTCAAACCCATTTCATCTGCCAAAGTCAGCCTGTAATGCAGTCTCAGTCAGCACAGACATGGTCTCTAAGGTTTTGACAAGCCTGGGTGCTGCTCTCTTTGAAAAGGCCTTGCAGGGAGTATTTGAGTCAGTTCATGTTTCGTAGTCACCGAGGACGTTGACTATATTTGCAGGGGAGTATGTAGCCGGGTGGTAAATCTGTTAAATATGTTAAATGATTTTCCACTTAAATTTAGTATAGTTTAACTGTTAATATATGTAATTGTTACACTGTCAAACCATGTGAGTGTATTTTTATAGTTTCGGTTGTCATTGCATGTTTTGACCAGTAAGTGGCAGTGGCGGACTTTTATTGTAACTCCGTGCAAGTTATCCAAGTGCATCTTGGGTATTCTTTCTTTTTTTCTTGTGTGGAACGCCTGAAGATTGCGGTGTGACGAGGCTCTGACTCCGTAGTAAGTAGGGGTAAATATCTTGTGAAATATACCTGTATCATTATTCCAAACAATATTGTATGTCGGTAATTTGACAAGATGGTTTGATTTAGACGCTACTGGAGTTGATGTTCGGTGATTTTGGGCGCGAGCCGTCGACCGCTGTTCGCCATTGCAGGCATGACAAGGTAATGTTGGCGTGCATAAAGCCACACCATGCCATTGTATTTGGGCAGTAAGGGAAATGTAAAGGTTTTATATGCATTTCAATTCTGTTTAAAGGTAACTGACAGAGTGAGAAGTTGCGCAATCTTCAGGAAGTTCCACATGTCTTTGTTAAACCCTGTTTAACGTACATAGTCCACTGCCGTATTTTGCACCGTATTTTGTATTTATTATTTCCCTTTTTTTAAAATCTTTTCTGTTAAACTTGCCACATCTGTGAACATTTATGAGCTGTTTGCTCGAAAGACACAGGAATGTATGCACTCAGTAAAACGATCTGCATTCGAAGGTTCAAACAATAAAATTAAAGCTACAAGAACCCCGGAAGTAATTGTGTCCTGTGTGGTATCTAATTCCACGGGCTACACTTAGTTAAAACATTAAGTTCAGGGGCAAGACTTCGTTAACACATTAAGTTCAGGGTCAGATTTAGTTAACACATTAAGTTCAGAGTCAGAATTAGTTAACATTAAGTTCAGGGTCAGACTTAGTTAACACATTAAGTTCAGGGTCAGACTTCATTAACACATTAAGTTCAGGGTCAGAATTAGTTAACACATTAAGTTCAGGGTCAGAATTAGTTAACACGTTAAAGTTCCGGGTCAGAATTAGCACATTAATTTCAGGGTCAGAATTATTTAACACATTAAATTCAGGGTCGGAATTAGTTAACATGTTAAAGTTCAGGGTCAGAATTAGTTAACACGTTAAGTTCAGTGTCAGACTTAGTTAACACACTAAGTTCAGGGGCAAGACTTCGTTAACACATTAAGTTCAGGGTCAGAATTAGTTAACACATTAATTTCAGGGTCAGACTTAGTTAACACATTAAGTTAAGGGTCAGACTTCGTTAACACATTAAGTTAAGGGTCAGAATTAGTTAATATTAAGTTCAGGGTCGGAATTAGTTAACACGTTAAGTTCAGGGTCAGACTTCATTAACACATTAAGTTCATGATCAAAATTAGTTAACACATTAAGTTCCGGGTCAGAATTATTTAACACATTAAGTTCAGGGTCAGACTTCATTAACACATTAAGTTCAGGGTCAGAATTAGTTAACATGTTAAAGTTCCGGGTCAGACTTCGTTAACACATTAAGTTCAGGGTCAGAATTAGTTAACACGTTAAAGTTCCGGGTCAGAATTAGTTAACATTAAGTTCAGGGTCAGAATTAGTTAAAACATTAAGTTCCGGGTCAGACTTAGTTAACACATTAAGTTCAGGGGCAAGACTTCGTTAACACATTAATTTCAGGGTCAGAATTAGTTAACACATTAATTTCAGGGTCAGACTTAGTTAACACATTAAGTTAAGGGTCAGACTTCGTTAACACATTAAGTTAAGGGTCAGAATTAGTTAACACATTAAGTTCAGGGTCAGACTTAGTTAACACATTAAGTTCAGGGGCAAGACTTCGTTAAAACATTAAGTTCAGGGTCAGATTTAGTTAACACATTAAGTTAAGGGTCAGAATTAGTTAACATTAAGTTCAGGGTCAAAATTAGTTAACACATTAAGTTCCGGGTCAGAATTATTTAACACATTAAGTTCAGGGTCAGAATTAGTTAACACGTTAAGTTTAGGGTCAGAGTTCGTTAACACATTAAGTTCGGGGTCAGAATTAATTAACACATTAAGTTCAGGGTCAGAATTAGTTAACATGTTAAAGTTCAGGGTCAGAATTAGTTAACACATTAAGTTCAGGGTCACAATTAGTTAACAAGTTAAGTTCTGGGTCAGAATTAGTTAACACATTAAGTTCAGGGTCAGAATTAGTTAACACATTAAGTTCCGGGTCAGAATTAGCACATTAAGTTAAGGGTCAGACTTCGTTAACACATTAAGTTCAGGGTCAGAATTAGTTAACATGTTAAAGTTCAGGGTCAGAATTAGTTAACACATTAAGTTCAGGGTCAGAATTAGTTAACAAGTTAAGTTCTGGGTCAGAATTAGTTAACACATTAAGTTCAGGGTCAGAATTAGTTAACACGTTAAGTTCAGGGTCAGAATTAGTTAACACATCAAGTTCAGGGTCAGAATTAGTTAACATGTTAAGTTCAGGGACAGAATTAGTTAGCACAAGTTCAGGGTCAGACTTCGTTAACACGTTAAGTTCAGGGTCAGAATTAGTTAACACATTAAGTTAAGGGTCAGAATTAGTTAACACGTTAAGTTCAGGGTCAGACTTCGTTAACACATTAAGTTCAGGGTCAGAATTAGTTAACACATTAAGTTCAGGGTCAGAATTAGTTAACATGTTAAGTTCAGGGTCAGAATTAGTTAGCACAAGTTCAGGGTCAGACTTCGTTAACACGTTAAGTTCAGGGTCAGAATTAGTTAACACATTAAGTTAAGGGTCAGAATTAGTTAACACGTTAAGTTCAGGGTCAGACTTCGTTAACACATTAAGTTCAGGGTCAGAATTAGTTAACACATTAAGTTCAGGGTCAGAATTAGCTCATTAAGTTCAGGGTCAGAATTATTTAACACATTAAATTCAGGGTCGGAATTAGTTAACATGTTAAAGTTCAGGGTCAGAAGTAGTTAACACGTTAAGTTCAGTGTCAGAATTAGTTAACACATCAAGTTCAGGGTCAGACTTAGTTAACATGTTAAGTTCAGGGTCAGAATTAGTTAGCACAAGTTCAGGGTCAGACTTCGTTAACACGTTAAGTTCAAGGGTCAGAATTAGTTAACACATTAAGTTCAGTGTCAGAATTAGCACATTAAGTTCAGGGTCAGACTTCGTTAACACATTAAGTTCAGGGTCAGAATTAGTTAACACATTAAGTTCCGGGTCAGAATTATTTAACACATTAAGTTCAGGGTCAGACTTCGTTAACACATTCAGTTCAGGGTCAGAATTAGTTAACATGTTAAAGTTCAGGGTCAGACTTCGTTAACACATTAAGTTGAGGGTCAGACTTCGTTAACACATTAAGTTCAGGGTCAGAATTAGTTAACACATTAAGTTCAGGGTCAGAATTAGCACGTTAAGTTCAGGGTCAGAATTATTTAACACATTAAGTTCAGGGTCGGAATTAGTTAACATGTTAAAGTTCAGGGTCAGAATTAGTTAACACGTTAAGTTCAGGGTCAGACTTCGTTAACACATTAAGTTCAGGGTCAGAATTAGTTAACACGTTAAGTTCGGGGTCAGAATTAATTAACACATTAAGTTCAGGGTCAGAATTAGTTAACATGTTAAAGTTCAGGGTCAGAATTAGTTAACACATTAAGTTCAGGGTCAGAATTAGTTAACAAGTTAAGTTCTGGGTCAGAATTAGTTAACACATTAAGTTCAGGGTCAGAATTAGTTAACACATTAAGTTCCGGGTCAGAATTAGCACATTAAGTTAAGGGTCAGACTTCGTTAACACATTAAGTTAAGGGTCAGAATTAGTTAACACGTTAAGTTCAGTGTCAGACTTCGTTAACACATTAAGTTCCGGGTCAGAATTAGTTAACACATTAAGTTCAGGGTCAGAATTAGCACATTAAGTTCAGGGTCAGAATTATTTAACACATACAATTCAGGGTCGGAATTAGTTAACATGTTAAAATTCAGGGTCAGAATTAGTTAACACGTTAAGTTCAGGGTCAGAATTAGTTAACATGTTAAAGTTCAGGGTCAGACTTCGTTAACACGTTAAGTTCAGGGTCAGAATTAGTTAACATGTTAAAGTTCAGGGTCAGACTTCGTTAACACATTAAGTTCAGGGTCAGAATTAGTTAACACATTAAGTTCCGGGTCAGAATTATTTAACACATTAAGTTCAGGGTCAGAATTAGTTAACACGTTAAGTTCGGGGTCAGAATTAATTAACACATTAAGTTCAGGGTCAGAATTAGTTAACATGTTAAAGTTCAGGGTCAGAATTAGTTAACACGTTAAGTTCAGGGTCAGAATTAGTTAACACATCAAGTTCAGGGTCAGAATTAGTTAACACGTTAAGTTCAGGGTCAGAATTAGTTAGCACAAGTTCAGGGTCAGAATTAGTTAACACGTTAAGTTCAGGGTCAGACTTCGTTAACACATTAAGTTCAGGGTCAGAATTAGTTAACACATTAAGTTCAGGGTCAGAATTAGCTCATTAAGTTCAGGGTCAGAATTATTTAACACATTAAATTCAGGGTCGGAATTAGTTAACATCTTAAAGTTCAGGGTCAGAATTAGTTAACACGTTAAGTTCAGGGTCAGAATTAGTTTACACATCAAGTTCAGGGTCAGAATTAGTTAACATATTAAGTTCAGGGTCAGAATTAGTTAGCACAAGTTCAGGGTCAGACTTCGTTAACACGTTAAGTTCAGGGTCAGAATTAGTTAACACATTAAGTTCAGGGTCAGAATTAGCACATTAAGTTCAGGGTCAGACTTCGTTAACACATTAAGTTCAGGGTCAGAATTAGTTAACACATTAAGTTCCGGGTCAGAATTATTTAACACATTAAGTTCAGGGTCAGACTTCGTTAACACATTCAGTTCAGGGTCAGAATTAGTTAACACATTAATGTCAGGGTCAGAATTAGCACGTTAAGTTCAGGGTCAGAATTATTTAACACATTAAATTCAGGGTCGGAATTAGTTAACATGTTAAAGTTCAGGGTCAGAATTAGTTAACACATTAAGTTCAGGTTCAGACTTCGTTAACACATTAAGTTCAGGGTCAGAATTAGTTAACATGTTAAAGTTCAGGGTCAGACTTCGTTAACACGTTAAGTTCAGGGTCAGAATTAGTTAACATGTTAAAGTTCAGGGTCAGACTTCGTTAACACATTAAGTTCAGGGTCAGAATTAGTTAACACATTAAGTTCAGGGTCAGAATTATTTAACACATTAAATTCAGGGTCGGAATTAGTTAACATCTTAAAGTTCAGGGTCAGAATTAGTTTACACATCAAGTTCAGGGTCAGAATTAGTTAACACATTAAATTCAGGGTCGGAATTAGTTAACATCTTAAAGTTCAGGGTCAGAATTAGTTAACACGTTAAGTTCAGGGTCAGAATTAGTTTACACATCAAGTTCAGGGTCAGAATTAGTTAACATATTAAGTTCAGGGTCAGAATTAGTTAGCACAAGTTCAGGGTCAGACTTCGTTAACACGTTAAGTTCAGGGTCAGAATTAGTTAACACATTAAGTTCAGGGTCAGAATTAGCACATTAAGTTCAGGGTCAGACTTCGTTAACACATTAAGTTCAGGGTCAGAATTAGTTAACACATTAAGTTCCGGGTCAGAATTATTTAACACATTAAGTTCAGGGTCAGACTTCGTTAACACATTCAGTTCAGGGTCAGAATTAGTTAACACATTAATGTCAGGGTCAGAATCAGCACGTTAAGTTCAGGGTCAGAATTATTTAACACATTAAATTCAGGGTCGGAATTAGTTAACATGTTAAAGTTCAGGGTCAGAATTAGTTAACACATTAAGTTCAGGTTCAGACTTCGTTAACACATTAAGTTCAGGGTCAGAATTAGTTAACATGTTAAAGTTCAGGGTCAGACTTCGTTAACACGTTAAGTTCAGGGTCAGAATTAGTTAACATGTTAAAGTTCAGGGTCAGACTTCGTTAACACATTAAGTTCAGGGTCAGAATTAGTTAACACATTAAGTTCAGGGTCAGAATTATTTAACACATTAAATTCAGGGTCGGAATTAGTTAACATCTTAAAGTTCAGGGTCAGAATTAGTTAACACGTTAAGTTCAGGGTCAGAATTAGTTTACACATCAAGTTCAGGGTCAGAATTAGTTAACATGTTAAGTTCAGGGTCAGAATTAGTTAGCACAAGTTCAGGGTCAGACTTCGTTAACACGTTAAGTTCAGGGTCAGAATTAGTTAACACATTAAGTTCAGGGTCAGAATTAGCACATTAAGTTCAGGGTCAGACTTCGTTAACACATTAAGTTCAGGGTCAGAATTAGTTAACACATTAAGTTCAGGGTCAGAATTAGTTAACACATTAAGTTCAGGGTCAGAATTAGTTAACACGTTAAAGTTCCGGGTCAGAATTAGCACATTAATTTCAGGGTCAGAATTATTTAACACATTAAATTCAGGGTCGGAATTAGTTAACATGTTAAAGTTCAGGGTCAGAATTAGTTAACACGTTAAGTTCAGTGTCAGACTTAGTTAACACACTAAGTTCAGGGGCAAGACTTCGTTAACACATTAAGTTCAGGGTCAGAATTAGTTAACACATTAATTTCAGGGTCAGACTTAGTTAACACATTAAGTTAAGGGTCAGACTTCGTTAACACATTAAGTTAAGGGTCAGAATTAGTTAACATTAAGTTCAGGGTCAGAATTAGTTAACACGTTAAGTTCAGGGTCAGACTTCGTTAACACATTAAGTTCATGATCAAAATTAGTTAACACATTAAGTTCCGGGTCAGAATTATTTAACACATTAAGTTCAGGGTCAGACTTCATTAACACATTAAGTTCAGGGTCAGAATTAGTTAACATGTTAAAGTTCCGGGTCAGACTTCGTTAACACATTAAGTTCAGGGTCAGAATTAGTTAACACGTTAAAGTTCCGGGTCAGAATTAGTTAACATTAAGTTCAGGGTCAGAATTAGTTAAAACATTAAGTTCAGGGTCAGACTTAGTTAACACATTAAGTTAAGGGTCAGACTTCGTTAACACATTAAGTTAAGGGTCAGAATTAGTTAACATTAAGTTCAGGGTCAGAATTAGTTAACACGTTAAGTTCAGGGTCAGACTTCGTTAACACATTAAGTTCATGATCAAAATTAGTTAACACATTAAGTTCCGGGTCAGAATTATTTAACACATTAAGTTCAGGGTCAGACTTCATTAACACATTAAGTTCAGGGTCAGAATTAGCACATTAAGTTCAGGGTCAGACTTCGTTAACACATTAAGTTCAGGGTCAGAATTAGTTAACATGTTAAAGTTCAGGTTCAGAATTAGTTAACACATTAAGTTCAGGGTCAGAATTAGTTAACATTAAGTTCAGGGTCAGAATTAGTTAACACATTAAGTTCAGGGTCAGAATTAGCTAACACAGTAAGTTCATGATCAGAATTAGCACATTAAGTTCAGGGTCAGACTTTGTTAAACCATTAAGTTCAGGGTCAGAATTATTTAACACATTAAATTCAGGGTCAGAATTAGTTAACATGTCAACGTTCAGGGTCAGAATTAGTTAACACATTAAGTTCAGGGTCAGAATTAGTTGACATTAAGTTCAGGGTCAGAATTAGTTAACACTTTAAGTTCAGGGTCAGAATTAGTTAACAAATTAAGTTCATGGTCAGAATTAGTTAACATGTTAAGTTCAGGGTCAGAATTAGTTAACACATTAAGTTCAGGGTCAGTCTTCGTTAACACATTAAGTTCAGGGTCAGACTTCGTTAACAGATTAAGTTCAGGGTCAGAATTAGTTAACATGTTAAAGTTCAGGGTCATAATTAGTTAACACATTAAGTTCAGGGTCAGAATTAGTTAACAAATTAAGTTCAGGGTCAGACTTCATTAACACATTAATTAGTTAACATGTTAAAGTTCAGGGTCAGAATTAATTAACATATTAAGTTCAGGGTCAGACTTCGTTAACACATTAAGTTCAGGGTCAGAATTAGTTAACGCATTAAGTTCAGGGTCAGAATTAGCTAACACAGTAAGTTCATGGTCAGAATTAGCACATTAAGTTCAGGGTCAGACTTTGTTAAACCATTAAGTTCAGGGTCAGAATTAGTTAACACATTAAGTTCAGGGTCAGACTTCGTTAACACATTAAGTTGAGGGTCAGAATTAGTTAACACGTTAAGTTCAGGGTCAGACTTCGTTAACACTTTAAGTTCAGGGTCAGAATTAGTTAACAAATTAAGTTCAGGGTCAGACTTCATTAACACATTAATTAGTCAACATGTTAAAGTTCAGGGTCAGAATTAATTAACACATTAAATTCAGGGTCAGAATTAGTTAACATGTTAAAGTTCAGGTTCAGAATTAGCACATTAAGTTCAGGGTCAGACTTTGTTAACACATTAAGTTCAGGGTCAGAATTAGTTAACATGTTAAAGTTCAGGTTCAGAATTAGTTAACACATTAAGTTCAGGGTCAGAATTAGTTAACATTAAGTTCAGGGTCAGAATTAGTTAACACATTAAGTTCAGGGTCAGAATTAGCTAACACAGGAAGTTCATGGTCAGAATTAGCACATTAAGTTCAGGGTCAGACTTTGTTAAACCATTAAGTTCAGGGTCAGACTTCGTTAACACATTAAGTTGAGGGTCAGAATTAGTTAACACGTTAAGTTCAGGGTCAGACTTCTTGAACACCTTAAGTTCAGCGTCAGAACTAGTTAACACATTAAGTTCAGGTTCAGAATTAGCACATTAAGTTCAGGGTCAGACTTCGTTAACACATTAAGTTCAGGGTCAGAATTAGTTAACACATTAAGTTCAAGGTCAGAATTAGCACATTAAGTTCAGGGTCAGAATTATTTAACACATTAAATTCAGGGTCAGAATTAGTTAACATATCAACGTTCAGGGTCAGAATTAGTTAACACATTAAGTTCTGAGTCAGAAATAGTTAACATTAAGTTCAGGGTCAGACTTAGTTAACACATTAAGTTCAGGGTCAGACTTCATTAACACATTAAGTTCAGGGTCAGAATTAGTTAACACATTAAGTTCAGGGTCAGAATTAGTTAACACGTTAAAGTTCCGGGTCAGAATTAGCACATTAATTTCAGGGTCAACATTATTTAACACATTAAATTCAGGGTCGGAATTAGTTAACATGTTAAAGTTCAGGGTCAGAATTAGTTAACACGTTAAGTTCAGTGTCAGACTTAGTTAACACACTAAGTTCAGGGGCAAGACTTCGTTAACACATTAAGTTCAGGGTCAGAATTAGTTAACACATTAATTTCAGGGTCAGACTTAGTTAACACATTAAGTTAAGGGTCAGACTTCGTTAACACATTAAGTTAAGGGTCAGAATTAGTTAACATTAAGTTCAGGGTCAGAATTAGTTAACACGTTAAGTTCAGGGTCAGACTTCGTTAACACATTAAGTTCATGATCAAAATTAGTTAACACATTAAGTTCCGGGTCAGAATTATTTAACACATTAAGTTCAGGGTCAGACTTCATTAACACATTAAGTTCAGGGTCAGAATTAGCACATTAAGTTCAGGGTCAGACTTCGTTAACACATTAAGTTCAGGGTCAGAATTAGTTAACATGTTAAAGTTCAGGTTCAGAATTAGTTAACACATTAAGTTCAGGGTCAGAATTAGTTAACATTAAGTTCAGGGTCAGAATTAGTTAACACATTAAGTTCAGGGTCAGAATTAGCTAACACAGTAAGTTCATGATCAGAATTAGCACATTAAGTTCAGGGTCAGACTTTGTTAAACCATTAAGTTCAGGGTCAGAATTATTTAACACATTAAATTCAGGGTCAGAATTAGTTAACATGTCAACGTTCAGGGTCAGAATTAGTTAACACATTAAGTTCAGGGTCAGAATTAGTTGACATTAAGTTCAGGGTCAGAATTAGTTAACACTTTAAGTTCAGGGTCAGAATTAGTTAACAAATTAAGTTCATGGTCAGAATTAGTTAACATGTTAAGTTCAGGGTCAGAATTAGTTAACACATTAAGTTCAGGGTCAGTCTTCGTTAACACATTAAGTTCAGGGTCAGACTTCGTTAACAGATTAAGTTCAGGGTCAGAATTAGTTAACATGTTAAAGTTCAGGGTCATAATTAGTTAACACATTAAGTTCAGGGTCAGAATTAGTTAACAAATTAAGTTCAGGGTCAGACTTCATTAACACATTAATTAGTTAACATGTTAAAGTTCAGGGTCAGAATTAATTAACATATTAAGTTCAGGGTCAGACTTCGTTAACACATTAAGTTCAGGGTCAGAATTAGTTAACGCATTAAGTTCAGGGTCAGAATTAGCTAACACAGTAAGTTCATGGTCAGAATTAGCACATTAAGTTCAGGGTCAGACTTTGTTAAACCATTAAGTTCAGGGTCAGAATTAGTTAACACATTAAGTTCAGGGTCAGACTTCGTTAACACATTAAGTTGAGGGTCAGAATTAGTTAACACGTTAAGTTCAGGGTCAGACTTCGTTAACACTTTAAGTTCAGGGTCAGAATTAGTTAACAAATTAAGTTCAGGGTCAGACTTCATTAACACCTTAATTAGTCAACATGTTAAAGTTCAGGGTCAGAATTAATTAACACATTAAATTCAGGGTCAGAATTAGTTAACATGTTAAAGTTCAGGTTCAGAATTAGCACATTAAGTTCAGGGTCAGAATTAGTTAACATGTTAAAGTTCAGGTTCAGAATTAGTTAACACATTAAGTTCAGGGTCAGAATTAGTTAACATTAAGTTCAGGGTCAGAATTAGTTAACACATTAAGTTCAGGGTCAGAATTAGCTAACACAGGAAGTTCATGGTCAGAATTAGCACATTAAGTTCAGGGTCAGACTTTGTTAAACCATTAAGTTCAGGGTCAGACTTCGTTAACACATTAAGTTGAGGGTCAGAATTAGTTAACACGTTAAGTTCAGGGTCAGACTTCTTGAACACCTTAAGTTCAGCGTCAGAACTAGTTAACACATTAAGTTCAGGTTCAGAATTAGCACATTAAGTTCAGGGTCAGACTTCGTTAACACATTAAGTTCAGGGTCAGAATTAGTTAACACATTAAGTTCAAGGTCAGAATTAGCACATTAAGTTCAGGGTCAGAATTATTTAACACATTAAATTCAGGGTCAGAATTAGTTAACATATCAACGTTCAGGGTCAGACTTAGTTAACACATTAAGTTCAGGGTCAGACTTCATTAACACATTAAGTTCAGGGTCAGAATTAGTTAACACATTAAGTTCAGGGTCAGAATTAGTTAACACGTTAAAGTTCCGGGTCAGAATTAGCACATTAATTTCAGGGTCAACATTATTTAACACATTAAATTCAGGGTCGGAATTAGTTAACATGTTAAAGTTCAGGGTCAGAATTAGTTAACACGTTAAGTTCAGTGTCAGACTTAGTTAACACACTAAGTTCAGGGGCAAGACTTCGTTAACACATTAAGTTCAGGGTCAGAATTAGTTAACACATTAATTTCAGGGTCAGACTTAGTTAACACATTAAGTTAAGGGTCAGACTTCGTTAACACATTAAGTTAAGGGTCAGAATTAGTTAACATTAAGTTCAGGGTCAGAATTAGTTAACACGTTAAGTTCAGGGTCAGACTTCGTTAACACATTAAGTTCATGATCAAAATTAGTTAACACATTAAGTTCCGGGTCAGAATTATTTAACACATTAAGTTCAGGGTCAGACTTCATTAACACATTAAGTTCAGGGTCAGAATTAGTTAACATGTTAAAGTTCCGGGTCAGACTTCGTTAACACATTAAGTTCAGGGTCAGAATTAGTTAACACGTTAAAGTTCCGGGTCAGAATTAGTTAACATTAAGTTCAGGGTCAGAATTAGTTAAAACATTAAGTTCAGGGTCAGACTTAGTTAACACATTAAGTTCAGGGGCAAGACTTCGTTAACACATTAATTTCAGGGTCAGAATTAGTTAACACATTAATTTCAGGGTCAGACTTTGTTAACACATTAAGTTAAGGGTCAGACTTCGTTAACACATTAAGTTAAGGGTCAGAATTAGTTAACACATTAAGTTCAGGGTCAGACTTAGTTAACACATTAAGTTCAGGGGCAAGACTTCGTTAAAACATTAAGTTCAGGGTCAGATTTAGTTAACACATTAAGTTCAGGGTCAGAATTAGTTAACATTAAGTTCAGGGTCAAAATTAGTTAACACATTAAGTTCCGGGTCAGAATTATTTAACACATTTATGTAGCCGGGTGGTAAATCTGTTAAATATGTTAAATGATTTTCCACTTAAATTTAGTATAGTTTAACTGTTAATATATGTAATTGTTACACTGTCAAGCCATGTAAAATGTCATTTGATGTATTTAAATTGTGAAGCAGATTGTGAGTGTATTTTTATAGTTTCGGTTGTCATTGCATGTTTTGACCAGTAAGTGGCAGTGGCGGACTTTTATTGTAACTCCGTGCAAGTTATCCAAGTGCATCTTGGGTATTCTTTCTTTTTTTCTTGTGTGGAGCACCTGAAGATTGCGGTGTGACGAGGCTCTGACTCCGTAGTAAGTAGGGGTAAATATCTTGTGAAATATACCTGTATCATTATTCCAAACAATATTGTATGTCGGTAATTTGACAAGATGGTTTGATTTAGACACTACTGGAGTTGATGTTCGGTGATTTTGGGCGCGAGCCGTCGACCGCTGTTCGCCATTGCAGGCATGACAAGGTAATGTTGGCGTGAATAAAGCCACACCATGCCATTGTATTTGGGATGTACAGGTTTTATATGCATTTTAATTCTGTTTAAAGGTAACTGACAGAGTGAGAAGTTGCGCGATCTTCAGGAAGTTCCACATGTCTTTGTTAAACCCTGTTTAACGTACATAGTCCACTGCCGTATTTTGCACCGTATTTTGTATTTATTATTTCCCTTTTTTTAAAATCTTTTCTGTTAAACTTGCCACATCTGTGAACATTTATGAGCTGTTTGCTCGAAAGACACAGGAATGTACGCACTCAGTAAAACGATCTGCATTCGAAGGTTCAAACGATAAAATTAAAGCTACAAGAACCCCGGAAGTAATTGTGTCCTGTGTGGTATCTAATTCCACGGGCTACATAATTTTGGTACCAGGAGTGGGGTGTAGGTAAAACATTTTTTTTTTAAATTGGCAACAGAGTGGCTTATTTTTATTTAAAAAAAAAAAAATACGGCAGTGGTGAAGATTGCTGGTGACGTCCGTTGGTGTTGAGTCTGAAGCCATCCTGCTGTGGAGGTGGTGACCAGCGAGAGACGACGTGAGGGCATCTAAGAGGTTCTGGTGCTTCCTGTTTCACACGACTCAGCCGTACCAGCGCAGAGGACTCCAGCGCTAACTTCAGCTACAAAGACCAAGATCCAGCAAGGCTCCAAGTTAAAGACTGTCCTTGTAGTATCCTTGAACCAGGTTTTGAACTAAATATCCTCATTTATACTGGACTGAGTAAAGATTAATATATCATTATGTCTAGTGATTCTGGTGATGAAGGGAGTTCACGTAATGATAATGGCCACACCTCAGGTGGCATAATGGGTATAGGTGAAGGTGCTACAAAAGAAATGCAGACCACCATGCAAGAGCTTGCCAGACTGCGAGATGAGCTCACCAGGTTAAATGGTGAAGCAAGGGCTCAGAGAGCAAGTGATAACAGTGCACCCACACGTTCATACATCTACGTTCCAAGAGAACGCCAGATCCAAGCATTTAGTGGGGAGTGTGGTACAGACAGGAGATCTGTCGAAGAGTTTATTGAAGAGGTTGAAAGGGTTTTAAGATACAGAGAGCAAACAACAGAAGAACAATGTGACTATATACTATCTCTATTGCATGGCCCTGCATTGGAAGAGGTGCGACTATGCATGAGGGGTCAGTCAGTGGGGCCCAGTGATTTATACTCTTACCTGAGCAATGCATTTGGGGAAAAGCGCAGTTCCACACAGCTTTTGCAGACCTTTTACAACCGTAACCAAACTGATGGAGAAGACCTCCGTGACTACTCCCATGCACTATCCCAGATTTTGAGCTCTGTAGTGAAAC
Organism: Lampris megalopsis; assembly: GCA_022114975.2. Taxonomy (NCBI): domain Eukaryota; kingdom Metazoa; phylum Chordata; class Actinopteri; order Lampriformes; family Lampridae; genus Lampris; species Lampris megalopsis. The sequence continues at coordinate 4,179,298 of JAJHIY020000431.1, forward strand.
AGTCCACAGATGTAATACCTAATGAGAAAACTGTGCTCAGAGACCGGTTTATTGAGGGTTTAAGAGAAGCAGCACTCAGGCGTGAACTCAGGAAAATGGTTAGGGACAAACCAGAGAGCAGTCTTCTAGATGTGAGGAACGAGGCCCTCCTGTGGGAGATGGAGGACAGCAGGTCTCATCGTCCCAGGGTCATAAAGAGCAACCAAGTTACATCAGAGGTTCCGGAAACCCAGTGCTCTATTATTAAAACAAACAATGACCAAGGTATTGCATTAAATGATGTTCGGAGAGCAGTAGCCCATCAAGAAAAACAGCTAGCAGAGTTAGGCAAAACACTCGCTGATCTAGCCTTTGCTGTAGGTGAACTGAGTAAGCGCAGCACTCAACAGACATTCCTAGAGCCCAAGCCACGACCTAGACCCCAGCCAAAGTTCACACCAGATGGTCAGCCTATCTGTTTCAAGTGTAGAGGCATAGGTCACATTGCAAGAAAATGCTCACGGGCCAGAGGGGGTCAAGGGGACGCAACACCTAGTTCTTATGTAGTGCAGGAAAACTCGCACCCTCAGTTGTCATGAGCCACACAACTCAAGGGGAGGAAGCTGGCTCACCAAAAGAGACTCCAGACAGAAGCAGGATCTTAGAGCGTGCAGTCGGAGAATGTAAAACTGTTGAGGTGAAACTACGAGGTGTTACAGTGTCCTGCTTACTTGACACTGGTAGCCAGGTCAGTACAATTTCTGAGAGTTTTTTCAGGGAACACCTGTCAGTGAAAGGTGAAGACATTCACCCGGCATTTGAGTGGTTAAAGATCACTGCAGCTAATGGATTAGACATACCCTATATGGGCTATGTGGAGCTTGATGTAGAAGCCATGGGTCTGACTATCCCAGAGCGAGGTTTTCTGATAGTTAAAGATTCTGAACACTCTTCCTCTGTTCCAGGTCTAATAGGGATGAACATTGTCAAAAAATGCAGAGAGCTAGTACACACTGAGTTTGACACCACACTGCAGGAGAGGTTTGACTCAAACTGGAGAGAGGCTTTTAATCATCTTCATGCAGTACATGCAACAGACAGACTCTCTTTCGCTAGGGTAGCTGGTAAGGATGTAGTCCATATACCTGCTTCATCTGCTGCTACAGTTATGGCTAGGGGACTCAGGACCGTGAGTGAGGATGGTTCTTTTTTGTTGCTGGAGTCTGTGGGTGTCCCCGTTCCTGGAGGTTTGGTTGTTGTGCCTACTTTGGTTTCATCGGGCAATCACATTTTTCCAGTCCGAGTCATGAACATGTCTGATGAAGATATCTGGCTAGGGCCACGGACTAGGCTAGGGGTTTTGACTCAGGTAGACTGTGTGAAAAGTGATGAGCTTTGTGAGGTACAGTTCCAGAGAATCTCAGCAGACACTGAACAAGTGAGTATCAGTGAACACCCCGAAACACCGACAGATGTGCAGGAAATTCTCGGCAAGCTCAATTTTTGTGGTAGCCCAGAACAGCAAGCACAGCTGACTTTGTTACTGGAGAAGTACTCTTTTGTGTTTGCAACAGAAGATGAAGATCTAGGCCACACTGACAAAGTACAACATGAGATCCATCTGACAGATGACATACCTGTAACACAGCCATACAGACGAATCCCACCCACACAGTACAGTGAAGTCAGGGAACATATTGGCAAGCTGCTTAAAAAAGGGGTCATTCAAGAAAGCTCTAGTGCTTATGCTTCGCCCATAGTACTAGTGAGAAAGGCAGATGGTAGTCTGAGGCTATGTGTTGATTACAGGAAACTCAACTCAAAGACAAGACGTGATGCATTCCCGCTCCCGAGAATTGATGAGAGTTTTGATGCGCTGAGAGGGGCAAAGTTCTTTTCAACCATAGATCTGGCGAGCGGATACCACCAGGTAGCTATGCATGAGAGAGATCGGACTAAGACTGCATTTACTACACCGTTTGGTCTGTATGAGTACGTGAGAATGCCTTTTGGTGTTTGTAACGGTCCAGCTACATTTCAGAGACTTATGCAAGTTACTATGAATGATCTCATTTTTCAGATACTCCTGGTCTACCTAGATGACATCTTGGTTTTTTCAGAGACATTTGAGCAGCATTTGGAGAGACTTGAGACTGTGTTTAAGAGACTGGCAGAGACGGGCCTTAAGGTGAAGTTGCAGAAGTGTGCTTTTCTACAACAGTCAGTAAAGTTTTTGGGTCATCAGGTGTCAGCAGAAGGTATAGGAACTGACCCCTCCAAGGTCTCTGCTGTTAAGAACTGGAAGGTCCCAACCACTGCCAAAGAGCTGCAGTCGTTCTTGGGTTTCTGTAGTTACTACAGGAGATTCATTCGAGGCTTCTCACAGATTGCCGGGCCACTGCATGACCTAGTCAACAAATGTTCAGGTGTGAAAAAAACAGGGAAAGTAGGTCACCAGTTTTGTAATATGTGGACACCAGAGTGTGACTCTTCCTTTGAGCAGTTAAAGGAAAAACTTACCTCTGCTCCCATTTTGGGTTTTGCCGATTTCACACAACCATTTGTAGTTGAGACAGATGCTAGTCAGCATGGATTAGGCGCTGTATTGTGTCAGCAGCAAGGTGACACCAGACGTGTCCTAGCATATGCTAGCCGCAGACTACGCCAGGCTGAGAAGAATGACCGAAATTATAGTAGCATGAAGTTGGAGTTGCTTGCCTTAAAATGGGCAGTTGCTGAAAAATTCAGGGGTTACTTGCTTGGTTCAAAGTTTGTTGTCCTGACTGATAACAATCCCCTCTGCCACCTCAAGACAGCCAAGTTAGGTGCTATAGAGCAGAGGTGGGTAGCGCAACTGTCTGTTTTTGATTTCGAGGTTAAGTACCGTCCTGGTTGCAGTAATGCCGCCGCAGATGCTCTCTCTAGGCAGGAGTTTGCAGGGGAGCCTGAAACAGACCCTGACTCGGATTTTGATGACTGTATCACTGTGTGTAACCTGATTGAGCGAGGAACAGTTCTGGATCCTGGTCTTGTCTCTAGAGGTCTGGAGTGTTACAAAGTGAGACAGATCCGTGCTGGGGAGTCGAGGTCTGGTGAGACAGGTACTAAACAGGGCAACACCCCCACACTGCCAGGTTATACCAGAGAGGAGCTGGTAGGTTTTCAGGCCGGTGACCCCACCCTAAAAGAGTTTAGGGCATTTTGGGATCGGGGGAGGAGGCCATGTCCCAGAGAGAGAGCAGCCCTGTCTAGTCAAGTGAAAAGATTGTTGAAACAATGGAGATGCATACAACAACGAGAAGAGTTGTTGTACAGGGTTATCACAGACCCACGTCATGGAGAAGTGTGGCAGTTACTCGTGCCTAGTTGTTTGAGGGACCAAGTTCTAGAAAATGTACATAACAACATGGGACATCAGGGCATAGAGCGCACTGTAAACTTGCTAAGAGGGAGGTGTTTTTGGGTAGGGCTATGCGAGGATGTTGAAAGCTGGGTTAAAAACTGCGAGCGGTGCATTTTGACCAAGATGCCTCAGCCAAAAATCCATGCTCCAGTTCAGGCATTCCTGGCCTCCCGACCTCTAGAAGTGGTGGCTGTTGATTTTACAGTGTTGGAGGCAGCTTCAGATGGCCGTGAAAATGTCCTTGTTGTGACCGATGTGTTTACAAAGTTCACACAAGCGTATGCTACCAAAGACCAGAAGGCTGACACTACAGCTAAAGTTTTGCTCAGGGAGTGGTTCATGAAATATGGGGTCCCAGAGAGACTGCACTCAGACCAAGGTCGAAATTTCGAGAGTGAAATTATAGCAGAGCTGTGCAAACTCTATGGGGTTAAAAAGACACGGACAACTCCCTACAGGCCACAGGGAAACGGTCAGTGTGAAAGATACAATCGCACACTCCATGACTTGTTAAGGACACTCCCACCAGAGAAAAAAAAGCGTTGGCCAGAGCATCTGTCTGAAGTAGTATATGCCTATAATGTCACTCCTCATTCCACCACAGGGTACTCGCCTTATTATTTGCTTTTCGGGGTACAGCCACATCTCCCAGTAGATGCTTTATTAGGGCGTGAGTGTGTGTCAGACAGGAAACAGGATTGGTTGTCTGTTCATCAGGAGAGACTCCGGCAGGCACATGAGAGAGCCAGAGAGTACTCAGAGCAGAAGGCAGCTGAGAGGATCTCACTGCAAAATGAGAAGGTGTATTGTCCTCCTGTGGACATTGGTCAGTTGGTTTTCCTACGTCACAGACCCCCAGGTAGACATAAGATTCAGGACACATGGACCTCAACAGTCTACAAGGTAGTTGACATCCAGGGTACCACACACACTGTTGAACCTTTTGAGGGAGGTCCCATTAAAAGAGTTCATAGGTCAGAGTTGCGACCTTGTGCGAAACCAGTTCCCAAACCAAGAACTAGATCTAGGTTACAGACCACTACACAGCCTGTATCTGAGGATGAGCCTGAGTCACCTGAGGCTGATTTTGTTATTGTTGAGGAAGTCATCCCTCGACGGCTTGTGCAAGTACCTAACCTGCCTCTTGCAGCAGAAAGTGTTAGTTTACCTGTGACAGCACCCACAGATGAGAGTGACGGTGAAGGACCTGAGGAAGGTTATTCAGATATGAGAAATTGTGGCACAGAAACAGAATGTGTTAATGATGTGCATCCAGACGTTAGCGACAGTGACTTGCCCATTATTGAAAACAGGGACAGGCCCGCACTAACAGAGGATGCTGGTGGAGCAGGACGTAGAACCTATGCACCTAAACCTGCCATTAGGAAAAGCAAGCGGGAAATGGCTGGATCTCATTCAAACCCATTTCATCTGCCAAAGTCAGCCTGTAATGCAGTCTCAGTCAGCACAGACATGGTCTCTAAGGTTTTGACAAGCCTGGGTGCTGCTCTCTTTGAAAAGGCCTTGCAGGGAGTATTTGAGTCAGTTCATGTTTCGTAGTCACCGAGGACGTTGACTATATTTGCAGGGGAGTATGTAGCCGGGTGGTAAATCTGTTAAATATGTTAAATGATTTTCCACTTAAATTTAGTATAGTTTAACTGTTAATATATGTAATTGTTACACTGTCAAGCCATGTAAAATGTCATTTGATGTATTTAAATTGTGAAGCAGATTGTGAGTGTATTTTTATAGTTTCGGTTGTCATTGCATGTTTTGACCAGTAAGTGGCAGTGGCGGACTTTTATTGTAACTCCGTGCAAGTTATCCAAGTGCATCTTGGGTATTCTTTCTTTTTTTCTTGTGTGGAGCACCTGAAGATTGCGGTGTGACGAGGCTCTGACTCCGTAGTAAGTAGGGGTAAATATCTTGTGAAATATACCTGTATCATTATTCCAAACAATATTGTATGTCGGTAATTTGACAAGATGGTTTGATTTAGACACTACTGGAGTTGATGTTCGGTGATTTTGGGCGCGAGCCGTCGACCGCTGTTCGCCATTGCAGGCATGACAAGGTAATGTTGGCGTGAATAAAGCCACACCATGCCATTGTATTTGGGATGTACAGGTTTTATATGCATTTTAATTCTGTTTAAAGGTAACTGACAGAGTGAGAAGTTGCGCGATCTTCAGGAAGTTCCACATGTCTTTGTTAAACCCTGTTTAACGTACATAGTCCACTGCCGTATTTTGCACCGTATTTTGTATTTATTATTTCCCTTTTTTTAAAATCTTTTCTGTTAAACTTGCCACATCTGTGAACATTTATGAGCTGTTTGCTCGAAAGACACAGGAATGTACGCACTCAGTAAAACGATCTGCATTCGAAGGTTCAAACGATAAAATTAAAGCTACAAGAACCCCGGAAGTAATTGTGTCCTGTGTGGTATCTAATTCCACGGGCTACATTAAGTTCAGGGTCAGACTTCATTAACACATTAAGTTCAGGGTCAGAATTAGTTAACATGTTAAAGTTCAGGGTCAGACTTCGTTAACACATTAAGTTCAGGGTCAGAATTAGTTAACACGTTAAAGTTCCGGGTCAGAATTAGTTAACACATTAAGTTCAGGATCAGACTTAGTTAACACAGTAAGTTCAGGGTCAGAATTAGTTAACACATTAAGTTCCGTGTCAGAATTAGCACATTAAGTTAAGGGTCAGACTTCGTTAACACATTAAGTTAAGGGTCAGAATTAGTTAACACGTTAAGTTCAGGGTCAGAGTTCGTTAACACATTAAGTTCAGGGTCAGAATTAGTTAACACATTAAGTTCAGGGTCAGAATTAGCACATTAATTTCAGGGTCAGAATTATTTAACACATTAAATTCAGGGTCATAATTAGTTAACATGTTAATGTTCAGGGTCAGAATTAGTTAACATGTTAAAGTTCAGGGTCAGAGTTCGTTAACGCATGAAGTTCAGGGTCAGACTTATTTAACACATTAAGTTCCGGGTCAGAATTATTTAACACATTAAGTTCAGGGTCAGACTTCGTTAACACATTCAGTTCAGGGTCAGAATTAGTTAACATGTTAAAGTTCAGGGTCAGACTTCGTTAACACATTAAGTTGAGGGTCAGAATTAGTTAACATTAAGTTCAGGGTCAGAATTAGTTAACACATTAAGTTCAGGGTCAGAATTAGTTAACACATTAAGTTCAGGGTCAGACTTAGTTAACACATTAAGTTCAGGGGCAAGACTTCGTTAACACATTAAGTTCAGGGTCAGATTTAGTTAACACATTAAGTTCAGAGTCAGAATTAGTTAACATTAAGTTCAGGGTCAGACTTAGTTAACACATTAAGTTCAGGGTCAGACTTCATTAACACATTAAGTTCAGGGTCAGAATTAGTTAACACATTAAGTTCAGGGTCAGAATTAGTTAACACGTTAAAGTTCCGGGTCAGAATTAGCACATTAATTTCAGGGTCAGAATTATTTAACACATTAAATTCAGGGTCGGAATTAGTTAACATGTTAAAGTTCAGGGTCAGAATTAGTTAACACGTTAAGTTCAGTGTCAGACTTAGTTAACACACTAAGTTCAGGGGCAAGACTTCGTTAACACATTAAGTTCAGGGTCAGAATTAGTTAACACATTAATTTCAGGGTCAGACTTAGTTAACACATTAAGTTAAGGGTCAGACTTCGTTAACACATTAAGTTAAGGGTCAGAATTAGTTAATATTAAGTTCAGGGTCGGAATTAGTTAACACGTTAAGTTCAGGGTCAGACTTCATTAACACATTAAGTTCATGATCAAAATTAGTTAACACATTAAGTTCCGGGTCAGAATTATTTAACACATTAAGTTCAGGGTCAGACTTCATTAACACATTAAGTTCAGGGTCAGAATTAGTTAACATGTTAAAGTTCCGGGTCAGACTTCGTTAACACATTAAGTTCAGGGTCAGAATTAGTTAACACGTTAAAGTTCCGGGTCAGAATTAGTTAACATTAAGTTCAGGGTCAGAATTAGTTAAAACATTAAGTTCCGGGTCAGACTTAGTTAACACATTAAGTTCAGGGGCAAGACTTCGTTAACACATTAATTTCAGGGTCAGAATTAGTTAACACATTAATTTCAGGGTCAGACTTAGTTAACACATTAAGTTAAGGGTCAGACTTCGTTAACACATTAAGTTAAGGGTCAGAATTAGTTAACACATTAAGTTCAGGGTCAGACTTAGTTAACACATTAAGTTCAGGGGCAAGACTTCGTTAAAACATTAAGTTCAGGGTCAGATTTAGTTAACACATTAAGTTAAGGGTCAGAATTAGTTAACATTAAGTTCAGGGTCAAAATTAGTTAACACATTAAGTTCCGGGTCAGAATTATTTAACACATTAAGTTCAGGGTCAGAATTAGTTAACATGTTAAAGTTCAGGGTCAGACTTCGTTAACACATTAAGTTCAGGGTCAGAATTAGTTAACACGTTAAAGTTCCGTGTCAGAATTAGTTAACACATTAAGTTCAGGATCAGAATTAGTTAACACAGTAAGTTCAGGGTCAGAATTAGTTAACACATTAAGTTCCGGGTCAGAATTAGCACATTAAGTTAAGGGTCAGACTTCGTTAACACATTAAGTTAAGGGTCAGAATTAGCTAACACGTTAAGTTCAGGGTCAGAGTTCGTTAACACATTAAGTTCAGGGTCAGAATTAGTTAACACATTAAGTTCAGGGTCAGAATTAGCACATTAATTTCAGGGTCAGAATTATTTAACCCATTAAATTCAGGGTCGGAATTAGTTAACATGTTAATGTTCAGGGTCAGAATTAGTTAACACGTTAAGTTCAGGGTCAGACTTTGTTAACACATTAAGTTCAGGGTCAGAATTAGCACATTAAGTTCAGGGTCAGACTTCGTTAACACATTAAGTTCAGGGTCAGAATTAGTTAACATGTTAAAGTTCAGGTTCAGAATTAGTTAACACATTAAGTTCAGGGTCAGAATTAGTTAACATTAAGTTCAGGGTCAGAATTAGTTAACACATTAAGTTCAGGGTCAGAATTAGCTAACACAGTAAGTTCATGATCAGAATTAGCACATTAAGTTCAGGGTCAGACTTTGTTAAACCATTAAGTTCAGGGTCAGAATTATTTAACACATTAAATTCAGGGTCAGAATTAGTTAACATGTCAACGTTCAGGGTCAGAATTAGTTAACACATTAAGTTCAGGGTCAGAATTAGTTGACATTAAGTTCAGGGTCAGAATTAGTTAACACTTTAAGTTCAGGGTCAGAATTAGTTAACAAATTAAGTTCATGGTCAGAATTAGTTAACATGTTAAGTTCAGGGTCAGAATTAGTTAACACATTAAGTTCAGGGTCAGTCTTCGTTAACACATTAAGTTCAGGGTCAGACTTCGTTAACAGATTAAGTTCAGGGTCAGAATTAGTTAACATGTTAAAGTTCAGGGTCATAATTAGTTAACACATTAAGTTCAGGGTCAGAATTAGTTAACAAATTAAGTTCAGGGTCAGACTTCATTAACACATTAATTAGTTAACATGTTAAAGTTCAGGGTCAGAATTAATTAACATATTAAGTTCAGGGTCAGACTTCGTTAACACATTAAGTTCAGGGTCAGAATTAGTTAACGCATTAAGTTCAGGGTCAGAATTAGCTAACACAGTAAGTTCATGGTCAGAATTAGCACATTAAGTTCAGTGTCAGACTTTGTTAAACCATTAAGTTCAGGGTCAGAATTAGTTAACACATTAAGTTCAGGGTCAGACTTCGTTAACACATTAAGTTGAGGGTCAGAATTAGTTAACACGTTAAGTTCAGGGTCAGACTTCGTTAACACTTTAAGTTCAGGGTCAGAATTAGTTAACAAATTAAGTTCAGGGTGAGACTTCATTAACACATTAATTAGTCAACATGTTAAAGTTCAGGGTCAGAATTAATTAACACATTAAATTCAGGGTCAGAATTAGTTAACATGTTAAAGTTCAGGTTCAGAATTAGCACATTAAGTTCAGGGTCAGACTTTGTTAACACATTAAGTTCAGGGTCAGAATTAGTTAACATGTTAAAGTTCAGGTTCAGAATTAGTTAACACATTAAGTTCAGGGTCAGAATTAGTTAACATTAAGTTCAGGGTCAGAATTAGTTAACACATTAAGTTCAGGGTCAGAATTAGCTAACACAGGAAGTTCATGGTCAGAATTAGCACATTAAGTTCAGGGTCAGACTTCGTTAACACATTAAGTTGAGGGTCAGAATTAGTTAACACGTTAAGTTCAGGGTCAGACTTCTTGAACACCTTAAGTTCAGGGTCAGAACTAGTTAACACATTAAGTTCAGGTTCAGAATTAGCACATTAAGTTCAGGGTCAGACTTCGTTAACACATTAAGTTCAGGGTCAGAATTAGTTAACACATTAAGTTCAAGGTCAGAATTAGCACATTAAGTTCAGGGTCAGAATTATTTAACACATTAAATTCAGGGTCAAAATTAGTTAACATATCAACGTTCAGGGTCAGAATTAGTTAACACATTAAGTTCAGGGTCAGAATTAGTTGACATTAAGTTCAGGGTCAGAATTAGTTAACACTTTAAGTTCAGGGTCAGAATTAGTTAACGCATTAAGTTCATGGTCAGAATTAGTTAACACGTTAAGTTCAGGGTCAGTCTTCGTTAACACATTAAGTTCAGGGTCAGAATTAGTTAACACGTTAAGTTCCGGGTAAGACTTTGTTAACACATTAAGTTCAGGGTCTGAATTAGTTAACACATTACGTTCAGGGTCAGAATTAGCACATTAAGTTCAGGGTCAGAATTAGCACATTAAGTTCAGGGTCAGAATTAGCATATTAAGTTCAGGGTCAGATTTAGTTAACACATTAAGTTCAGAGTCAGAATTAGTTAACATTAAGTTCAGGGTCAGACTTAGTTAACACATTAAGTTCAGGGTCAGACTTCATTAACACATTAAGTTCAGGGTCAGAATTAGTTAACACATTAAGTTCAGGGTCAGAATTAGTTAACACGTTAAAGTTCCGGGTCAGAATTAGCACATTAATTTCAGGGTCAGAATTATTTAACACATTAAATTCAGGGTCGGAATTAGTTAACATGTTAAAGTTCAGGGTCAGAATTAGTTAACACGTTAAGTTCAGTGTCAGACTTAGTTAACACACTAAGTTCAGGGGCAAGACTTCGTTAACACATTAAGTTCAGGGTCAGAATTAGTTAACACATTAATTTCAGGGTCAGACTTAGTTAACACATTAAGTTCAGGGTCAGACTTCGTTAACACTTTAAGTTCAGGGTCAGAATTAGTTAACAAATTAAGTTCAGGGTCAGACTTCATTAACACATTAATTAGTCAACATGTTAAAGTTCAGGGTCAGAATTAATTAACACATTAAATTCAGGGTCAGAATTAGTTAACATGTTAAAGTTCAGGTTCAGAATTAGCACATTAAGTTCAGGGTCAGACTTTGTTAACACATTAAGTTCAGGGTCAGAATTAGTTAACATGTTAAAGTTCAGGTTCAGAATTAGTTAACACATTAAGTTCAGGGTCAGAATTAGTTAACATTAAGTTCAGGGTCAGAATTAGTTAACACATTAAGTTCAGGGTCAGAATTAGCTAACACAGGAAGTTCATGGTCAGAATTAGCACATTAAGTTCAGGGTCAGACTTCGTTAACACATTAAGTTGAGGGTCAGAATTAGTTAACACGTTAAGTTCAGGGTCAAACTTCTTGAACACCTTAAGTTCAGGGTCAGAACTAGTTAACACATTAAGTTCAGGTTCAGAATTAGCACATTAAGTTCAGGGTCAGACTTCGTTAACACATTAAGTTCAGGGTCAGAATTAGTTAACACATTAAGTTCAAGGTCAGAATTAGCACATTAAGTTCAGGGTCAGAATTATTTAACACATTAAATTCAGGGTCAGAATTAGTTAACATATCAACGTTCAGGGTCAGAATTAGTTAACACATTAAGTTCAGGGTCAGAATTAGTTGACATTAAGTTCAGGGTCAGAATTAGTTAACACTTTAAGTTCAGGGTCAGAATTAGTTAACGCATTAAGTTCATGGTCAGAATTAGTTAACACGTTAAGTTCAGGGTCAGTCTTCGTTAACACATTAAGTTCAGGGTCAGAATTAGTTAACACGTTAAGTTCCGGGTAAGACTTTGTTAACACATTAAGTTCAGGGTCTGAATTAGTTAACACATTACGTTCAGGGTCAGAATTAGCACATTAAGTTCAGGGTCAGAATTAGCACATTAAGTTCAGGGTCAGAATTAGCATATTAAGTTCAGGGTCAGATTTAGTTAACACATTAAGTTCAGAGTCAGAATTAGTTAACATTAAGTTCAGGGTCAGACTTAGTTAACACATTAAGTTCAGGGTCAGACTTCATTAACACATTAAGTTCAGGGTCAGAATTAGTTAACACATTAAGTTCAGGGTCAGAATTAGTTAACACGTTAAAGTTCCGGGTCAGAATTAGCACATTAATTTCAGGGTCAGAATTATTTAACACATTAAATTCAGGGTCGGAATTAGTTAACATGTTAAAGTTCAGGGTCAGAATTAGTTAACACGTTAAGTTCAGTGTCAGACTTAGTTAACACACTAAGTTCAGGGGCAAGACTTCGTTAACACATTAAGTTCAGGGTCAGAATTAGTTAACACATTAATTTCAGGGTCAGACTTAGTTAACACATTAAGTTAAGGGTCAGACTTCGTTAACACATTAAGTTAAGGGTCAGAATTAGTTAATATTAAGTTCAGGGTCGGAATTAGTTAACACGTTAAGTTCAGGGTCAGACTTCATTAACACATTAAGTTCATGATCAAAATTAGTTAACACATTAAGTTCCGGGTCAGAATTATTTAACACATTAAGTTCAGGGTCAGACTTCATTAACACATTAAGTTCAGGGTCAGAATTAGTTAACATGTTAAAGTTCCGGGTCAGACTTCGTTAACACATTAAGTTCAGGGTCAGAATTAGTTAACACGTTAAAGTTCCGGGTCAGAATTAGTTAACATTAAGTTCAGGGTCAGAATTAGTTAAAACATTAAGTTCCGGGTCAGACTTAGTTAACACATTAAGTTCAGGGGCAAGACTTCGTTAACACATTAATTTCAGGGTCAGAATTAGTTAACACATTAATTTCAGGGTCAGACTTAGTTAACACATTAAGTTAAGGGTCAGACTTCGTTAACACATTAAGTTAAGGGTCAGAATTAGTTAACACATTAAGTTCAGGGTCAGACTTAGTTAACACATTAAGTTCAGGGGCAAGACTTCGTTAAAACATTAAGTTCAGGGTCAGATTTAGTTAACACATTAAGTTAAGGGTCAGAATTAGTTAACATTAAGTTCAGGGTCAAAATTAGTTAACACATTAAGTTCCGGGTCAGAATTATTTAACACATTAAGTTCAGGGTCAGAATTAGTTAACATGTTAAAGTTCAGGGTCAGACTTCGTTAACACATTAAGTTCAGGGTCAGAATTAGTTAACACGTTAAAGTTCCGGGTCAGAATTAGTTAACACATTAAGTTCAGGATCAGAATTAGTTAACACAGTAAGTTCAGGTTCAGAATTAGTTAACACATTAAGTTCCGGGTCAGAATTAGCACATTAAGTTAAGGGTCAGACTTCGTTAACACATTAAGTTCAGGGTCAGAATTAGTTAACACATTAAGTTCAGGGTCAGAATTAGCACATTAATTTCAGGGTCAGAATTATTTAACCCATTAAATTCAGGGTCGGAATTAGTTAACATGTTAATGTTCAGGGTCAGAATTAGTTAACACGTTAAGTTCAGGGTCAGACTTTGTTAACACATTAAGTTCAGGGTCAGAATTAGCACATTAAGTTCAGGGTCAGACTTCGTTAACACATTAAGTTCAGGGTCAGAATTAGTTAACATGTTAAAGTTCAGGTTCAGAATTAGTTAACACATTAAGTTCAGGGTCAGAATTAGTTAACATTAAGTTCAGGGTCAGAATTAGTTAACACATTAAGTTCAGGGTCAGAATTAGCTAACACAGTAAGTTCATGATCAGAATTAGCACATTAAGTTCAGGGTCAGACTTTGTTAAACCATTAAGTTCAGGGTCAGAATTATTTAACACATTAAATTCAGGGTCAGAATTAGTTAACATGTCAACGTTCAGGGTCAGAATTAGTTAACACATTAAGTTCAGGGTCAGAATTAGTTGACATTAAGTTCAGGGTCAGAATTAGTTAACACTTTAAGTTCAGGGTCAGAATTAGTTAACAAATTAAGTTCATGGTCAGAATTAGTTAACATGTTAAGTTCAGGGTCAGAATTAGTTAACACATTAAGTTCAGGGTCAGTCTTCGTTAACACATTAAGTTCAGGGTCAGACTTCGTTAACAGATTAAGTTCAGGGTCAGAATTAGTTAACATGTTAAAGTTCCGGGTCATAATTAGTTAACACATTAAGTTCAGGGTCAGAATTAGTTAACAAATTAAGTTCAGGGTCAGACTTCATTAACACATTAATTAGTTAACATGTTAAAGTTCAGGGTCAGAATTAATTAACATATTAAGTTCAGGGTCAGACTTCGTTAACACATTAAGTTCAGGGTCAGAATTAGTTAACGCATTAAGTTCAGGGTCAGAATTAGCTAACACAGTAAGTTCATGGTCAGAATTAGCACATTAAGTTCAGGGTCAGACTTTGTTAAACCATTAAGTTCAGGGTCAGAATTAGTTAACACATTAAGTTCAGGGTCAGACTTCGTTAACACATTAAGTTGAGGGTCAGAATTAGTTAACACGTTAAGTTCAGGGTCAGACTTCGTTAACACTTTAAGTTCAGGGTCAGAATTAGTTAACAAATTAAGTTCAGGGTCAGACTTCATTAACACATTAATTAGTCAACATGTTAAAGTTCAGGGTCAGAATTAATTAACACATTAAATTCAGGGTCAGAATTAGTTAACATGTTAAAGTTCAGGTTCAGAATTAGCACATTAAGTTCAGGGTCAGACTTTGTTAACACATTAAGTTCAGGGTCTGAATTAGTTAACATGTTAAAGTTCAGGTTCAGAATTAGTTAACACATTAAGTTCAGGGTCAGAATTAGTTAACATTAAGTTCAGGGTCAGAATTAGTTAACACATTAAGTTCAGGGTCAGAATTAGCTAACACAGGAAGTTCATGGTCAGAATTAGCACATTAAGTTCAGGGTCAGACTTCGTTAACACATTAAGTTGAGGGTCAGAATTAGTTAACACGTTAAGTTCAGGGTCAGACTTCTTGAACACCTTAAGTTCAGGGTCAGAACTAGTTAACACATTAAGTTCAGGTTCAGAATTAGCACATTAAGTTCAGGGTCAGACTTCGTTAACACATTAAGTTCAGGGTCAGAATTATTTAACACATTAAATTCAGGGTCAGAATTAGTTAACATATCAACGTTCAGGGTCAGAATTAGTTAACACATTAAGTTCAGGGTCAGAATTAGTTGACATTAAGTTCAGGGTCAGAATTAGTTAACACTTTAAGTTCAGGGTCAGAATTAGTTAACGCATTAAGTTCATGGTCAGAATTAGTTAACACGTTAAGTTCAGGGTCAGTCTTCGTTAACACATTAAGTTCAGGGTCAGAATTAGTTAACACGTTAAGTTCCGGGTAAGACTTTGTTAACACATTAAGTTCAGGGTCTGAATTAGTTAACACATTACGTTCAGGGTCAGAATTAGCACATTAAGTTCAGGGTCAGAATTAGCACATTAAGTTCAGGGTCAGAATTAGCATATTAAGTTCAGGGTCAAAATTATTTAACACATTAAATTCAGGGTCAGAATTAGTTAACATGTTAAAGTTCAGGGTCAGAATTAGTTAACACATTAAGTTCAGGGTCAGAATTAGTTAATATTAAGTTCATGGTCAGAATTAGTTAACACTTTAAGTTCAGGGTCAGAATTAGTTAACGCTTTAAGTTCAGGGTCAGCGTTAACACATTAAGTTCAGGGTCAGACTTCGTTAACACATTAAGTTAAGGGTCAGAATTAGCACATTAAGTTCAGGGTTAGACTTCGTTAACACATTAAGTTCAGGGTCAGAATTAGTTAACACATTAAGTTCCGGGTCAGACTTAGTTAACACATTAAGTTCAGGGTCAGACTTCGCTAACACATTGAGTTGAGGGTCAGAATTAGTTAACACGTTAAGTTCAGGGTCAGAATTAGTTAACCTGTTAAGGTTCAGGGTCAGAATTAGTTAACACATTAAGTTCAGGGTCAAAATTAGTTAACACATTAATTTCAGGGTCAGAATTAGTTAACACGTTAAGTTCAGGGTCAGACTTCGTTAACACATTAAGTTCAGGGTCAGAATTAGCACAATAATTTCAGGGTCAGATTTCGTTAACACATTAATTTCAGGGTCAGAATTAGTTAACACATTAAGTTCAGGGTCAGAATTAGTTAACACATTAAGTTCAGGGTCAGAATTAGCACATTAAGTTCAGGGTCAGACTTCGTTAACACATTAAGTTCCGGGTCAAACTTCGTTAACACATTAAGTTCAGGGTCAGAATTAGTTAACACATTAAGTTCATGGTCAGAATTAGTTAACACGTTAAGTTCCGGGTCAGAATTCGTTAACACATTAAGTTCAGGGTCAAATTTAGTTAACACATTAAGTTCAGGGTAAGAATTAGCGCATTAAGTTCAGGGTCAGAATTATTTAACACATTAAATTCAGGGTCAGAATTAGTTAACACGTTAAATTCCGGGTCAGAATTAGTTAACACATTGAGTTCAGGGTCAGACTTAGTTAACACATTAAGTTCAGGGTCAGAATTATTTAACACATTAAGTTCAGGGTCAGACTTAGTTAACACATTAAGTTCAGGGTCAGAATTATTTAACACATTAATTTCAGCATCAGAATTAGTTAACATGTTAAGTTTGGTGTTTCAGGCCATTCAATAAAAGATAAAGGGGGAGTGAAAATAAGGTTTGCCAAGAAAACAAGGCTGCCATGTTTTACTATACACTTTGTCACTGTATTCTTACAATGACATTCATCCTCTTCATGTAGCCCATCCTATTATATAGGAGCAGTGGGCAGCTGTAGCACCCGTGGACCAACTTCAGGTCTTCTTTCCATTGCCTTGCTCAGGGGTACAGACAAGAGTATTAATCCTAACCTCCATGTCTTTTTGATTGTGGAGGAAAACGGAGCACCCGGAGGAAACCCAGGCAGACACAGGAAGAACATGCAAACTCCACACAGAAAGGACCTGGGACAGCCTGGGTTTCAAACCCAGGACCTTCTTGCTCTGAGGGAACAGTGCTAACCGCTGGGCCACCGTGCTGCTCTCCTCTAATTATATGTTACCTGTTACCTCTGAAACCAGATACTTTGAGAAGTGTATGCCAGAAGTCAGCATGTCCTGGTTAGGCTAGTGTTTTACAATTAGGCCAACGTCCATTCTGAAGTTCTTTAGCATGACTGAACAAGCAATTCAGGCAACGACCTTATGACCACAGCTCCTGCCTGCCGCATCTGCAATAGAGGCTTTGAACATGGCCCACTCAGACTCCATGTCCCCATTCTCCCTCGGGATACACGAGAGCTTCTTCCGGAGGTGGGAGTTGAAGACCTCACGGACAGCGACCCCCGCCAGACATTCCCAGTTCACCCTCACTACACGTTTGGGTTTGCCAGGTTTGTCTGGCAGCCTTCCCTACCATCTGATCCAACTCACCACCAGGTGGTGATCAGTTGACAGCTCTGCTCCTCTCTTCACCCGAATGTCCAAACAAACGGCTGCAGATCTGATGATACGACCACAAAATATATCATCGATCTTCAGCCTAAGATGTTCTGGTACCAAGTACACTTATGAACTACATTATGTTTGAACATAGTGTTTATTATGGCCAATCCATGACTCGCACTGAAGTCTAATAACAAGGCATCGCTCGGGTTCAGATTGGTGAGTTCCTCCCAATCACGCCTCTCCAGGTTTCTCCATTGTTGCCCACATGAGCATTGAAGTCCCCCAGTAGTCCTGAGGCAGAGCCCTATCCAGGACACCATCCAGAGACTCCAAGA
The DNA here is from genome assembly GCA_022114975.2 of Lampris megalopsis. NCBI lineage: Eukaryota > Metazoa > Chordata > Actinopteri > Lampriformes > Lampridae > Lampris > Lampris megalopsis. Next base: position 4,196,828 of record JAJHIY020000431.1, read on the forward strand.
AGGCTGGATACTCCAAACTGCTCTTCGGTGCATAAGTACACACAACAGTCATAGCCTTTCCCCCAGCGACTCGCACTCGTATAGAGGCAACCCTCTCATTTCCCGGGAACAACTCCAACACGGCGGTGCTCAACCAGGGACTTGTGTGTATCCCCACACCCACCCGGTGCCTGTCATCTTGGCAAACTCCGGAAAAGTAGAGTCCAGCCCCTCTCCACGTGTTTGGTACCAGAGCCCATGCTATGTGTGGAGATGAGCCCAACTATATCTAGTTGGCACCGCTCCACCTCCCGCACCAGGTCAGTCTCCTTCCCTGCCAGAGAGGTGACATGTCCCGAGGACCAAGCTGCGATGCCGGAAGTCGGCACGCCCCGGTCCCCTCTTTCCTGCCGCCCGGCCTGCATTGCACCCTACCCTCAACGCTCATCCCCGCGTGTGGCGGGTACACGGGGTGGTGGCTCCATGTTGTTTTTTCGGGCTGGGCCCGACCGGATCATGGGCCAAGGCTCGGCCACCAGACGCTTGCCGGCAGGCTCCCTTCCAAGATCTGGCTCGGGGGGGGGGGTTCCCTTTTCCGGGTGAGGTGCTGCAACTCTGCTGATGTAATTTCATTAGGTTTCTTGGGAATTGCCCTTAGTGTGGCCCCTCCCCTGGGGCCAATTTGCCTTGGGCGACCCTACCAGGGGCTATTGCTCCCGACAGCACAGCTCCCAGGATCACTGGGACATTCACGCATTTTAATGCCAGGTCTACACGGGACCAAAGAAAAACCCTACATAAATGAAATGGAATCCACACGTATCTGGTGATGTGTAAAGGCTGATTCAACAATCTGCTGATGAATTTAACAACGTTCACAAATGTTTTAGATGTAGTATGAACATTAAGCACTAGAAAGAATTCGTAGGGATTTTTCCCATTTATACGATATGAGAAATATTTGTGTGCATCTGATACATATTTGCGAACACATACACATGTTTGACTTTTGTGCATTTGAGAATATTAAGACTATTTTGCTTCCATAATTACATGCCCTGTATAGACTGGTGAGTTATCACGTGTTCTTCTCCTGTCTGTCGAACTCAGGTACAAAAAGGCCACAGAACTTCGTATCTTTTACATATTTTTACATTCAATAAAGTTTTGGGGAAAAAAACCAGCTGATGGGCGTTTCTCAAACCTCTCCCAGTCCTCCTTCACCTCCTCCTTTCTTTGAACGCTGTTGTGGCACACGCACATGCCGGAGTCTTCACAATGCTCAGTTTTGGATCAAAACTACAAATACTTTTTCTCTTGGCCTTTCCCTGTGGATTGGTTTCCGTTGGTAAGTCAGTTTTTTTTCTTTCTTCTATCCAGGACTCGAGGCAGACCAGTCACGACTTGTTAGGCTGCAGCACCTACATGAGCAGCCTGCCTGACTGACGTGGCATTCAACTTTCCCTCGTCCCGTTTCTTTTCCTCACCCGCGACTGTGTTGCTGACTCGCGTCTTTCATTATATAGCTTCATGATAAGTTCATGATATCTTCATGATAAGTTCATGGTACATCTTCATGATAAGTTCATGATACATCTTCATGATAAGGTCATGATATCTTCATGACACACCCTCATGATAAGTTCATGATATCTTCATGATACACCCTCATGATAAGTTCATGATATAGCTTCATGATAAGTTCATGATAAGTTCATGACACAACCTCATGACAAGTTCATGATATCTTCATGATACATCTTCATGATAAGTTCATGATATCTTCATGATACATCTTCATGATAAGTTCATGATATCTTCATGATACGTTCATGATATCCTCAGTAAAGTTGTTCTTTGCCTCTGAGATGAATGAAATTCATTTAATGTCGCCACCTAACTCGTGTCGTTAAAGGTGAGGTTAGTTTGCCATGTTTAATTCATTTAATTTGATCTTCCTCGTGAAATTAACATTATGATCATTGTATTGAGGTTTTAAATATTTGGCCAAAGACATGAAGGTCAATTTGCGAAGCATGAACGCTGGAGTGTACCGGACTGATGCGGACACGTCACCACGGATTCCAGTTGCCTCAGAGATCTCGGTCATATGGTACCACCTCCGCTGTCTGGTGGGATAGGAAGTCAAATCACATTTCAGTGGAAGTAGAAAACAGAATGCGCTGCTTCCAGGGGATAAAACCCGCACGAGAAGACATCCCAGTGGGATGAGCATTTCACAAGGACGTTTTTATAGAAGAAAAAGCCAAACTGAAGCTGACGTGGAGCTGAGACTTTATTTGGACTGCATGATGAGTGGAAATTAGACATAGGGATTATTATGGGGGAAAAGTGTGTTCCATTGTAAAATAAACGTGTTGACCACAACTACAACAACCCCGGAGAAGTACGTATGAAAGCAAGCCTCGAATTTGCCCACTTTAAGGGACATTCTGGTACATACAGACAAGTATACTTGCCAATGACTTGACAGAAAGTTGGACCTCAACACACTTGCCCAAGTTGAGAATGCAAGTGATACATTAGGGCACATTTTGTTAAAATCCATTTTAAGCGAGGCTGACGCTTGAAAATGCAAATAACTGCGTTTGCACATAAATTTTAGGGATCCTTAAGTAACCACGGCGGTCATTTGGACGGTTTTCGGATTTTCAAAGTTTTTGTGGAAAAAAAGATATAGACCTGCCGCTCCGTGAGTGCTCCTAAAATTGCATATATTTACATTAAAATGAGTTTTAGATCAATTGCACACAAAAAGTCATGATAAGATCTACCACGAGCCGTCAAAATGACCGCACGTAATTTGTGCGTGATCGTGCACAATCGTGCATCGAATTTCCTTCGTGAAGTTCGTTGCTTTGTCCTAGAAACACTCTAGCGTCCTCCGGTGCAGAGAAATGATCTAAACTTGATTTTTGATTATGTCCAACATGTCTGGTTACAGACGCTCCATGTCTACCACCGACGCGTTGCAGTACTTACAGGCGTTGGACAGCGGCCATTTTAAATTGTTCGAAAAATAGTATTAAAGTTGTTAAAATGCTAATTTTGGTGTCGGTTGATTCTTAACAGACATACTAACACGTGTAATGGATTAATATCTCAATTGGGTCTTTATCTTGACAGACTAGACCGTGGGCCACGGTCGTTGTAGTACTTTTTAAGTTCCGGCCGTTGTTTGGGGCTGTTTAAATGGTTATTTTCAGTTCCTTTTTTTACATTTCACATTTTATAGACCTTGTTACGTTGGTTGGATTAGCAATATGTGTTTTCAGTTTTGTTTTTCAGGTAATATTTTCACTTTTTCAATTTTGCTATTCAAGTTCGACCATGTTCTGTGAAGTGTTAATTGGTCTTCGTTCTTTTAAAGAGGATTTTAGATCATGTTCACAGCGCTTACTCTAGTATTTACCAGAGAATGAAATGGTACCTGCCTGGGCTGTCTTACACTGACTCTTCTGCTAGGGAAACTTCAGTCTAATGTAAAACTTCCAGTGAAGAAGACATCATAGTAGGGTTTCCCCCCCCCCCCTCCAGCTAAGGTTTCTGCAGATGACAGACGCTCGGATGCTGCTGTTGATGAGGATGAAGAGGAAGATGACAATGAGGTGCTTGTCGAAAAAGATCAGACTTCAACTTCGGTACGTGAGTTTGTCCAGACAGCCAAACAACCAAGGTTTTACATATAGACAAGTAACTTGCAGCATTCTTTTGTATTCACCCTCAGGAGACAGATTGGGTTTCAGACGAAGACTCTGAACCTGCCGATGTAACCTCTCACCCCGATGCTGATTTGACCGTCCTCTTTGTGACTGGAGAAGGTTGGTTGTCTTTTATCAGTGTTCATTTCTTAAGACCTGCCATTTAGTAACATCACCTTTTGCAGAAGGAAAATAGGAAAATCTTTTTGGTTCAGTCTGGTGATGAAGTATAAAATATTGATGATATTCTCAGATACTGGGTGTGAGGTGCATCTGTGGCTATGACATTATATCATTACATCTTTTATCTGTGAAATGTATTTTTGTCAATACAGAGTTTCCAGCAAATGAAATTGTGAAGTTCCTTGTGGGTTTCACAAACAAGGGGAGCCAGGATTTCACCGTTGAGTCGCTGGAGGCCTCCTTTCGATATCCACAGGACTTCCAGTTATATATCCAGAATGTAAGGGGGTTCTAATGTGTGATAGCCTACAAATACTAAGGGTGTTTTCACATATAGTTCTTTTAAAAGAAACTGAACTCCATTCTTTATAAGTGAACCAGCAACAAAAGAACATTGTCCTCTTAGTATTCACAATGTAAGTGGAGTCAAGAGAGGGTCCAGGTCTCTTTCTGGTCCACTTCAGGACTGATGGGATCTCACACCACTTCTTGTTCATACCAAATCTGCTTTAGAACAATTGACCTTTCGCAAAGTACTACCCCAGAACGGGGCTTGTCCAATCCTACCTTAGCAACAGTCCGTCAAGCTTTCAAACACAGCAAAATGCTGAAACGGTGTGCCTATGGGATCTGCAAATCAGATACTATATCTAGTGTGAAAAGTTTGGAGGGGGTGTGATTTTTTTTTCTTTCTCTTCCCTCAACCCAGAACGCAAGAAGTGCAATGTGGGCAATAGATTTGGCAGTATAGCAGACCCCGTGGCCAGCTTAATCCATCCACAATCAACAAAAATACCTGTCTGCACCAAGCTAAGCTTGCTACTAGCTATTATTGATAGCTAATACAGTTAACGCACTGTTACTGTTACCCACACAATGTGCTGATTTCTTCCTTCATGTTTTGGTGTTTTCCGGCTACTTGCCAGGATAGTTCTGAAATGCTTGACGGGCATAGCAACAGTAACTAAGGGGGGCGGGACTTTGCAAAAGGTCAATTAAGCACCCCAGTTCAATTAAAATTTCTCTCTTCTCGGGCTGGAGGTTAGAAAATGAACTGTTTCAAGAATCTATGCATATCATCTCAAATCGAAACCTGCATAAAAGTCCACCAAATACTTGAGCAAAAAAACCCAAAAAAACTAATTTTGTCAAAATGTCTTGATGCACGCTCAGTAATCCAGGTAAGAAAATCAAAGAAGGTTGAATCAGTTCATCTGGACACAACGTTTATTGACAGACACATTTCATCATCATCTAAAAGACCTCTTCAGTCTCACCTGACTGCAGGTATCCCACCCTTATAAACAATACAGTACAATACAGTGGCATAACGACCCAAACCAACCAACATACTGATCAGTACTTAAGGTTTGACTCTCATCATCCACTGGCGCACAAACTAGGAGTCATCAGGACGCTGGACCGCCGAGCTGACAACATCCCCCCTGACAAAGTGGCCAGGGAACAGGAGAAATCCCACATTAAACAGGCCCTGGTTAAGTGTGGTTACCCTAACTGGGCGTTTGTCAAAGCCAGGAAGATGCCCGAACAGTGCACCAGCCGATGGAAGAGAGGAGAAGGACAACAGCTGCCTAAGTGTAAACCAGTGGTGATTCCATATGTGGCAGAAGGGTCCAAACAGTTGAGACGCATATTTTCCAAACACCGTGTCTCAGTTGCTTTCAAACCCCAAAACGTTAGATAGATAGATAGATAGATAGATAGATAGATAGATAGATAGATAGATAGATAGATAGATAGATAGATAGATAGATAGATAGATAGATAGATAGATAGATAGATAGATAGATAGATAGATAGATAGATAGATAGATAGATAGATAGATAAATAGAAATAACACAGTTTTGGTGTCCGCACAAGACCTCCAGGACATACTGGAGGTCTTTGCCAAGGCATGCAGAGTCCTGCGTCTAGCATTAAACATCAAGAGGACCCAGGTCCTATATCAACCTCCACCCAACCAGCCATCTACCCAGCCCACCATAACAGTGGACAGCAACATTCTTGAAAATGTTGATCACTTCCCCTGCCTCAGCAGCTTTCGCCCCTCAAAAGCTGACATCAACTATGAGGTCAACCATCACCTGAGTTGTACCAGTGGCGCTTACGCTAGACTCGGGAAAAGAGTCTTTGAAGACCGAGACCTAAAGGCCCAAACAAAACTCCTGGTCTACAGAGCTGTTGTCTTGTCCACCTTGCTGTATGGAGAAGAATCATGGACCACCTACAGCAGGCACCTGAGAGCCCTGGAACAATACCACCAAAGATCCTTACAAAAGATGCCGAGGATCAGCTGGAAGGACAGACGCACCAACATCAGCATTCTGGAAGAAGCCAACATGACTAGCATCACCACCACAATAATGCAGCACCAACTCTGATGGACAGGCCATGTCATCCGCATGTCCAACACACGTCTCCCCAAACAGATCCTGTCTCCCATCTGAAGGAAGGTCAGCGAGCTCCTGGCAGGCAAAAGAAACGTTTCAAGGACAATATCAAGACCAGTCTGAAGAAATTCAACATGACATCGAGCAACCGGGGACACACTGCACTGGATAGGTGCAGCAAGCAATCCGTGCAGGAAGGAGCTGCATGTCGTGAAATGGAGCTCCACTGTGCCACAGAGAAAATCACCACCACCACCACCACAACCAACCTCCACCACTTTCACCACTTTCACCACAGAAGTAGTGAAGCAAGCTGCCTGTTCATTAGCTACTGTGACAGTGTTGTCTGTCTCTCTGTCTCTCTGTGTCTCTCTCTGTCTCTCTCGCTGTCTTTCTGTGTCTCTCTGTGTCTCTCTCTCGCTGTCTTTCTGTCTCTCTCTGTGTCTCTCTGTGTCTCTCTCGCTGTCTTACTGTGTCTCTCTGTGTCTCTCTCGCTGTCTTACTGTGTCTCTCTTGCTGTCTTACTGTGTCTCTCTATGTCTCTCTCGCTGTCTTACTGTGTCTCTATGCGTCTCTCTGTGTCTCTCTGTGTCTCTCTCGCTGTCTTACTGTGTCTCTCTGTGTCTCTCTCACTGTCTTTCTGTGTCTCTCTGTGTCTCTCTCTGTCTCTCGCTGTCTTTCTGTGTCTCTCTGTGTCTCTCTGTGTCTCTGTCTCTCGCTGTCTTTCTGTGTCTCTCTGTGTCTCTCTCTGTCTCTCGCTGTCTTTCTGTGTCTCTCTGTGTCTCTCGCTGTCTTTCTGTGTCTCTCTGTGTCTCTCTTGCTGTCTTACTGTGTCTCTCTGTGTCTCTCTGTATCTCTCTGTGTGTCTCTCTGTGTCTCTCTGTGTCTCTCTGTGTCTCTCTCTCGCTGTCTTTCTGTGTCTCTGTGTCTCTCTGTGTCTCTTGCTGTCTCTCTGTGTATCTCTGTGTCTCTCTGTGTCTCTCTCTGTGTCTCTCTGTCAATTCAATTCAATTCAATTCAGTATGTGCTTTATTGGCATGACATACGTTTGTGTACATATTGCCAAAGCATGTAAAACATCAACAACACAACACAACAGTGATTATAATAATAACAGCAACAACAACAATGATTATGATAACAACAATAACAACAATGATTATAATAATAACAGCAACAACAACAATGTCTCTCAGGTTGTGGCAGGAAAATATAAATCTTGCTGCAATGCTTGCCGCTGGCCCCCTCCCAGGACCACCCGCAGCTTACCTGCGTCCTCCATGTCCTGCTACTCTGGAGTCACATGTTCCAGCTCCTGGACTAAAGCCCGGCGCTGCTTTCAAATTTGTCACATTTAAGGAAGAAGTGTACCTTTCTGTCTCTCTGTGTCTCTTTGTGTCCCTCAATTTTTTTTCAATTCAGTATGTGCTTTATTGGCATGACATACGTTTGTGTACGCAATGCCAAAGCTTGTCATATTTTACAGTCGTTGTCAAACCATTTTTCATGTTTAGGTTGTTTCTTTTTGTTGTTGTGGGTCCTTGGTAGGACCACGTTTGCTGCCGTCTGAAAGATATAATTGATTTCATTGACAGCTTGGTTGGTACTGTCCTTATTAGTTTCAAACGGTTTGTTAATGAAGTTAGTAATCATATTAAGTAATTTGGATGAATTCAGGGTATTGATACATTTTTCTGCTCTGTCTGGAGCCCATCTGTAGGTCTTATTAATTTTGAACAGCTTGCTGGGCTCCTCTATAGGCATTTGAGTCAGGTTAATAGTTTTGAGAAAAATAATAATTTGGTTCTGGTCAGAAAGAGGAGTTGTCTGACAGTGAATGCGTTGAAGGAGGTGGGGTCCATGTCAGTTATTGCATAGTCAACTACACTAGCTACAAGACCTGAACAACATGTGAACCTTCCAAAAGAGTCTCCTCTGATCCTCCCATTAAGCGTGTACAGACCAGAGGCGCGACAGAGGTGTATTTGGTGAGGGTCTGTCGCTGCTTCCTGTCTCTGACAGTTAAGAGGTGTTCTTCCAAATCATTGTTTGTTTTTAGGGCCCGATAGACTTCTAGTTTGTTTGAGTTTTGATTTCAGCATTCCAATGCTTCAGATAATTGTTCTTGCTTTGTGTTATAGCTGATTTATCCTCATGTTTGTTTGTTTTATAGTCTGATTTATCCTCATGTTTGTTTGTTTTATAGCTGATTTATCCTCATATTTGTTTGTTTTATAGCTGATTTATCCTCATGTTTGTTTGTTTTATAGTCTGATTTATCCTCATGTTTGTTTGTTTTATAGCTGATTTATCCTCATATTTGTTTGTTTTATAGCTGATTCATTCTCATTTTTGTTTGTTTTATAGCTGATTTATCCTCATGTTTGTTTGTTTTATAGCTGATTTATCCTCATGTTGATTTGTTTTATAGGTGATTTATCCTCATGTTTGTTTGTTTTATAGTCTGATTTATCCTCATGTTGGTTTGTTTTATATTCTGATTCATCCTCATGTTTGTTTGTTTTATAACTGATTTATCCTCATGTTTGTTTGTTTTATAGCTGATTTATCCTAATATTTGTTTGTTTTATAGCTGATTTATCCTCATATTTGTTTGTTTATAGCTGATTTATCCTCATGTTTGTTTGTTTTCTAGCGGATTTATCCTCATGTTTGTTTGTTTTATAGCGGATTTATCCTCATTTTTGTTTGTTTTATAGTCTGATTTATCCTCGTGTTTGTATATTTTATATTCTGATTTATCCTCATGTTTGTTTGTTTTATAGGTGATTTATCCTCATGTTTGTTTGTTTTATAGCTGATTTATCCTCATGTTTGTTTGTTTTATTGCTGACTTATCCTCATGTTTGTTAGTTTTATAGTCTGATTTATCCTCATGTTTGTCTGTTTTATAGCTGATTTATCCTCATGTTTGTTTTTTTTATATTCTGATTTATCCTCATGTTTCTTTGTTTTATAGTCTGATTTATCCTCATGTTTGTTTGTTTTGTAGGTGAGTTATCCTCATGTTTGTTTGTTTTATAGTCTGATTTATCCCCATGTTTGTTTTTTTTATATTCTGATTTATCCCCATGTTTGTTTGTTTTATAGCCTGATTTATCCTCATATTTGTCTGTTTTATAGCTGATTTATCCTCATGTTGGTTTGTTTTATATTCTGATTTATCCTCATGTTTGTTTGTTTTATAGTCTGATTTATCCCCATGTTTGTGTGTTTTATATTCAGATTTATCCTCATGTTTGTTTGTTTTATAGCGGATTTATCCTCATGTTTGTTTGTTTTATAGCTGATTTATCCTCATGTTTGTTTGTTTTATAGCTGATTTATCCTCATGTTTGTATATTTTATATTCTGATTTATCCTCATGTTTGTTTGTTTTATGGCTGATTTATCCTCATGTTTGTATATTTTATATTCTGATTTATCCTCATGTTTGTTTGTTTTATATTCTGATTTATCCTCATGTTTGTTTGTTTTATAGCTGATTTATCCTCATGTTTGTTTGTTTTATAGCTGACTTATCCTCATGTTTGTTAGTTTTATAGTCTGATTTATCCTCATGTTTGTCTGTTTTATAGCTGATTTATCCTCATGTTTGTTTGTTTTATAGCTGATTTATACTCATGTTTGTTTGTTTTACAGCTGATTTATCCTCATGTTTGTTTGTTTTATAGCTGATTTATCCTCATGTTTGTATATTTTATATTCTGATTTATCCTCATGTTTGTTTGTTTTGTAGGTGAGTTATCCTCATGTTTGTTTGTTTTATAGCTGATTTATCCTCATGTTTCTTTGTTTTATAGTCTGATTTATCCTCATGTTTGTTTGTTTTATATGTGATTTATCCTCATGTTTGTTTGTTTTATAGTCTGATTTATCCTCATGTTTGTTTGTTTAATAGCTGATTTATCCTCATATTTGTTTGTTTTATAGCTGATTTATCCTCATGTTTGTTTGTTTTATACGTGATTTATCCTCATGTTTGTTTGTTTTATAGTCTGATTTATCCGCATGTTTGTTTGTTTTATATTCTGATTTATCCTCATGTTTGTTTGTTTTATAGCGGATTTATCCGCATGTTGGTTTGTTTTATAGCTGATTTATCCTCATATTTGTTTGTTTTATAGATTGATTTATCCTCATATTTGTTTGTTTTATAGCTGATTTATCGTCATGTTTGTATATTTTATATTCTGATTTATCCTCATGTTTGTTTGTTTTATGGCTGATTTATCCTCATGTTTGTTTGATTTATAGCTGATTTATCCTCATGTTTGTTTGTTTTATATTCTGATTTATCCTCATGTTTCTTTGTTTTATAGTCTGATTTATCCTCATGTTTTTTTGCTTTATAGCTGATTTATCCTCATGTTTGTTTGTTTTATAGCTGATTTATCCTCATGTTTGTTTGTTTTATAGTCTGATTTATCCTCATGTTGGTTTGTTTTATAGGTGATTTATCCTCATGTTTGTTTGTTTTATAACTGATTTATCCTCATGTTTGTTTGTTTTATAGCTGATTTATCCTCATATTTGTTTGTTTTATAGCTGATTTATCCTCATATTTGTTTGTTTATAGCTGATTTATCCTCATGTTTGTTTGTTTTATAGCGGATTTATCCTCATGTTTGTTTGTTTTATAGTCTGATTTATCCCCATGTTTGTTTTTTTTATATTCTGATTTATCCCCATGTTTGTTTGTTTTATAGCCTGATTTATCCTAATATTTGTCTGTTTTATAGCTGATTTATCCTCATGTTGGTTTGTTTTATATTCTGATTTATCCTCATGTTTGTTTGTTTTATAGTCTGATTTATCCCCATGTTTGTTTGTTTTATATTCAGATTTATCCTCATGTTTGTTTGTTTTATAGCGGATTTATCTGCATGTTTGTTTGTTTTATAGCTGATTTATCCTCATGTTTGTTTGTTTTATAGCTGATTTATCCTCATGTTTGTATATTTTATATTCTGATTTATCCTCATGTTTGTTTGTTTTATGGCTGATTTATCCTCATGTTTGTTTGTTTTATAGCTGATTTATCCTCATGTTTGTTTGTTTTATATTCTGATTTATCCTCATGTTTGTTTGTTTTATAGCTGATTTATCCTCATGTTTGTTTGTTTTATAGCTGATTTATCCTCATGTTTGTTTGTTTTATAGTCTGATTTATCCTCATGTTTGTTTGTTTTATAGCTGATTTATCCTCATGTTTGTCTGTTTTATAGCTGATTTATCCTCATGTTTGTTTGTTTTATAGCTGATTTATCCTCATGTTTGTTTGTTTTACAGCTGATTTATCCTCATGTTTGTATATTTTATATTCTGATTTATCCTCATGTTTGTTTGTTTTGTAGGTGAGTTATCCTCATGTTTGTTTGTTTTATAGCTGATTTATCCTCATGTTTGTTTGTTTTATAGCCTGATTTATCCTCATGTTTGTTTGTTTTATATGTGATTTATCCTCATGTTTGTTTGTTTTATAGTCTGATTTATCCTCATGTTTGTTTGTTTAATAGCTGATTTATCCTCATATTTGTTTGTTTTATAGCTGATTTATCCTCATGTTTGTTTGTTTTATACGTGATTTATCCTCATGTTTGTTTGTTTTATAGTCTGATTTATCCGCATGTTTGTTTGTTTTATATTCTGATTTATCCTCATGTTTGTTTGTTTTATAGCGGATTTATCCGCATGTTGGTTTGTTTTATAGCTGATTTATCCTCATATTTGTTTGTTTTATAGATTGATTTATCCTCATATTTGTTTGTTTTATAGCTGATTTATCGTCATGTTTGTATATTTTATATTCTGATTTATCCTCATGTTTGTTTGTTTTATGGCTGATTTATCCTCATGTTGGTTTGTTTTATAGGTGATTTATCCTCATGTTTGTTTGTTTTATATTCTGATTTATCCTCATGTTTCTTTGTTTTATAGTCTGATTTATCCTCATGTTTTTTTGCTTTATAGCTGATTTATCCTCATGTTTGTTTGTTTTATAGCTGATTTATCCTCATGTTTGTTTGTTTTATAGTCTGATTTATCCTCATGTTGGTTTGTTTTATAGGTGATTTATCCTCATGTTTGTTTGTTTTATAACTGATTTATCCTCATGTTTGTTTGTTTTATAGCTGATTTATCCTCATATTTGTTTGTTTTATAGCTGATTTATCCTCATATTTGTTTGTTTTATAGCTGATTTATCCTCATGTTTGTTTGTTTTATAGCTGATTTATCCTCATGTTTGTTTGTTTTATAGCGGATTTATCCTCATGTTTGTTTGTTTTATAGTCTGATTTATCCCCATGTTTGTTTGTTTTATATTCTGATTTATCCTCATGTTTGTTTGTTTTATAGCGGATTTATCTGCATGTTTGTTTGTTTTATAGCTGATTTATCCTCATGTTTGTTTGTTTTATAGCTGATTTATCCTCATGTTTGTATATTTTATATTCTGATTTATCCTCATGTTTGTTTGTTTTATGGCTGATTTATCCTCATGTTTGTTTGTTTTATAGCTGATTTATCCTCATGTTGGTTTGTTTTATAGGTGATTTATCCTCATGTTGGTTTGTTTTATATTCTGATTTATCCTCATGTTTGTTTGTTTTATAGCTGATTTATCCTCATGTTTGTTTGTTTTATAGTCTGATTTATCATCATGTTTGTATATTTTATATTCTGATTTATCCTCATGTTTGTTTGTTTTATAGCGGATTTATCCTCATGTTTGTTTGTTTTATAGCTGATTTATCCTCATATTTGTTTGTTTTATAGGTGATTTATCCTCATGTTTGTTTGTTTTATAGCTGATTTATCCTCATGTTTGTTTGTTTTATAGTCTGATTTATCCTCATGTTTGTTTGTTTAATACGTGATTTATCCTCATGTTTGTTTGTTTTATAGTCTGATTTATCCCCATGTTTGTTTGTTTTATATTCTGATTTATCCTCATGTTTGTTTGTTTTATAGCGGATTTATCCGCATGTTTGTTTGTTTTATAGCTGATTTATCCTCATATTTGTTTGTTTTATAGCTGATTTATCCTCATGTTTGTTTGTTTTATAGCTGATTTATCCTCATGTTTGTTCGTTTTATAGCCTGATTTATCCTCATGTTTGTCTGTTTTATAGCTGATTTATCCTCATGTTGGTTTGTTTTATATTCTGATTTATCCTCATGTTTTTTTTGTTTTATATTCTGATTTATTCTCATGTTTGTTTGTTTTATAGTCTGATTCATCCTCATGTTTGTTTGTTTTATAGCTGATTTATCCTCATGTTTCTTTGTTTTATAGTCTGATTTATCCTCATGTTTTTTGTTTTATACGTGATTTATCCTCATGTTTGTTTGTTTTATAGTCTGATTTATCCCCATGTTTGTTTTTTTCATATTCTGATTTATCCACATGTTTGTTCGTTTTATAGCCTGATTTATCCTCATATTTGTCTGTTTTATAGCTGATTTATCCTCATGTTGGTTTGTTTTATATTCTGATTTATCCTCATGTTTGCTTGTTTTATAGCTGATTTATCCTCATGTTGGTTTGTTTTATATTCTGATTTATCCTCATGTTTGTTTGTTTTATATTCTGATTTATCCTCATGTTTGTTTGTTTTATAGTCTGATTCATCCTCATATTTGTTTGTTTTATAGCTGATTTATCCTCATGTTTATTTGTTTTATAGCTGATTTATCCTCATGTTTGTTTGTTTTATAGTCTGATTTATCCTCATGTTTGTTTGTTTTATACGTGATTTATCCTCATGTTTGTTTGTTTTATAGCTGATTTATCCCCATGTTTGTTTGTTTTATATTCAGATTTATCCTCATGTTTGTTTGTTTTATAGCGGATTTATCTGCATGTTTGTTTGTTTTATAGCGGATTTATCCTCGTGTTTGTTTGTTTTATAGCTGATTTATCCTCATGTTTGTATATTTTATATTCTGATTTATCCTCATGTTTGTTTGTTTTATGGCTGATTTATCCTCATGATGGTTTGTTTTATAGGTGATTTATCCTCATGTTGGTTTGTTTTATAGCGGATTTATCCGCATGTTTGTTTGTTTTATAGCTGATTTATCCTCATATTTGTTTGTTTTATAGCTGATTTATCCTCATGTTTGTTTGTTTTATAGCTGATTTATCCTCATGTTTGTTCGTTTTATAGCCTGATTTATCCTCATGTTTGTCTGTTTTATAGCTGATTTATCCTCATGTTGGTTTGTTTTATATTCTGATTTATCCTCATGTTTTTTTGTTTTATATTCTGATTTATTCTCATGTTTATTTGTTTTATAGTCTGATTCATCCTCATGTTTGTTTGTTTTATAGCTGATTTATCCTCATGTTTCTTTGTTTTATAGTCTGATTTATCCTCATGTTTTTTGTTTTATACGTGATTTATCCTCATGTTTGTTTGTTTTATAGTCTGATTTATCCCCATGTTTGTTTTTTTCATATTCTGATGTATCCCCATGTTTGTTCGTTTTATAGCCTGATTTATCCTCATATTTGTCTGTTTTATAGCTGATTTATCCTCATGTTGGTTTGTTTTATATTCTGATTTATCCTCATGTTTGCTTGTTTTATAGCTGATTTATCCTCATGTTGGTTTGTTTTATATTCTGATTTATCCTCATGTTTGTTTGTTTTATATTCTGATTTATCCTCATGTTTATTTGTTTTATAGTCTGATTCATCCTCATATTTGTTTGTTTTATAGCTGATTTATCCTCATGTTTATTTGTTTTATAGCTGATTTATCCTCATGTTTGTTTGTTTTATAGTCTGATTTATCCTCATGTTTGTTTGTTTTATACGTGATTTATCCTCATGTTTGTTTGTTTTATAGCTGATTTATCCCCATGTTTGTTTGTTTTATATTCAGATTTATCCTCATGTTTGTTTGTTTTATAGCGGATTTATCTGCATGTTTGTTTGTTTTATAGCTGATTTATCCTCATGTTTGTTTGTTTTATAGCTGATTTATCCTCATGTTTGTATATTTTATATTCTGATTTATCCTCATGTTTGTTTGTTTTATGGCTGATTTATCCTCATGTTTGTTTGTTTTATAGCTGATTTATCCTCATGTTGGTTTGTTTTATATTCTGATTCATCCTCATATTTGTTTGTTTTATAGTCTGATTTATCCTCATGTTTGTTTGTTTTATAGCTGATTTATCCTCATATTTGTTTGTTTTATAGCTGATTTATTTTCATGTTTGTTTGTTTTATAGTCTGATTTATCCTCATGTTTGTTTGTTTTATAGCTGGTTTATCCTCATATTTGTTTGTTTTATAGCTGATTTATCCTCATGTTGGTTTGTTTTATAGGTGATTTATCCTCATGTTTGTTTGTTTTATAGTCTAGTTTATCCCCATGTTTGTTTGTTTTATATTCTGATTTATCCTCATGTTGGTTTGTTTTATAGGTGATTTATCCTCATGTTTGTATGTTTTATAGTCTGATTTATCCTCATGTTTGTCTGTTTTATAGCTGATTTATCCTCATGTTTTTTTGTTTTATATTCTGGTTTATCCTCATGTTTGTTTGTTTTATAGTCTGATTTATCCTCGTGTTTGTTTTTTTTTTATAGTCTGATTTATCTTTATGTTTGTTTGTTTTATAATAAATACGGTCCGTAGTCCGGTGATTTGGGAGGAAGCCAATTTGACCTCTGCTCGGGACATTGTGTTCGTTAAGGAGGGTTAGAATTCGATTGTTCAAAATGCTATTAAACGCCTCCGTCAGACTACTGCTCATGCAAATGCCTCTGAAATTATTAGGGTCCAATTTATAAGCCCTTTGCTCCAGAGTTCAGGAAAATATCCCGAACTTAGAACGATGGTGAATAATTTGAGTACTGCCCTTTGCAGCTCAGGTGTGCTGTTTTTAAGCATCTCGCTTCTGATGCTGTCAAGGCCACAAGCTTTATTGGGTTTTAAGGATTTGAGCTTGTGTACCAATTCTTCTTTTGTTATTGGACAATCCAGTGGGTTTTGGTTGTCTTTTATAGTGCGTTCAAGCAGCTGTAATTTCTGTTTGATCAGATTGTAATTGGAATTTGAGTGTTCTTGTTGGATTTCCGAATAGATATATTCAAGATGATTTTTTCAAATTTCTCCATGTTGGATAGGCAGGTCTTGTGGTTTTGTAGAGCTCAAATTATTCCACATTTCCCAAAATTGGTTTTGATTCAGGGAATTTTCTATTTCCTGTAGGGTTCTATCTACATGGCTTTGTTTTTTTTCATTCTTAATGTGTATTTATATAGTTTTAATTTTTGCTATATTTCTTTCTTATATTCATATGTTGAGGTTGGTAGTATTTCAGGTATGACAGTTTACGCAGTTGTTACTCTGTGTCTCTCTCTGTCTGTCTGTGTCTGTCTGTTTCTCTCTCTGTCTGTGTGTGTGTGTGTGTGTGTGTTAACCCCCAAAACCTGTAACTCAGTGCACAGTAAATAGTGATGGAGGGCTGTGAAATTAAAATGACAAAAGTTGTTTGAGATCACTAAAGTATTGGTAGGGGAAAATTCAGTAGTCCCTTTACATTGGTAGGGACATGTCCTTGCGGTCCATGCCCAAATCTACGCCTGTGGGTGTGGGTTTGTTTTGCATGTTCACATGTGTACAAAAAAGTGCTTAGTTAAGGTCTAAATCCACTTTAGAGTCAAGGTCTAAATCCACTAGTCAAGGTCTAAATCCACTTTATAGTCAAGGTCTAAATCCACTTCATAGTCAAGGTCTAAATCCATTTTATAGTCAAGGTCTAAATCCACTAGTCAAGGTCTAAATCCACTTTATAGTCAAGGTCTAAATCCACTTTATAGCCAACGTGTAAATCAAATAGTCAATGTCTAAATCCACTAGTCAAGGTCTAAATCCACTTTATAGTCAAGGTCTAAATCCACTTAATAGTCAAGGTCTAAATCCACATTATAGTCAAGGTCTAAATCCACTTAATAGTCAAGGTCTAAATCCACTTTATAGGCTGAAATATAACAAAGTGTGAAAACACCCTACACTCTTCCTTGATGCTTTTTAAAAAATGTTCTGCTATTCCTCTTTTCACAAATTAAATGACTGAAATACATGTAAATGTATGTGTGTGTGTGTGTGTGTGTGTGTGTGTGTATTGTAGCGAATTCGGCGACTAAAGGGTCAGACCCATTAGTCAAGGACCAGCGTGTCTACCTATCCATGCACGTTACAATATATATGTGTGTGTGTGTGTGTGTGTGTGTGTGTGTGTGTGTGTGTGTGTGTGTGTGTGTGTGTGTGTGTGTGTGTGTGTATATTACTGAGCAGCCACTCAGCCCTCCTGTAGGCCTGCTATACTGAGAGGAAATGGTTTCAGTTTTGTTGGTAAAACAGGATTTATTATGAAACAAAACAGATTTATTAGGAAATCTTGTATGGAAATTGATGTTGAAGGCTAACAACCAAAATCCAATCAGCAAGTGTCTGTAACGTGTTTGCCTTTAATTTGCAGTTGATGATAATGGAAAGGGTTATTTTGTGTAGATCTCAGACCAGGTATGAAAAACTCTTTTCTACATAATGAAAAGTAATGGAAGTGATTTATTTTGCTGTACAGTTCACAGCCTTGCCCCTTACTGCCGTGATACAGCCTCAGAAACAGGCCTCGTTTGAGTACTCCTTCATCCCGGCTCCGCCCATGGCAGGGCGTCCTTTTGGCCTCGTCATCCTCCTCAACTATCTTGACAGCGAGGTAAGAAAGATGTCTGTGGTTTTACCGCATCTTCTGGAGTGGTTTTACCGCCTCTTCTGGAGTGGTTTTACCGCCTCTTCTGAAGTGTTTTACCGCCTCTTCTGAAGTGGTTTTACCGCCTCTTCTGAAGTGGTTTTACCGCCTCTTCTGAAGTGGTTTTACCGCCTCTTCTGGAGTGGTTTTACTGCCTCTTCTGAAGTGGTTTTACCGCCTCTTCTGGAGTGGTTTTACCGCCTCTTCTGAAGTGGTTTTACCGCCTCTTCTGGAGCGGTTTTACAGCCTCTTCTGGAGCGGTTTTACCGCCTCTTCTGGAGCGGTTTTACCGCCTCTTCTGGAGTGGTTTTACCGCCTCTTTTGGAGTGGTTTTACCACCTCTTCTGGAGTGGTTTACAACAGCCATGGGAACACGTTGAGTCAAACATGTGTCCAAAGCACACCTGAAAACAACTGAAGTGACCAAAGTGCTGAAAATCAGTAATAAAAAGAACAAATAAGTAAAAACAAGGACAGAAATAACAGGGAAAAACTGCAAACACATTACAAATCCAGCACAGGACCACCCAAAGGCCTGGGAGGACAGATGGGTTTTCAGGAGGGCTTTAAAAATATCTGGTACCTGTTTACTGAAATATGACTTAGGCCATTAGTCATATTTTCAAGTTTTTCAAAAAATAGAATAAACTGAAACTGAAGCAAAATTTGGCAGTTTATTCTGTTTTTTTTAAAACTTGAAAATATGACTTAGGCTATTAGTTTAAGAAGGTGACATTATGTAGTATTAGTACTTAGTACTTATGTAGTACTAGTAATTTATTGATCCCTCAGTGCAGAAAATTATTAGCTGGGACCCAAAGTCAAACTATGAACATCATGTGGGACATGATATAACAACACAGAGAAGAAAATGACAAAAGCATCAAGTTCATAAATACGTATGCTTTTATTCATCAGTTCGCAGTAGAAGTGAAGAAGAAGTAGTAGAAGTGAAGGCAGGCTGGAGTAGAAGTGAAGAAGAAGTAGTAGACGTGAAGGCAGGCTGGAGTGCCACGAATGAAGCTGTTGCAGCACTTCACAGTGAGCAGTGATCTGAGCGTGACTGATGAAGCAGCTTCAGCTGTGCAGAAATACCACTCCCTCATTAACATGCATATACGGCACTTTCTCAATAACATGTCATGCATATACTGCACTCCCTCATTAACATGCATAGACTGCAGTCCCTCATTAACATGCATATACTGCAGTCCCTCATTAACATGCATATACTGCAGTCCCTCATTAACATGCATATACTGCAGTCCCTCATTAACATGCATATACTGCACTCCCTCATTAACATGCATATACTGCACTCCCTCATTAACATGCATATACTGCACTCCAATTCCCTCTTACTTACATATTATTTAGGAAAAACATGCCTAACTGCACGTGGGTGTTGCATCCTGCTCCAGTAAGTAGAAATTACTGACTGGTAAAAGTAACAAATGGAATGACACAGAGGCAGAGAGCAAGGCTGCCACAAATACAGCTGCACTTTTTGCTAGCCTGAAAAGTGGCATCGAGGGAGAGAGTGGACAGAATGAAAATCTGCAATGAAATGAAGTTGGCTGTAAACAGTTTCAACTGATTAAAGGTGACCCAAGAATATTGTCATTTGCAGTGTTCAGTATTGAAGTTAATGGCATAATTTGAGATACTTTATTGATCCCTGTGGGCAAATTCTGCTCTGCATTTAAGCCATCCTAGCTGTGTAGCTAGCAGGAGGGGGAAGCAAGGGGCAGCCGTCATGCAGCGTCCGGGACCCAACCCCAGTTGGTCTTGCCATGACTCGGTCAGGGCACAGACAGGAGTATTAACCCTAACATGCATGGCTTTTATATTTACAATGGCATATAAAGTACATTTATCAAAGAAGGCTCTGGAATAACATTTAAAATGCCAATTCCAGAGATTTTTTACGACTTAAACAAATTGTGCTGAAAAAATGGCCCTACCTTAAGTTGAGCACAAAAGGAATTGTGGTGGATTATATGAGCAGTGTTAAGACCAAAGGTGGTCCCAGCACACCTTTTTTGAGGCCCATACACCACAGGATCACTGCACTCTTTGGAGAACTGACGGAGTCAGTTATTGGTGCAACTGCCAGAGGAGATATGGAGGACACTACCAGCCCTGAAAGTGTCTCAACTTTCTGATGGTAGTTCACGTTTTTGTTACTCTTTGAATAAAATAGAGCAGCACGGGGGTGCAGTGATTAGCGCGGTTTTCTCACAGCAAGCAGGTCCTGGGTTTGAGCCCTGGGGTAGTCCAATCTTGGGGGTCATCCCAGGTCATCCTCTGTGTGGAGTTTGTGTGTTCTCCCCGTGTCTGCGTGGGTTTCCTTCGGGGGCTCCGGTTTCCTCCCACAGTCCAAAGACATGTAGATCAGGTCAATTGGCCGTACTAAATTGCCCCTAGGTATGAATATATGTGTGTGTGTGTGTGTGTGTGTGTGTGTGTGTGTGTGTGTGTGTGTGTGTGTGTGTGTGTGTGTGTGTGTGTGTGTGTGTGTGTGTGTGTGTGTGTGTGTGTGTGTGTGGGCCCTGTGATGGCCTGGCGGCCTGTCCTGGGTGACTCCCTGCCTGCTGCCCAATGATTGCTTTGATAGGCTCCAGCATCCCCGCAACCCTGAGAGCAGGATAAGCGGTGCAGATAAAGGATGGATGGATGGATGGATGAATAAAATAGGCTAATGGGATTTTTTATTTATAGGAGCCAAGTTTACAATCTTCAGAGGTGCTGGAAAAACAAGATACGTCAATACATGACAGTAAAACTCAAACCATTCCCAAACTATTTTATCCTTAGTTGTACTCACTTGTTGTTGCTGTTGTTGTTGTTATTGTACAAATATCCTTTAACGTCATGCCATAATACAACATGATAAGCGGGCAGGTCCATTCCTTGGGTGTAGGGTTAGAATGAGGTAGAAGTCTATTTGATGGATAGTGCCTTTCTTAGGCTATGAGATGTTCCAAGTAGTGAGATCTTCTGTACTTATTGTATTCTGATGTTAATACACCCATTGGGTGTATTATTATTATTGTTATTATTGTTATTGCTATTATTATTATTATTGTGTGCATGATTAGGATTTTAGCCCAAATCCAGCATTTCACAGGTTGTTGAAATGGTGCGATCAGATTTGTACTGTCTCCGACCAGATGTGAGTTTCAGCGTATGAAATATGCCATAGATGAAACTGATGAATCACAACATTTCTAGAGAAATTTGCATACACTCATTCTATCATCATTATTGTTTGTATGCAGCTTTGATGAATAAAGGCCATTGAATGCAAGGTAGGGGGGACATAGCAAAATGGACACACAAAACCAAAGAAATATGAAGCGCAAGGAGCTATCATGAGAAAACGACCCAAAAACATGAGACCAGAAGACACACTTGTCTTGTGCCACAGTTTTACATTCCACGGTGTCGGATGGACAGCCACCTACACCTTTCTGTGGACATTCTGTGGAAGTTTAGACCTGTCACTGAAATCTGCACCAACAGGCTGCTTAATATCCCAAATTCATCAGAACCCCTGGATGAGGTTTCCAGTTCAAGTTGTTTTATTTATCGAATGCACAACAAAACAGCTTGGCAGGCATTGCTGGCAATGAAATGCTTAGGCATCAGTACAACCTCAAATAAAGCTAATGGAAACGGATGATCCGCTGTGGCGACCCCTAACGGGAGCAGCCAAAAGTAGTGGTGGTAGTAGTAGTATATGCTGAATACGGAGCTGCCAGGGAAGAGGAAAAGAGGAAGGCCAAGAGGAGGTTTATGGATGTGGTAAGGGAGGACATGCAGGTGGCTGGTGTGACAGAGGAAGATGCAGAGGACAGGAAGAGGTGAAAGTAGTACTACTACTACAGTATGACATAAAAGATTAAATAGAAACTAAAATATCTGAAAATTAAATCAACCAAAAAAAAAATTACAGTATTTACAGTCCAGCTTGAGAAATTAAAACCAAGTTAAAATAGCTAAAAATAGACTAAAAGTACACTAAAAGCTAAAATTCACAGTGTTTACAGGCCGGAGAAGAACAAACTTAACTTTAAACCAAAGTCACACATTAGATGAAGTTGTAGAAGCAGGTTCTACTGCCAAACAAATGACTGAGATGGAAAATACACCCATAAATGAATGTATGCTTTCATTCAGTTCCTTATCTGGCAACATGACTGGAGTTTACACTGAGCCTAAAGGTGTGAAGCAAGACAAAACGGTACATGAGTACATGATGAAACTGTTGCAAGAAAATGAGCTGGTTACACGTCATAGTCTGAATGCATGGTGCATTGTATTAATTAAAAATATATTAATAATGACGTTCTAGTTGGAGGAACTCCACTGTCCAATTATTTTAAAATGCCATCTCACATTTAGATCAACACTTGATGATGTTATTCAATCAGACAGGTCCGAGAGAAAAAGTTACAATACACTTTCAATAATAAGCCTTTGCTAACAAGCTGTGGGTTTATGTTCTCCAGGGAAATGCGTTTCAAACTGCCATTTACAACCAGACTGTTACTGTCACTGAAGTGGAGGAGGGACTCGATGGAGAAACGTAAGTTTCACTCCTGCAATTTTCTTTTGCATGAATAGTAATAATAACGTATTTATATGGCACTTTTCTAAAACAATGTTACAAAGTGCTTCACAAAAAATAAATAAATAAATAAAACCAGACAAGGCAAGCATAAGAGTAAGATTAAATAAGTAAGAGTAAAAATAAAAAACAGTATAAATAAATAAAAACAAATATCAAACATTTGTAAAAGTTTTCATAAAAAGTAAAGTTTTAAGACAAGATTTAAAAGAAGCTAGAGACTTGGTTTGTCTTAGTTCAACAGGAAGAGAGTGCCATAGCGTGGGGGCTCTAACAGCAAAAGCCCGACCACCCTTTGTAACAAACTGAGACCTGGGAATAGCCAGCAGGGCTTCATCTGCAGACCTTAATGGTTGAGAGGGTGTATACCAGGTCAATAAATCAGAAATATATGTAGGAGCAAGACTGTTTAAGACCTTAAAATTGAGCAATAAAATTTTAAAATCAATTCAAAATATAACAGTGGGCCAGTATAGGGAGGTAAGCGCAGCAGTGATTTGGCCATGCCTCTTTGTCCCGGTAATGAGCCAAGCACCGGTGTATTGTACCAACTGCAGACAGTGGAGGGAGCCCTTGCTGATGCCCAAGTAAAGTGCATTACAATAATCAAGCCAAGAATAACTTATACAACTTTTTGCGGATCTGCAATTGATAAGAATTACCTATTTTTGGAGATTAGCTTGAGCTGGAGAAAGCATGACCGAACAACATGTTTGATTTGATTATCAAAACTGAGGTTAGCATTGAATATTACCCCAAGATTCCTAGCAGCCTGCTTAACAATACCTGACAGACCACCAAGATTAGTAACAAAAGGGCTGACTGGATTTGGGGTACCGAAAAGAATGACCTCAGACTTATCATCATTAAATTTGAGAATTTTTTCGGTAAATAACATGTGATTTACATGTAAAGATGTCACACAAAATAAAAACATCATAGAATTGGAGATTTGAAATTAACAAACCTGAAATAGGATTGGAAAATTGTTCATACATCAAATGTATTGCTGGACAATTTCCAATTGGGATTTCAGGCCCACTACAGGACTTCAACTGCACTTATTAAGGTTTAAAATGACATTGGTCTACTATACACAGACTCTGCTGAAACCTCTGTCTTAATGCTACTTCATCTTAGTGTTGCTTGCGACACTGTAGATCATGCACTACTTCTATGCAGACTGGAGAAATAGATTGGGCATTTCATAAGTTTTCTAAATTGGTTCAAATTTTGCAGAATATGGACTACTTTGTTTCAGTTAGTTGCTATGCATCTGATTGCAAGTAAATGACATGTATGGTTCCCCAAGTCTCAGTCCTCAGGCCATTACTATTTAACCTTTAAATGTTCCCGTTAGGTCATGTTATGCGACACAACAAAGTCTCTTACCACAACTGTGCAGACGATACTCAAATATACTACATAGCTATCTCACTGAGGGATTATAGTGCCTAGCAAACACTTAGTCGGTGCTTGGGACAAATTAATGACTGGATGTCACAGAATTTTCTCCAATAAGCATAGATAAAACTGAGACCGTTATTTCCGGCTCAAGGAGAGAGAGGTTGGAAGTTATTGCTCACCTTAAATCCCTGTTGGTCAAGACTACAAGTAAAATCAGAAATCTGGGTGTAATTATAGACTCAGAACTACGTTTTGATAGCCACATAAAGACGGTAACAAAGTCAGTTTATTAACATCGTAAAAACATAGCAAGAATAAAAGGATTCATGTCTAAAGAAGACTTAGAGAAACCTATCCATGCCTTTATTTCCAGTAGATAAGACTATTGTAATAGTCTTTTTTCTAGTCTCCCCAAAAAAGCTATCAAACAGCTACAACTCGTGCAGAACGCTGCTGCTAGAGCTCTGACAAGGTCTAAAAAGACTGAACGTAGAACTCTAGCTCTCAGATCCCTTCACTGGCTTCAGGTTAATCGCAGATTGGCTTTAAAATACTGCTCCTTGTTTATAAATCCCTCAGTGGTTCAGGGCTGAAATATATGTCTGGCATGCTTTCAGAATATGATCCTTCCAGACCTCTTAGGTCATCGAAGGCTGCTCTGCTAGTAGTGTCCAGGTTACAAACAAAACAAGCTGAGGCAGCATTCTCACAACTGGAACAAACTAGCTGACGAGATTAGAGTGTGAGCTCATTAAACCCAGCTAAATACTTTCATTTTCACTACTGCATTTCACTAAATAATCACTAACTCTGTTTGACTGTGGTATTTTTGTTATCCTTTAATTTCTCTTTAATCCATTGTCTGATTCTTTTGATATTCTCTTGTTGATCTTTTTATCTTGTTCTGTATTTGTATCTTTAATGTGATTTAATGTATCTTTAATGTGAAGTCTGGGAAATATTATATAATTTCTTTGACATCTTTTGTTCCACATATTGTTTAAAAAAGTGGTGTGTGTGTGTGTGTGTGTGTGTGTGTGTGTGTGTGTGTGTGTGTGTGTGTGTGTGTGTGTGGATAATATAACATTTTGATAATTTGTGTAAGTACCTTGTGTTTCCTGATGATTTCTCTTTGGTGATGTCTGCAGAATTTTCATGTACATATTCCTGATCGGACTGGTGGTGCTGATGCTCTTTGGCATGTACCAGATTCTTGAATCGAGAACGGTATGCATTTTTCTTTTATAATCATGCTGTATTCTCTGCACTTGCCAGTGGCAGGGATCTTGTATCAGCCGAGATGTCCCCTGAAGCGAGGGCAGTGGGTTATTTGTTCATATTTAATAAGGGCAAAGGGATGTCAGGCAAAGGTAGCACTTGCTTTACTTTCCAATTAAATCTAAAACAATAAGAGGATATGGGATTGGATTTGTTTTATGAAGAATTATGTGATCCCTTTTCAAATGCCATTAAACTATTGCCTTGGATAAGATTAAACTGACATCATGTCATGTAAATGGGTACAAAAATGATTTTCAAGTGTTATTGTATTTCACCCCGATGTTCTACAGAAAAAGAGACTTCCAATGAAAATAGAAAGAGGCACTGAAGGATTGAACAATGTGGACATCAGCTGGATTCCTCAGGAAACCCTTCATGCCATGAGTATGTTAACACTTGTAAGGTTTCTCGAGTAGGCACTTGTTTCATCTACCCAGTCACAGCATCACACTTCCTGCAACCTCCTCAAAGTTTTGTGATGTTTGACTGGCCATCGCTGTACTTGTGTGCCTTTTATGTCTGCTCTGCATGACAATAGCAGCAGAAAAATGGTTGATCCTCTCTTCTTCTCTTAGACAAACCATCTCCCAAAACATCTCCACGGAAACGAGCTAAGAGGGCAGCTGGTGCCGACCAGTAAGCCAGCTAGTATCCAGCTAGCCATCGTCACGGTCTGTCAGGTTTTCAGAGGGCATTTTCTCATCAACCACAGTACCCTAACTCCCATCCGCAGCGGCTCAAGATTCCTGGAACCCAGTTTCCAGCTCAAGCAATATGGGGAATACAGTCACCATCTGTGTGCCTCTCACCTGTGAGCTCCTTCTTTACAGTCAAAGCTCCTTAGTGTGCAAGGCCAATGACGTTGCTGGACACTGGTTTTCTGGCCAGAATGTGGCCGTTCACACAGACTCCTGCCTGAATGCTGATATGATTGAATTTTTAGTCGCTTTTTAAAAAGGGACTTATTTTTTGATCAGGGAAGGAAACAATTGATATCAGAGGTAGTGATTTAAATCAACATCTCACCATCTGTGCTGTGATGTCATGAGGGTACATTGAATTTTACATTCATTGTGTTTTTTATTCCTATGATTTCATGGACAGAAATGGCCATTGTGACTTCACAGCATTCAAAAGACATTCAGTTAAGATGGATCATCAAATTCTTACCCCACATGTCCAAACTGTTGTGCCTTATAATGACTTTACTGACAGTGCTCTGCTGAAACGTTGTAGCATTGATCAAAGCAATTTGTTCTTGGAATGTGTAGAATTTGCTTGATATTTTTGCTAATAGTACCTAAATGTTTTTGATACACAACAATGTACATTGAGTTTGGTCCAATTCTAAACTGATGCAATAACAGTATTATAAGGGGAGGGGGGGACAAAATATACCCTTGCTGCTCAGTGAAAGGCTCCACTCTTAACTTCTCCTTTGTTCATGGTGCAAGATGAAAATGGCTTGGGACATAGTCGTGTTCTCAAACTGCACACT
Source organism: Lampris megalopsis (assembly GCA_022114975.2). NCBI lineage: Eukaryota > Metazoa > Chordata > Actinopteri > Lampriformes > Lampridae > Lampris > Lampris megalopsis. Next base: position 4,223,741 of record JAJHIY020000431.1, read on the forward strand.
ACGATTTGTTAAACACTTTCAACTTATTTTTAAGTGCTGGACAGGAGGATATTTACTCAAAACTAATGTTCTGATGATTTGATGGTCCATGCCAGCATCAAGACACCTTTTTTCCTGAGGACACTATCAGAGGGACATGTTTTGACATTTAAGATTGATTCACTGTTCAATGTACAGTGTAATGCATTTTCTCAAGTTTGAAATGATCACGGTGGAAACCCAGCTGATAATGTCATGGGTGTCTCTGAAGCAACTGTTAGGATGTTAGGATGCTTTCATTACCACTTTCCCTGTATTTGTTAAAGAAATCAAACCTTCATTATATTTGAATGTTTTTTTTCATAGTTTCTACCTTGCTCTTAAATACATGACACCATCAAAAAGGTGACACAAACTGTGTGTGGCGCAACTTCCACTGGATTATATGGCCTACTTTATCATTATCCTCGAGTCACTATCACTTCAGCAGAACATGTTATCAGGGATGATCCTAAGGTTCCTTCTAAGATGATGGCGAGGTCCTGGGTACAGAGAGTATTTCACATACAGAGAAAAGAAAGGATTGCAATGTTATAGTGCGTCAAGAGCCGTCTTGTGCTGAGAGATACGTCAGCTGCAGTCAGCCGAATCAGAAAGAGGCCTACCAAGTGCTGTTCATGTCAAAAGCCCGGCCAACTGATGGTCACACGGCTCTAACACTATGTGAATTCATAAAGGACTTTGATGAACGGCTTAGAGGGCTCGAGGTACGCTGCGCTCAACTTGAAATGGGATACAGCATTTATGCCGAGGAAGACTGCCGTTGTCGTAGGTAAGGCTTTGCAAGTGTCAGACTTTGGATGGATGACAAGGGAAACGTCACTGATTTTTACCTGAGCTGTTTGAAGAGTTTTTTGTTATCCTCCACATCTTATTTTATCTAATTTGTCTTGCGCGGTTTTTCCATCACAAACACATGCTAGTGAAGACAGGTGTCATGTTCGCGAGACCGCACTACCGCCAGAATCAGGGCACATTTCTGAAGAGACATTGAGTGTCTATAAATACCACGTGCATGATGGTGTGATGTTGTGGAAAATCCATGGGCTGATCAAAAATAATGATGCCAATGGTCCACCATGTCTATAGGCCACTGATGACTTGAGAGAATCCTGGAGTGTAGGAGAAGACTGAGGTTGTTTAGCCTTCACTAAAGCTTATTTCAGCCTGCTGGGGTGGATCTTAAAATTAAATGATCAAGCTCCATATCATCTGACATTAAATTTGCAATGCGCTACCCACTTACATCTAACATTGTTGTTGCCCTATCTTAAACTATAAGTATTCGTTAAAGGAGCTTCGTAGAAGGAATATGCAAAACATTTTCTAATGCAAGGTGTGATATTTATAAGTGGGTTGCTATTTCTGAGCGGCATGCTGGCACAATGGTTAGAGCGGTCGCCTCACAGCAAGAAGGTTCCGGGGTTGAGCCCCGGGGTAGTCCAACCTCGAGGGTCATCCCGGGTTGTCCTCTGTGTGGACTTGGCATATTCTCCCCGTGTCTGCGTGGATTTCCTCCGGGTGCTCCGGTTTCCTCCCACAGTCCTCCCACATGTAGGTCAGGTGAATCGACCATACTAAATTGTCCCTAGGTGTGAATGTGTGTGTGTGTGTGAGCCCTGTGATGGCCTGGTGGTCTGTCCAGGGTGTCTCCCCACCTGCCGTCCAATGACTGCTGGGAAAGGCTCCAGCATCTCCGCAACCCTGAGAGCAGGATAAGCAGTTCGGATAATGGATGGATGGATGGGTTGCTATTTCTAAGTTAATCTATCTACAAACAAAATCACTTTAATCAAAAATAAAATAGAGCAGAGTAAAAAATAAAGCCCAGCCACTGAGGATCCATAAGCCAGTGCATTCTTAGTGCCGGTCCCAAGCCCAGTTAAATGGGGAGGGTTGCATCAGGAAGGGCATCCTTTGCCAAATCAAATATGCGGATCATAAATAAGATTTCCAAACCAGGTCGGTCAAGGTCCGGGTTACCAACAACAGCCACTGGTACTGTTAACCAGCAGGGTGCTGGTGGAAACTATGCTACTGTTGGGTGAAGGAGAAGGAGAGGGGGAAGGCATGTCCAGAGGCAGCAGGAGAGGAGGAAGGGTAGAAGTGTGGAGGTGAGAGTCGGAACTTTGAATGTTGGCACTATGACTAGTAAAGGGAGAGAGCTGGCTGACATGATGGAAAGAAGAAAGGTTGGCACACGGTGTGCAAGAGCCCAGGTGGAAGGGGAGTAAGGCCAGGAGTATCGGAGGTGGGTACAAACTCTTCTACCATGGTGCGAATGGGAGGAGAAATGGGGTAGGGGTCATTCTGAAGGAAGAGCATGTCAAGAGCATGCTGGAGGTGAAGACAGTGTCAGACAGAGTGATGAGTATGAAGCTGGAAATCGAAGGTGTGTTGCTGACGGTTATCAGCACACAAGCCCCGCAAGTCGGGTGTGAGATGGATGAAAAAGAAGAATTCTGGAGTGAGTTGCATGATGTGTTGGAGAGTGTACCCAAGGAGGAGAGAGTGGTGATTGGAGCAGACTTCAATGGACATGTTGGTGAAGGGAACAGAGGTGATGAGGAGGTGACAGGTAGCTATGGTGTCAAGGAGAGAAATGTGGAAGGACAGATGGTGCATTTAACAAAAAGGAAGGAAATGGCTGAGGTGAATACATATTTCAAGAAGAGGGTGACGTACAAGAGTGGAGGAAAGTGCACACAGGTGGACTATATCTTATGTAGAAGGCGTGATCTAAAAGGGATTGGAGACTGCAAGGTGGTGACAGGGGAGAATCAGATGGTGGTCTGTAGGATGACTTTGGAGACCAAGAAGAGGAAGCGAGTGAAGACACAGCCGAAGATAAAATGGTGGAAGTTGAAGAAGGAAGACTGTTGTGTGGAGTTCAGGCAGGAGTTAAGACAGGCACTGAGTGTTAGTGAAGAGTTGCCAGATGGCTGGACAAGCACTGCAGAAATAGTGAGGTAGACAGCTAGGAAGGTACTTGGTGTGTCATCAGGATAGAGGAAGGAAGACAAGGAGACTTGGTGGTGGAATGAGGAAGTTCAGTCAATTATACAGAGGAAAAGGTTGGCAAAGAAGAAGTGGGATAGTCAGAGAGATGAAGAAAGTAGACAGGAGTACAAGGAGATGCAGCGTAAAGCAAAGAGAGAGGTGGCAAAGGCAAAGTAAAAGGTGTATGGTGAGTTGTATGACAGGTTAGACACTAAGGAAGGAGAAAAGGACTTGTACCGATTGGCTAGACAGAGAGACCGAGCTGCGAAGGATGTGCAGCAAGTTAGGGTGATGAAGGATAGAGATGGAAATGTGCTGACGAGCGAAGAGAGTGTGCTGAGAAGGTGGAAGGAGTACTTTGATGGGCTGATGAATGAAGAAAATGAGAGAGAGAGAGAAGGTTGGATGATGTAGGGATAGTGAACCAGGAAGTGCAGTGGATTAGCAAGGAGGAAGTGAGGGCAGCTATGAAGAGGATGAAGAGTGGAAAGGCAGTTGGTTCTGATGACATACCTGTGGAGGCATGGAGGTGTTTAGGAGAGATGGCAGTGGGTTTTTTAACTAGACTGTTTAACACAATCTTGGAAAGTGAGAGGATGCCTGAGGAGTGGAGAAGAAGCCTACTGGTACCGATTTTCTAGAATAAGGGCGATGTGCATGTAACCTGCACGACAGGGGAATGGGCCTATGCTTGCGCAGAGACAGTTTACAGTCTAATGTCTAAGTTCAGTGGAGATTGGTGTAGGTTTTTTTCTAGACCAGATTCTAGTACTCACCCCAAAGACAACACACACACTCGTGGGTATAGTTTACAATAAAAAAACCAATTTATTTCAACAGTTCAAAGTAAAGTTATTTCAATATCAATACTAAATTAGATGTGTTATATATATATATATATAGTATATATATATATATTTTACTCTATTATACTTTTTAAAAGTTCTTCCTAATATTCTATTTATTGTCTATATCTATCTATATTCTATTTTATACCCCTCTAATATATTACTTATGCAGCCATATTCTACACTAACAAATTAAAGAAAATAATCCAAAATAAAGTATGAGTGCACTCAAAGAAAATAATAAAGAAAAGAAAAGGGGGAATGATTCAGTCTTCCAATCTGTGCAAGGTGCAATGTCCAGATCCTACCACAATCACAGGGGCAAGTTAATGTAGAGGCGATGATGATGAATCCAAATCCAGGGCGATGATGGGGGCAATCCAAAGGGGGTATCCAAGGGTTCCAAAAGGTGTAGCAAGGGGGGTTGTTCGGGGTACTAAAAAAACCAGTTTTTTAGCTTTGGCTAGCGGCTCACCAAGGAAGCTTCGTGGGAGGGATCTTTTTTGTCGTAGTTCAAATGTCCTGTAGCTCAAATATCCGTAGTTCAAATATCAATAATTCAAGTATCCATAGTCAAAGTTGTCCGTATTTCTAAATATCCGTGTTTCTCTTCTCTATTGTTGACGGTTGTTTGTATGGTTTAAACTCTGTAGCTCGTGTGCCTCCTAGAGGCTACTCGTGGAACTTACATACGTCACAGGGTACATGTAATCATGTGGGTTACATGCAGAACTGCAGCAACTACAGAGGTATAAAGTTGATCAGCCACAGCATGAAGACATGGGAAAGAGTAATAGAAGCTAGGTTAAGAGGAGAGGTGATGATCAGCGAGCAGCAGTATGGTTTCATGCCATGAAAGAGCACCACAGATGCGATGTTTGGTTTGACAATGTTGATGGAGAAGTATAGAGAAGGCCAGAAGGAGTTGCATTGTGTCTTTGTAGATTTAGAGAAAGCATACGACAGGGTGCCGAGCGAGGAGGTGTGGTATTGTATGAGGAAGTCAGGAGTTGCAGAGAAGTATGTAGGAGTGCTGCAGGATATGTATGAGGGAAGTGTGACAGTGGTGAGGTGTGTGGTTGGAATGACAGATGGGTTCAAGGTAGAGGTGGGATTACATCAAGGATCGGCTCTGAGCCCTTTCTTGTTTGCAATGGTGATGGACAGGTTGACGGACAAGATCAGGCAAGAGTCTCTGTGGACTATGATGTTTGCGGATGACATTGTGATCTGTAGCGAGAGTAGGGTGCAGGTTGAGGAGAGCCTGGAGAGGTGGAGGTATGCACTGGAGAGAAAAGGAATGAAAGTCAGTAGGAGCAAGACGGAATACCTATGCATGAATGAGAGGGAGGACAGTGGAATGGTCAGAATGCAAGGAGTGGAGGTGACGAAGGCATATGAGTTTAAATACTTGGGGTCAACTGTCCAACCTAATGGGGAGTGCAGTAGTGGGTGGAGAAGAGTGTCAGGAGTGATTTGCATTAGAAGGGTACCAGCAAGAGTTAAAGGGAAGGTTTACAGGATGGTAGTGAGACCAGCTATGTTATATGGTTTGGAGACAGTGACACTGATGAAAAGACAGGAGGCAGAGCTGGAGGTGGCAGAGATGAAGATGATAAGATTTTCACTGGGAGTGATGAAGAAGGACAGGATTAGGAATGATTATATTAGAGGGACAGCTCAAGTTGGATGGTTTGGAGACAAAGCAAGAGAGGCAAGATTGAGATGGCTTGGACATGTGTGGAGGAGAGAAGCTGGGTATATTGGGAGAAGGATGCTGAAGATGGAGCTGCCAGGGAAGAGGAAAAGAGGAAGGCCAAAGAGGAGGTTTATGGATGTGGTGAGGGAAGACATGCAGGTGGCTGGTGTGACAGAGGAAGATGCAGAAGACAGGAAGAAATGGAAACGGGTGATCTGCTGTGGCGACCCCTAACAGGAGCAGCCGAAAGCAGTAGTAGTAAACTGAGTGTCATCAGTATAAAAATGGTAAAGAGGCAGCATGTATATAGAAAACAAAAAGGGGCCAAGAACTGAGCCTCGAAGAGACACCACAGCTCAACTGAGCCATCAAGGAAGCAGAGTTACCCAGAACAACAGAAAAAGTTCTTTTGGAGAGATAAAGGCAGCACTTGAGTCTAAAAGAAGTAAAATCGAGCGATCGCCTCTGTTTGCAGTCAGTAGTAGGTCATTAGTAACCTTAACTGTCTTGTTACTATGAAACCAGACTGGAAACTGTTAAAAACACTATTAGTGTTCATAAAACCAGTCAGTTGAGATGAAATTACTCTCTCCAGCAACTTAGATAAAAAAGACAATTTGGAGATTGGTCTGTAGTTATTTAAGGACAGGGGATCCAAATTAATTTTCTTCAGCAATGGATGAACAATGGTATCTTTAAACTGTCTGCAAAACAACCAAAGGCCGGAGAATTATTAAGAATTTGCAGAATAACGGGGCTTACAGTTGAAAATACCTCCTTGAGCAGCTTAGTGGGAATGATTCTAAGGTACAGGAGGAGGATTTCATATTGGAGACTGTACTCTCTAACCCTGAAATTGTAATTGGTTGAAACTGGGAAAAAGAGGCAGAATTAACATGGGGAACGGAAATAATACAAGGGCCATGCTCGATTTGGGATCTGATATTCTCCACCTTATTTACAAAATGAGTGAGACATTTTTCGGACAGCTCAACATCAGGTTCCAAAAAAAGAAGTAGCGGGACCATTCATAATGGAATCGATTACCCTAAAGAGAGGGACGATTCATAATGGGATCAATGACCCTAAAGAGAGGGACCATTCGTAATGGAATCAATGACCCTAAAGAGAGGGACCATTCATAATGGAATCGATTACCCTAAAGAGAGGGACCATTCATAATGGAATCAATTGCCCTAAAGAGAGGGACCATTCACAATGGAATCAATTGCCCTAAAGAGAGGGACCGTTCATAATGGAATCAATTACCCTAAAGAGAGGGACCATTCATAATGGAATCAATTACCCTAAAGAGAGGGACTATTCATAATGGAATCAATTACCCTAAAGAGAGGGACCGTTCATAATGGAATCAATTGCCCTAAAGAGAGGGACCGTTCATAATGGAATCAATTACCCTAACGAGAGGGACCGTTCATAATGGAATCAATTACCCTAAAGAGAGGGACCGTTCATAATGGAATCAATTACCCTAAAGAGAGGGACCATTCATAATGGAATCAACTGCCCTAAAGAGAGGGACCATTCATAATGGAATCAATTACCCTAAAGAGAGGGACCATTCATAATGGAATCAATTGCCCTAAAGAGAGGGACCATTCATAATGGAATCAATTACCCTAAAGAGAGGGACCATTCATAATGGAATCAATTACCCTAACGAGAGGGACCATTCATAATGGAATAAATTACCCTACAGAGACATTTAGGGTTGTGGTTATTTCTAGATATCAATTGAGAGAAGTAGGCTGATCTCATATCCTTAACTGCCTTCTGGTGAACTAACATTAGGTTTTTAAGGGTGTTATGTACTAATTCAGACTTGTTGATCTTCCAGTGTCGTTTAGATTTTCTGCAGAGTTTTCTATGGGTACAAGTGTGAGCATTCAGCCAGGGGAGGTTAACTGATTTTTGCTTCCTAGTTTTAAACGGTGTAATTTGATCAAGGATGGGTAGGAAATGATCATTGAAGGAATTGAACAGTGCATCTGAATTGAGAAGGGGTATAGAGGGATTAAAAGAGGATGAATTAACTGCAGATCCAGCGTTGAGAATGCCAGTGTGTTTTAGGATGGCGACTAGGAATAGAGAGCTGTTGTGGAACTTTGAGAACAAGTTTTGTGGTCAGTAACAAGCATATCCACCAGATTAAGACACCCAAGAGAGAAACCAGATGAGAGTACATGGTCTAAAATGACGCCTTTGGAAATATAACACTCCTTCCCTCAACTAGCATGTTATGCATGCACCCCATCACATAATTTCATATTCCATTCAAGACTTTCATACACAAATGTTTATCTCATGTGTGAATTAAGTTCATTTCAAACACAAATGAGTCCCACCGCCCTTACTTACTTTTGCTAGGCCTGTCAAGCTTTTCAGACCCATCCAGGAAGGAGCCGGAAACACCAAAACATGAAGGAAGAAATCAGCGCATTCCCAGAGAAAACAAGTGATATGGTTTGGAGTAATCCATCCTTAATATCATCCCGTGCAACGCAGAAGGGCTTACAGTATGTGGTGGAGGGATACATTCAGAATATTGAAATAAACACTGATTTGCATGGACTCAGGGCCACTGGGAGTGACTATAATTGAGGGTAAAGCTTACCATCACATCCAGAGAAAGAGAAACCCCATCAACTAATCAGGAAACACACCCAAAATAACATTGTGGACCAATTGTGTTCTTGCACTGCAGGGTAAGTTAATATTTCATTTATTATTGGAATATTTTTCATAATCCATTGTCAACATCATCCTTTTATAGTGTTGGGTACACCACGATGTTCTTTTGTCCAGGCTATTCCGGGGTTCTGCATGGGCCCCTGGGGGACCGGGTGGCTGGGGGATACGCAGCGGGGCCGGAGGAGTCGCCCCGCCATTTTGTTAACCTTCGGACTGGGATTTTCCATGAATTAAGACCAACGAGGGGCCGCCCTGAACGAGTTGCCATGGTCGATTGGCTGGTCACCACCTGGAGCTAGCGGAGGGGGAGAAAGGTGTAAAACAGGCTGCCGGATATATGCTGAGTTCATGACACGAAGGAATTGGGGAATTACAAACTCTAACTCGGACAATGTGATTTGAGTGCATGGTCTGGTTGGACATTTTGCTCGGAAACTCGTGCAGAAATTCAGTGCCCCGATTGTGCCAATTGTCCTGTTTTACCCATCAGGCACTGCGTGCAGATTGTCAGTTGTTATTAAATGTTTTGTAAGTGTTTCATGTGGTTTATGTGTTTATGTGATTACTATTTGTTGTGGTGTAATTGCAGTTGTCATTCTGTTGTGTTGTGTAACCTTGTAACTGAAACCCTGAACAACTTTGTTGTTCGAGTTGATGACCCCCATGCATTGTGTCACATTTCGGTAAGTTCTTGTTTCTGTGTGAGTTCAATAAAGGGGCTGCAAAGTTACCTTTGTTGTTGCTTCTACGTTCGCCACAGTAATATATTTGTAGCTTCCAACAGAGTTTATGATCTATAATCAATCCCAATAATTTTGTTTCAAATACTTTTTCAATTTCAACTCCATTTAACTTCCGTTTTATTTCACAATTAACCATAAAACCACCAAACACCATACATTTTGTTTTATTTTCATTTAGTGATAACTTATTAATATCAAACCATTTTTTAAAAGATTCTCAAGTTCGTTTCTACTGTTTTCAACAATTCGTTCATGTCCTCCCCAGAACAAAATACATTTGTATCATTAGCAAACGTAACAAATTTCAACGTATTAGATACCATAAAATATCATTTAAATACATTAGGTCCCAATACTGAACCTTGTGGAACACCACAAGTTACTCTTCTTAGATGTGATTCTGTGTTTTCAATTTTCACATATTGAAACCTATTATTTAAATAACTTCTTAACCAGCGTCGGGTGACACCTGTTATACCATGGCGTTCCAACTTCTGCAAGAGTAAGGAATGATCGATTGTGTCAAATGCTTTACATCTACATCTACTACTACTACTACTACTACTACTACTACTACTACTACTACTACTACTAATAATAATAATAATAATACTTTCAGCTGCTCCCGTTAGGCGACGCCACAGTGGATCATCCGTTTCTATTTCTTCCTGTCTTCTGCATCTTCCTCCATCACACCAGCCACCTGCATGTCCTCCCTCACCACATCCATAAACCTCCTCTTTGGCCTTCCTCTTTTCCTCTTCCCTGGCAGCTCCATATTCAGCATCCTTCTCCCAATATACCCAGCATCTCTCCTCCACACATGTCCGAGCCATCTCAATCTTGCCTCTCTTGCTTTGGCAAATGCTTTACATAAATCAATTAAAACACCAACAGTGTTTTGCTTCGTATCTACTGCTGTTGCTATATTTTCTACAAAATCCATCACTGCTATAGATGTCGATCAATTGCTCCTAAACCCATATTGATGGTCCCTCAATAACTCATATTTGTTAATAAAGTCATCAAGTCTATTTACAAATAATTTTTCAAGTAATTTAGAAAATGGAGGTAGTAAAGACACAGGTCTATAATTTGATACAATATGTTTGTCACCATTTTAATAGATTGGAACCACCTTAGTCATTTTTATTTTATCAGGAATAATACCTGTTAGAAAATATTTATTATATATATAAGTTAAAGGTTTGAGGACACAGTCATTTACTTCTTTTATTAATGACATATCAATAGTATAACCATTAGTGGATTTTTTATTCTTAAACTTTCTAACCACTTCTACCACATCACTCTCACAGAGACCACCCAGGAACATTGAATTTCTGTTGTCAAATACAAAATCAAAATCAAAATTACTGTCTTCATCTGTAGGAGGGTTAATTTCCTGTGCCAAATTTGGGCCTATCTTAACAAAAAAATCACTAAACCCATTTACAATTTCCTCTACATTTTCAATAACTGAATTACCATTTTTTACAAAGTATGATGGAAAATTCCTTTTACTGCTATTTTTAATTATTTCATTCAGCACACTCCAGATAGCCCTAATGTTATATTTATGCTTTTGCAAAAGCTGATTATAATATTCTTTTTGTTGTGATCTCATAATACATATTAATTTTCTGCACTACAATCAGGGAATTCTGGGTCAACACTGGCATCTGATTCATACCACACCATGTAGCATAAACTGTACCTGCCAAATCGACTGAAGGAGGGTCCTGTTGTATTGACACCTCCTTAACAGGTGGTTTCCCTACCGCCTCCTCCTCCACAGTCACAGTGGGACCTGCAAGGGCTTTAGCCTCCAAAAGATACACAGAATGAAAAGGCTGCTGGATAGTCTTCCTCCGGAACCTTAGTCTCCACCACCTCACATGGCGTGGTGGGAGACAAATGCGGGGTCACCACTACCTGTTTCTGGGCCAGCCAAATCGTTTCCCAACAAGAAAGTCACACCCTGTACAGGTAACTCGGATACTACCCCCACCTGGGCATATCCCACAAAAACATTGGTTCTTACAAACACTCCATACAAGGGAGCAGCACAATATGCACCATTAAACCTTTTAATTGGGACAAATGTCCCTAAAGCAGCTGCTTTAGGCAGATCAATACTGCGGCTACCAAGCTGTGTCTCTGAGAACAGTCACGGTGGTCTCAGCCATCCCTTCCTCAACCGCAGCCATCCCTTCAGACAGAAAACCTTCAAACAGTTCTAACCCTGATTTTCTCCCGGCTTTCACAGGCCCTAACATGAGATTCACACCCATAAGGTTACAAGCAATGGAACGACCTCCTTCCATTCTTGGCATCTCTTTTTCTGAAGCACCAAACAAGAAGATCTAAGATGACCAGGTTTACCACAGTAGTGACAGATGAAGGAAGGAGGCTGGCCACCATGGTGAGAATTCACAGGGAAACGCCAACCACCACCATTTCTATCACCCACATTCACAGGGGGGCTCCAATCACCACCTGTTCTATCATGCTGGTGCTCCTCCACATCCCCTGGCCTCCTAGCCTGACCACTAGGCTTATCACACCAAGAATCTTTATGAACAAGAACATAATTGTCAGCCTTAGATATGGCTGAAACCCCCTGCTCATTCAAGTGCATCTGTATGACCTTCGGCAGGCTCTGCTTGAACTGCTCCAATACCATTAGCTCACGCAGCTCCTTTATGTCATACACTTTACTCATTTACAAAACACAGTTTCCTGTTGCCATGAAAAATCCACATATAAATCTGATCTGGTTTTAGCCTTTCAGTCCTAAATTGCTGTCTATAGGACTTCAGCACCAACTCATATGCCTCCAGGACTCCCTGCTGGACCTGATCATTGTCATCACAGTCACTCAGGTCAAGAGCAACATAAGCTTCGTGAGTCTTTCATGTAAATAAGGCCTGTATAAGCATCACCCAATGTTCTTGGGGCCAGGCTCGCTGCATGGCAACCTTTTCAAACATGTCAAGAGAGAACATTTTTTTGGTTTTAACTTAAATCCATGCTGCTTTAGCCATTTGAAAACCACATCTAATCTCTCACAGTGGCTATCAAAGTCCTGGGAGAAGACTATAATGTCATCCAGATAGACAAGTAGTATGTCAAAGGTTAGATCACCAAGGACCAACCCCATCAGCCATTGGAATATGGCCGGAGCGTTGCACAATCCAAACAGCATCTGAGTCCACTCAAATAGGCCAAGTGGGGTTGTGACTGAGGTTTTCTCCTGGTCGCTTTCACTCATTGCTACTTGGAAATAACCGGCAATCATGTCTAGTTTTGAAAATAGTTGCACACTACCCAGTGCGTCCAACAACTCCTCAACACATGGAAGTGGATATGCATCCTTTGCACATCACCTGGTTCAGCTGCCTACAATCACAGCAAAAGCACACAGTCCTGTCTTTCTTAATAACTATCACTGCGGACGAGGCCCATGGACTTGAGCTCTCCTTGAAAATCCCCTGGCTAACAAGCTCCTGCACATGCCCCTTAAACTCTTGAAAGACTTGTGGTGGAACCCTAACGGTGTCTCTGTTTGATGGGAGCTACCTTGTCTGTGGGGATACTGTGGCTTACTGAGGTTGTGTAACCAAACTCATTCTCATCCTCTGAAAACACATATTTGTGCTTGGCTAACAGATGCCTAAGCTGCTGATATTGAGACTCTGTGAGATTGTGGATGTTTGCCTGGACTGGGATGGGTAACTGTCAGCCCTGTCCTCTATCACACTAGTCTCAGTCTGACCTACCTGCTTAATCACCAATGCCCCTTCCGTCTCCCCGACCTGCACTACCTCCTTTGGGAGCACATGTTTTGGCTTGCTCACCACTGCTATTCTCGCCCTTGGCATTAATCGTAGAGCCCTCCTGCTCGTATTCATTACCCTGACCAGGACCTTACTGCACATAGTCTTGGCTAGGATGTTAGCTACTAAAAGCCGCTTTGGTAAACCTATCTCCTGTGTGGCCTCTACCAGTATCTGACACTCTACTTTGGGTGGAACCCTGCAATGACCTTCCACCACCCTCTCACTCACTGGGGGAATGATAAGTGGCTCTCTGCCTGCAACTTTGACAAACCCTACCTGGCCATCTGGGCCTGTGCATGAGGTTTCTTTCCTCACTTTAGCTATCAGTTGGTCTCCCCCTCATGAAGGCTATAGGACTCCATCTAAATGTGGTCACCCCCTGCTGCAGCTGCAAAGAGTGTCTCAAGGTCTCCTATGACATTCATCCCTACAATGCCTGGGAGCCCATCTGAATTATCGAGGTGTGGGTATGTATCAGTTAGCACGAAATTGCACTTTTTACCAGTTCCTCTCCCAGTGCATTCTATCTCTACCTCCAAGCAGCCTAACACCAGGATGTCAAGTCCATTTGCTGCTGTGAGTTCGATCCAACTGGCCAACATCATCCCATCCATCCATCCATCCATTCATTCATTCATTATCCAAACCGCTTATCCTGCTTTCAGGTTCACGTGATGCTGGAGCCTATCCCTGCAGTCATTGGGCGGCAGGCGGGGAGACACCCTGGACATGCTGCTAAGCCATCACGCCCACACACACACACACACACACACACACACACACACACACACACACACACACACACCTAGGGACAATTTAGTACAGCCTATTCACCTGACCTACATGTCTTTGGACTGTGGGAGGAAACCTGGAGCACCCAGAGGAAACCCACACAGACACGGCGAGAATATGCAAACGCCACACAGAGGACAACCCTAAGATGACCCCCAAGTCTGGACTACCCCAGGACTCGAACCCAGCACCTTCTCGCTGTGAGGTGACTGTGCTAACCACTGCACCACTGTGCCCCCCAGACAGTTCTTATTTTATTTAAAATAGATTTTTATCTTATATAGTGTATTTTGTGTACATTTAATGCTATATCCAAAGCTGAACTTATAACAGCCAGAGAGATCTTTGGTGTGAGAAGTTGACAAAATATTATTTTCACCATCCTATTTACTCTGACAACTCATGATAGAAGTGACAATTTGTTCATGAGTTCAGAATCAGAATTGCTTTAACATAGACAATCAATAAAAAAGTGTTTTTTTTTCAACGCTAATAGTGCTATCGTTCATATTCAAAGAGTCATGGAACAGGCTGAAAATCCTGCTTTTGCAGCCATCCAGTAGTTGAAATGTCCCATTGCTGCTGGCTCTCTCCCATAGAAGCTATCAAAACATGAGCATAGCATCTGTCATGTCACCCATAGTTTCCTGAAGGGGCAACATGTTAGCCATAGCTTAGCTGCTTGCACTTCTAGCTAGCTACTAGTGTTGGTGAAATACAGTGGTGTGAAAAAGTGTTTGCCCCCGTCCTGATTTCTTATTTTTTGCATGTTTGTCACACTTAAATGTTTCAGATCATCAAACAAATTTAAATGTTAGACAAAGATAACACAAGTAAACACAAAATGCAGTTTCTTCATGAAGGTTTTTATTATTAAGGGAAAAGAAAAATCCAAACCTACATGGCCCTGTGTGAAAAAGTGATTGCCCCCCCCTGTTAAAACATAAATTAAGTGTGGTTTATCACATCTTTGGAAAGCTGAGTTCAATTTCTCTAGCCATACCCAGGCCTGATTACTGCCACACCTCTTCTCAATCAAGAAATCACTTAAATAGGACCTGCCTGACAAAGTGAAGTAGACCAAAAGATCCTCAAAAGCTAGACATCATGCTGCGATCCAAAGACATTCAGGAACAAATGAGAAACAAAGTAATTGAAATCTATCAGTCTGGAAAAGGTTATAAAGCCATTTCTAAAGCTTTGGGACTCCAGCGAACCACAGTAAGAGCCATTATCCACAAATGGCGAAAACATGGAACAGTGGTGAACCTTCCCAGGAGTGGCCGGCCGACCAATTTACCCCAAGAGCGCAGCAACAACTCATCCGAGAGGTCACAAAAGACCCCACAACAACATCCAAAGAACTGCAGGCCTCACTTGCCTTAGTTAAGGTCAGTGTTCATGACTCCACCATAAGAAAGAGACTGGGCAAAAATGGCCTGCATGGCAGAGTTCCAAGACGAAAACCACTGCTGAGCAAAAAGAACATAAAGGCTCATCTCAGTTTTGCCAGAAAACATCTTGATGATCCCCAAGACTTTTGGGAAAATACTCTGTGGACTGACGAGACAAAAGTTGAACTTTTTGGAAGGTGTGTGTCCCATTACATCTGGCCTAAAAGTAACACAACATTTCAGAAAAGGAACATCATACCAACAGTAAAATATGGTGGTGGTAGTGTGATGGTCTGGGGCTGTTTTGCTGCTTCAGGACCTGGAAGACTTGCTGTGGTAAATGGAACCATGAATTCTGCTATCTACCAAAAAATCCTGAAGGAGAATGTCCGGCCATCTGTTCGTGACCTCAAGCTGAAGCAAACTTGGGTTCTGCAGCAGGACAATGATCCAAAACACACCAGCAAGTCCACCTCTGAATGGCTTAAGAAAAACAAAATGAAGACTTTGGAGTGGCCTAGTCAAAGTCCTGACCTGAATCCGATTGAGATGCTGTGGCATGACCTTAAAAAGGCGGTTCATGCTCGAAAACCCTCCAATGTGGCTGAATTACAACAATTCTGCAAAGATGAGTGGGCCAAAATTCCTCCACGGCGCTGTAAAAGACTCATTGCCAGTTATCGCAAACGCTTGATTGCAGTTGTTGCTGCTAAGGGTGGCCCAACCAGTTATTAGGTTTAGGGGGCAATCACTTTTTCACACAGGACCATGTAGCTTTGGATTTTTTTTCCCCTTAATAATAAAAACCTTCATTTAAAAACTGCATTTTGTGTTTACTTGTGTTATCTTTGTCTAATATTTAAATTTGTTTGATGATCTGAAACATTTAAGTGTGACAAACATGCAAAAAAATAAGAAATCAGGAAGGGGGCAAATACTTTTTCACACCACTGTACATATTAAACAATTGCTCTTTTACTCAATGACGTAAATTTGTGTCAGACACAATTTTACAACTTTGTGAAAGAGAGAGAGAGAGAGAGAGAGAGAGAGAGAGAGAGAGAGAGAGAGAGAGAGAGAGAGAGAGAGAGAGTAAGAAATCACCACTTCCGGGTAGACGCTCTGTGCCACTGCTCGGCTGTTGTCGGCTGGATTCGCTGTTGTTTTCTTTTTTGTCTTCGTCGCGTTTTGTGTGTCTGTGTGTTGTTTACATCGGAGAGCACCGCTGGCGTCGTGTGCGGCTGCCGCTTCTCCCACCATCTTGTCTTTCCCCCTCTCTGTCCGTGTTGTTTCGGCCCTCCGTGCTAGCCGCCTATTAGCTAACTGGCTAAGCTTTACGTGAGCTCTGACCTTCTGGTTCTCCACGCTAGCTGGCGGATCTGGCTTCGTCCCCCAACCCCCGCTGGATTATCTACTTTACTTTCCCTCGGCAGGGGACACTATCCCTCTTCGGGCCACCATCAACTGGGACTAGCGTGATGTGGACCTCACCATCCCTGGCGGCGGCACTCCCCTGCATATGGTGAGTAGCTAGCCTCACCCCATCCGTGCTCTGCGCTACCCCTCTTACGTTTCCAGCGTTACTAAGCCACCCGTCTCATGGAACCAACTCTCTGCTGCCCTCTTCTGATTTTATTTACGCTACCCCCCTTATTACGACTACAGAGAATACCCTGGTTTCCCGTTTTATTAGCTTCCCTCCTCCTCCCTTACACTACTCTCCTGATGAACTCCTGTCCCTCAACAAAAACTACCGGCTATCCTCTGTTGCACGCACCTCTGCTCTGTCTGCTGGCGTCCTCCGCTGCCGCCGTGATCTTCATCACGGCCCGAGACACTTCCGTCATCTACATCCTTCACTAACCCCGATACGATATCCCACATCCAAACCCTATGCTCCCACCGACCCCCCCTCCACTGCACCCCCCCGCACTACTAACCTGGACAACCTCAGACCTCTCCAGCATGCCCCCACTACGTTGCCCTCTCATTCCATCAACCTTGCCCTCCTTAACACCCGATCACTAAATAACAAAGCCCTTATCCTACATGAAACAATCACTGATAATGAATTTGACTTTCTCCTGCTCACTGAAACCTGGCAACAACCTGGCGACTTTTTCTCCCTCAACGAAGCACCCCCCCCCCGGTTTTGGCTACATCTGCAGACCCCGTCCCTCCCGTCGTGGAGGTGGTCTTGTTGTTTTATTCAGTTGGGATTTCAGGACCACTGAGCTCTCACTCCCCACCGTCTCATCATTTGAACTCCTCGCTTTTAAAACCTGCTCAATGGCTGTCATTCTCATCTACCAGCCACCCACACCAAATCAATCTTTCCTGTCTGACCTCTCTGAACTCCTCACAATAGCCTCATCTCTCTCCTCACACTTACTACTGCTTGGTGATTTTAACATCCACATTGATTTACCCACCTTTAAGTTTGCATCAGAATTCATCACTCTATTGGACAATTTCAACCTCACCCAGCGCGTCACTTTCCCCACCCATGTCAAAGGCCATATCCTTGACCTGGTCTGCTCTGTCAATCTACCGATACACAACATCCATCCATCCCCATTTCCTCTGTCAGACCATAATCTCATCCAGTTCACTATTCCATCCCCAACTCCTCGGCCACACCTCCTCAGAGAAATAACATTCTGCAATGCTAAATCTATTGACCCCCTCCAACTCTCTGATCTGCTCTCTACTGCTCTCCCCCTGGAACCAGCCTCTACCTTACCTGATGATCTCACCAATCACCTCAACGTCACTCTGTCTGCCTCCCTCAACACACTGGCCCCTCTCAAAACAAAAACAGTCTCCTTCAACACCTCTGCACCCTGTTTCACACCTGAGCTCTGCACAATGAAACAGACTGCCCGCCAACTGGAATGACTCGCCAAGAAAACATCTCTCACTGTACATCAAGAAGCCCACAACCTCGACCTCTCTGCCTACAAAGATGCTCTCACTGCCGCCAAGTCTGTCTATTTTTCCACCATCATTAATGATTCCACCCTCTTCTCCACTGTAAACAACCTCCTCAAGCCCCGTGCCGATGCCCTCTCCAACTCTACTGCTGAACAATGCAACTAATTTCTCCAGTTTTTTGCAGACAAAATCGCCGCTATCAACAAATCACAGTCCCCTGCATCTGACTCAGCAGCACCTACTCCGGCCCTTCTTCTCCCCATTCCTCTTGACCTCCCTACCGCTCCCCCTGATTGCCGCCTCTCCTGGTTTGTTCCAGTTGCCCCTACCACTATCTCTGAACTCATCAGCTCATCAAAATCCACAACCTGCTCCCTTGATCCCCTCCCCACCCCTCTACTGAAGAAACGCCTCCCTGCCCTATGCCCCTACCTCACCAACCTTTTCAATTCCTCATTGCCCCATGGAATTGTCCCCTCGCCTACAAAACTGTAGCTGTCACCCCAATTATCAAGAAACCTGGTCTTGATCCATCCTGCCTCAACCACTACTGGCCAATTTCCAATCTCCCCTTCCTCTCTAAAACGCCGGAACACATTGTCGCCACACAACTCCAAACCTACCTACACTCCAACAACCTACTCGAACCCCTCCAGTCTGGTTTTCGCCCACTCCACAGCACTGAAACTGCACTCCTTAAAGTACTTAATGACCTCCTCATCTCTGCTGATACTGGAGCCCTTAACATCCTCATCCTCCTCAACTTGAGTTTAGCCTTCGATACTGTGAGCCACAACATCTTGCTCACCAGATTGAAAGATATCGGTATTAAAGGCACCGTACTCAGCTGGCTCCAGTCCTACCTCTCCAACAGGTCACACTTCATCTCACTTCACAACCACTCCTCTGTTCCATCCACAGTCACACAAGATGTTCCCCAAGGTTCTGTAATCGGCCCACTCCTTTTCATCATCTACATCCTCCCTCTTGGTCAGATTCCCCGCCATTTCAACTTGGGACTTCCACTGTTATGCTGATGACACCCAGATATACCTCAGCACCAAATCCCCTCACAATCCACCCCTCTCTCACATCAACTCCTGTCTGTCTGCAGTTAAAGTCTGGATGCAGCAAAACCTTCTCAAACTCAACAGTGACAAAACTGAACTCCTCTTCATTGGCTTCAAGTGCACTCTCAGCCAAATCAACAACCTTGCACTCACCATCGATGGCACTACTGTCTCCCCTTCCCCCAGGCACGCAACCTTGGTGTGATCCTTGATCCCACCCTCTCCCTTGAGCCACATATCTGCCAAATGGTCAAATCCTCCTTCTACCACCTTCACAACATTGCAAAAATAAGATCCTCTCTCACATGCCCTGCTGCTGAGATATTGATCCATGCCTTCATCTCCTCCCGCTTCGATTACTGCAACTCACTCCTCTATGGCATCAGTGCTAGCTCTATCAGGAGACTCCAACTAGTCCAGAACGTATCCGCCCGACTTTTAACTTTCACCAAATCCTGGCACCACATCACCCCAGTCCTAAAAGATGTCCACTGGCTACTCATCTCCCACCAGATCAATTACAAACTCCTGGTTCTTACTTATATAAAGCTCTTCCCAAACTGGCTCCCCCATACCTCACCGATCTCCTCTCCTCCTACCAACCCTCTCAGTCCCTCAGATCCACCTCAGCCTCCCTTCTCTCTACCCCCAGGTCCAACCTCCGCGGCTTTGGTGACCGAGCCTTCTCCAGAGCAGCTCCCAGGCTCTGGAACTCAATTCCCCAAATCATTAGAGACTCAGAATCCTTCCCACTCTTCCAATCCCGTCTCAAGACACACCTTTTCTCCATTGCCTTCTCGTGCCCCCCCCCCCCGTCCGCTCATACACCCCTGGTCTGGGACAGGCTGGGGACTGAGCGCTTGACCTGCATCTGTGATTTATGTGATTTATGATGTTTGTTTTTCTTTCCCTTTATATTTGTCCAAGTCGGAGAGTACTGCTGGCGTCGTCTGTGGCTGCCGCTTCTTCCTCTCGTAGCCCCCCTTCCCATCCACCCCTGTATGTCTGTGTTATGTTCATCTGTCGTCTTGTTTCACTTCATTTATTGTAAAGCGACTTTGAGTACTAGAAAAGCGCTATATAAGATTGATTTATTATTATTATTATTATTATTATTAATCGTCCTCTAAACATTTGGAGTTTTCCATGCTCAGAGAGTTCCTTGAGAAGATTATACACATGGTTTATATTGTGCTGTGAACTGTGACGTTTGCTTTCAATTACTTCCCAATAGTGGTTACAGTTTCCTTCTTTGTCTGTTGCTTGTTTGGGCTGGTGAGGAAAGCCACAGGTGATCCTGCAGTCACTTTGAAGGAACTCCAGAGTTCAGTGGCAGAAACTGGAGTAATTCAATTCAATTCAATTCAATTCAATTTTATTGTCATTAAAAACAATGTGCAGGCACATGTTAAAAATGAAATGTACACGCAATGTACATGAATCAACCATATCACAGGCTCTCCATAAATCTGGCCTGTATTGGAAGGTGGCAAGAAAGAAGCTGTTGCTCAAAACTATGCATATAAAACACGCTTGGAGTTTGCTACCAACCATGAGAGAAACCCAGTTAGGATGTGGGTACAGGTTTTATGGTCAGATGAGATGGAAGTTGAGTTTTTTGGCCAAAACTCAAAGCGTTATGTGTGGTGCAAACCTAATACTGCTCATGCCCTAAAAAACACCCTCCCTACAGTGAATCATGGCGGCGGCAGCATAATGCTATGGGGTTGCTTTTCTTCTGCAGGCACTGGGAACCTTGTTCAAATTGAGCGAAGAATGGATGGAGCTAAATACAGGGAAATATTGGAAGTGACTGAAAATCGCAGTTCAGAGGCGCCATCCCACCAACCTGCAAGACCTGTACAAATTATGCCAAGAAGAATGGAGAAAAATTACTCCAGAAGAATGTGCAAAGCTTGAACATACTTACCCCAAGAGAATCATGGCTGTTACTGCAGCAAAAGGGTACTCTAGTATTGATATGTGGGGGATGAATACTTATGCAAGCACTATATTTTAGTTTTTAATTTATTTACCAAAAGTCAGCGAAACATAATTTATTTTAGTTTTGGGAACATGCTGTTAGAGTTTATGGGTTCACAAAAACAATATTGTTCAGGAACACATGTGAGTATCTTTCATCATCCAGAAATTAGTGATGACTGTCAAATGGTTGAATACTTTTGCAAGGCGCTGTATTTTTTGTTTTTATTAGGACCATAGGAAAGACTACTCTCTACTGGCACATCAACACCACTTGCGACAGCAACTGGTTTTTCCAGGAAGGTCTCCCATCCAAGTACTAGACAAGTCCACACCTGCTTAGCTTTCGTCATTTTTCAGAGCCGGTGTACATGTTGGTGCGGCTGCTGGCTGACTGTGATCTTGTCCGGATCCATTCCCCTCCCCATTTGCACGTAACTGTAAATGCATCCACATTAATTGGTTGTTTGTAATTACCTCACGTTTCAGAATTAATTGAATTTTGTCACCAAGTATATCTATAAGTATGGTGAGTTCTATCGCTTTCATACACAAAGTGAAAATTACACAACAGCTGCATCAAAGGTATGCAGTGACAAAAATGACCGATGATGGTTCAATCCCTGGAAGTGCAATAGAAGTTAGAACACAACTACAATTTAAAAAAGTTCAATATACGTGATGTCTCTCAACTTTACCAAGGCCCAGCATTTCTTTGTCTGTTATTGTAATGTGCTTTTATAATAAAGCATGTGTATGACATTCAACACTAGTTTATTAATTATGGTAACTATAACATGTTCCTGATACCTGCAATTATGATTCAGGATGTTTACCTCATGTATCTGTAATGTTACATACTATAGTGCAACTCCAATGTGTTGGCGTCTTGGACAAAGGGCAGAATTGTTTAAGAGATACCAACAAACCCTTCCACCACTACTTTACACCATGTTTTGTGTTAAGTATTTACACCAGGATTTCTGTGTTTAGGCTTTCCACCAAGATTTCTGTGTTTAGTCTTTACACCAGGGGTTCTGTGTTAAGTCTTTACACCGGGGTTTCTGTGTTTAGTCTTTACACCAGGTTTTCCGTGTTTAGTCTTTAAATCAGGGTGACTTTGTTTAGTCTTTACATCAGGGTTTCTTTGTTTAGTCTTTACATCAGGGTTTTGGTGTTTAGTCTTAATATAAAGGTTTCTGTGTTTAGTCTTTACACCAGGGTTACTATGTTTAGTGTTTACACCAGGGTTTGTGTTTAGTCTTTAACACCATGGTTTCTGTGTTTAGTCTTTACACCAGGGTTTCTGTGTTTAGTCTTTACACCAGGGTTTCTATGTTTAGTCTTTACACCAGGGTTTGTGATTTGTCTTTACACCAGGGTTTCTGTGTTAAGTCTTTACACCAGGGTTTCTGTGTTAAGTCGTTACACCAGTGTTTCTGAGTGTAGTCTTTACACCAGGGTTTCTGTGTTTAGGCTTTACACCAGGGTTTCTGTGTTTAGGCTTTACACCAGTGTTTCTGTGTTTAGGCTTTACACCAGGGTTTCTGTGTTCAGTCTTTACACCAGGGGTTCTGTGTTTAGGCTTTACACCAGGGTTTCTTTGTTTCATCTTTAAATCAGCGTTTCTTTGATTAGTCTTTACATCAGGGTTTTGGTGTTTAGTCTTAATATAAAGGTTTCTGTGTTTAGTCTTTACACCAGGGTTACTATGTTTAGTGTTTACACCAGGGTTTGTGTTTAGTCTTTAACACCATGGTTTCTGTGTTTAGTCTTTACACCAGGGTTTCTATGTTTAGTCTTTACACCAGGGTTTGTGATTTGTCTTTACACCAGGGTTTCTGTGTTAAGTCTTTACACCAGGGTTTCTGTGTTAAGTCGTTACACCAGGGTTTCTGTGTTTAGTCTTTACACCAAGGTTTCTGTGTTTAGTCTTTACATCAGTGTTTCTGAGTGTAGTCTTTACACCAGGGTTTCTGTGTTTAGGCTTTACACCATGGTTTCTGTGTTCAGTCTTTACACCAGGGTTTCTGTGTTTAGGCTTTACACCAGTGTTTCTGTGTTTAGGCTTTACACCAGGGTTTCTGTGTTCAGTCTTTACACCAGGGGTTCTGTGTTTAGGCTTTACACCAGGGTTTCTGTGTTTAGTCTTTACACCAGGGATTCTGTGTTTAGTCTTTAAATCAGGGTTTCTTTGTTTCATCTTTAAATCAGCGTTTCTTTGATTAGTCTTTACATCAGGGTTTTGGTGTTTAGTCTTAACATAAGGGTTTCTGTGTTTAGTCTTTACACCAGGGTTTGTGATTAGTCTTTACACCATGGTTTCTGTGTTAAGTCTTTACACCAGGGTTTGTATTTAGTCTTTACACCAGGGTTTTGGTGTTTAGCTTAACATAAAGGTTTCTGTGTTTAGTCTTTACACCAAGGTTTCTGTGTTTAGTCTTTACATCAGTGTTTCTGAGTGTAGTCTTTACACCAGGGTTTCTGTGTTTAGGCTTTACACCATGGTTTCTGTGTTCAGTCTTTACACCAGGGTTTCTGTATTTAGTCTTTACACCAGGGTTTCTATGTTTAGTCTTTACACCAGGGTTTGTGATTTGTCTTTACACCAGGGTTTCTGTGTTAAGTCTTTACACCAGGGTTTCTGTGTTTAGTCTTTACACCAGGGATTCTGTGTTTAGTCTTTAAATCAGGGTTTCTTTGTTTAGTCTTTAAATCAGGGTTTCTTTGTTTAGTTTTTACACCAGGGTTTCTGTGTTTAGTCTTTACACCAGGGCTTGTGATTAGTCTTTACACCATGGTTTCTGTATTTAGTCTTTACACCATGGTTTGTATTTAGTCTTTACACTAGGGTTTCTGTGTTTAGGCTTTACACCATGGTTTCTGTGTTCAGTCTTTACACCAGGGTTTCTGTGTTTAGGCTTTACACCAGGGATTGTGTTTAATCTTTACACCAGGCTTTCTGTGTTTAGTCTTAACACCAGTGTTTCTGTGTTTAGGCTTTACACCAGGGTTTCTGTGTTCAGTCTTTACACCAGGGGTTCTGTGTTTAGGCTTTACACCAGGGTTTCTGTGTTTAGTCTTTACACCAGGGATTCTGTGTTTAGTCTTTAAATCAGGGTTTCTTTGTTTCATCTTTAAATCAGCGTTTCTTTGATTAGTCTTTACATCAGGGTTTTGGTGTTTAGTCTTAACATAAGGGTTTCTGTGTTTAGTCTTTACACCAGGGTTTCTGTGTTTAGTCTGTACACCAGGGTCTGCGTTTAGTCTTTACACCATGGTTTCTGTGTTTAGTCTTTACACCAGGGTTTGTGTTTAGTCTGTACACCAGGGTTTGTGTTTAGTCTTTACACTATGGTTTCTGTGTTTAGTCTTTACACCAGGGTTTTTGTTTAGTCTTTACACCAGGGTTTCTGTGTTTATTCTTTACACCAGGGTTTTTGTCTTGAGTCTTTACACCAGGGTGTGTGTTTAGTCTTTACACCAGGGTTTTTGTGTTTAGTCTGTACACCGGGGTTTGTGTTTAGTCTTTACACCAGGGTTTCTGTGTTTAGTCTTTACACCAGGGTTTCTGTCATTAGGCTTTACACCAGGGTTTGTGTTTAGGCTTTACACCAGGGTTAGTGTTTAGGCTTTACACCAGGGTTTGTGTTTAGGCTTTACACCAGGGTATATGTGTTTAGTCTTTACACCAGGGTTTCTGTGTTTAGTCTTTACAGTGGGTATCTGTGTTTAGTCTTTACACCAGGGTTTCTGTGTTTAGTCTTAACACCAGTGTTTCTGTGTTTAGGCTTTACACCAGGGTTTCTGTGTTCAGTCTTTACACCAGGGGTTCTGTGTTTAGGCTTTACACCAGGGTTTCTGTGTTTAGTCTTTACACCAGGGATTCTGTGTTTAGTCTTTAAATCAGGGTTTCTTTGTTTCATCTTTAAATCAGCGTTTCTTTGATTAGTCTTTACATCAGGGTTTTGGTGTTTAGTCTTAACATAAGGGTTTCTGTGTTTAGTCTTTACACCAGGGTTTCTGTGTTTAGTCTGTACACCAGGGTCTGCGTTTAGTCTTTACACCATGGTTTCTGTGTTTAGTCTTTACACCAGGGTTTGTGTTTAGTCTGTACACCAGGGTTTGTGTTTAGTCTTTACACTATGGTTTCTGTGTTTAGTCTTTACACCAGGGTTTTTGTTTAGTCTTTACACCAGGGTTTCTGTGTTTATTCTTTACACCAGGGTTTTTGTCTTGAGTCTTTACACCAGGGTGTGTGTTTAGTCTTTACACCAGGGTTTTTGTGTTTAGTCTGTACACCGGGGTTTGTGTTTAGTCTTTACACCAGGGTTTCTGTGTTTAGTCTTTACACCAGGGTTTCTGTCATTAGGCTTTACACCAGGGTTTGTTTTTAGGCTTTACACCAGGGTTAGTGTTTAGGCTTTACACCAGGGTTTCTGTGTTCAGTCTTTACACCAGGGGTTCTGTGTTTAGGCTTTACACCAGGGTTTCTGTGTTTAGTCTTTAAACCAGGGTTTCTCTGTTAAGTCTTTACACCAGCGGTTCTGTGTTTAGTCTCTACATCAGGTTTTCCGTGTTTAGGCTTTACACCAGGGTTTCTGTGTTTAGGCTTTACACCAGGGATTGTGTTTAATCTTTACACCAGGCTTTCTGTGTTTAGTCTTAACACCAGTGTTTCTGTGTTTAGGCTTTACACCAGGGTTTCTGTGTTCAGTCTTTACACCAGGGGTTCTGTGTTTAGGCTTTACACCAGGGTTTCTGTGTTTAGTCTTTACACCAGGGATTCTGTGTTTAGTCTTTAAATCAGGGTTTCTTTGTTTCGTCTTTAAATCAGCGTTTCTTTGTTTAGTCTTTACATCAGGGTTTTGTTGTTTAGTCTTAACATAAGGGTTTCTGTGTTTAGTCTTTACACCAGGGTTTCTGTGTTTAGTCTGTCCACCAGGGTTTGTGTTTAGTCTTTACACCATGGTTTCTGTGTTTAGTCTTTACACCAGGGTTTGTGTTTAGTCTGTACACCAGGGTTTGTTTTTAGTCTTTACACTACGGTTTCTGTGTTTAGTCTTTACACCAGGGTTTTTGTTTAGTCTTTACACCAGGGTGTCTGTGTTTATTCTTTACACCAGGGTTTTTGTCTTGAGTCTTTACACCAGGGTGTGTGTTTAGTCTTTACAACAGGGTTTTTGTGTTTAGTCTGTACACCGGGGTTTGTGTTTAGTCTTTACACCAGGGTTGCTGTGTTTAGTCTTTACACCAGGGTTTCTGTGTTTAGGCTTTACACCTGGGTTTGTGTTTAGGCTTTACACCAGGGTTTGTGTTTAGGCTTTACACCAGGGTTTCTGTGTTCAGTCTTTACACCAGGGGTTCTGTGTTTAGGCTTTACACCAGGGTTTCTGTGTTTAGTCTTTACACCAGGCTTTCTGTGTTTAGTCTTAACACCAGTGTTTCTGTGTTTAGGCTTTACACCAGGGTTTCTGTGTTCAGTCTTTACACCAGGGGTTCTGTGTTTAAGCTTTACACCAGGGTTTCTGTGTTTAGTCTTTACACCAGGGGTTCTGTGTTTAGTCTTTAAATCAGGGTTTCTTTGTTTCGTCTTTAAATCAGCCTTTCTTTGTTTAGTCTTTACATCAGGGTTTTGGTGTTTGGTCTTAACATAAGGGTTTCTGTGTTTAGTCTTCACACCAGGGTTTCTGTGTTTAGTCTGTACACCAGGGTTTGTGTTTAGTCTTTACACCATGGTTTCTGTGTTTAGTCTTTACACCAGGGTTTGTGTTTAGTCTGTACACCAGGGTTTGTGTTTAGTCTTTACACTATGGTTTCTGTGTTTAGTCTTTACACCAGGGTTTCTGTGTTTAGGCTTTACACCAGGGTTTGTGTTTAGGCTTTACACCAGGGTTTCTGTGTTCAGTCTTTACACCAGGTTTCTGTGTTTAGGCTTTACACCAGGGTTTGTATTTAGTCTGTACACCAGGGTTTCTGTGTTTAGGCTTTACACCAGGGTTTCTGTGTTTAGTCTTTAAACCAGGGTTTCTTTGTTAAGTCTTTACACCAGCGTTTCTGTGTTTAGTCTCTACATCAGGTTTTCCATGTTTAGGCTTTACACCAGGGTTTCTGTGTTTAGTCTTTACAGTGGTTATCTGTGTTTAGTCTTTACACCAGGGTTTCTGTGTTTAGTCTTTACAGTGGGTATCTGTGTTTAGTCTGTACACCAGGGTTTGTGTTTAGTCTTTACACCACGGTTTCTGTGTTTAGTCTTTACACCAGGGTTTGTGTTTAGTCTGTACACCAGGGTTTGTGTTTAGTCCTTACACTATGGTTTCTGTGTTTAGTCTTTACACCAGGGTTTCTGTGTTTAGGCTTTACACCAGGGTTTGTGTTTAGGCTTTACACCAGGGTTTCTGTGTTCAGTCTTTACACCAGGTTTCTGTGTTTAGGCTTTACACCAGGGTTTGTATTTAGTCTGTACACCAGGGTTTCTGTGTTTAGGCTTTACACCAGGGTTTCTGTGTTTAGTCTTTAAACCAGGGTTTCTTTGTTAAGTCTTTACACCAGCGTTTCTGTGTTTAGTCTCTACATCAGGTTTTCCATGTTTAGGCTTTACACCAGGGTTTCTGTGTTTAGTCTTTACAGTGGGTATCTGTGTTTAGTCTTTACACCAGGGTTTCTGTGTTTAGTCTTTACACAAGGATTTCTGTGTTTAGGCTTTACACCAGTGTTTCTGTGTTTAGTCTTTACACCAGGGTTTCTGTGTTTAATCTTTACACCAGGGTTTCTGTATTTAGTCTTTACACCAGGGTTTCTGTATTTAGTCTTTACACCAGGGTTTCTGTGTTTAGTCTTTACACCAGGGTTTGTGATTAGTCTTTAAACCATGGTTTCTGTGTTTAATCTTTACACCAGGGTTTCTGTATTTAGTCTTTACACCAGGGTTTCTATGTTTAGTCTTTACACTAGGGTTTGTGATTTGTCTTTACACCATGGTTCTGTGTTAAGTCTTTACACCAGGGTTTCTGTGTTTAGTCTTTACACCAGGGTTTCTGTGTTTAGTCTTTACATCAGTGTTTCTGAGTGTAGACTTTACACGAGGGTTTCTGTGTTTAGTCTTTACACCAGGTATTCTGTGTTTAGTCTTTAAATCAGGGTTTCTTTGTTTAGTCTTTAAATCAGGGTTTCTTTGTTTAGTCTTTACACCAGGGTTTCTGTGTTTAGTCTTTACACCAGGGTTTGTATTTAGTCTTTACACCAGGGTTTCTGTGTTTTGGCTTTACACCATGGTTTCTGTGTTCAGTCTTTACACCAGGGTTTCTGTGTTTAGGCTTTACACCAGGGATTGTGTTTAATCTTTACACCAGGCTTTCTGTGTTTAGTCTTAACACCAGTGTTTCTGTGTTTAGGCTTTACACCAGGGTTTCTGTGTTCAGTCTTTACACCAGGGGTTCTGTGTTTAGTCTTTACACCAGGGTTTCTGTGTTTAGTCTTTACACCAGGGATTCTGTGTTTAGTCTTTAAATCAGGGTTTCTTTGTTTCATCTTTAAATCAGCGTTTCTTTGATTAGTCTTTACATCAAGGTTTTGGTGTTTAGTCTTAACATAAGGGTTTCTGTGTTTAGTCTTTACACCAGGGTTTCTGTGTTTAGTCTGTACACCAGGGTTTGTGTTTAGTCTTTACACCAGGGATTCTGTGTTTAGTCTTTAAATCAGGGTTTCTTTGTTTCGTCTTTAAATCAGCGTTTCTTTGTTTAGTCTTTACACCAGGGTTTCTGTGTTTAGTCTTTACACCAGGGCTTGTGATTAGTCTTTACACCATGGTTTCTGTATTTAGTCTTTACACCATGGTTTGTATTTAGTCTTTACACTAGGGTTTCTGTGTTTAGGCTTTACACCATGGTTTCTGTGTTCAGTCTTTACACCAGGGTTTCTGTGTTTAGGCTTTACACCAGGGATTGTGTTTAATCTTTACACCAGGCTTTCTGTGTTTAGTCTTAATACCAGTGTTTCTGTGTTTAGTCTTTACACCAGGGTTTGTGTGTTCAGTCTTTACACCAGGGGTTCTGTGTTTAGTCTTTACACCAGGGTTTGTATTTAGTCTTTACACTAGGGTTTCTGTGTTTAGTCTTTACACCAGGGTTTCTGTGTTTAGTCTTTACACCAGGGTTTCTATGTTTAGTCTTTACACCAGGGTTTGTGATTTGTCTTTACACCAGGGTTTCTGTGTTAAGTCTTTACACCAGGGTTTCTGTGTTAAGTCGTTACACCAGTGTTTCTGAGTGTAGTCTTTACACCAGGGTTTCTGTGTTTAGGCTTTACACCAGGGTTTCTGTGTTTAGGCTTTACACCAGTGTTTCTGTGTTTAGGCTTTACACCAGGGTTTCTGTGTTCAGTCTTTACACCAGGGGTTCTGTGTTTAGGCTTTACACCAGGGTTTCTTTGTTTCATCTTTAAATCAGCGTTTCTTTGATTAGTCTTTACATCAGGGTTTTGGTGTTTAGTCTTAATATAAAGGTTTCTGTGTTTAGTCTTTACACCAGGGTTACTATGTTTAGTGTTTACACCAGGGTTTGTGTTTAGTCTTTAACACCATGGTTTCTGTGTTTAGTCTTTACACAAGGGTTTCTATGTTTAGTCTTTACACCAGGGTTTGTGATTTGTCTTTACACCAGGGTTTCTGTGTTAAGTCTTTACACCAGGGTTTCTGTGTTAAGTCGTTACACCAGGGTTTCTGTGTTTAGTCTTTACACCAAGGTTTCTGTGTTTAGTCTTTACATCAGTGTTTCTGAGTGTAGTCTTTACACCAGGGTTTCTGTGTTTAGGCTTTACACCATGGTTTCTGTGTTCAGTCTTTACACCAGGGTTTCTGTGTTTAGGCTTTACACCAGTGTTTCTGTGTTTAGGCTTTACACCAGGGTTTCTGTGTTCAGTCTTTACACCAGGGGTTCTGTGTTTAGGCTTTACACCAGGGTTTCTGTGTTTAGTCTTTACACCAGGGATTCTGTGTTTAGTCTTTAAATCAGGGTTTCTTTGTTTCATCTTTAAATCAGCGTTTCTTTGATTAGTCTTTACATCAGGGTTTTGGTGTTTAGTCTTAACATAAGGGTTTCTGTGTTTAGTCTTTACACCAGGGTTTGTGATTAGTCTTTACACCATGGTTTCTGTGTTTAGTCTTTACACCAGGGTTTGTATTTAGTCTTTACACCAGGGTTTTGGTGTTTAGCTTAACATAAAGGTTTCTGTGTTCAGTCTTTACACCAGGGTTTCTGTGTTTAGGCTTTACACCAGGGATTGTGTTTAATCTTTACACCAGGCTTTCTGTGTTTAGTCTTAACACCAGTGTTTCTGTGTTTAGGCTTTACACCAGGGTTTCTGTGTTCAGTCTTTACACCAGGGGTTCTGTGTTTAGGCTTTACACCAGGGTTTCTGTGTTTAGTCTTTACACCAGGGATTCTGTGTTTAGTCTTTAAATCAGGGTTTCTTTGTTTCATCTTTAAATCAGCGTTTCTTTGATTAGTCTTTACATCAAGGTTTTGGTGTTTAGTCTTAACATAAGGGTTTCTGTGTTTAGTCTTTACACCAGGGTTTCTGTATTTAGTCTGTACACCAGGGTTTGTGTTTAGTCTTTACACCAGGGATTCTGTGTTTAGTCTTTAAATCAGGGTTTCTTTGTTTCGTCTTTAAATCAGCGTTTCTTTGTTTAGTCTTTACACCAGGGTTTCTGTGTTTAGTCTTTACACCAGGGCTTGTGATTAGTCTTTACACCATGGTTTCTGTATTTAGTCTTTACACCATGGTTTGTATTCAGTCTTTACACTAGGGTTTCTGTGTTTAGGCTTTACACCATGGTTTCTGTGTTCAGTCTTTACACCAGGGTTTCTGTGTTTAGGCTTTACACCAGGGATTGTGTTTAATCTTTACACCAGGCTTTCTGTGTTTAGTCTTAATACCAGTGTTTCTGTGTTTAGGCTTTACACCAGGGTTTCTGTGTTCAGTCTTTACACCAGGGGTTCTGTGTTTAGGCTTTACACCAGGGTTTCTGTGTTTAGTCTTTACACCAGGGATTCTGTGTTTAGTCTTTAAATCAGGGTTTCTTTGTTTCATCTTTAAATCAGCGTTTCTTTGATTAGTCTTTACATCAGGGTTTTGGTGTTTAGTCTTAACATAAGGGTTTCTGTGTTTAGTCTTTACACCAGGGTTTCTGTGTTTAGTCTGTACACCAGGGTCTGCGTTTAATCTTTACACCATGGTTTCTGTGTTTAGTCTTTACACCAGGGTTTGTGTTTAGTCTGTACACCAGTGTTTGTGTTTAGTCTTTACACTATGGTTTCTGTGTTTAGTCTTTACACCAGGGTTTCTGTGTTTAGGCTTTACACCAGGGTTTGTGTTTAGGCTTTACACCAGGGTTTCTGTGTTCAGTCTTTACACCAGGTTTCTGTGTTTAGGCTTTACACCAGGGTTTGTATTTAGTCTGTACACCAGGGTTTCTGTGTTTAGGCTTTACACCAGGGTTTCTGTGTTTAGTCTTTAAACCAGGGTTTCTTTGTTAAGTCTTTACACCAGCGTTTCTGTGTTTAGTCTCTACATCAGGTTTTCCATGTTCAGTCTTTACACCAGGGTTTCTGTGTTTAGTCTTTACAGTGGGTATATGTGTTTAGTCTTTACACCAGGGTTTCTGTGTTTAGTCTTTACAGTGGGTATCTGTGTTTAGTCTTTACACCAGGGTTTCTGTGTTTAGTCTTTACACCAGGGATTCTGTGTTTAGTCTTTAAATCAGGGTTTCTTTGTTTCGTCTTTAAATCAGCCTTTCTTTGTTTAGTCTTTACATCAGGGTTTTGGTGTTTGGTCTTAACATAAGGGTTTCTGTGTTTAGTCTTTACACCAGGGTTTCTGTGTTTAGTCTGTACACCAGGGTTTGTGTTTAGTCTTTACACCATGGTTTCTGTGTTTAGTCTTTACACCAGGGTTTGTGTTTAGTCTGTACACCAGGGTTTGTGTTTAGTCCTTACACTATGGTTTCTGTGTTTAGTCTTTACACCAGGGTTTCTGTGTTTAGGCTTTACACCAGGGTTTGTGTTTAGGCTTTACACCAGGGTTTCTGTGTTCAGTCTTTACACCAGGTTTCTGTGTTTAGGCTTTACACCAGGGTTTGTATTTAGTCTGTACACCAGGGTTTCTGTGTTTAGGCTTTACACCAGGGTTTCTGTGTTTAGTCTTTAAACCAGGGGTTCTTTGTTAAGTCTTTACACCAGCGTTTCTGTGTTTAGTCTCTACATCAGGTTTTCCATGTTTAGGCTTTACACCAGGGTTTCTGTGTTTAGTCTTTACAGTGGGTATCTGTGTTTAGTCTTTACACCAGGGTTTCTGTGTTTAGTCTTTACACAATGGTTTCTGTGTTTAGTCTTTACAGTGGGTATCTGTGTTTAGTCTTTATACCAGGGTTTCTGTGTTTAGTCTTTACAGTGGGTATCTGTGTTTAGTCTTTACACCAGGGTTTCTGTGTTTAGTCTTTACACCAGGGATTCTGTGTTTAGTCTTTAAATCAGGGTTTCTTTGTTTCGTCTTTAAATCAGCCTTTCTTTGTTTAGTCTTTACATCAGGGTTTTGGTGTTTGGTCTTAACATAAGGGTTTCTGTGTTTATTCTTTACACCAGGGTTTTTGTCTTGAGTCTTTACACCAGGGTGTGTGTTTAGTCTTTACAACAGGGTTTTTGTGTTTAGTCTGTACACCGGAGTTTGTGTTTAGTCTTTACACCAGGGTTTCTGTGTTTAGTCTTTACACTATGGTTTCTGTGTTTAGTCTTTACACAAGGGTTTCTGTGTTTAGGCTTTACACCAGTGTTTCTGTGTTTAGTCTTTACACCAGGGTTTCTGTGTTTAATCTTTACACCAGGGTTTGTGATTAGTCTTTAAACCATGGTTTCTGTGTTTAGTCTTTACACCAGGGTTTCTGTATTTAGTCTTTACACCAGGGTTTCTACGTTTAGTCTTTACACTAGGGTTTGTGATTTGTCTTTACACCGTGGTTTCTGTGTTAAGTCTTTACACCAGGGTTTCTGTGTTTAGTCTTTACACCAGTGTTTCTGTGTTTAGTCTTTACATCAGTGTTTCTGAGTGTAGACTTTACACGAGGGTTTCTGTGTTTAGTCTTTACACCAGGGATTCTGTGTTTAGTCTTTAAATCAGGGTTTCTTTGTTTAGTCTTTAAATCAGGGTTTCTTTGTTTAGTCTTTACACCAGGGTTTCTGTGTTTAGTCTTTACACCAGGGGTTGTATTTAGTCTTTACACCAGGGTTTCTGTGTTTAGGCTTTACACCATGGTTTCTGTGTTCAGTCTTTACACCAGGGTTTCTGTGTTTAGGCTTTACACCAGGGATTGTGTTTAATCTTTACACCGGGCTTTCTCTGTTTAGTCTTAACACCAGAGTTTCTGTGTTCAGTCTTTACACCAGGTTTCTGTGTTTAGGCTTTACACCAGGGTTTGTATTTAGTCTGTACACCAGGGTTTCTGTGTTTAGGCTTTACACCAGGGTTTCTGTGTTTAGTCTTTAAACCAGGGTTTCTTTGTTAAGTCTTTACACCAGCGTTTCTGTGTTTAGTCTCTACATCAGGTTTTCCATGTTTAGGCTTTACACCAGGGTTTCTTCGTTTAGTCTTTACAGTGGGTATCTGTGTTTAGTCTTTACACCAGGGTTTCTGTGTTTAGTCTTTACACAATGGTTTCTGTGTTTAGTCTTTACAGTGGGTATCTGTGTTTAGTCTTTACACCAGGGTTTCTGTGTTTAGTCTTTACAGTGGGTATCTGTGTTTAGTCTTTACACCAGGGATTCTGTGTTTAGTCTTTAAATCAGGGTTTCTGTGTTTAGGCTTTACACCAGTGTTTCTGTGTTTAGTCTGTACACCAGGGTTTGTGTTTAGTCTTTACACTATGGTTTCTGTGTTTAGTCTTTACACAAGGGTTTCTGTGTTTAGGCTTTACACCAGTGTTTCTGTGTTTAGTCTTTACACCAGGGTTTCTGTGTTTAATCTTTACACCAGGGTTTCTGTATTTAGTCTTTACACCAGGGTTTCTGTATTTAGTCTTTACACCAGGGTTTCTGTGTTTAGTCTTTACACCAGGGTTTGTGATTAGTCTTTAAACCATGGTTTCTGTGTTTAGTCTTTACACCAGGGTTTCTGTATTTAGTCTTTACACCAGGGTTTCTATGTTTAGTCTTTACACTAGGGTTTGTGATTTGTCTTTACACCATGGTTTCTGTGTTAAGTCTTTACACCAGGGTTTCTGTGTTTAGTCTTTACACCAGTGTTTCTGTGTTTAGTCTTTACATCAGTGTTTCTGAGTGTAGACTTTACACGAGGGTTTCTGTGTTTAGTCTTTACACCAGGGATTCTGTGTTTAGTCTTTAAATCAGGGTTTCTTTGTTTAGTCTTTAAATCAGGGTTTCTTTGTTTAGTCTTTACACCAGGGTTTCTGTGTTTAGTCTTTACACCAGGGGTTGTATTTAGTCTTTACACCAGGGTTTCTGTGTTTAGGCTTTACACCATGGTTTCTGTGTTCAGTCTTTACACCAGGGTTTCTGTGTTTAGGCTTTACACCAGGGATTGTGTTTAATCTTTACACCGGGCTTTTTGTGTTTAGTCTTAACACCAGAGTTTCTGTGTTTAGGCTTTACACCAGGGTTTCTCTGTTCAGTCTTTACACCAGGGGGTTCTGTGTTTAGGCTTTACACCAGGGTTTCTGTGTTTAGTCTTTACACCAGGGATTCTGTGTTTAGTCTTTAAATCAGGGTTTCATTGTTTCATCTTTAAATCAGCGTTTCTTTGATTAGTCTTTACATCAAGGTTTTGGTGTTTAGTCTTAACATAAGGGTTTCTGTGTTTAGTCTTTACACCAGGGTTTCTGTGTTTAGTCTGTACACCAGGGTTTGTGTTTAGTCTTTACACCAGGGATTCTGTGTTTAGTCTTTAAATCAGGGTTTCTTTGTTTAGTCTTTAAATCAGGGTTTCTTTGTTTAGTATTTACACCAGGGTTTCTGTGTTTAGTCTTTACACCAGGGCTTGTGATTAGTCTTTACACCATGGTTTCTGTATTTAGTCTTTACACCATGGTTTGTATTTAGTCTTTACACTAGGGTTTCCGTGTTTAGGCTTTACACCATGGTTTCTGTGTTCAGTCTTTACACCAGGGTTTCTGTGTTTAGGCTTTACACCAGGGATTGTGTTTAATCTTTACACCATGGTTTCTGTGTTTAGTCTTTACACCAGGGTTTCTGTGTTTAGTCTTTACACCAGGGATTCTGTGTTTAGTCTTTAAATCAGGGTTTCTTTGTTTCGTCTTTAAATCAGCCTTTCTTTGTTTAGTCTTTACATCAGGGTTTTGGTGTTTGGTCTTAACATAATGGTTTCTGTGTTTAGTCTTTACACCAGGGTTTCTGTGTTTAGTCTGTACACCAGGGTTTGTGTTTAGTCTTTACACCATGGTTTCTGTGTTTAGTCTGTACACCAGGGTTTGTGTTTAGTCCTTACACTATGGTTTCTGTGTTTAGTCTTTACACCAGGGTTTCTGTGTTTAGGCTTTACACCAGGGTTTGTGTTTAGGCTTTACACCAGGGTTTCTGTGTTCAGTCTTTACACCAGGTTTCTGTTTTTAGGCTTTACACCAGGGTTTGTATTTAGTCTGTACACCAGGGTTTCTGTGTTTAGGCTTTACACCAGGGTTTCTGTGTTTAGTCTGTACACCAGGGTTTCTTTGTTAAGTCTTTACACCAGCGTTTCTGTGTTTAGTCTCTACATCAGGTTTTCCATGTTTAGGCTTTACACCAGGGTTTCTGTGTTTAGTCTTTACAGTGGGTATCTGTGTTTAGTCTTTACACCAGGGTTTCTGTGTTTAGTCTTTACACAATGGTTTCTGTGTTTAGTCTTTACAGTGGGTATCTGTGTTTAGTCTTTACACCAGGGTTTCTGTGTTTAGTCTTTACAGTGGGTATCTGTGTTTAGTCTTTACACCAGGGTTTCTGTGTTTAGTCTTTACACCAGGGATTCTGTGTTTAGTCTTTAAATCAGGGTTTCTTTGTTTCGTCTTTAAATCAGCCTTTCTTTGTTTAGTCTTTACATCAGGGTTTTGGTGTTTGGTCTTAACATAAGGGTTTCTGTGTTTATTCTTTACACCAGGGTTTTTGTCTTGAGTCTTTACACCAGGGTGTGTGTTTAGTCTTTACAACAGGGTTTTTGTGTTTAGTCTGTACACCGGAGTTTGTGTTTAGTCTTTACACCAGGGTTTCTGTGTTTAGTCTTTACAGTGGGTATCTGTGTTTAGTCTTTACACCAGGGTTTCTGTGTTTAGTCTTTACACCAGGGATTCTGTGTTTAGTCTTTAAATCAGGGTTTCTTTGTTTCGTCTTTAAATCAGCCTTTCTTTGTTTAGTCTTTACATCAGGGTTTTGGTGTTTGGTCTTAACATAAGGGTTTCTGTGTTTAGTCTTCACACCAGGGTTTCTGTGTTTAGTCTGTACACCAGGGTTTGTGTTTAGTCTTTACACCATGGTTTCTGTGTTTAGTCTTTACACCAGGGTTTGTGTTTAGTCTGTACACCAGGGTTTGTGTTTAGTCTTTACACTATGGTTTCTGTGTTTAGTCTTTACACCAGGGTTTCTGTGTTTAGGCTTTACACCAGGGTTTGTGTTTAGTCTTTAAACCAGGGTTTCTTTGTTAAGTCTTTACACCAGCGTTTCTGTGTTTAGTCTCTACATCAGGTTTTCCATGTTTAGGCTTTACACCAGGGTTTCTGTGTTTAGTCTTTACAGTGGTTATCTGTGTTTAGTCTTTACACCAGGGTTTCTGTGTTTAGTCTTTACAGTGGGTATCTGTGTTTAGTCTGTACACCAGGGTTTGTGTTTAGTCTTTACACCACGGTTTCTGTGTTTAGTCTTTACACCAGGGTTTGTGTTTAGTCTGTACACCAGGGTTTGTGTTTAGTCCTTACACTATGGTTTCTGTGTTTAGTCTTTACACCAGGGTTTCTGTGTTTAGGCTTTACACCAGGGTTTGTGTTTAGGCTTTACACCAGGGTTTCTGTGTTCAGTCTTTACACCAGGTTTCTGTGTTTAGGCTTTACACCAGGGTTTGTATTTAGTCTGTACACCAGGGTTTCTGTGTTTAGGCTTTACACCAGGGTTTCTGTGTTTAGTCTTTAAACCAGGGTTTCTTTGTTAAGTCTTTACACCAGCGTTTCTGTGTTTAGTCTCTACATCAGGTTTTCCATGTTTAGGCTTTACACCAGGGTTTCTGTGTTTAGTCTTTACAGTGGGTATCTGTGTTTAGTCTTTACACCAGGGTTTCTGTGTTTAGTCTTTACACAAGGATTTCTGTGTTTAGGCTTTACACCAGTGTTTCTGTGTTTAGTCTTTACACCAGGGTTTCTGTGTTTAATCTTTACACCAGGGTTTCTGTATTTAGTCTTTACACCAGGGTTTCTGTATTTAGTCTTTACACCAGGGTTTCTGTGTTTAGTCTTTACACCAGGGTTTGTGATTAGTCTTTAAACCATGGTTTCTGTGTTTAATCTTTACACCAGGGTTTCTGTATTTAGTCTTTACACCAGGGTTTCTATGTTTAGTCTTTACACTAGGGTTTGTGATTTGTCTTTACACCATGGTTCTGTGTTAAGTCTTTACACCAGGGTTTCTGTGTTTAGTCTTTACACCAGGGTTTCTGTGTTTAGTCTTTACATCAGTGTTTCTGAGTGTAGACTTTACACGAGGGTTTCTGTGTTTAGTCTTTACACCAGGTATTCTGTGTTTAGTCTTTAAATCAGGGTTTCTTTGTTTAGTCTTTAAATCAGGGTTTCTTTGTTTAGTCTTTACACCAGGGTTTCTGTGTTTAGTCTTTACACCAGGGTTTGTATTTAGTCTTTACACCAGGGTTTCTGTGTTTTGGCTTTACACCATGGTTTCTGTGTTCAGTCTTTACACCAGGGTTTCTGTGTTTAGGCTTTACACCAGGGATTGTGTTTAATCTTTACACCAGGCTTTCTGTGTTTAGTCTTAACACCAGTGTTTCTGTGTTTAGGCTTTACACCAGGGTTTCTGTGTTCAGTCTTTACACCAGGGGTTCTGTGTTTAGTCTTTACACCAGGGTTTCTGTGTTTAGTCTTTACACCAGGGATTCTGTGTTTAGTCTTTAAATCAGGGTTTCTTTGTTTCATCTTTAAATCAGCGTTTCTTTGATTAGTCTTTACATCAAGGTTTTGGTGTTTAGTCTTAACATA
The DNA here is from genome assembly GCA_022114975.2 of Lampris megalopsis. Lineage (NCBI taxonomy): Eukaryota > Metazoa > Chordata > Actinopteri > Lampriformes > Lampridae > Lampris > Lampris megalopsis. The sequence continues at coordinate 4,262,051 of JAJHIY020000431.1, forward strand.
AGGGTTTCTGTGTTTAGTCTTTACACCAGGGTTTCTGTGTTTAGTCTGTACACCAGGGTTTGTGTTTAGTCTTTACACCAGGGATTCTGTGTTTAGTCTTTAAATCAGGGTTTCTTTGTTTCGTCTTTAAATCAGCGTTTCTTTGTTTAGTCTTTACACCAGGGTTTCTGTGTTTAGTCTTTACACCAGGGCTTGTGATTAGTCTTTACACCATGGTTTCTGTATTTAGTCTTTACACCATGGTTTGTATTTAGTCTTTACACTAGGGTTTCTGTGTTTAGGCTTTACACCATGGTTTCTGTGTTCAGTCTTTACACCAGGGTTTCTGTGTTTAGGCTTTACACCAGGGATTGTGTTTAATCTTTACACCAGGCTTTCTGTGTTTAGTCTTAATACCAGTGTTTCTGTGTTTAGTCTTTACACCAGGGTTTGTGTGTTCAGTCTTTACACCAGGGGTTCTGTGTTTAGTCTTTACACCATGGTTTGTATTTAGTCTTTACACTAGGGTTTCTGTGTTTAGGCTTTACACCATGGTTTCTGTGTTCAGTCTTTACACCAGGGTTTCTGTGTTTAGGCTTTGCACCAGGGATTGTGTTTAATCTTTACACCAGGCTTTCTGTGTTTAGTCTTAACACCAGTGTTTCTGTGTTTAGGCTTTACACCAGGGTTTCTGTGTTCAGTCTTTACACCAGGGGTTCTGTGTTTAGGCTTTACACCAGGGTTTCTGTGTTTAGTCTTTACACCAGGGATTCTGTGTTTAGTCTTTAAATCAGGGTTTCTTTGTTTCATCTTTAAATCAGCGTTTCTTTGATTAGTCTTTACATCAAGGTTTTGGTGTTTAGTCTTAACATAAGGGTTTCTGTGTTTAGTCTTTACACCAGGGTTTCTGTGTTTAGTCTGTACACCAGGGTTTGTGTTTAGTCTTTACACCAGGGATTCTGTGTTTAGTCTTTAAATCAGGGTTTCTTTGTTTCGTCTTTAAATCAGCGTTTCTTTGTTTAGTCTTTACACCAGGGTTTCTGTGTTTAGTCTTTACACCAGGGCTTGTGATTAGTCTTTACACCATGGTTTCTGTATTTAGTCTTTACACCATGGTTTGTATTCAGTCTTTACACTAGGGTTTCTGTGTTTAGGCTTTACACCATGGTTTCTGTGTTCAGTCTTTACACCAGGGTTTCTGTGTTTAGGCTTTACACCAGGGATTGTGTTTAATCTTTACACCAGGGTTTCTGTGTTTAGTCTTAATACCAGTGTTTCTGTGTTTAGGCTTTACACCAGGGTTTCTGTGTTCAGTCTTTACACCAGGGGTTCTGTGTTTAGGCTTTACACCAGGGTTTCTGTGTTTAGTCTTTACACCAGGGATTCTGTGTTTAGTCTTTAAATCAGGGTTTCTTTGTTTCATCTTTAAATCAGCGTTTCTTTGATTAGTCTTTACATCAGGGTTTTGGTGTTTAGTCTTAACATAAGGGTTTCTGTGTTTAGTCTTTACACCAGGGTTTCTGTGTTTAGTCTGTACACCAGGGTCTGCGTTTAATCTTTACACCATGGTTTCTGTGTTTAGTCTTTACACCAGGGTTTGTGTTTAGTCTGTACACCAGTGTTTGTGTTTAGTCTTTACACTATGGTTTCTGTGTTTAGTCTTTACACCAGGGTTTCTGTGTTTAGGCTTTACACCAGGGTTTGTGTTTAGGCTTTACACCAGGGTTTCTGTGTTCAGTCTTTACACCAGGTTTCTGTGTTTAGGCTTTACACCAGGGTTTGTATTTAGTCTGTACACCAGGGTTTCTGTGTTTAGGCTTTACACCAGGGTTTCTGTGTTTAGTCTTTAAACCAGGGTTTCTTTGTTAAGTCTTTACACCAGCGTTTCTGTGTTTAGTCTCTACATCAGGTTTTCCATGTTCAGTCTTTACACCAGGGTTTCTGTGTTTAGTCTTTACAGTGGGTATATGTGTTTAGTCTTTACACCAGGGTTTCTGTGTTTAGTCTTTACAGTGGGTATCTGTGTTTAGTCTTTACACCAGGGTTTCTGTGTTTAGTCTTTACACCAGGGATTCTGTGTTTAGTCTTTAAATCAGGGTTTCTTTGTTTCGTCTTTAAATCAGCCTTTCTTTGTTTAGTCTTTACATCAGGGTTTTGGTGTTTGGTCTTAACATAAGGGTTTCTGTGTTTAGTCTTTACACCAGGGTTTCTGTGTTTAGTCTGTACACCAGGGTTTGTGTTTAGTCTTTACACCATGGTTTCTGTGTTTAGTCTTTACACCAGGGTTTGTGTTTAGTCTGTACACCAGGGTTTGTGTTTAGTCCTTACACTATGGTTTCTGTGTTTAGTCTTTACACCAGGGTTTCTGTGTTTAGGCTTTACACCAGGGTTTGTGTTTAGGCTTTACACCAGGGTTTCTGTGTTCAGTCTTTACACCAGGTTTCTGTGTTTAGGCTTTACACCAGGGTTTGTATTTAGTCTGTACACCAGGGTTTCTGTGTTTAGGCTTTACACCAGGGTTTCTGTGTTTAGTCTTTAAACCAGGGGTTCTTTGTTAAGTCTTTACACCAGCGTTTCTGTGTTTAGTCTCTACATCAGGTTTTCCATGTTTAGGCTTTACACCAGGGTTTCTGTGTTTAGTCTTTACAGTGGGTATCTGTGTTTAGTCTTTACACCAGGGTTTCTGTGTTTAGTCTTTACACAATGGTTTCTGTGTTTAGTCTTTACAGTGGGTATCTGTGTTTAGTCTTTACACCAGGGTTTCTGTGTTTAGTCTTTCCAGTGGGTATCTGTGTTTAGTCTTTACACCAGGGTTTCTGTGTTTAGTCTTTACACCAGGGATTCTGTGTTTAGTCTTTAAATCAGGGTTTCTTTGTTTCGTCTTTAAATCAGCCTTTCTTTGTTTAGTCTTTACATCAGGGTTTTGGTGTTTGGTCTTAACATAAGGGTTTCTGTGTTTATTCTTTACACCAGGGTTTTTGTCTTGAGTCTTTACACCAGGGTGTGTGTTTAGTCTTTACAACAGGATTTTTGTGTTTAGTCTGTACACCGGAGTTTGTGTTTAGTCTTTACACCAGGGTTTCTGTGTTTAGTCTTTACACTATGGTTTCTGTGTTTAGTCTTTACACAAGGGTTTCTGTGTTTAGGCTTTACACCAGTGTTTCTGTGTTTAGTCTTTACACCAGGGTTTCTGTGTTTAATCTTTACACCAGGGTTTGTGATTAGTCTTTAAACCATGGTTTCTGTGTTTAGTCTTTACACCAGGGTTTCTGTATTTAGTCTTTACACCAGGGTTTCTACGTTTAGTCTTTACACTAGGGTTTGTGATTTGTCTTTACACCGTGGTTTCTGTGTTAAGTCTTTACACCAGGGTTTCTGTGTTTAGTCTTTACACCAGTGTTTCTGTGTTTAGTCTTTACATCAGTGTTTCTGAGTGTAGACTTTACACGAGGGTTTCTGTGTTTAGTCTTTACACCAGGGATTCTGTGTTTAGTCTTTAAATCAGGGTTTCTTTGTTTAGTCTTTAAATCAGGGTTTCTTTGTTTAGTCTTTACACCAGGGTTTCTGTGTTTAGTCTTTACACCAGGGTTTGTATTTAGTCTTTACACCAGGGTTTCTGTGTTTAGGCTTTACACCATGGTTTCTGTGTTCAGTCTTTACACCAGGGTTTCTGTGTTTAGGCTTTACACCAGGGATTGTGTTTAATCTTTACACCGGGCTTTCTCTGTTTAGTCTTAACACCAGAGTTTCTGTGTTCAGTCTTTACACCAGGTTTCTGTGTTTAGGCTTTACACCAGGGTTTGTATTTAGTCTGTACACCAGGGTTTCTGTGTTTAGGCTTTACACCAGGGTTTCTGTGTTTAGTCTTTAAACCAGGGTTTCTTTGTTAAGTCTTTACACCAGCGTTTCTGTGTTTAGTCTCTACATCAGGTTTTCCATGTTTAGGCTTTACACCAGGGTTTCTGTGTTTAGTCTTTACAGTGGGTATCTGTGTTTAGTCTTTACACCAGGGTTTCTGTGTTTAGTCTTTACACAATGGTTTCTGTGTTTAGTCTTTACAGTGGGTATCTGTGTTTAGTCTTTACACCAGGGTTTCTGTGTTTAGTCTTTACAGTGGGTATCCTTGTTTAGTCTTTACACCAGGGTTTCTGTGTTTAGTCTTTACACCAGGGATTCTGTGTTTAGTCTTTAAATCAGGGTTTCTTTGTTTCGTCTTTAAATCAGCCTTTCTTTGTTTAGTCTTTACATCAGGGTTTTGGTGTTTGGTCTTAACATAAGGGTTTCTGTGTTTAGTCTTTACACCAGGGTTTCTGTGTTTAGTCTGTACACCAGGGTTTGTGTTTAGTCTTTACACCATGGTTTCTGTGTTTAGTCTTTACACCAGGGTTTCTGTGTTTAGTCTGTACACCAGGGTTTGTGTTTAGTCTTTACACTATGGTTTCTGTGTTTAGTCTTTACACAAGGGTTTCTGTGTTTAGGCTTTACACCAGTGTTTCTGTGTTTAGTCTTTACACCAGGGTTTCTGTGTTTAATCTTTACACCAGGGTTTCTGTATTTAGTCTTTACACCAGGGTTTCTGTATTTAGTCTTTACACCAGGGTTTCTGTGTTTAGTCTTTACACCAGGGTTTGTGATTAGTCTTTAAACCATGGTTTCTGTGTTTAGTCTTTACACCAGGGTTTCTGTATTTAGTCTTTACACCAGGGTTTCTATGTTTAGTCTTTACACTAGGGTTTGTGATTTGTCTTTACACCATGGTTTCTGTGTTAAGTCTTTACACCAGGGTTTCTGTGTTTAGTCTTTACACCAGTGTTTCTGTGTTTAGTCTTTACATCAGTGTTTCTGAGTGTAGACTTTACACGAGGGTTTCTGTGTTTAGTCTTTACACCAGGGATTCTGTGTTTAGTCTTTAAATCAGGGTTTCTTTGTTTAGTCTTTAAATCAGGGTTTCTTTGTTTAGTCTTTACACCAGGGTTTCTGTGTTTAGTCTTTACACCAGGGGTTGTATTTAGTCTTTACACCAGGGTTTCTGTGTTTAGGCTTTACACCATGGTTTCTGTGTTCAGTCTTTACACCAGGGTTTCTGTGTTTAGGCTTTACACCAGGGATTGTGTTTAATCTTTACACCGGGCTTTTTGTGTTTAGTCTTAACACCAGAGTTTCTGTGTTTAGGCTTTACACCAGGGTTTCTCTGTTCAGTCTTTACACCAGGGGGTTCTGTGTTTAGGCTTTACACCAGGGTTTCTGTGTTTAGTCTTTACACCAGGGATTCTGTGTTTAGTCTTTAAATCAGGGTTTCATTGTTTCATCTTTAAATCAGCGTTTCTTTGATTAGTCTTTACATCAAGGTTTTGGTGTTTAGTCTTAACATAAGGGTTTCTGTGTTTAGTCTTTACACCAGGGTTTCTGTGTTTAGTCTGTACACCAGGGTTTGTGTTTAGTCTTTACACCAGGGATTCTGTGTTTAGTCTTTAAATCAGGGTTTCTTTGTTTCGTCTTTAAATCAGCCTTTCTTTGTTTAGTCTTTACATCAGGGTTTTGGTGTTTGGTCTTAACATAAGGGTTTCTGTGTTTAGTCTTTACACCAGGGTTTCTGTGTTTAGTCTGTACACCAGGGTTTGTGTTTAGTCTTTACACCATGGTTTCTGTGTTTAGTCTTTACACCAGGGTTTGTGTTTAGTCTGTACACCAGGGTTTGTGTTTAGTCCTTACACTATGGTTTCTGTGTTTAGTCTTTACACCAGGGTTTCTGTGTTTAGGCTTTACACCAGGGTTTGTGTTTAGGCTTTACACCAGGGTTTCTGTGTTCAGTCTTTACACCAGGTTTCTGTGTTTAGGCTTTACACCAGGGTTTGTATTTAGTCTGTACACCAGGGTTTCTGTGTTTAGGCTTTACACCAGGGTTTCTGTGTTTAGTCTTTAAACCAGGGGTTCTTTGTTAAGTCTTTACACCAGCGTTTCTGTGTTTAGTCTCTACATCAGGTTTTCCATGTTTAGGCTTTACACCAGGGTTTCTGTGTTTAGTCTTTACAGTGGGTATCTGTGTTTAGTCTTTACACCAGGGTTTCTGTGTTTAGTCTTTACACAATGGTTTCTGTGTTTAGTCTTTACAGTGGGTATCTGTGTTTAGTCTTTACACCAGGGTTTCTGTGTTTAGTCTTTCCAGTGGGTATCTGTGTTTAGTCTTTACACCAGGGTTTCTGTGTTTAGTCTTTACACCAGGGATTCTGTGTTTAGTCTTTAAATCAGGGTTTCTTTGTTTCGTCTTTAAATCAGCCTTTCTTTGTTTAGTCTTTACATCAGGGTTTTGGTGTTTGGTCTTAACATAAGGGTTTCTGTGTTTATTCTTTACACCAGGGTTTTTGTCTTGAGTCTTTACACCAGGGTGTGTGTTTAGTCTTTACAACAGGATTTTTGTGTTTAGTCTGTACACCGGAGTTTGTGTTTAGTCTTTACACCAGGGTTTCTGTGTTTAGTCTTTACACTATGGTTTCTGTGTTTAGTCTTTACACAAGGGTTTCTGTGTTTAGGCTTTACACCAGTGTTTCTGTGTTTAGTCTTTACACCAGGGTTTCTGTGTTTAATCTTTACACCAGGGTTTGTGATTAGTCTTTAAACCATGGTTTCTGTGTTTAGTCTTTACACCAGGGTTTCTGTATTTAGTCTTTACACCAGGGTTTCTACGTTTAGTCTTTACACTAGGGTTTGTGATTTGTCTTTACACCGTGGTTTCTGTGTTAAGTCTTTACACCAGGGTTTCTGTGTTTAGTCTTTACACCAGTGTTTCTGTGTTTAGTCTTTACATCAGTGTTTCTGAGTGTAGACTTTACACGAGGGTTTCTGTGTTTAGTCTTTACACCAGGGATTCTGTGTTTAGTCTTTAAATCAGGGTTTCTTTGTTTAGTCTTTAAATCAGGGTTTCTTTGTTTAGTCTTTACACCAGGGTTTCTGTGTTTAGTCTTTACACCAGGGTTTGTATTTAGTCTTTACACCAGGGTTTCTGTGTTTAGGCTTTACACCATGGTTTCTGTGTTCAGTCTTTACACCAGGGTTTCTGTGTTTAGGCTTTACACCAGGGATTGTGTTTAATCTTTACACCGGGCTTTCTCTGTTTAGTCTTAACACCAGAGTTTCTGTGTTCAGTCTTTACACCAGGTTTCTGTGTTTAGGCTTTACACCAGGGTTTGTATTTAGTCTGTACACCAGGGTTTCTGTGTTTAGGCTTTACACCAGGGTTTCTGTGTTTAGTCTTTAAACCAGGGTTTCTTTGTTAAGTCTTTACACCAGCGTTTCTGTGTTTAGTCTCTACATCAGGTTTTCCATGTTTAGGCTTTACACCAGGGTTTCTGTGTTTAGTCTTTACAGTGGGTATCTGTGTTTAGTCTTTACACCAGGGTTTCTGTGTTTAGTCTTTACACAATGGTTTCTGTGTTTAGTCTTTACAGTGGGTATCTGTGTTTAGTCTTTACACCAGGGTTTCTGTGTTTAGTCTTTACAGTGGGTATCCTTGTTTAGTCTTTACACCAGGGTTTCTGTGTTTAGTCTTTACACCAGGGATTCTGTGTTTAGTCTTTAAATCAGGGTTTCTTTGTTTCGTCTTTAAATCAGCCTTTCTTTGTTTAGTCTTTACATCAGGGTTTTGGTGTTTGGTCTTAACATAAGGGTTTCTGTGTTTAGTCTTTACACCAGGGTTTCTGTGTTTAGTCTGTACACCAGGGTTTGTGTTTAGTCTTTACACCATGGTTTCTGTGTTTAGTCTTTACACCAGGGTTTCTGTGTTTAGTCTTTACACCAGGGTTTGTGATTAGTCTTTAAACCATGGTTTCTGTGTTTAGTCTTTACACCAGGGTTTCTGTATTTAGTCTTTACACCAGGGTTTCTATGTTTAGTCTTTACACTAGTGTTTGTGATTTGTCTTTACACCATGGTTTCTGTGTTAAGTCTTTACACCAGGGTTTCTGTGTTTAGTCTTTACACCAGTGTTTCTGTGTTTAGTCTTTACATCAGTGTTTCTGAGTGTAGACTTTACACGAGGGTTTCTGTGTTTAGTCTTTACACCAGGGATTCTGTGTTTAGTCTTTAAATCAGGGTTTCTTTGTTTAGTCTTTAAATCAGGGTTTCTTTGTTTAGTCTTTACACCAGGGTTTCTGTGTTTAGTCTTTACACCAGGGGTTGTATTTAGTCTTTACACCAGGGTTTCTGTGTTTAGGCTTTACACCATGGTTTCTGTGTTCAGTCTTTACACCAGGGTTTCTGTGTTTAGGCTTTACACCAGGGATTGTGTTTAATCTTTACACCGGGCTTTTTGTGTTTAGTCTTAACACCAGAGTTTCTGTGTTTAGGCTTTACACCAGGGTTTCTCTGTTCAGTCTTTACACCAGGGGGTTCTGTGTTTAGGCTTTACACCAGGGTTTCTGTGTTTAGTCTTTACACCAGGGATTCTGTGTTTAGTCTTTAAATCAGGGTTTCATTGTTTCATCTTTAAATCAGCGTTTCTTTGATTAGTCTTTACATCAAGGTTTTGGTGTTTAGTCTTAACATAAGGGTTTCTGTGTTTAGTCTTTACACCAGGGTTTCTGTGTTTAGTCTGTACACCAGGGTTTGTGTTTAGTCTTTACACCAGGGATTCTGTGTTTAGTCTTTAAATCAGGGTTTCTTTGTTTCGTCTTTAAATCAGCCTTTCTTTGTTTAGTCTTTACATCAGGGTTTTGGTGTTTGGTCTTAACATAAGGGTTTCTGTGTTTAGTCTTTACACCAGGGTTTCTGTGTTTAGTCTGTACACCAGGGTTTGTGTTTAGTCTTTACACCATGGTTTCTGTGTTTAGTCTTTACACCAGGGTTTGTGTTTAGTCTGTACACCAGGGTTTGTGTTTAGTCCTTACACTATGGTTTCTGTGTTTAGTCTTTACACCAGGGTTTCTGTGTTTAGGCTTTACACCAGGGTTTGTGTTTAGGCTTTACACCAGGGTTTCTGTGTTCAGTCTTTACACCAGGTTTCTGTGTTTAGGCTTTACACCAGGGTTTGTATTTAGTCTGTACACCAGGGTTTCTGTGTTTAGGCTTTACACCAGGGTTTCTGTGTTTAGTCTTTAAACCAGGGGTTCTTTGTTAAGTCTTTACACCAGCGTTTCTGTGTTTAGTCTCTACATCAGGTTTTCCATGTTTAGGCTTTACACCAGGGTTTCTGTGTTTAGTCTTTACAGTGGGTATCTGTGTTTAGTCTTTACACCAGGGTTTCTGTGTTTAGTCTTTACACAATGGTTTCTGTGTTTAGTCTTTACAGTGGGTATCTGTGTTTAGTCTTTACACCAGGGTTTCTGTGTTTAGTCTTTCCAGTGGGTATCTGTGTTTAGTCTTTACACCAGGGTTTCTGTGTTTAGTCTTTACACCAGGGATTCTGTGTTTAGTCTTTAAATCAGGGTTTCTTTGTTTCGTCTTTAAATCAGCCTTTCTTTGTTTAGTCTTTACATCAGGGTTTTGGTGTTTGGTCTTAACATAAGGGTTTCTGTGTTTATTCTTTACACCAGGGTTTTTGTCTTGAGTCTTTACACCAGGGTGTGTGTTTAGTCTTTACAACAGGATTTTTGTGTTTAGTCTGTACACCGGAGTTTGTGTTTAGTCTTTACACCAGGGTTTCTGTGTTTAGTCTTTACACTATGGTTTCTGTGTTTAGTCTTTACACAAGGGTTTCTGTGTTTAGGCTTTACACCAGTGTTTCTGTGTTTAGTCTTTACACCAGGGTTTCTGTGTTTAATCTTTACACCAGGGTTTGTGATTAGTCTTTAAACCATGGTTTCTGTGTTTAGTCTTTACACCAGGGTTTCTGTATTTAGTCTTTACACCAGGGTTTCTACGTTTAGTCTTTACACTAGGGTTTGTGATTTGTCTTTACACCGTGGTTTCTGTGTTAAGTCTTTACACCAGGGTTTCTGTGTTTAGTCTTTACACCAGTGTTTCTGTGTTTAGTCTTTACATCAGTGTTTCTGAGTGTAGACTTTACACGAGGGTTTCTGTGTTTAGTCTTTACACCAGGGATTCTGTGTTTAGTCTTTAAATCAGGGTTTCTTTGTTTAGTCTTTAAATCAGGGTTTCTTTGTTTAGTCTTTACACCAGGGTTTCTGTGTTTAGTCTTTACACCAGGGTTTGTATTTAGTCTTTACACCAGGGTTTCTGTGTTTAGGCTTTACACCATGGTTTCTGTGTTCAGTCTTTACACCAGGGTTTCTGTGTTTAGGCTTTACACCAGGGATTGTGTTTAATCTTTACACCGGGCTTTCTCTGTTTAGTCTTAACACCAGAGTTTCTGTGTTCAGTCTTTACACCAGGTTTCTGTGTTTAGGCTTTACACCAGGGTTTGTATTTAGTCTGTACACCAGGGTTTCTGTGTTTAGGCTTTACACCAGGGTTTCTGTGTTTAGTCTTTAAACCAGGGTTTCTTTGTTAAGTCTTTACACCAGCGTTTCTGTGTTTAGTCTCTACATCAGGTTTTCCATGTTTAGGCTTTACACCAGGGTTTCTGTGTTTAGTCTTTACAGTGGGTATCTGTGTTTAGTCTTTACACCAGGGTTTCTGTGTTTAGTCTTTACACAATGGTTTCTGTGTTTAGTCTTTACAGTGGGTATCTGTGTTTAGTCTTTACACCAGGGTTTCTGTGTTTAGTCTTTACAGTGGGTATCCTTGTTTAGTCTTTACACCAGGGTTTCTGTGTTTAGTCTTTACACCAGGGATTCTGTGTTTAGTCTTTAAATCAGGGTTTCTTTGTTTCGTCTTTAAATCAGCCTTTCTTTGTTTAGTCTTTACATCAGGGTTTTGGTGTTTGGTCTTAACATAAGGGTTTCTGTGTTTAGTCTTTACACCAGGGTTTCTGTGTTTAGTCTGTACACCAGGGTTTGTGTTTAGTCTTTACACCATGGTTTCTGTGTTTAGTCTTTACACCAGGGTTTCTGTGTTTAGTCTGTACACCAGGGTTTGTGTTTAGTCTTTACACTATGGTTTCTGTGTTTAGTCTTTACACAAGGGTTTCTGTGTTTAGGCTTTACACCAGTGTTTCTGTGTTTAGTCTTTACACCAGGGTTTCTGTGTTTAATCTTTACACCAGGGTTTCTGTATTTAGTCTTTACACCAGGGTTTCTGTATTTAGTCTTTACACCAGGGTTTCTGTGTTTAGTCTTTACACCAGGGTTTGTGATTAGTCTTTAAACCATGGTTTCTGTGTTTAGTCTTTACACCAGGGTTTCTGTATTTAGTCTTTACACCAGGGTTTCTATGTTTAGTCTTTACACTAGGGTTTGTGATTTGTCTTTACACCATGGTTTCTGTGTTAAGTCTTTACACCAGGGTTTCTGTGTTTAGTCTTTACACCAGTGTTTCTGTGTTTAGTCTTTACATCAGTGTTTCTGAGTGTAGACTTTACACGAGGGTTTCTGTGTTTAGTCTTTACACCAGGGATTCTGTGTTTAGTCTTTAAATCAGGGTTTCTTTGTTTAGTCTTTAAATCAGGGTTTCTTTGTTTAGTCTTTACACCAGGGTTTCTGTGTTTAGTCTTTACACCAGGGGTTGTATTTAGTCTTTACACCAGGGTTTCTGTGTTTAGGCTTTACACCATGGTTTCTGTGTTCAGTCTTTACACCAGGGTTTCTGTGTTTAGGCTTTACACCAGGGATTGTGTTTAATCTTTACACCGGGCTTTTTGTGTTTAGTCTTAACACCAGAGTTTCTGTGTTTAGGCTTTACACCAGGGTTTCTCTGTTCAGTCTTTACACCAGGGGGTTCTGTGTTTAGGCTTTACACCAGGGTTTCTGTGTTTAGTCTTTACACCAGGGATTCTGTGTTTAGTCTTTAAATCAGGGTTTCATTGTTTCATCTTTAAATCAGCGTTTCTTTGATTAGTCTTTACATCAAGGTTTTGGTGTTTAGTCTTAACATAAGGGTTTCTGTGTTTAGTCTTTACACCAGGGTTTCTGTGTTTAGTCTGTACACCAGGGTTTGTGTTTAGTCTTTACACCAGGGATTCTGTGTTTAGTCTTTAAATCAGGGTTTCTTTGTTTAGTCTTTAAATCAGGGTTTCTTTGTTTAGTATTTACACCAGGGTTTCTGTGTTTAGTCTTTACACCAGGGCTTGTGATTAGTCTTTACACCATGGTTTCTGTATTTAGTCTTTACACCATGGTTTGTATTTAGTCTTTACACTAGGGTTTCTGTGTTTAGGCTTTACACCATGGTTTCTGTGTTCAGTCTTTACACCAGGGTTTCTGTGTTTAGGCTTTACACCAGGGATTGTGTTTAATCTTTACACCATGGTTTCTGTGTTTAGTCTTTACACCAGGGTTTCTGTGTTTAGTCTTTACACCAGGGATTCTGTGTTTAGTCTTTAAATCAGGGTTTCTTTGTTTCGTCTTTAAATCAGCCTTTCTTTGTTTAGTCTTTACATCAGGGTTTTGGTGTTTGGTCTTAACATAAGGGTTTCTGTGTTTAGTCTTTACACCAGGGTTTCTGTGTTTAGTCTGTACACCAGGGTTTGTGTTTAGTCTTTACACCATGGTTTCTGTGTTTAGTCTTTACACCAGGGTTTGTGTTTAGTCTGTACACCAGGGTTTGTGTTTAGTCCTTACACTATGGTTTCTGTGTTTAGTCTTTACACCAGGGTTTCTGTGTTTAGGCTTTACACCAGGGTTTGTGTTTAGGCTTTACACCAGGGTTTCTGTGTTCAGTCTTTACACCAGGTTTCTGTGTTTAGGCTTTACACCAGGGTTTGTATTTAGTCTGTACACCAGGGTTTCTGTGTTTAGGCTTTACACCAGGGTTTCTGTGTTTAGTCTTTAAACCAGGGTTTCTTTGTTAAGTCTTTACACCAGCGTTTCTGTGTTTAGTCTCTACATCAGGTTTTCCATGTTTAGGCTTTACACCAGGGTTTCTGTGTTTAGTCTTTACAGTGGGTATCTGTGTTTAGTCTTTACACCAGGGTTTCTGTGTTTAGTCTTTACACAATGGTTTCTGTGTTTAGTCTTTACAGTGGGTATCTGTGTTTAGTCTTTACACCAGGGTTTCTGTGTTTAGTCTTTACAGTGGGTATCTGTGTTTAGTCTTTACACCAGGGTTTCTGTGTTTAGTCTTTACACCAGGGATTCTGTGTTTAGTCTTTAAATCAGGGTTTCTTTGTTTCGTCTTTAAATCAGCCTTTCTTTGTTTAGTCTTTACATCAGGGTTTTGGTGTTTGGTCTTAACATAAGGGTTTCTGTGTTTATTCTTTACACCAGGGTTTTTGTCTTGAGTCTTTACACCAGGGTGTGTGTTTAGTCTTTACAACAGGGTTTTTGTGTTTAGTCTGTACACCGGAGTTTGTGTTTAGTCTTTACACCAGGGTTTCTGTGTTTAGTCTTTACAGTGGGTATCTGTGTTTAGTCTTTACACCAGGGTTTCTGTGTTTAGTCTTTACACCAGGGATTCTGTGTTTAGTCTTTAAATCAGGGTTTCTTTGTTTCGTCTTTACATCAGGGTTTTGGTGTTTGGTCTTAACATAAGGGTTTCTGTGTTTAGTCTTTACACCAGGGTTTCTGTGTTTAGTCTGTACACCAGGGTTTGTGTTTAGTCTTTACACCATGGTTTCTGTGTTTAGTCTTTACACCAGGGTTTGTGTTTAGTCTGTACACCAGGGTTTGTGTTTAGTCCTTACACTATGGTTTCTGTGTTTAGTCTTTACACCAGGGTTTCTGTGTTTAGGCTTTACACCAGGGTTTGTGTTTAGGCTTTACACCAGGGTTTCTGTGTTCAGTCTTTACACCAGGTTTCTGTGTTTAGGCTTTACACCAGGGTTTGTATTTAGTCTGTACACCAGGGTTTCTGTGTTTAGGCTTTACACCAGGGTTTCTGTGTTTAGTCTTTAAACCAGGGGTTCTTTGTTAAGTCTTTACACCAGCGTTTCTGTGTTTAGTCTCTACATCAGGTTTTCCATGTTTAGGCTTTACACCAGGGTTTCTGTGTTTAGTCTTTACAGTGGGTATCTGTGTTTAGTCTTTACACCAGGGTTTCTGTGTTTAGTCTTTACACAATGGTTTCTGTGTTTAGTCTTTACAGTGGGTATCTGTGTTTAGTCTTTACACCAGGGTTTCTGTGTTTAGTCTTTACAGTGGGTATCTGTGTTTAGTCTTTACACCAGGGTTTCTGTGTTTAGTCTTTACACCAGGGATTCTGTGTTTAGTCTTTAAATCAGGGTTTCTTTGTTTCGTCTTTAAATCAGCCTTTCTTTGTTTAGTCTTTACATCAGGGTTTTGGTGTTTGGTCTTAACATAAGGGTTTCTGTGTTTATTCTTTACACCAGGGTTTTTGTCTTGAGTCTTTACACCAGGGTGTGTGTTTAGTCTTTACAACAGGGTTTTTGTGTTTAGTCTGTACACCGGAGTTTGTGTTTAGTCTTTACACCAGGGTTTCTGTGTTTAGTCTTTACACTATGGTTTCTGTGTTTAGTTTTTACACAAGGGTTTCTGTGTTTAGGCTTTACACCAGTGTTTCTGTGTTTAGTCTTTACACCAGGGTTTCTGTGTTTAATCTTTACACCAGGGTTTGTGATTAGTCTTTAAACCATGGTTTCTGTGTTTAGTCTTTACACCAGGGTTTCTGTATTTAGTCTTTACACCAGGGTTTCTACGTTTAGTCTTTACACTAGGGTTTGTGATTTGTCTTTACACCGTGGTTTCTGTGTTAAGTCTTTACACCAGGGTTTCTGTGTTTAGTCTTTACACCAGTGTTTCTGTGTTTAGTCTTTACATCAGTGTTTCTGAGTGTAGACTTTACACGAGGGTTTCTGTGTTTAGTCTTTACACCAGGGATTCTGTGTTTAGTCTTTAAATCAGGGTTTCTTTGTTTAGTCTTTAAATCAGGGTTTCTTTGTTTAGTCTTTACACCAGGGTTTCTGTGTTTAGTCTTTACACCAGGGGTTGTATTTAGTCTTTACACCAGGGTTTCTGTGTTTAGGCTTTACACCATGGTTTCTGTGTTCAGTCTTTACACCAGGGTTTCTGTGTTTAGGCTTTACACCAGGGATTGTGTTTAATCTTTACACCGGGCTTTCTCTGTTTAGTCTTAACACCAGAGTTTCTGTGTTCAGTCTTTACACCAGGTTTCTGTGTTTAGGCTTTACACCAGGGTTTGTATTTAGTCTGTACACCAGGGTTTCTGTGTTTAGGCTTTACACCAGGGTTTCTGTGTTTAGTCTTTAAACCAGGGTTTCTTTGTTAAGTCTTTACACCAGCGTTTCTGTGTTTAGTCTCTACATCAGGTTTTCCATGTTTAGGCTTTACACCAGGGTTTCTGTGTTTAGTCTTTACAGTGGGTATCTGTGTTTAGTCTTTACACCAGGGTTTCTGTGTTTAGTCTTTACACCAGGGATTCTGTGTTTAGTCTTTAAATCAGGGTTTCTTTGTTTCGTCTTTAAATCAGCCTTTCTTTGTTTAGTCTTTACATCAGGGTTTTGGTGTTTGGTCTTAACATAAGGGTTTCTGTGTTTAGTCTTTACACCAGGGTTTCTGTGTTTAGTCTGTACACCAGGGTTTGTGTTTAGTCTTTACACCATGGTTTCTGTGTTTAGTCTTTACACCAGGGTTTGTGTTTAGTCTGTACACCAGGGTTTGTGTTTAGTCTTTACACTATGGTTTCTGTGTTTAGTCTTTACACAAGGGTTTCTGTGTTTAGGCTTTACACCAGTGTTTCTGTGTTTAGTCTTTACACCAGGGTTTCTGTGTTTAATCTTTACACCAGGGTTTCTGTATTTAGTCTTTACACCAGGGTTTCTGTATTTAGTCTTTACACCAGGGTTTCTGTGTTTAGTCTTTACACCAGGGTTTGTGATTAGTCTTTAAACCATGGTTTCTGTGTTTAGTCTTTACACCAGGGTTTCTGTATTTAGTCTTTACACCAGGGTTTCTATGTTTAGTCTTTACACTAGGGTTTGTGATTTGTCTTTACACCATGGTTTCTGTGTTAAGTCTTTACACCAGGGTTTCTGTGTTTAGTCTTTACACCAGTGTTTCTGTGTTTAGTCTTTACATCAGTGTTTCTGAGTGTAGACTTTACACGAGGGTTTCTGTGTTTAGTCTTTACACCAGGGATTCTGTGTTTAGTCTTTAAATCAGGGTTTCTTTGTTTAGTCTTTAAATCAGGGTTTCTTTGTTTAGTCTTTACACCAGGGTTTCTGTGTTTAGTCTTTACACCAGGGGTTGTATTTAGTCTTTACACCAGGGTTTCTGTGTTTAGGCTTTACACCATGGTTTCTGTGTTCAGTCTTTACACCAGGGTTTCTGTGTTTAGGCTTTACACCAGGGATTGTGTTTAATCTTTACACCGGGCTTTTTGTGTTTAGTCTTAACACCAGAGTTTCTGTGTTTAGGCTTTACACCAGGGTTTCTCTGTTCAGTCTTTACACCAGGGGGTTCTGTGTTTAGGCTTTACACCAGGGTTTCTGTGTTTAGTCTTTACACCAGGGATTCTGTGTTTAGTCTTTAAATCAGGGTTTCATTGTTTCATCTTTAAATCAGCGTTTCTTTGATTAGTCTTTACATCAAGGTTTTGGTGTTTAGTCTTAACATAAGGGTTTCTGTGTTTAGTCTTTACACCAGGGTTTCTGTGTTTAGTCTGTACACCAGGGTTTGTGTTTAGTCTTTACACCAGGGATTCTGTGTTTAGTCTTTAAATCAGGGTTTCTTTGTTTAGTCTTTAAATCAGGGTTTCTTTGTTTAGTATTTACACCAGGGTTTCTGTGTTTAGTCTTTACACCAGGGCTTGTGATTAGTCTTTACACCATGGTTTCTGTATTTAGTCTTTACACCATGGTTTGTATTTAGTCTTTACACTAGGGTTTCTGTGTTTAGGCTTTACACCATGGTTTCTGTGTTCAGTCTTTACACCAGGGTTTCTGTGTTTAGGCTTTACACCAGGGATTGTGTTTAATCTTTACACCATGGTTTCTGTGTTTAGTCTTTACACCAGGGTTTCTGTGTTTAGTCTTTACACCAGGGATTCTGTGTTTAGTCTTTAAATCAGGGTTTCTTTGTTTCGTCTTTAAATCAGCCTTTCTTTGTTTAGTCTTTACATCAGGGTTTTGGTGTTTGGTCTTAACATAAGGGTTTCTGTGTTTAGTCTTTACACCAGGGTTTCTGTGTTTAGTCTGTACACCAGGGTTTGTGTTTAGTCTTTACACCATGGTTTCTGTGTTTAGTCTTTACACCAGGGTTTGTGTTTAGTCTGTACACCAGGGTTTGTGTTTAGTCCTTACACTATGGTTTCTGTGTTTAGTCTTTACACCAGGGTTTCTGTGTTTAGGCTTTACACCAGGGTTTGTGTTTAGGCTTTACACCAGGGTTTCTGTGTTCAGTCTTTACACCAGGTTTCTGTTTTTAGGCTTTACACCAGGGTTTGTATTTAGTCTGTACACCAGGGTTTCTGTGTTTAGGCTTTACACCAGGGTTTCTGTGTTTAGTCTTTAAACCAGGGTTTCTTTGTTAAGTCTTTACACCAGCGTTTCTGTGTTTAGTCTCTACATCAGGTTTTCCATGTTTAGGCTTTACACCAGGGTTTCTGTGTTTAGTCTTTACAGTGGGTATCTGTGTTTAGTCTTTACACCAGGGTTTCTGTGTTTAGTCTTTACACAATGGTTTCTGTGTTTAGTCTTTACAGTGGGTATCTGTGTTTAGTCTTTACACCAGGGTTTCTGTGTTTAGTCTTTACAGTGGGTATCTGTGTTTAGTCTTTACACCAGGGTTTCTGTGTTTAGTCTTTACACCAGGGATTCTGTGTTTAGTCTTTAAATCAGGGTTTCTTTGTTTCGTCTTTAAATCAGCCTTTCTTTGTTTAGTCTTTACATCAGGGTTTTGGTGTTTGGTCTTAACATAAGGGTTTCTGTGTTTATTCTTTACACCAGGGTTTTTGTCTTGAGTCTTTACACCAGGGTGTGTGTTTAGTCTTTACAACAGGGTTTTTGTGTTTAGTCTGTACACCGGAGTTTGTGTTTAGTCTTTACACCAGGGTTTCTGTGTTTAGTCTTTACAGTGGGTATCCTTGTTTAGTCTTTACACCAGGGTTTCTGTGTTTAGTCTTTACACCAGGGATTCTGTGTTTAGTCTTTAAATCAGGGTTTCTTTGTTTCGTCTTTAAATCAGCCTTTCTTTGTTTAGTCTTTACATCAGGGTTTTGGTGTTTGGTCTTAACATAAGGGTTTCTGTGTTTAGTCTTCACACCAGGGTTTCTGTGTTTAGTCTGTACACCAGGGTTTGTGTTTAGTCTTTACACCATGGTTTCTGTGTTTAGTCTTTACACCAGGGTTTGTGTTTAGTCTGTACACCAGGGTTTGTGTTTAGTCTTTACACTATGGTTTCTGTGTTTAGTCTTTACACCAGGGTTTCTGTGTTTAGGCTTTACACCAGGGTTTGTGTTTAGGCTTTACACCAGGGTTTCTGTGTTCAGTCTTTACACCAGGTTTCTGTGTTTAGGCTTTACACCAGGGTTTGTATTTAGTCTGTACACCAGGGTTTCTGTGTTTAGGCTTTACACCAGGGTTTCTGTGTTTAGTCTTTAAACCAGGGTTTCTTTGTTAAGTCTTTACACCAGCGTTTCTGTGTTTAGTCTCTACATCAGGGTTTCCATGTTTAGGCTTTACACCAGGGTTTCTGTGTTTAGTCTTTACAGTGGTTATTTGTGTTTAGTCTTTACACCAGGGTTTCTGTGTTTAGTCTTTACAGTGGGTATCTGTGTTTAGTCTGTACACCAGGGTTTGTGTTTAGTCTTTACACCACGGTTTCTGTGTTTAGTCTTTACACCAGGGTTTGTGTTTAGTCTGTACACCAGGGTTTGTGTTTAGTCCTTACACTATGGTTTCTGTGTTTAGTCTTTACACCAGGGTTTCTGTGTTTAGGCTTTACACCAGGGTTTGTGTTTAGGCTTTACACCAGGGTTTCTGTGTTCAGTCTTTACACCAGGTTTCTGTGTTTAGGCTTTACACCAGGGTTTGTATTTAGTCTGTACACCAGGGTTTCTGTGTTTAGGCTTTACACCAGGGTTTCTGTGTTTAGTCTTTAAACCAGGGTTTCTTTGTTAAGTCTTTACACCAGCGTTTCTGTGTTTAGTCTCTACATCAGGTTTTCCATGTTTAGGCTTTACACCAGGGTTTCTGTGTTTAGTCTTTACAGTGGGTATCTGTGTTTAGTCTTTACACCAGGGTTTCTGTGTTTAGTCTTTACACAAGGATTTCTGTGTTTAGGCTTTACACCAGTGTTTCTGTGTTTAGTCTTTACACCAGGGTTTCTGTGTTTAATCTTTACACCAGGGTTTCTGTATTTAGTCTTTACACCAGGGTTTCTGTATTTAGTCTTTACACCAGGGTTTCTGTGTTTAGTCTTTACACCAGGGTTTGTGATTAGTCTTTAAACCATGGTTTCTGTGTTTAATCTTTACACCAGGGTTTCTGTATTTAGTCTTTACACCAGGGTTTCTATGTTTAGTCTTTACACTAGGGTTTGTGATTTGTCTTTACACCATGGTTCTGTGTTAAGTCTTTACACCAGGGTTTCTGTGTTTAGTCTTTACACCAGGGTTTCTGTGTTTAGTCTTTACATCAGTGTTTCTGAGTGTAGACTTTACACGAGGGTTTCTGTGTTTAGTCTTTACACCAGGTATTCTGTGTTTAGTCTTTAAATCAGGGTTTCTTTGTTTAGTCTTTAAATCAGGGTTTCTTTGTTTAGTCTTTACACCAGGGTTTCTGTGTTTAGTCTTTACACCAGGGTTTGTATTTAGTCTTTACACCAGGGTTTCTGTGTTTTGGCTTTACACCATGGTTTCTGTGTTCAGTCTTTACACCAGGGTTTCTGTGTTTAGGCTTTACACCAGGGATTGTGTTTAATCTTTACACCAGGCTTTCTGTGTTTAGTCTTAACACCAGTGTTTCTGTGTTTAGGCTTTACACCAGGGTTTCTGTGTTCAGTCTTTACACCAGGGGTTCTGTGTTTAGTCTTTACACCAGGGTTTCTGTGTTTAGTCTTTACACCAGGGTTTCTGTGTTTAGTCTTTACACAATGGTTTCTGTGTTTAGTCTTTACAGTGGGTATCTGTGTTTAGTCTTTACACCAGGGTTTCTGTGTTTAGTCTTTACAGTGGGTATCTGTGTTTAGTCTTTACACCAGGGTTTCTGTGTTTAGTCTTTACACCAGGGATTCTGTGTTTAGTCTTTAAATCAGGGTTTCTTTGTTTCGTCTTTAAATCAGCCTTTCTTTGTTTAGTCTTTACATCAGGGTTTTGGTGTTTGGTCTTAACATAAGGGTTTCTGTGTTTAGTCTTTACACCAGGGTTTCTGTGTTTAGTCTGTACACCAGGGTTTGTGTTTAGTCTTTACACCATGGTTTCTGTGTTTAGTCTTTACACCAGGGTTTCTGTGTTTAGTCTGTACACCAGGGTTTGTGTTTAGTCTTTACACTATGGTTTCTGTGTTTAGTCTTTACACAAGGGTTTCTGTGTTTAGGCTTTACACCAGTGTTTCTGTGTTTAGTCTTTACACCAGGGTTTCTGTGTTTAATCTTTACACCAGGGTTTCTGTATTTAGTCTTTACACCAGGGTTTCTGTATTTAGTCTTTACACCAGGGTTTCTGTGTTTAGTCTTTACACCAGGGTTTGTGATTAGTCTTTAAACCATGGTTTCTGTGTTTAGTCTTTACACCAGGGTTTCTGTATTTAGTCTTTACACCAGGGTTTCTATGTTTAGTCTTTACACTAGGGTTTGTGATTTGTCTTTACACCATGGTTTCTGTGTTAAGTCTTTACACCAGGGTTTCTGTGTTTAGTCTTTACACCAGTGTTTCTGTGTTTAGTCTTTACATCAGTGTTTCTGAGTGTAGACTTTACACGAGGGTTTCTGTGTTTAGTCTTTACACCAGGGATTCTGTGTTTAGTCTTT
Source organism: Lampris megalopsis (assembly GCA_022114975.2). NCBI lineage: Eukaryota > Metazoa > Chordata > Actinopteri > Lampriformes > Lampridae > Lampris > Lampris megalopsis. The sequence continues at coordinate 4,282,963 of JAJHIY020000431.1, forward strand.
AAATCAGGGTTTCTTTGTTTAGTCTTTAAATCAGGGTTTCTTTGTTTAGTCTTTACACCAGGGTTTCTGTGTTTAGTCTTTACACCAGGGGTTGTATTTAGTCTTTACACCAGGGTTTCTGTGTTTAGGCTTTACACCATGGTTTCTGTGTTCAGTCTTTACACCAGGGTTTCTGTGTTTAGGCTTTACACCAGGGATTGTGTTTAATCTTTACACCGGGCTTTTTGTGTTTAGTCTTAACACCAGAGTTTCTGTGTTTAGGCTTTACACCAGGGTTTCTCTGTTCAGTCTTTACACCAGGGGGTTCTGTGTTTAGGCTTTACACCAGGGTTTCTGTGTTTAGTCTTTACACCAGGGATTCTGTGTTTAGTCTTTAAATCAGGGTTTCATTGTTTCATCTTTAAATCAGCGTTTCTTTGATTAGTCTTTACATCAAGGTTTTGGTGTTTAGTCTTAACATAAGGGTTTCTGTGTTTAGTCTTTACACCAGGGTTTCTGTGTTTAGTCTGTACACCAGGGTTTGTGTTTAGTCTTTACACCAGGGATTCTGTGTTTAGTCTTTAAATCAGGGTTTCTTTGTTTAGTCTTTAAATCAGGGTTTCTTTGTTTAGTATTTACACCAGGGTTTCTGTGTTTAGTCTTTACACCAGGGCTTGTGATTAGTCTTTACACCATGGTTTCTGTATTTAGTCTTTACACCATGGTTTGTATTTAGTCTTTACACTAGGGTTTCTGTGTTTAGGCTTTACACCATGGTTTCTGTGTTCAGTCTTTACACCAGGGTTTCTGTGTTTAGGCTTTACACCAGGGATTGTGTTTAATCTTTACACCATGGTTTCTGTGTTTAGTCTTTACACCAGGGTTTCTGTGTTTAGTCTTTACACCAGGGATTCTGTGTTTAGTCTTTAAATCAGGGTTTCTTTGTTTCGTCTTTAAATCAGCCTTTCTTTGTTTCGTCTTTACATCAGGGTTTTGGTGTTTGGTCTTAACATAAGGGTTTCTGTGTTTAGTCTTTACACCAGGGTTTCTGTGTTTAGTCTGTACACCAGGGTTTGTGTTTAGTCTTTACACCATGGTTTCTGTGTTTAGTCTTTACACCAGGGTTTGTGTTTAGTCTGTACACCAGGGTTTGTGTTTAGTCCTTACACTATGGTTTCTGTGTTTAGTCTTTACACCAGGGTTTCTGTGTTTAGGCTTTACACCAGGGTTTGTGTTTAGGCTTTACACCAGGGTTTCTGTGTTCAGTCTTTACACCAGGTTTCTGTGTTTAGGCTTTACACCAGGGTTTGTATTTAGTCTGTACACCAGGGTTTCTGTGTTTAGGCTTTACACCAGGGTTTCTGTGTTTAGTCTTTAAACCAGGGGTTCTTTGTTAAGTCTTTACACCAGCGTTTCTGTGTTTAGTCTCTACATCAGGTTTTCCATGTTTAGGCTTTACACCAGGGTTTCTGTGTTTAGTCTTTACAGTGGGTATCTGTGTTTAGTCTTTACACCAGGGTTTCTGTGTTTAGTCTTTACACAATGGTTTCTGTGTTTAGTCTTTACAGTGGGTATCTGTGTTTAGTCTTTACACCAGGGTTTCTGTGTTTAGTCTTTACAGTGGGTATCTGTGTTTAGTCTTTACACCAGGGTTTCTGTGTTTAGTCTTTACACCAGGGATTCTGTGTTTAGTCTTTAAATCAGGGTTTCTTTGTTTCGTCTTTAAATCAGCCTTTCTTTGTTTAGTCTTTACATCAGGGTTTTGGTGTTTGGTCTTAACATAAGGGTTTCTGTGTTTATTCTTTACACCAGGGTTTTTGTCTTGAGTCTTTACACCAGGGTGTGTGTTTAGTCTTTACAACAGGGTTTTTGTGTTTAGTCTGTACACCGGAGTTTGTGTTTAGTCTTTACACCAGGGTTTCTGTGTTTAGTCTTTACACTATGGTTTCTGTGTTTAGTCTTTACACAAGGGTTTCTGTGTTTAGGCTTTACACCAGTGTTTCTGTGTTTAGTCTTTACACCAGGGTTTCTGTGTTTAATCTTTACACCAGGGTTTGTGATTAGTCTTTAAACCATGGTTTCTGTGTTTAGTCTTTACACCAGGGTTTCTGTATTTAGTCTTTACACCAGGGTTTCTACGTTTAGTCTTTACACTAGGGTTTGTGATTTGTCTTTACACCGTGGTTTCTGTGTTAAGTCTTTACACCAGGGTTTCTGTGTTTAGTCTTTACACCAGTGTTTCTGTGTTTAGTCTTTACATCAGTGTTTCTGAGTGTAGACTTTACACGAGGGTTTCTGTGTTTAGTCTTTACACCAGGGATTCTGTGTTTAGTCTTTAAATCAGGGTTTCTTTGTTTAGTCTTTAAATCAGGGTTTCTTTGTTTAGTCTTTACACCAGGGTTTCTGTGTTTAGTCTTTACACCAGGGGTTGTATTTAGTCTTTACACCAGGGTTTCTGTGTTTAGGCTTTACACCATGGTTTCTGTGTTCAGTCTTTACACCAGGGTTTCTGTGTTTAGGCTTTACACCAGGGATTGTGTTTAATCTTTACACCGGGCTTTCTCTGTTTAGTCTTAACACCAGAGTTTCTGTGTTTAGTCTTTACAGTGGGTATCTGTGTTTAGTCTTTACACCAGGGTTTCTGTGTTTAGTCTTTACAGTGGGTATCTGTGTTTAGTCTTTACACCAGGGTTTCTGTGTTTAGTCTTTACACCAGGGATTCTGTGTTTAGTCTTTAAATCAGGGTTTCTTTGTTTCGTCTTTAAATCAGCCTTTCTTTGTTTAGTCTTTACATCAGGGTTTTGGTGTTTGGTCTTAACATAAGGGTTTCTGTGTTTAGTCTTTACACCAGGGTTTCTGTGTTTAGTCTGTACACCAGGGTTTGTGTTTAGTCTTTACACCATGGTTTCTGTGTTTAGTCTTTACACCAGGGTTTGTGTTTAGTCTGTACACCAGGGTTTGTGTTTAGTCTTTACACTATGGTTTCTGTGTTTAGTCTTTACACAAGGGTTTCTGTGTTTAGGCTTTACACCAGTGTTTCTGTGTTTAGTCTTTACACCAGGGTTTCTGTGTTTAATCTTTACACCAGGGTTTCTGTATTTAGTCTTTACACCAGGGTTTCTGTATTTAGTCTTTACACCAGGGTTTCTGTGTTTAGTCTTTACACCAGGGTTTGTGATTAGTCTTTAAACCATGGTTTCTGTGTTTAGTCTTTACACCAGGGTTTCTGTATTTAGTCTTTACACCAGGGTTTCTATGTTTAGTCTTTACACTAGGGTTTGTGATTTGTCTTTACACCATGGTTTCTGTGTTAAGTCTTTACACCAGGGTTTCTGTGTTTAGTCTTTACACCAGTGTTTCTGTGTTTAGTCTTTACATCAGTGTTTCTGAGTGTAGACTTTACACGAGGGTTTCTGTGTTTAGTCTTTACACCAGGGATTCTGTGTTTAGTCTTTAAATCAGGGTTTCTTTGTTTAGTCTTTAAATCAGGGTTTCTTTGTTTAGTCTTTACACCAGGGTTTCTGTGTTTAGTCTTTACACCAGGGGTTGTATTTAGTCTTTACACCAGGGTTTCTGTGTTTAGGCTTTACACCATGGTTTCTGTGTTCAGTCTTTACACCAGGGTTTCTGTGTTTAGGCTTTACACCAGGGATTGTGTTTAATCTTTACACCGGGCTTTTTGTGTTTAGTCTTAACACCAGAGTTTCTGTGTTTAGGCTTTACACCAGGGTTTCTCTGTTCAGTCTTTACACCAGGGGGTTCTGTGTTTAGGCTTTACACCAGGGTTTCTGTGTTTAGTCTTTACACCAGGGATTCTGTGTTTAGTCTGTACACCAGGGTTTGTGTTTAGTCTTTACACCAGGGATTCTGTGTTTAGTCTTTAAATCAGGGTTTCTTTGTTTAGTCTTTAAATCAGGGTTTCTTTGTTTAGTATTTACACCAGGGTTTCTGTGTTTAGTCTTTACACCAGGGCTTGTGATTAGTCTTTACACCATGGTTTCTGTATTTAGTCTTTACACCATGGTTTGTATTTAGTCTTTACACTAGGGTTTCTGTGTTTAGGCTTTACACCATGGTTTCTGTGTTCAGTCTTTACACCAGGGTTTCTGTGTTTAGGCTTTACACCAGGGATTGTGTTTAATCTTTACACCATGGTTTCTGTGTTTAGTCTTTACACCAGGGTTTCTGTGTTTAGTCTTTACACCAGGGATTCTGTGTTTAGTCTTTAAATCAGGGTTTCTTTGTTTCGTCTTTAAATCAGCCTTTCTTTGTTTAGTCTTTACATCAGGGTTTTGGTGTTTGGTCTTAACATAAGGGTTTCTGTGTTTAGTCTTTACACCAGGGTTTCTGTGTTTAGTCTGTACACCAGGGTTTGTGTTTAGTCTTTACACCATGGTTTCTGTGTTTAGTCTTTACACCAGGGTTTGTGTTTAGTCTGTACACCAGGGTTTGTGTTTAGTCCTTACACTATGGTTTCTGTGTTTAGTCTTTACACCAGGGTTTCTGTGTTTAGGCTTTACACCAGGGTTTGTGTTTAGGCTTTACACCAGGGTTTCTGTGTTCAGTCTTTACACCAGGTTTCTGTTTTTAGGCTTTACACCAGGGTTTGTATTTAGTCTGTACACCAGGGTTTCTGTGTTTAGGCTTTACACCAGGGTTTCTGTGTTTAGTCTTTAAACCAGGGTTTCTTTGTTAAGTCTTTACACCAGCGTTTCTGTGTTTAGTCTCTACATCAGGTTTTCCATGTTTAGGCTTTACACCAGGGTTTCTGTGTTTAGTCTTTACAGTGGGTATCTGTGTTTAGTCTTTACACCAGGGTTTCTGTGTTTAGTCTTTACACAATGGTTTCTGTGTTTAGTCTTTACAGTGGGTATCTGTGTTTAGTCTTTACACCAGGGTTTCTGTGTTTAGTCTTTACAGTGGGTATCTGTGTTTAGTCTTTACACCAGGGTTTCTGTGTTTAGTCTTTACACCAGGGATTCTGTGTTTAGTCTTTAAATCAGGGTTTCTTTGTTTCGTCTTTAAATCAGCCTTTCTTTGTTTAGTCTTTACATCAGGGTTTTGGTGTTTGGTCTTAACATAAGGGTTTCTGTGTTTATTCTTTACACCAGGGTTTTTGTCTTGAGTCTTTACACCAGGGTGTGTGTTTAGTCTTTACAACAGGGTTTTTGTGTTTAGTCTGTACACCGGAGTTTGTGTTTAGTCTTTACACCAGGGTTTCTGTGTTTAGTCTTTACAGTGGGTATCCTTGTTTAGTCTTTACACCAGGGTTTCTGTGTTTAGTCTTTACACCAGGGATTCTGTGTTTAGTCTTTAAATCAGGGTTTCTTTGTTTCGTCTTTAAATCAGCCTTTCTTTGTTTAGTCTTTACATCAGGGTTTTGGTGTTTGGTCTTAACATAAGGGTTTCTGTGTTTAGTCTTCACACCAGGGTTTCTGTGTTTAGTCTGTACACCAGGGTTTGTGTTTAGTCTTTACACCATGGTTTCTGTGTTTAGTCTTTACACCAGGGTTTGTGTTTAGTCTGTACACCAGGGTTTGTGTTTAGTCTTTACACTATGGTTTCTGTGTTTAGTCTTTACACCAGGGTTTCTGTGTTTAGGCTTTACACCAGGGTTTGTGTTTAGGCTTTACACCAGGGTTTCTGTGTTCAGTCTTTACACCAGGTTTCTGTGTTTAGGCTTTACACCAGGGTTTGTATTTAGTCTGTACACCAGGGTTTCTGTGTTTAGGCTTTACACCAGGGTTTCTGTGTTTAGTCTTTAAACCAGGGTTTCTTTGTTAAGTCTTTACACCAGCGTTTCTGTGTTTAGTCTCTACATCAGGGTTTCCATGTTTAGGCTTTACACCAGGGTTTCTGTGTTTAGTCTTTACAGTGGTTATCTGTGTTTAGTCTTTACACCAGGGTTTCTGTGTTTAGTCTTTACAGTGGGTATCTGTGTTTAGTCTGTACACCAGGGTTTGTGTTTAGTCTTTACACCACGGTTTCTGTGTTTAGTCTTTACACCAGGGTTTGTGTTTAGTCTGTACACCAGGGTTTGTGTTTAGTCCTTACACTATGGTTTCTGTGTTTAGTCTTTACACCAGGGTTTCTGTGTTTAGGCTTTACACCAGGGTTTGTGTTTAGGCTTTACACCAGGGTTTCTGTGTTCAGTCTTTACACCAGGTTTCTGTGTTTAGGCTTTACACCAGGGTTTGTATTTAGTCTGTACACCAGGGTTTCTGTGTTTAGGCTTTACACCAGGGTTTCTGTGTTTAGTCTTTAAACCAGGGTTTCTTTGTTAAGTCTTTACACCAGCGTTTCTGTGTTTAGTCTCTACATCAGGTTTTCCATGTTTAGGCTTTACACCAGGGTTTCTGTGTTTAGTCTTTACAGTGGGTATCTGTGTTTAGTCTTTACACCAGGGTTTCTGTGTTTAGTCTTTACACAAGGATTTCTGTGTTTAGGCTTTACACCAGTGTTTCTGTGTTTAGTCTTTACACCAGGGTTTCTGTGTTTAATCTTTACACCAGGGTTTCTGTATTTAGTCTTTACACCAGGGTTTCTGTATTTAGTCTTTACACCAGGGTTTCTGTGTTTAGTCTTTACACCAGGGTTTGTGATTAGTCTTTAAACCATGGTTTCTGTGTTTAATCTTTACACCAGGGTTTCTGTATTTAGTCTTTACACCAGGGTTTCTATGTTTAGTCTTTACACTAGGGTTTGTGATTTGTCTTTACACCATGGTTCTGTGTTAAGTCTTTACACCAGGGTTTCTGTGTTTAGTCTTTACACCAGGGTTTCTGTGTTTAGTCTTTACATCAGTGTTTCTGAGTGTAGACTTTACACGAGGGTTTCTGTGTTTAGTCTTTACACCAGGTATTCTGTGTTTAGTCTTTAAATCAGGGTTTCTTTGTTTAGTCTTTAAATCAGGGTTTCTTTGTTTAGTCTTTACACCAGGGTTTCTGTGTTTAGTCTTTACACCAGGGTTTGTATTTAGTCTTTACACCAGGGTTTCTGTGTTTTGGCTTTACACCATGGTTTCTGTGTTCAGTCTTTACACCAGGGTTTCTGTGTTTAGGCTTTACACCAGGGATTGTGTTTAATCTTTACACCAGGCTTTCTGTGTTTAGTCTTAACACCAGTGTTTCTGTGTTTAGGCTTTACACCAGGGTTTCTGTGTTCAGTCTTTACACCAGGGGTTCTGTGTTTAGTCTTTACACCAGGGTTTCTGTGTTTAGTCTTTACACCAGGTATTCTGTGTTTAGTCTTTAAATCAGGGTTTCTTTGTTTCATCTTTAAATCAGCGTTTCTTTGATTAGTCTTTACATCAAGGTTTTGGTGTTTAGTCTTAACATAAGGGTTTCTGTGTTTAGTCTTTACACCAGGGTTTCTGTGTTTAGTCTGTACACCAGGGTTTGTGTTTAGTCTTTACACCAGGGATTCTGTGTTTAGTCTTTAAATCAGGGTTTCTTTGTTTCGTCTTTAAATCAGCGTTTCTTTGTTTAGTCTTTACACCAGGGTTTCTGTGTTTAGTCTTTACACCAGGGCTTGTGATTAGTCTTTACACCATGGTTTCTGTATTTAGTCTTTACACCATGGTTTGTATTTAGTCTTTACACTAGGGTTTCTGTGTTTAGGCTTTACACCATGGTTTCTGTGTTCAGTCTTTACACCAGGGTTTCTGTGTTTAGGCTTTACACCAGGGATTGTGTTTAATCTTTACACCAGGCTTTCTGTGTTTAGTCTTAATACCAGTGTTTCTGTGTTTAGTCTTTACACCAGGGTTTGTGTGTTCAGTCTTTACACCAGGGGTTCTGTGTTTAGTCTTTACACCATGGTTTGTATTTAGTCTTTACACTAGGGTTTCTGTGTTTAGGCTTTACACCATGGTTTCTGTGTTCAGTCTTTACACCAGGGTTTCTGTGTTTAGGCTTTACACCAGGGATTGTGTTTAATCTTTACACCAGGCTTTCTGTGTTTAGTCTTAACACCAGTGTTTCTGTGTTTAGGCTTTACACCAGGGTTTCTGTGTTCAGTCTTTACACCAGGGGTTCTGTGTTTAGGCTTTACACCAGGGTTTCTGTGTTTAGTCTTTACACCAGGGATTCTGTGTTTAGTCTTTAAATCAGGGTTTCTTTGTTTCATCTTTAAATCAGCGTTTCTTTGATTAGTCTTTACATCAAGGTTTTGGTGTTTAGTCTTAACATAAGGGTTTCTGTGTTTAGTCTTTACACCAGGGTTTCTGTGTTTAGTCTGTACACCAGGGTTTGTGTTTAGTCTTTACACCAGGGATTCTGTGTTTAGTCTTTAAATCAGGGTTTCTTTGTTTCGTCTTTAAATCAGCGTTTCTTTGTTTAGTCTTTACACCAGGGTTTCTGTGTTTAGTCTTTACACCAGGGCTTGTGATTAGTCTTTACACCATGGTTTCTGTATTTAGTCTTTACACCATGGTTTGTATTCAGTCTTTACACTAGGGTTTCTGTGTTTAGGCTTTACACCATGGTTTCTGTGTTCAGTCTTTACACCAGGGTTTCTGTGTTTAGGCTTTACACCAGGGATTGTGTTTAATCTTTACACCAGGGTTTCTGTGTTTAGTCTTAATACCAGTGTTTCTGTGTTTAGGCTTTACACCAGGGTTTCTGTGTTCAGTCTTTACACCAGGGGTTCTGTGTTTAGGCTTTACACCAGGGTTTCTGTGTTTAGTCTTTACACCAGGGATTCTGTGTTTAGTCTTTAAATCAGGGTTTCTTTGTTTCATCTTTAAATCAGCGTTTCTTTGATTAGTCTTTACATCAGGGTTTTGGTGTTTAGTCTTAACATAAGGGTTTCTGTGTTTAGTCTGTACACCAGGGTCTGCGTTTAATCTTTACACCATGGTTTCTGTGTTTAGTCTTTACACCAGGGTTTGTGTTTAGTCTGTACACCAGTGTTTGTGTTTAGTCTTTACACTATGGTTTCTGTGTTTAGTCTTTACACCAGGGTTTCTGTGTTTAGGCTTTACACCAGGGTTTGTGTTTAGGCTTTACACCAGGGTTTCTGTGTTCAGTCTTTACACCAGGTTTCTGTGTTTAGGCTTTACACCAGGGTTTGTATTTAGTCTGTACACCAGGGTTTCTGTGTTTAGGCTTTACACCAGGGTTTCTGTGTTTAGTCTTTAAACCAGGGTTTCTTTGTTAAGTCTTTACACCAGCGTTTCTGTGTTTAGTCTCTACATCAGGTTTTCCATGTTCAGTCTTTACACCAGGGTTTCTGTGTTTAGTCTTTACAGTGGGTATATGTGTTTAGTCTTTACACCAGGGTTTCTGTGTTTAGTCTTTACAGTGGGTATCTGTGTTTAGTCTTTACACCAGGGTTTCTGTGTTTAGTCTTTACACCAGGGATTCTGTGTTTAGTCTTTAAATCAGGGTTTCTTTGTTTCGTCTTTAAATCAGCCTTTCTTTGTTTAGTCTTTACATCAGGGTTTTGGTGTTTGGTCTTAACATAAGGGTTTCTGTGTTTAGTCTTTACACCAGGGTTTCTGTGTTTAGTCTGTACACCAGGGTTTGTGTTTAGTCTTTACACCATGGTTTCTGTGTTTAGTCTTTACACCAGGGTTTGTGTTTAGTCTGTACACCAGGGTTTGTGTTTAGTCCTTACACTATGGTTTCTGTGTTTAGTCTTTACACCAGGGTTTCTGTGTTTAGGCTTTACACCAGGGTTTGTGTTTAGGCTTTACACCAGGGTTTCTGTGTTCAGTCTTTACACCAGGTTTCTGTGTTTAGGCTTTACACCAGGGTTTGTATTTAGTCTGTACACCAGGGTTTCTGTGTTTAGGCTTTACACCAGGGTTTCTGTGTTTAGTCTTTAAACCAGGGGTTCTTTGTTAAGTCTTTACACCAGCGTTTCTGTGTTTAGTCTCTACATCAGGTTTTCCATGTTTAGGCTTTACACCAGGGTTTCTGTGTTTAGTCTTTACAGTGGGTATCTGTGTTTAGTCTTTACACCAGGGTTTCTGTGTTTAGTCTTTACACAATGGTTTCTGTGTTTAGTCTTTACAGTGGGTATCTGTGTTTAGTCTTTACACCAGGGTTTCTGTGTTTAGTCTTTACAGTGGGTATCTGTGTTTACTCTTTACACCAGGGTTTCTGTGTTTAGTCTTTACACCAGGGATTCTTTGTTTAGTCTTTAAATCAGGGTTTCTTTGTTTCGTCTTTAAATCAGCCTTTCTTTGTTTAGTCTTTACATCAGGGTTTTGGTGTTTGGTCTTAACATAAGGGTTTCTGTGTTTATTCTTTACACCAGGGTTTTTGTCTTGAGTCTTTACACCAGGGTGTGTGTTTAGTCTTTACAACAGGATTTTTGTGTTTAGTCTGTACACCGGAGTTTGTGTTTAGTCTTTACACCAGGGTTTCTGTGTTTAGTCTTTACACTATGGTTTCTGTGTTTAGTCTTTACACAAGGGTTTCTGTGTTTAGGCTTTACACCAGTGTTTCTGTGTTTAGTCTTTACACCAGGGTTTCTGTGTTTAATCTTTACACCAGGGTTTGTGATTAGTCTTTAAACCATGGTTTCTGTGTTTAGTCTTTACACCAGGGTTTCTGTATTTAGTCTTTACACCAGGGTTTCTACGTTTAGTCTTTACACTAGGGTTTGTGATTTGTCTTTACACCGTGGTTTCTGTGTTAAGTCTTTACACCAGGGTTTCTGTGTTTAGTCTTTACACCAGTGTTTCTGTGTTTAGTCTTTACATCAGTGTTTCTGAGTGTAGACTTTACACGAGGGTTTCTGTGTTTAGTCTTTACACCAGGGATTCTGTGTTTAGTCTTTAAATCAGGGTTTCTTTGTTTAGTCTTTAAATCAGGGTTTCTTTGTTTAGTCTTTACACCAGGGTTTCTGTGTTTAGTCTTTACACCAGGGTTTGTATTTAGTCTTTACACCAGGGTTTCTGTGTTTAGGCTTTACACCATGGTTTCTGTGTTCAGTCTTTACACCAGGGTTTCTGTGTTTAGGCTTTACACCAGGGATTGTGTTTAATCTTTACACCGGGCTTTCTCTGTTTAGTCTTAACACCAGAGTTTCTGTGTTCAGTCTTTACACCAGGTTTCTGTGTTTAGGCTTTACACCAGGGTTTGTATTTAGTCTGTACACCAGGGTTTCTGTGTTTAGGCTTTACACCAGGGTTTCTGTGTTTAGTCTTTAAACCAGGGTTTCTTTGTTAAGTCTTTACACCAGCGTTTCTGTGTTTAGTCTCTACATCAGGTTTTCCATGTTTAGGCTTTACACCAGGGTTTCTGTGTTTAGTCTTTACAGTGGGTATCTGTGTTTAGTCTTTACACCAGGGTTTCTGTGTTTAGTCTTTACACAATGGTTTCTGTGTTTAGTCTTTACAGTGGGTATCTGTGTTTAGTCTTTACACCAGGGTTTCTGTGTTTAGTCTTTACAGTGGGTATCTGTGTTTAGTCTTTACACCAGGGTTTCTGTGTTTAGTCTTTACACCAGGGATTCTGTGTTTAGTCTTTAAATCAGGGTTTCTTTGTTTCGTCTTTAAATCAGCCTTTCTTTGTTTAGTCTTTACATCAGGGTTTTGGTGTTTGGTCTTAACATAAGGGTTTCTGTGTTTAGTCTTTACACCAGGGTTTCTGTGTTTAGTCTGTACACCAGGGTTTGTGTTTAGTCTTTACACCATGGTTTCTGTGTTTAGTCTTTACACCAGGGTTTGTGTTTAGTCTGTACACCAGGGTTTGTGTTTAGTCTTTACACTATGGTTTCTGTGTTTAGTCTTTACACAAGGGTTTCTGTGTTTAGGCTTTACACCAGTGTTTCTGTGTTTAGTCTTTACACCAGGGTTTCTGTGTTTAATCTTTACACCAGGGTTTCTGTATTTAGTCTTTACACCAGGGTTTCTGTATTTAGTCTTTACACCAGGGTTTCTGTGTTTAGTCTTTACACCAGGGTTTGTGATTAGTCTTTAAACCATGGTTTCTGTGTTTAGTCTTTACACCAGGGTTTCTGTATTTAGTCTTTACACCAGGGTTTCTATGTTTAGTCTTTACACTAGGGTTTGTGATTTGTCTTTACACCATGGTTTCTGTGTTAAGTCTTTACACCAGGGTTTCTGTGTTTAGTCTTTACACCAGTGTTTCTGTGTTTAGTCTTTACATCAGTGTTTCTGAGTGTAGACTTTACACGAGGGTTTCTGTGTTTAGTCTTTACACCAGGGATTCTGTGTTTAGTCTTTAAATCAGGGTTTCTTTGTTTAGTCTTTAAATCAGGGTTTCTTTGTTTAGTCTTTACACCAGGGTTTCTGTGTTTAGTCTTTACACCAGGGGTTGTATTTAGTCTTTACACCAGGGTTTCTGTGTTTAGGCTTTACACCATGGTTTCTGTGTTCAGTCTTTACACCAGGGTTTCTGTGTTTAGGCTTTACACCAGGGATTGTGTTTAATCTTTACACCGGGCTTTTTGTGTTTAGTCTTAACACCAGAGTTTCTGTGTTTAGGCTTTACACCAGGGTTTCTCTGTTCAGTCTTTACACCAGGGGGTTCTGTGTTTAGGCTTTACACCAGGGTTTCTGTGTTTAGTCTTTACACCAGGGATTCTGTGTTTAGTCTTTAAATCAGGGTTTCATTGTTTCATCTTTAAATCAGCGTTTCTTTGATTAGTCTTTACATCAAGGTTTTGGTGTTTAGTCTTAACATAAGGGTTTCTGTGTTTAGTCTTTACACCAGGGTTTCTGTGTTTAGTCTGTACACCAGGGTTTGTGTTTAGTCTTTACACCAGGGATTCTGTGTTTAGTCTTTAAATCAGGGTTTCTTTGTTTAGTCTTTAAATCAGGGTTTCTTTGTTTAGTATTTACACCAGGGTTTCTGTGTTTAGTCTTTACACCAGGGCTTGTGATTAGTCTTTACACCAGGGTTTCTGTATTTAGTCTTTACACCATGGTTTGTATTTAGTCTTTACACTAGGGTTTCTGTGTTTAGGCTTTACACCATGGTTTCTGTGTTCAGTCTTTACACCAGGGTTTCTGTGTTTAGGCTTTACACCAGGGATTGTGTTTAATCTTTACACCATGGTTTCTGTGTTTAGTCTTTACACCAGGGTTTCTGTGTTTAGTCTTTACACCAGGGATTCTGTGTTTAGTCTTTAAATCAGGGTTTCTTTGTTTCGTCTTTAAATCAGCCTTTCTTTGTTTAGTCTTTACATCAGGGTTTTGGTGTTTGGTCTTAACATAAGGGTTTCTGTGTTTAGTCTTTACACCAGGGTTTCTGTGTTTAGTCTGTACACCAGGGTTTGTGTTTAGTCTTTACACCATGGTTTCTGTGTTTAGTCTTTACACCAGGGTTTGTGTTTAGTCTGTACACCAGGGTTTGTGTTTAGTCCTTACACTATGGTTTCTGTGTTTAGTCTTTACACCAGGGTTTCTGTGTTTAGGCTTAACACCAGGGTTTGTGTTTAGGCTTTACACCAGGGTTTCTGTGTTCAGTCTTTACACCAGGTTTCTGTGTTTAGGCTTTACACCAGGGTTTGTATTTAGTCTGTACACCAGGGTTTCTGTGTTTAGGCTTTACACCAGGGTTTCTGTGTTTAGTCTTTAAACCAGGGTTTCTTTGTTAAGTCTTTACACCAGCGTTTCTGTGTTTAGTCTCTACATCAGGTTTTCCATGTTTAGGCTTTACACCAGGGTTTCTGTGTTTAGTCTTTACAGTGGGTATCTGTGTTTAGTCTTTACACCAGGGTTTCTGTGTTTAGTCTTTACACAATGGTTTCTGTGTTTAGTCTTTACAGTGGGTATCTGTGTTTAGTCTTTACACCAGGGTTTCTGTGTTTAGTCTTTACAGTGGGTATCTGTGTTTAGTCTTTACACCAGGGTTTCTGTGTTTAGTCTTTACACCAGGGATTCTGTGTTTAGTCTTTAAATCAGGGTTTCTTTGTTTCGTCTTTAAATCAGCCTTTCTTTGTTTAGTCTTTACATCAGGGTTTTGGTGTTTGGTCTTAACATAAGGGTTTCTGTGTTTATTCTTTACACCAGGGTTTTTGTCTTGAGTCTTTACACCAGGGTGTGTGTTTAGTCTTTACAACAGGGTTTTTGTGTTTAGTCTGTACACCGGAGTTTGTGTTTAGTCTTTACACCAGGGTTTCTGTGTTTAGTCTTTACAGTGGGTATCTGTGTTTAGTCTTTACACCAGGGTTTCTGTGTTTAGTCTTTACACCAGGGATTCTGTGTTTAGTCTTTAAATCAGGGTTTCTTTGTTTCGTCTTTACATCAGGGTTTTGGTGTTTGGTCTTAACATAAGGGTTTCTGTGTTTAGTCTTTACACCAGGGTTTCTGTGTTTAGTCTGTACACCAGGGTTTGTGTTTAGTCTTTACACCATGGTTTCTGTGTTTAGTCTTTACACCAGGGTTTGTGTTTAGTCTGTACACCAGGGTTTGTGTTTAGTCCTTACACTATGGTTTCTGTGTTTAGTCTTTACACCAGGGTTTCTGTGTTTAGGCTTTACACCAGGGTTTGTGTTTAGGCTTTACACCAGGGTTTCTGTGTTCAGTCTTTACACCAGGTTTCTGTGTTTAGGCTTTACACCAGGGTTTGTATTTAGTCTGTACACCAGGGTTTCTGTGTTTAGGCTTTACACCAGGGTTTCTGTGTTTAGTCTTTAAACCAGGGGTTCTTTGTTAAGTCTTTACACCAGCGTTTCTGTGTTTAGTCTCTACATCAGGTTTTCCATGTTTAGGCTTTACACCAGGGTTTCTGTGTTTAGTCTTTACAGTGGGTATCTGTGTTTAGTCTTTACACCAGGGTTTCTGTGTTTAGTCTTTACACAATGGTTTCTGTGTTTAGTCTTTACAGTGGGTATCTGTGTTTAGTCTTTACACCAGGGTTTCTGTGTTTAGTCTTTACAGTGGGTATCTGTGTTTAGTCTTTACACCAGGGTTTCTGTGTTTAGTCTTTACACCAGGGATTCTGTGTTTAGTCTTTAAATCAGGGTTTCTTTGTTTCGTCTTTAAATCAGCCTTTCTTTGTTTAGTCTTTACATCAGGGTTTTGGTGTTTGGTCTTAACATAAGGGTTTCTGTGTTTATTCTTTACACCAGGGTTTTTGTCTTGAGTCTTTACACCAGGGTGTGTGTTTAGTCTTTACAACAGGGTTTTTGTGTTTAGTCTGTACACCGGAGTTTGTGTTTAGTCTTTACACCAGGGTTTCTGTGTTTAGTCTTTACACTATGGTTTCTGTGTTTAGTTTTTACACAAGGGTTTCTGTGTTTAGGCTTTACACCAGTGTTTCTGTGTTTAGTCTTTACACCAGGGTTTCTGTGTTTAATCTTTACACCAGGGTTTGTGATTAGTCTTTAAACCATGGTTTCTGTGTTTAGTCTTTACACCAGGGTTTCTGTATTTAGTCTTTACACCAGGGTTTCTACGTTTAGTCTTTACACTAGGGTTTGTGATTTGTCTTTACACCGTGGTTTCTGTGTTAAGTCTTTACACCAGGGTTTCTGTGTTTAGTCTTTACACCAGTGTTTCTGTGTTTAGTCTTTACATCAGTGTTTCTGAGTGTAGACTTTACACGAGGGTTTCTGTGTTTAGTCTTTACACCAGGGATTCTGTGTTTAGTCTTTAAATCAGGGTTTCTTTGTTTAGTCTTTAAATCAGGGTTTCTTTGTTTAGTCTTTACACCAGGGTTTCTGTGTTTAGTCTTTACACCAGGGGTTGTATTTAGTCTTTACACCAGGGTTTCTGTGTTTAGGCTTTACACCATGGTTTCTGTGTTCAGTCTTTACACCAGGGTTTCTGTGTTTAGGCTTTACACCAGGGATTGTGTTTAATCTTTACACCGGGCTTTCTCTGTTTAGTCTTAACACCAGAGTTTCTGTGTTCAGTCTTTACACCAGGTTTCTGTGTTTAGGCTTTACACCAGGGTTTGTATTTAGTCTGTACACCAGGGTTTCTGTGTTTAGGCTTTACACCAGGGTTTCTGTGTTTAGTCTTTAAACCAGGGTTTCTTTGTTAAGTCTTTACACCAGCGTTTCTGTGTTTAGTCTCTACATCAGGTTTTCCATGTTTAGGCTTTACACCAGGGTTTCTGTGTTTAGTCTTTACAGTGGGTATCTGTGTTTAGTCTTTACACCAGGGTTTCTGTGTTTAGTCTTTACAGTGGGTATCTGTGTTTAGTCTTTACACCAGGGTTTCTGTGTTTAGTCTTTACACCAGGGATTCTGTGTTTAGTCTTTAAATCAGGGTTTCTTTGTTTCGTCTTTAAATCAGCCTTTCTTTGTTTAGTCTTTACATCAGGGTTTTGGTGTTTGGTCTTAACATAAGGGTTTCTGTGTTTAGTCTTTACACCAGGGTTTCTGTGTTTAGTCTGTACACCAGGGTTTGTGTTTAGTCTTTACACCATGGTTTCTGTGTTTAGTCTTTACACCAGGGTTTGTGTTTAGTCTGTACACCAGGGTTTGTGTTTAGTCTTTACACTATGGTTTCTGTGTTTAGTCTTTACACAAGGGTTTCTGTGTTTAGGCTTTACACCAGTGTTTCTGTGTTTAGTCTTTACACCAGGGTTTCTGTGTTTAATCTTTACACCAGGGTTTCTGTATTTAGTCTTTACACCAGGGTTTCTGTATTTAGTCTTTACACCAGGGTTTCTGTGTTTAGTCTTTACACCAGGGTTTGTGATTAGTCTTTAAACCATGGTTTCTGTGTTTAGTCTTTACACCAGGGTTTCTGTATTTAGTCTTTACACCAGGGTTTCTATGTTTAGTCTTTACACTAGGGTTTGTGATTTGTCTTTACACCATGGTTTCTGTGTTAAGTCTTTACACCAGGGTTTCTGTGTTTAGTCTTTACACCAGTGTTTCTGTGTTTAGTCTTTACATCAGTGTTTCTGAGTGTAGACTTTACACGAGGGTTTCTGTGTTTAGTCTTTACACCAGGGATTCTGTGTTTAGTCTTTAAATCAGGGTTTCTTTGTTTAGTCTTTAAATCAGGGTTTCTTTGTTTAGTCTTTACACCAGGGTTTCTGTGTTTAGTCTTTACACCAGGGGTTGTATTTAGTCTTTACACCAGGGTTTCTGTGTTTAGGCTTTACACCATGGTTTCTGTGTTCAGTCTTTACACCAGGGTTTCTGTGTTTAGGCTTTACACCAGGGATTGTGTTTAATCTTTACACCGGGCTTTTTGTGTTTAGTCTTAACACCAGAGTTTCTGTGTTTAGGCTTTACACCAGGGTTTCTCTGTTCAGTCTTTACACCAGGGGGTTCTGTGTTTAGGCTTTACACCAGGGTTTCTGTGTTTAGTCTTTACACCAGGGATTCTGTGTTTAGTCTTTAAATCAGGGTTTCATTGTTTCATCTTTAAATCAGCGTTTCTTTGATTAGTCTTTACATCAAGGTTTTGGTGTTTAGTCTTAACATAAGGGTTTCTGTGTTTAGTCTTTACACCAGGGTTTCTGTGTTTAGTCTGTACACCAGGGTTTGTGTTTAGTCTTTACACCAGGGATTCTGTGTTTAGTCTTTAAATCAGGGTTTCTTTGTTTAGTCTTTAAATCAGGGTTTCTTTGTTTAGTATTTACACCAGGGTTTCTGTGTTTAGTCTTTACACCAGGGCTTGTGATTAGTCTTTACACCATGGTTTCTGTATTTAGTCTTTACACCATGGTTTGTATTTAGTCTTTACACTAGGGTTTCTGTGTTTAGGCTTTACACCATGGTTTCTGTGTTCAGTCTTTACACCAGGGTTTCTGTGTTTAGGCTTTACACCAGGGATTGTGTTTAATCTTTACACCATGGTTTCTGTGTTTAGTCTTTACACCAGGGTTTCTGTGTTTAGTCTTTACACCAGGGATTCTGTGTTTAGTCTTTAAATCAGGGTTTCTTTGTTTCGTCTTTAAATCAGCCTTTCTTTGTTTAGTCTTTACATCAGGGTTTTGGTGTTTGGTCTTAACATAAGGGTTTCTGTGTTTAGTCTTTACACCAGGGTTTCTGTGTTTAGTCTGTACACCAGGGTTTGTGTTTAGTCTTTACACCATGGTTTCTGTGTTTAGTCTTTACACCAGGGTTTGTGTTTAGTCTGTACACCAGGGTTTGTGTTTAGTCCTTACACTATGGTTTCTGTGTTTAGTCTTTACACCAGGGTTTCTGTGTTTAGTCTTTACACCAGGGTTTGTGATTAGTCTTTAAACCATGGTTTCTGTGTTTAGTCTTTACACCAGGGTTTCTGTATTTAGTCTTTACACCAGGGTTTCTATGTTTAGTCTTTACACTAGGGTTTGTGATTTGTCTTTACACCATGGTTTCTGTGTTAAGTCTTTACACCAGGGTTTCTGTGTTTAGTCTTTACACCAGTGTTTCTGTGTTTAGTCTTTACATCAGTGTTTCTGAGTGTAGACTTTACACGAGGGTTTCTGTGTTTAGTCTTTACACCAGGGATTCTGTGTTTAGTCTTTAAATCAGGGTTTCTTTGTTTAGTCTTTAAATCAGGGTTTCTTTGTTTAGTCTTTACACCAGGGTTTCTGTGTTTAGTCTTTACACCAGGGGTTGTATTTAGTCTTTACACCAGGGTTTCTGTGTTTAGGCTTTACACCATGGTTTCTGTGTTCAGTCTTTACACCAGGGTTTCTGTGTTTAGGCTTTACACCAGGGATTGTGTTTAATCTTTACACCGGGCTTTTTGTGTTTAGTCTTAACACCAGAGTTTCTGTGTTTAGGCTTTACACCAGGGTTTCTCTGTTCAGTCTTTACACCAGGGGGTTCTGTGTTTAGGCTTTACACCAGGGTTTCTGTGTTTAGTCTTTACACCAGGGATTCTGTGTTTAGTCTTTAAATCAGGGTTTCTTTGTTTAGTCTTTAAATCAGGGTTTCTTTGTTTAGTATTTACACCAGGGTTTCTGTGTTTAGTCTTTACACCAGGGCTTGTGATTAGTCTTTACACCATGGTTTCTGTATTTAGTCTTTACACCATGGTTTGTATTTAGTCTTTACACTAGGGTTTCTGTGTTTAGGCTTTACACCATGGTTTCTGTGTTCAGTCTTTACACCAGGGTTTCTGTGTTTAGGCTTTACACCAGGGATTGTGTTTAATCTTTACACCATGGTTTCTGTGTTTAGTCTTTACACCAGGGTTTCTGTGTTTAGTCTTTACACCAGGGATTCTGTGTTTAGTCTTTAAATCAGGGTTTCTTTGTTTCGTCTTTAAATCAGCCTTTCTTTGTTTAGTCTTTACATCAGGGTTTTGGTGTTTGGTCTTAACATAAGGGTTTCTGTGTTTAGTCTTTACACCAGGGTTTCTGTGTTTAGTCTGTACACCAGGGTTTGTGTTTAGTCTTTACACCATGGTTTCTGTGTTTAGTCTTTACACCAGGGTTTGTGTTTAGTCTGTACACCAGGGTTTGTGTTTAGTCCTTACACTATGGTTTCTGTGTTTAGTCTTTACACCAGGGTTTCTGTGTTTAGGCTTTACACCAGGGTTTGTGTTTAGGCTTTACACCAGGGTTTCTGTGTTCAGTCTTTACACAATTTTTCTGTGTTTAGGCTTTACACCAGGGTTTGTATTTAGTCTGTACACCAGGGTTTCTGTGTTTAGGCTTTACACCAGGGTTTCTGTGTTTAGTCTTTAAACCAGGGTTTCTTTGTTAAGTCTTTACACCAGCGTTTCTGTGTTTAGTCTCTACATCAGGTTTTCCATGTTTAGGCTTTACACCAGGGTTTCTGTGTTTAGTCTTTACAGTGGGTATCTGTGTTTAGTCTTTACACCAGGGTTTCTGTGTTTAGTCTTTACACAATGGTTTCTGTGTTTAGTCTTTACAGTGGGTATCTGTGTTTAGTCTTTACACCAGGGTTTCTGTGTTTAGTCTTTACAGTGGGTATCTGTGTTTAGTCTTTACACCAGGGTTTCTGTGTTTAGTCTTTACACCAGGGATTCTGTGTTTAGTCTTTAAATCAGGGTTTCTTTGTTTCGTCTTTAAATCAGCCTTTCTTTGTTTAGTCTTTACATCAGGGTTTTGGTGTTTGGTCTTAACATAAGGGTTTCTGTGTTTATTCTTTACACCAGGGTTTTTGTCTTGAGTCTTTACACCAGGGTGTGTGTTTAGTCTTTACAACAGGGTTTTTGTGTTTAGTCTGTACACCGGAGTTTGTGTTTAGTCTTTACACCAGGGTTTCTGTGTTTAGTCTTTACACTATGGTTTCTGTGTTTAGTCTTTACACAAGGGTTTCTGTGTTTAG
The DNA here is from genome assembly GCA_022114975.2 of Lampris megalopsis. Lineage (NCBI taxonomy): Eukaryota > Metazoa > Chordata > Actinopteri > Lampriformes > Lampridae > Lampris > Lampris megalopsis. Next base: position 4,303,117 of record JAJHIY020000431.1, read on the forward strand.
GCTTTACACCAGTGTTTCTGTGTTTAGTCTTTACACCAGGGTTTCTGTGTTTAATCTTTACACCAGGGTTTGTGATTAGTCTTTAAACCATGGTTTCTGTGTTTAGTCTTTACACCAGGGTTTCTGTATTTAGTCTTTACACCAGGGTTTCTACGTTTAGTCTTTACACTAGGGTTTGTGATTTGTCTTTACACCATGGTTTCTGTGTTAAGTCTTTACACCAGGGTTTCTGTGTTTAGTCTTTACACCAGTGTTTCTGTGTTTAGTCTTTACATCAGTGTTTCTGAGTGTAGACTTTACACGAGGGTTTCTGTGTTTAGTCTTTACACCAGGGATTCTGTGTTTAGTCTTTACACCAGGGTTTCTGTGTTTAGGCTTTACACCATGGTTTCTGTGTTCAGTCTTTACACCAGGGTTTCTGTGTTTAGGCTTTACACCAGGGATTGTGTTTAATCTTTACACCGGGCTTTCTCTGTTTAGTCTTAACACCAGAGTTTCTGTGTTCAGTCTTTACACCAGGTTTCTGTGTTTAGGCTTTACACCAGGGTTTGTATTTAGTCTGTACACCAGGGTTTCTGTGTTTAGGCTTTACACCAGGGTTTCTGTGTTTAGTCTTTAAACCAGGGTTTCTTTGTTAAGTCTTTACACCAGCGTTTCTGTGTTTAGTCTCTACATCAGGTTTTCCATGTTTAGGCTTTACACCAGGGTTTCTGTGTTTAGTCTTTACAGTGGGTATCTGTGTTTAGTCTTTACACCAGGGTTTCTGTGTTTAGTCTTTACACAATGGTTTCTGTGTTTAGTCTTTACAGTGGGTATCTGTGTTTAGTCTTTACACCAGGGTTTCTGTGTTTAGTCTTTACAGTGGGTATCTGTGTTTAGTCTTTACACCAGGGTTTCTGTGTTTAGTCTTTACACCAGGGATTCTGTGTTTAGTCTTTAAATCAGGGTTTCTTTGTTTCGTCTTTAAATCAGCCTTTCTTTGTTTAGTCTTTACATCAGGGTTTTGGTGTTTGGTCTTAACATAAGGGTTTCTGTGTTTAGTCTTTACACCAGGGTTTCTGTGTTTAGTCTGTACACCAGGGTTTGTGTTTAGTCTTTACACCATGGTTTCTGTGTTTAGTCTTTACACCAGGGTTTGTGTTTAGTCTGTACACCAGGGTTTGTGTTTAGTCTTTACACTATGGTTTCTGTGTTTAGTCTTTACACAAGGGTTTCTGTGTTTAGGCTTTACACCAGTGTTTCTGTGTTTAGTCTTTACACCAGGGTTTCTGTGTTTAATCTTTACACCAGGGTTTCTGTATTTAGTCTTTACACCAGGGTTTCTGTATTTAGTCTTTACACCAGGGTTTCTGTGTTTAGTCTTTACACCAGGGTTTGTGATTAGTCTTTAAACCATGGTTTCTGTGTTTAGTCTTTACACCAGGGTTTCTGTATTTAGTCTTTACACCAGGGTTTCTATGTTTAGTCTTTACACTAGGGTTTGTGATTTGTCTTTACACCATGGTTTCTGTGTTAAGTCTTTACACCAGGGTTTCTGTGTTTAGTCTTTACACCAGTGTTTCTGTGTTTAGTCTTTACATCAGTGTTTCTGAGTGTAGACTTTACACGAGGGTTTCTGTGTTTAGTCTTTACACCAGGGATTCTGTGTTTAGTCTTTAAATCAGGGTTTCTTTGTTTAGTCTTTAAATCAGGGTTTCTTTGTTTAGTCTTTAAATCAGGGTTTTTTGTTTAGTCTTTACACCAGGGTTTCTGTGTTTAGTCTTTACACCAGGGGTTGTATTTAGTCTTTACACCAGGGTTTCTGTGTTTAGGCTTTACACCATGGTTTCTGTGTTCAGTCTTTACACCAGGGTTTCTGTGTTTAGGCTTTACACCAGGGATTGTGTTTAATCTTTACACCGGGCTTTTTGTGTTTAGTCTTAACACCAGAGTTTCTGTGTTTAGGCTTTACACCAGGGTTTCTCTGTTCAGTCTTTACACCAGGGGGTTCTGTGTTTAGGCTTTACACCAGGGTTTCTGTGTTTAGTCTTTACACCAGGGATTCTGTGTTTAGTCTTTAAATCAGGGTTTCATTGTTTCATCTTTAAATCAGCGTTTCTTTGATTAGTCTTTACATCAAGGTTTTGGTGTTTAGTCTTAACATAAGGGTTTCTGTGTTTAGTCTTTACACCAGGGTTTCTGTGTTTAGTCTGTACACCAGGGTTTGTGTTTAGTCTTTACACCAGGGATTCTGTGTTTAGTCTTTAAATCAGGGTTTCTTTGTTTAGTCTTTAAATCAGGGTTTCTTTGTTTAGTATTTACACCAGGGTTTCTGTGTTTAGTCTTTACACCAGGGCTTGTGATTAGTCTTTACACCATGGTTTCTGTATTTAGTCTTTACACCATGGTTTGTATTTAGTCTTTACACTAGGGTTTCTGTGTTTAGGCTTTACACCATGGTTTCTGTGTTCAGTCTTTACACCAGGGTTTCTGTGTTTAGGCTTTACACCAGGGATTGTGTTTAATCTTTACACCATGGTTTCTGTGTTTAGTCTTTACACCAGGGTTTCTGTGTTTAGTCTTTACACCAGGGATTCTGTGTTTAGTCTTTAAATCAGGGTTTCTTTGTTTCGTCTTTAAATCAGCCTTTCTTTGTTTAGTCTTTACATCAGGGTTTTGGTGTTTGGTCTTAACATAAGGGTTTCTGTGTTTAGTCTTTACACCAGGGTTTCTGTGTTTAGTCTGTACACCAGGGTTTGTGTTTAGTCTTTACACCATGGTTTCTGTGTTTAGTCTTTACACCAGGGTTTGTGTTTAGTCTGTACACCAGGGTTTGTGTTTAGTCCTTACACTATGGTTTCTGTGTTTAGTCTTTACACTAGGGTTTGTGATTTGTCTTTACACCATGGTTTCTGTGTTAAGTCTTTACACCAGGGTTTCTGTGTTTAGTCTTTACACCAGTGTTTCTGTGTTTAGTCTTTACATCAGTGTTTCTGAGTGTAGACTTTACACGAGGGTTTCTGTGTTTAGTCTTTACACCAGGGATTCTGTGTTTAGTCTTTAAATCAGGGTTTCTTTGTTTAGTCTTTAAATCAGGGTTTCTTCGTTTAGTCTTTACACCAGGGTTTCTGTGTTTAGTCTTTACACCAGGGGTTGTATTTAGTCTTTACACCAGGGTTTCTGTGTTTAGGCTTTACACCATGGTTTCTGTGTTCAGTCTTTACACCAGGGTTTCTGTGTTTAGGCTTTACACCAGGGATTGTGTTTAATCTTTACACCGGGCTTTTTGTGTTTAGTCTTAACACCAGAGTCTCTGTGTTTAGGCTTTACACCAGGGTTTCTCTGTTCAGTCTTTACACCAGGGGGTTCTGTGTTTAGGCTTTACACCAGGGTTTCTGTGTTTAGTCTTTACACCAGGGATTCTGTGTTTAGTCTTTAAATCAGGGTTTCATTGTTTCATCTTTAAATCAGCGTTTCTTTGATTAGTCTTTACATCAAGGTTTTGGTGTTTAGTCTTAACATAAGGGTTTCTGTGTTTAGTCTTTACACCAGGGTTTCTGTGTTTAGTCTGTACACCAGGGTTTGTGTTTAGTCTTTACACCAGGGATTCTGTGTTTAGTCTTTAAATCAGGGTTTCTTTGTTTAGTCTTTAAATCAGGGTTTCTTTGTTTAGTATTTACACCAGGGTTTCTGTGTTTAGTCTTTACACCAGGGCTTGTGATTAGTCTTTACACCATGGTTTCTGTATTTAGTCTTTACACCATGGTTTGTATTTAGTCTTTACACTAGGGTTTCTGTGTTTAGGCTTTACACCATGGTTTCTGTGTTCAGTCTTTACACCAGGGTTTCTGTGTTTAGGCTTTACACCAGGGATTGTGTTTAATCTTTACACCATGGTTTCTGTGTTTAGTCTTTACACCAGGGTTTCTGTGTTTAGTCTTTACACCAGGGATTCTGTGTTTAGTCTTTAAATCAGGGTTTCTTTGTTTCGTCTTTAAATCAGCCTTTCTTTGTTTAGTCTTTACATCAGGGTTTTGGTGTTTGGTCTTAACATAAGGGTTTCTGTGTTTAGTCTTTACACCAGGGTTTCTGTGTTTAGTCTGTACACCAGGGTTTGTGTTTAGTCTTTACACCATGGTTTCTGTGTTTAGTCTTTACACCAGGGTTTGTGTTTAGTCTGTACACCAGGGTTTGTGTTTAGTCCTTACACTATGGTTTCTGTGTTTAGTCTTTACACCAGGGTTTCTGTGTTTAGGCTTTACACCAGGGTTTGTGTTTAGGCTTTACACCAGGGTTTCTGTGTTCAGTCTTTACACAATTTTTCTGTGTTTAGGCTTTACACCAGGGTTTGTATTTAGTCTGTACACCAGGGTTTCTGTGTTTAGGCTTTACACCAGGGTTTCTGTGTTTAGTCTTTAAACCAGGGTTTCTTTGTTAAGTCTTTACACCAGCGTTTCTGTGTTTAGTCTCTACATCAGGTTTTCCATGTTTAGGCTTTACACCAGGGTTTCTGTGTTTAGTCTTTACAGTGGGTATCTGTGTTTAGTCTTTACACCAGGGTTTCTGTGTTTAGTCTTTACACAATGGTTTCTGTGTTTAGTCTTTACAGTGGGTATCTGTGTTTAGTCTTTACACCAGGGTTTCTGTGTTTAGTCTTTACAGTGGGTATCTGTGTTTAGTCTTTACACCAGGGTTTCTGTGTTTAGTCTTTACACCAGGGATTCTGTGTTTAGTCTTTAAATCAGGGTTTCTTTGTTTCGTCTTTAAATCAGCCTTTCTTTGTTTAGTCTTTACATCAGGGTTTTGGTGTTTGGTCTTAACATAAGGGTTTCTGTGTTTATTCTTTACACCAGGGTTTTTGTCTTGAGTCTTTACACCAGGGTGTGTGTTTAGTCTTTACAACAGGGTTTTTGTGTTTAGTCTGTACACCGGAGTTTGTGTTTAGTCTTTACACCAGGGTTTCTGTGTTTAGTCTTTACACTATGGTTTCTGTGTTTAGTCTTTACACAAGGGTTTCTGTGTTTAGGCTTTACACCAGTGTTTCTGTGTTTAGTCTTTACACCAGGGTTTCTGTGTTTAATCTTTACACCAGGGTTTGTGATTAGTCTTTAAACCATGGTTTCTGTGTTTAGTCTTTACACCAGGGTTTCTGTATTTAGTCTTTACACCAGGGTTTCTACGTTTAGTCTTTACACTAGGGTTTGTGATTTGTCTTTACACCATGGTTTCTGTGTTAAGTCTTTACACCAGGGTTTCTGTGTTTAGTCTTTACACCAGTGTTTCTGTGTTTAGTCTTTACATCAGTGTTTCTGAGTGTAGACTTTACACGAGGGTTTCTGTGTTTAGTCTTTACACCAGGGATTCTGTGTTTAGTCTTTACACCAGGGTTTCTGTGTTTAGGCTTTACACCATGGTTTCTGTGTTCAGTCTTTACACCAGGGTTTCTGTGTTTAGGCTTTACACCAGGGATTGTGTTTAATCTTTACACCGGGCTTTCTCTGTTTAGTCTTAACACCAGAGTTTCTGTGTTCAGTCTTTACACCAGGTTTCTGTGTTTAGGCTTTACACCAGGGTTTGTATTTAGTCTGTACACCAGGGTTTCTGTGTTTAGGCTTTACACCAGGGTTTCTGTGTTTAGTCTTTAAACCAGGGTTTCTTTGTTAAGTCTTTACACCAGCGTTTCTGTGTTTAGTCTCTACATCAGGTTTTCCATGTTTAGGCTTTACACCAGGGTTTCTGTGTTTAGTCTTTACAGTGGGTATCTGTGTTTAGTCTTTACACCAGGGTTTCTGTGTTTAGTCTTTACACAATGGTTTCTGTGTTTAGTCTTTACAGTGGGTATCTGTGTTTAGTCTTTACACCAGGGTTTCTGTGTTTAGTCTTTACAGTGGGTATCTGTGTTTAGTCTTTACACCAGGGTTTCTGTGTTTAGTCTTTACACCAGGGTTTGTGTTTAGTCTTTACACTATGGTTTCTGTGTTTAGTCTTTACACAAGGGTTTCTGTGTTTAGGCTTTACACCAGTGTTTCTGTGTTTAGTCTTTACACCAGGGTTTCTTTGTTTAGTCTTTACATCAGGGTTTTGGTGTTTGGTCTTAACATAAGGGTTTCTGTGTTTAGTCTTTACACCAGGGTTTCTGTGTTTAGTCTGTACACCAGGGTTTGTGTTTAGTCTTTACACCATGGTTTCTGTGTTTAGTCTTTACACCAGGGTTTGTGTTTAGTCTGTACACCAGGGTTTGTGTTTAGTCTTTACACTATGGTTTCTGTGTTTAGTCTTTACACAAGGGTTTCTGTGTTTAGGCTTTACACCAGTGTTTCTGTGTTTAGTCTTTACACCAGGGTTTCTGTGTTTAATCTTTACACCAGGGTTTCTGTATTTAGTCTTTACACCAGGGTTTCTGTATTTAGTCTTTACACCAGGGTTTCTGTGTTTAGTCTTTACACCAGGGTTTGTGATTAGTCTTTAAACCATGGTTTCTGTGTTTAGTCTTTACACCAGGGTTTCTGTATTTAGTCTTTACACCAGGGTTTCTATGTTTAGTCTTTACACTAGGGTTTGTGATTTGTCTTTACACCATGGTTTCTGTGTTAAGTCTTTACACCAGGGTTTCTGTGTTTAGTCTTTACACCAGTGTTTCTGTGTTTAGTCTTTACATCAGTGTTTCTGAGTGTAGACTTTACACGAGGGTTTCTGTGTTTAGTCTTTACACCAGGGATTCTGTGTTTAGTCTTTAAATCAGGGTTTCTTTGTTTAGTCTTTAAATCAGGGTTTCTTTGTTTAGTCTTTACACCAGGGTTTCTGTGTTTAGTCTTTACACCAGGGGTTGTATTTAGTCTTTACACCAGGGTTTCTGTGTTTAGGCTTTACACCATGGTTTCTGTGTTCAGTCTTTACACCAGGGTTTCTGTGTTTAGGCTTTACACCAGGGATTGTGTTTAATCTTTACACCGGGCTTTCTCTGTTTAGTCTTAACACCAGAGTTTCTGTGTTCAGTCTTTACACCAGGTTTCTGTGTTTAGGCTTTACACCAGGGTTTGTATTTAGTGTGTACACCAGGGTTTCTGTGTTTAGGCTTTACACCAGGGTTTCTGTGTTTAGTCTTTAAACCAGGGTTTCTTTGTTAAGTCTTTACACCAGCGTTTCTGTGTTTAGTCTCTACATCAGGTTTTCCATGTTTAGGCTTTACACCAGGGTTTCTGTGTTTAGTCTTTACAGTGGGTATCTGTGTTTAGTCTTTACACCAGGGTTTCTGTGTTTAGTCTTTACACAATGGTTTCTGTGTTTAGTCTTTACAGTGGGTATCTGTGTTTAGGCTTTCCACCAAGATTTCTGTGTTTAGTCTTTACACCAGGGGTTCTGTGTTAAGTCTTTACACCGGGGTTTCTGTGTTTAGTCTTTACACCAGGTTTTCCGTGTTTAGTCTTTAAATCAGGGTGACTTTGTTTAGTCTTTACATCAGGGTTTCTTTGTTTAGTCTTTACATCAGGGTTTTGGTGTTTAGTCTTAATATAAAGGTTTCTGTGTTTAGTCTTTACACCAGGGTTACTATGTTTAGTGTTTACACCAGGGTTTGTGTTTAGTCTTTAACACCATGGTTTCTGTGTTTAGTCTTTACACCAGGGTTTCTGTGTTTAGTCTTTACACCAGGGTTTCTATGTTTAGTCTTTACACCAGGGTTTGTGATTTGTCTTTACACCAGGGTTTCTGTGTTAAGTCTTTACACCAGGGTTTCTGTGTTAAGTCGTTACACCAGTGTTTCTGAGTGTAGTCTTTACACCAGGGTTTCTGTGTTTAGGCTTTACACCAGGGTTTCTGTGTTTAGGCTTTACACCAGTGTTTCTGTGTTTAGGCTTTACACCAGGGTTTCTGTGTTCAGTCTTTACACCAGGGGTTCTGTGTTTAGGCTTTACACCAGGGTTTCTTTGTTTCATCTTTAAATCAGCGTTTCTTTGATTAGTCTGTACATCAGGGTTTTGGTGTTTAGTCTTAATATAAAGGTTTCTGTGTTTAGTCTTTACACCAGGGTTACTATGTTTAGTGTTTACACCAGGGTTTGTGTTTAGTCTTTAACACCATGGTTTCTGTGTTTAGTCTTTACACCAGGGTTTCTATGTTTAGTCTTTACACCAGGGTTTGTGATTTGTCTTTACACCAGGGTTTCTGTGTTAAGTCTTTACACCAGGGTTTCTGTGTTAAGTCGTTACACCAGGGTTTCTGTGTTTAGTCTTTACACCAAGGTTTCTGTGTTTAGTCTTTACATCAGTGTTTCTGAGTGTAGTCTTTACACCAGGGTTTCTGTGTTTAGGCTTTACACCATGGTTTCTGTGTTCAGTCTTTACACCAGGGTTTCTGTGTTTAGGCTTTACACCAGTGTTTCTGTGTTTAGGCTTTACACCAGGGTTTCTGTGTTCAGTCTTTACACCAGGGGTTCTGTGTTTAGGCTTTACACCAGGGTTTCTGTGTTTAGTCTTTACACCAGGGATTCTGTGTTTAGTCTTTAAATCAGGGTTTCTTTGTTTCATCTTTAAATCAGCGTTTCTTTGATTAGTCTTTACATCAGGGTTTTGGTGTTTAGTCTTAACATAAGGGTTTCTGTGTTTAGTCTTTACACCAGGGTTTGTGATTAGTCTTTACACCATGGTTTCTGTGTTTAGTCTTTACACCAGGGTTTGTATTTAGTCTTTACACCAGGGTTTTGGTGTTTAGCTTAACATAAAGGTTTCTGTGTTTAGTCTTTACACCAAGGTTTCTGTGTTTAGTCTTTACATCAGTGTTTCTGAGTGTAGTCTTTACACCAGGGTTTCTGTGTTTAGGCTTTACACCATGGTTTCTGTGTTCAGTCTTTACACCAGGGTTTCTGTATTTAGTCTTTACACCAGGGTTTCTATGTTTAGTCTTTACACCAGGGTTTGTGATTTGTCTTTACACCAGGGTTTCTGTGTTAAGTCTTTACACCAGGGTTTCTGTGTTTAGTCTTTACACCAGGGATTCTGTGTTTAGTCTTTAAATCAGGGTTTCTTTGTTTAGTCTTTAAATCAGGGTTTCTTTGTTTAGTTTTTACACCAGGGTTTCTGTGTTTAGTCTTTACACCAGGGCTTGTGATTAGTCTTTACACCATGGTTTCTGTATTTAGTCTTTACACCATGGTTTGTATTTAGTCTTTACACTAGGGTTTCTGTGTTTAGGCTTTACACCATGGTTTCTGTGTTCAGTCTTTACACCAGGGTTTCTGTGTTTAGGCTTTACACCAGGGATTGTGTTTAATCTTTACACCAGGCTTTCTGTGTTTAGTCTTAACACCAGTGTTTCTGTGTTTAGGCTTTACACCAGGGTTTCTGTGTTCAGTCTTTACACCAGGGGTTCTGTGTTTAGGCTTTACACCAGGGTTTCTGTGTTTAGTCTTTACACCAGGGATTCTGTGTTTAGTCTTTAAATCAGGGTTTCTTTGTTTCATCTTTAAATCAGCGTTTCTTTGATTAGTCTTTACATCAGGGTTTTGGTGTTTAGTCTTAACATAAGGGTTTCTGTGTTTAGTCTTTACACCAGGGTTTCTGTGTTTAGTCTGTACACCAGGGTCTGCGTTTAGTCTTTACACCATGGTTTCTGTGTTTAGTCTTTACACCAGGGTTTGTGTTTAGTCTTTACACCAGGGCTTGTGATTAGTCTTTACACCATGGTTTCTGTATTTAGTCTTTACACCATGGTTTGTATTTAGCCTTTACACTAGGGTTTCTGTGTTTAGGCTTTACACCATGGTTTCTGTGTTCAGTCTTTACACCAGGGTTTCTGTGTTTAGGCTTTACACCAGGGATTGTGTTTAATCTTTACACCATGGTTTCTGTGTTTAGTCTTTACACCAGGGTTTCTGTGTTTAGTCTTTACACCAGGGATTCTGTGTTTAGTCTTTAAATCAGGGTTTCTTTGTTTCGTCTTTAAATCAGCCTTTCTTTGTTTAGTCTTTACATCAGGGTTTTGGTGTTTGGTCTTAACATAAGGGTTTCTGTGTTTAGTCTTTACACCAGGGTTTCTGTGTTTAGTCTGTACACCAGGGTTTGTGTTTAGTCTTTACACCATGGTTTCTGTGTTTAGTCTTTACACCAGGGTTTGTGTTTAGTCTGTACACCAGGGTTTGTGTTTAGTCCTTACACTATGGTTTCTGTGTTTAGTCTTTACACCAGGGTTTCTGTGTTTAGGCTTTACACCAGGGTTTGTGTTTAGGCTTTACACCAGGGTTTCTGTGTTCAGTCTTTACACAATTTTTCTGTGTTTAGGCTTTACACCAGGGTTTGTATTTAGTCTGTACACCAGGGTTTCTGTGTTTAGGCTTTACACCAGGGTTTCTGTGTTTAGTCTTTAAACCAGGGTTTCTTTGTTAAGTCTTTACACCAGCGTTTCTGTGTTTAGTCTCTACATCAGGTTTTCCATGTTTAGGCTTTACACCAGGGTTTCTGTGTTTAGTCTTTACAGTGGGTATCTGTGTTTAGTCTTTACACCAGGGTTTCTGTGTTTAGTCTTTACACAATGGTTTCTGTGTTTAGTCTTTACAGTGGGTATCTGTGTTTAGTCTTTACACCAGGGTTTCTGTGTTTAGTCTTTACAGTGGGTATCTGTGTTTAGTCTTTACACCAGGGTTTCTGTGTTTAGTCTTTACACCAGGGATTCTGTGTTTAGTCTTTAAATCAGGGTTTCTTTGTTTCGTCTTTAAATCAGCCTTTCTTTGTTTAGTCTTTACATCAGGGTTTTGGTGTTTGGTCTTAACATAAGGGTTTCTGTGTTTATTCTTTACACCAGGGTTTTTGTCTTGAGTCTTTACACCAGGGTGTGTGTTTAGTCTTTACAACAGGGTTTTTGTGTTTAGTCTGTACACCGGAGTTTGTGTTTAGTCTTTACACCAGGGTTTCTGTGTTTAGTCTTTACACTATGGTTTCTGTGTTTAGTCTTTACACAAGGGTTTCTGTGTTTAGGCTTTACACCAGTGTTTCTGTGTTTAGTCTTTACACCAGGGTTTCTGTGTTTAATCTTTACACCAGGGTTTGTGATTAGTCTTTAAACCATGGTTTCTGTGTTTAGTCTTTACACCAGGGTTTCTGTATTTAGTCTTTAAACCATGGTTTCTGTGTTAAGTCTTTACACCAGGGTTTCTGTGTTTAGTCTTTACACCAGTGTTTCTGTGTTTAGTCTTTACATCAGTGTTTCTGAGTGTAGACTTTACACGAGGGTTTCTGTGTTTAGTCTTTACACCAGGGATTCTGTGTTTAGTCTTTACACCAGGGTTTCTGTGTTTAGGCTTTACACCATGGTTTCTGTGTTCAGTCTTTACACCAGGGTTTCTGTGTTTAGGCTTTACACCAGGGATTGTGTTTAATCTTTACACCGGGCTTTCTCTGTTTAGTCTTAACACCAGAGTTTCTGTGTTCAGTCTTTACACCAGGTTTCTGTGTTTAGGCTTTACACCAGGGTTTGTATTTAGTCTGTACACCAGGGTTTCTGTGTTTAGTCTTTAAACCAGGGTTTCTTTGTTAAGTCTTTACACCAGCGTTTCTGTGTTTAGTCTCTACATCAGGTTTTCCATGTTTAGGCTTTACACCAGGGTTTCTGTGTTTAGTCTTTACAGTGGGTATCTGTGTTTAGTCTTTACACCAGGGTTTCTGTGTTTAGTCTTTACACAATGGTTTCTGTGTTTAGTCTTTACAGTGGGTATCTGTGTTTAGTCTTTACACCAGGGTTTCTGTGTTTAGTCTTTACAGTGGGTATCTGTGTTTAGTCTTTACACCAGGGTTTCTGTGTTTAGTCTTTACACCAGGGATTCTGTGTTTAGTCTTTAAATCAGGGTTTCTTTGTTTCGTCTTTAAATCAGCCTTTCTTTGTTTAGTCTTTACATCAGGGTTTTGGTGTTTGGTCTTAACATAAGGGTTTCTGTGTTTAGTCTTTACACCAGGGTTTCTGTGTTTAGTCTGTACACCAGGGTTTGTGTTTAGTCTTTACACCATGGTTTCTGTGTTTAGTCTTTACACCAGGGTTTGTGTTTAGTCTGTACACCAGGGTTTGTGTTTAGTCTTTACACTATGGTTTCTGTGTTTAGTCTTTACACAAGGGTTTCTGTGTTTAGGCTTTACACCAGTGTTTCTGTGTTTAGTCTTTACACCAGGGTTTCTGTGTTTAATCTTTACACCAGGGTTTCTGTATTTAGTCTTTACACCAGGGTTTCTGTATTTAGTCTTTACACCAGGGTTTCTGTGTTTAGTCTTTACACCAGGGTTTGTGATTAGTCTTTAAACCATGGTTTCTGTGTTTAGTCTTTACACCAGGGTTTCTGTATTTAGTCTTTACACCAGGGTTTCTATGTTTAGTCTTTACACTAGGGTTTGTGATTTGTCTTTACACCATGGTTTCTGTGTTAAGTCTTTACACCAGGGTTTCTGTGTTTAGTCTTTACACCAGTGTTTCTGTGTTTAGTCTTTACATCAGTGTTTCTGAGTGTAGACTTTACACGAGGGTTTCTGTGTTTAGTCTTTACACCAGGGATTCTGTGTTTAGTCTTTAAATCAGGGTTTCTTTGTTTAGTCTTTAAATCAGGGTTTCTTTGTTTAGTCTTTACACCAGGGTTTCTGTGTTTAGTCTTTACACCAGGGGTTGTATTTAGTCTTTACACCAGGGTTTCTGTGTTTAGGCTTTACACCATGGTTTCTGTGTTCAGTCTTTACACCAGGGTTTCTGTGTTTAGGCTTTACACCAGGGATTGTGTTTAATCTTTACACCGGGCTTTCTCTGTTTAGTCTTAACACCAGAGTTTCTGTGTTCAGTCTTTACACCAGGTTTCTGTGTTTAGGCTTTACACCAGGGTTTGTATTTAGTCTGTACACCAGGGTTTCTGTGTTTAGGCTTTACACCAGGGTTTCTGTGTTTAGTCTTTAAACCAGGGTTTCTTTGTTAAGTCTTTACACCAGCGTTTCTGTGTTTAGTCTCTACATCAGGTTTTCCATGTTTAGGCTTTACACCAGGGTTTCTGTGTTTAGTCTTTACAGTGGGTATCTGTGTTTAGTCTTTACACCAGGGTTTCTGTGTTTAGGCTTTACACCAGGGTTTCTGTGTTTAGTCTTTAAACCAGGGTTTCTCTGTTAAGTCTTTACACCAGCGTTTCTGTGTTTAGTCTCTACATCAGGTTTTCCGTGTTTAGGCTTTACACCAGGGATTGTGTTTAATCTTTACACCAGGCTTTCTGTGTTTAGTCTTAACACCAGTGTTTCTGTGTTTAGGCTTTACACCAGGGTTTATGTGTTCAGTCTTTACACCAGGGGTTCTGTGTTTAGGCTTTACACCAGGGTTTGTGTTTAGGCTTTACACCAGGGTTTGTGTTTAGGCTTTACACCAGGGTTTCTGTGTTCAGTCTTTACACCAGGGGTTCTGTGTTTAGGCTTTACACCAGGGTTTCTGTGTTTAGTCTTTACACCAGGCTTTCTGTGTTTAGTCTTAACACCAGTGTTTCTGTGTTTAGGCTTTACACCAGGGTTTCTGTGTTCAGTCGTTACACCAGGGGTTCTGTGTTTAGGCTTTACACCAGGGTTTCTGTGTTTAGTCTTTACACCAGGGATTCTTTGTTTAGTCTTTAAATCAGGGTTTCTTTGTTTCGTCTTTAAATCAGCCTTTCTGTGTTTAGTCTTTACATCAGGGTTTTGGTGTTTGGTCTTAACAAAAGGGTTTCTGTGTTTAGTCTTTACACCAGGGTTTCTGTGTTTAGTCTGTACACCAGGGTTTGTGTTTAGTCTTTACACCATGTTTTCTGTGTTTAGTCTTTACACCAGGGTTTCTATGTTTAGTCTGTACACCAGGGTTTGTGTTTAGTCTTTACACTATGGTTTCTGTGTTTAGTCTTTACACCAGGGTTTCTGTGTTTAGGCTTTACACCAGGGTTTGTGTTTAGGCTTTACACCAGGGTTTCTGTGTTTAGTCTCTACATCAGGTTTTCCGTGTTTAGGCTTTACACCAGGGTTTCTGTGTTTAGTCTTTACAGTGGGTATCTGTGTTTAGTCTTTACACCAGGGTTTCTGTGTTTAGTCTTTACACAAGGGTTTCTGTGTTTAGTCTTTACATCAGTGTTTCTGAGTGTAGACTTTACACGAGGGTTTCTGTGTTTAGTCTTTACACCAGGGATTCTGTGTTTAGTCTTTAAATCAGGGTTTCTTTGTTTAGTCTTTAAATCAGGGTTTCTTTGTTTAGTCTTTACACCAGGGTTTCTGTGTTTAGTCTTTACACCAGGGTTTGTATTTAGTCTTTACACCAGGGTTTCTGTGTTTAGGCTTTACACCATGGTTTCTGTGTTCAGTCTTTACACCAGGGTTTCTGTGTTTAGGCTTTACACCAGGGATTGTGTTTAATCTTTACACCAGGCTTTCTGTGTTTAGTCTTAACACCAGTGTTTATGTGTTTAGGCTTTACACCAGGGTTTCTGTGTTCAGTCTTTACACCAGGGGTTCTGTGTTTAGGCTTTACACCAGGGTTTCTGTGTTTAGTCTTTACACCAGGGATTCTGTGTTTAGTCTTTAAATCAGGGTTTCTTTGTTTCATCTTTAAATCAGCGTTTCTTTGATTAGTCTTTACATCAAGGTTTTGGTGTTTAGTCTTAACATAAGGGTTTCTGTGTTTAGTCTTTACACCAGGGTTTCTGTGTTTAGTCTGTACACCAGGGTTTGTGTTTAGTCTTTACACCAGGGATTCTGTGTTTAGTCTTTAAATCAGGGTTTCTTTGTTTAGTCTTTAAATCGGGGTTTCTTTGTTTAGTCTTTACACCAGGGTTTCTGTGTTTAGTCTTTACACCAGGGCTTGTGATTAGTCTTTACACCATGGTTTCTGTATTTAGTCTTTACACCATGGTTTGTATTTAGTCTTTACACTAGGGTTTCTGTGTTTAGGCTTTACACCATGGTTTCTGTGTTCAGTCTTTACACCAGGGTTTCTGTGTTTAGGCTTTACACCAGGGATTGTGTTTAATCTTTACACCAGGCTTTCTGTGTTTAGTCTTAACACCAGTGTTTCTGTGTTTAGGCTTTACACCAGGGTTTCTGTGTTCAGTCTTTACACCAGGGGTTCTGTGTTTAGGCTTTACACCAGGGTTTCTGTATTTAGTCTTTACACCATGGTTTGTATTTAGTCTTTACACTAGGGTTTCTGTGTTTAGGCTGTACACCAGGGTCTGCGTTTAGTCTTTACACCATGGTTTCTGTGTTTAGTCTTTACACCAGGGTTTGTGTTTAGTCTGTACACCAGTGTTTGTGTTTAGTCTTTACACTATGGTTTCTGTGTTTAGTCTTTACACCAGAGTTTCTGTGTTCAGTCTTTACACCAGGGTTTCTGTGTTTATTCTTTACACCAGGGTTTTTGTCTTGAGTCTTTACACCAGGGTGTGTGTTTAGTCTTTACACCAGGGTTTTTGTGTTTAGTCTGTACACCGGGGTTTGTGTTTAGTCTTTACACCAGGGTTTCTGTGTTTAGTCTTTACACCAGGGTTTGTGTCTTTAGGCTTTACACCAGGGTTTGTGTTTAGGCTTTACACCAGGGTTTGTGTTTAGGCTTTACACCAGGGGTTCTGTGTTTAGGCTTTACACCAGGGTTTCTGTGTTTAATCTTTACACCAGGCTTTCTGTGTTTAGTCTTAACACCAGTGTTTCTGTGTTTAGGCTTTACACCAGGGTTTGTGTTTAGGCTTTACACCAGGGTTTCTGTGTTCAATCTTTACACCAGGTTTCTGTGTTTAGGCTTTACACCAGGGTTTGTATTTAGTCTGTACACCAGGGTTTCTGTGTTTAGGCTTTACACCAGGGTTTCTGTGTTTAGTCTTTAAACCAGGGTTTCTTTGTTAAGTCTTTACACCAGCGTTTCTGTGTTTAGTCTCTACATCAGGTTTTCCGTGTTTAAGCTTTACACCAGGGTTTCTGTGTTTAGTCTTTACAGTGGGTATCTGTGTTTAGTCTTTACACCAGGGTTTCTGTGTTTAGTCTTTACACAAGGGTTTCTGTGTTTAGGCTTTACACCAGTGTTTCTGTGTTTAGTCTTTACACCAGGGTTTCTGTGTTTAATCTTTACACCAGGGTTTCTGTATTTAGTCTTTACACCAGGGTTTCTGCATTTAGTCTTTACACCAGGGTTTCTGTGTTTAGTCTTTACACCAGGGTTTGTGATTAGTCTTTAAACCATGGTTTCTGTGTTTAGTCTTTACACCAGGGTTTCTGTATTTAGTCTTTACACCAGGGTTTCTATGTTTAGTCTTTACACTAGGGTTTGTGATTTCTATTTACACCATGGTTTCTGTGTTAAGTCTTTACACCAGGGTTTCTGTGTTTAGGCTTTACACCAGGGTTTGTGTTTAGGCTTTACACCAGGGTTTGTGTTTAGGCTTTACACCAGGGTTTCTGTGTTCAGTCTTTACACCAGGGGTTCTGTGTTTAGGCTTTACACCAGGGTTTCTGTGTTTAATCTTTACACCAGGCTTTCTGTGTTTAGTCTTAACACCAGTGTTTCTGTGTTTAGGCTTTACACCAGGGTTTCTGTGTTCAGTCTTTAAACCAGGGGTTCTGTGTTTAGGCTTTACACCAGAGTTTCTGTGTTTAGTCTTTACACCAGGGATTCTGTGTTCAGTCTTTAAATCAGGGTTTCTTTGTTTCGTCTTTAAATCAGCCTTTCTTTGTTTAGTCTTTACATCAGTGTTTTGGTGTTTGGTCTTAACATAAGGGTTTCTGTGTTTAGTCTTTACACCAGGGTTTCTGTGTTTAGTCTGTACACCAGGGTTTGTGTTTAGTCTTTACACCATGGTTTCTGTGTTTAGTCTTTACACCAGGGTTTGTGTTTAGTCTGTACACCAGGGTTTGTGTTTAGTCTTTACACTATGGTTTCTGTGTTTAGTCTTTACACCAGGGTTTCTGTGTTTAGGCTTTACACCAGGGTTTTTGTCTTGAGTCTTTACACCAGGGTGTGTGTTTAGTCTTTACAACAGGGTTTTTGTGTTTAGTCTGTACACGGGGGTTTGTGTTTAGTCTTTACACCAGGGTTTCTGTGTTTAGTCTTTACACCAGGGTTTCTGTGTTTAGGCTTTACACCAGGGTTTGTGTTGAGGCTTTACACCAGGGTTTGTGTTTAGGCTTTACACCAGGGTTTCTGTGTTCAGTCTTTACACCAGGGGTTCTGTGTTTAGGCTTTACACCAGGGTTTCTGTGTTTAGTCTTTACACCAGGCTTTCTGTGTTTAGTCTTAACAACAGTGTTTCTGTGTTTAGGCTTTACACCAGGGTTTCTGTATTTAGTCTTTACACCGGGGTTTCTGTGTTTAGTCTTTACACCAGGTTTTCCGTGTTTAGTCTTTAAATCAGGGTGTCTTTGTTTAGTCTTTACATCAGGGTTTCTTTGTTTAGTCTTTACATCAGGGTTTTGGTGTTTAGTCTTAACATAAAGGTTTCTGTGTTTAGTCTTTACACCAGGGTTACTATGTTTAGTGTTTACACCAGGGTTTGTGTTTAGTCTTTAACACCATGGTTTCTGTGTTTAGTCTTTACACCAGGGTTTCTGTATTTAGTCTTTACACCAGGGTTTCTATGTTTAGTCTTTACACTAGGGTTTCTGTGTTTAGGCTTTACACCAGCGTTTCTGTGTTTAGTCTCTACATCAGGTTTTCCGTGTTTAGGCTTTACACCAGGGTTTCTGTGTTTAGGCTTTACACCAGGGATTTTGTTTAGTCTTTACACCAGGCTTTCTGTGTTTAGTCTTAACACCAGTGTTTCTGTGTTTAGGCTTTACACCAGGGTTTCTGTGTTCAGTCTTTACACGAGGGTTTCCGTGTTTAGTCTTTACACCAGGGTTTCTGTGTTTAGGCTTTACACCAGGGATTCTGTGTTTAGTCTTTAAATCAGGGTTTCTTTGTTTCGTCTTTAAATCAGCGTTTCTTTGTTTAGTCTTTACATCAGGGTTTTGGTGTTTAGTCTTAACATAAGGGTTTCTGTGTTTAGTCTTTACACCAGGGTTTCTGTGTTTAGTCTGTACACCAGGGTTTGTGTTTAGTCTTTACACCCTGGTTTCTGTGTTTAGTCTTCACACCAGGGTTTGTGTTTAGTCTGTACACCAGGGTTTGTGTTTAGTCTTTACACTATGGTTTCTGTGTTTAGTCTTTACACCAGGGTTTTTGTTTAGTCTTTACACCAGGGTTTCTGTGTTTATTCTTTACACCAGGGTTTTTGTCTTGAGTCTTTACACCAGGGTTCTGTGTTTAGTCTTCACACCAGGGTTTTTGTGTTTAGTCTGTACACCGGGGTTTGTGTTTAGTCTTTACACCAGGGTTTCTGTGTTTAGTCTTTACACCAGGGTTTCCTTGTTTAGGCTTTACACCAGGGTTTGTGTTTAGGCTTTACACCAGGGTTTGTGTTTAGGCTTTACACCAGGGTTTCTGTGTTCAGTCATTACACCAGGGGTTCTGTGTTTAGGCTTTACACCAGGGTTTCTGTGTTTAGTCTTTACACCAGGGTTTGTGTTTAGTCTGTACACCAGGGTTTGTTTTTAGTCTTTACACTACGGTTTCTGTGTTTAGTCTTTACACCAGGGTTTTTGTTTAGTCTTTACACCAGGGTTTCTGTGTTTATTCTTTACACCAGGGTATTTGTCTTGAGTCTTTACACCAGGGTGTGTGTTTAGTCTTTACACCAGGGTTTTTGTGTTTAGTCTGTACCCCGGGGTTTGTGTTTAGTCTTTACACCAGGGTTTCTGTGATTAGTCTTTACACCAGGGTTACTATGTTTAGTGTTTACACCAGGGTTTTTGTTTAGTCTTTAACACCATGGTTTCTGTGTTTAGTCTTTACACCAGGGTTTCTGTATTTAGTCTTTACACCAGGGTTTCTATGTTTAGTCTTTACACCAGTGTTTCTGTGTTTAGGCTTTACACCAGTGTTTCTGTGTTTAGTCTTTACACCAGGGTTTCTGTGTTTAGTCTTTAACACCATGGTTTCCGTGTTTAGGCTTTACACCAGGGTTTCTGTGTTTAGGCTTTACACCAGGGATTGTGTTTAATCTTTACACCAGGCTTTCTGTGTTTAGTCTTAACACCAGTGTTTCTGTGTTTAGGCTTTACACCAGGGTTTCTGTGTTCAGTCTTTACACCAGGGTTTCTGTGTTTAGGCTTTACACCAGAGTTTCTGTGTTTAGTCTTTACACCAGGGATTCTGTGTTTAGTCTTTAAATCAGGCTTTCTTTGTTTCGTCTTTAAATCAGCGTTTCTTTGTTTAGTCTTTACATCAGGGTTTTGGTGTTTAGTCTTAACATAAGGGTTTCTGTGTTTAGTCTTTACACCAGGGTTTCTGTGTTTAGTCTGTACACCAGGGTTTGTGTTTAGTTTTACACCCTGGTTTCTGTGTTTAGTCTTTACACCAGGGTTTGTGTTTAGTCTGTACACCAGGGTTTGTGTTTAGTCTTTACACTATGGTTTCTGTGTTTAGTCTTTACACCAGGGTTTCTGTGTTTAGGCTTTACACCAGGGTTTCTGTTTTTAGTCTTTACAGTGGGTATCTGTGTTTAGTCTTTACACCAGGGTTTCTGTGTTTAGTCTTTACACAAGGGTTTCTGTGTTTAGGCTTTACACCAGTGTTTCTGTGTTTAGTCTTTACACCAGGGTTTCTGTGTTTAATCTTTACACCAGGATTTGTGTTAAGGCTTTACACCAGGGTTTCTGTTTTTAGTATTTACACCAGGGTTTCTTTGTTTACGCTTTACACCAGTGTTTCTGTGTTTAGTCTTTACACCAGGTTTTGTGTTTACTCTTTACAACAGTGTTTCTGTGTTTAGACTTTTCACTACGGTATCTGTGTTTAGTCTTTATATCATGGTTTCTGTGTTTAGTTTGTACACCAGGGTTTCTGTGTTTAGTCTTTACACCAGGTTTTCCGTGTTTAGTCTTTAAATCAGGGTGTCTTTGTTTAGTCTTTACATCAGGGTTTCTTTGTTTAGTCTTTACATCAGGGTTTTGGTGTTTAGTCTTAACATAAAGGTTTCTGTGTTTAGTCTTTACACCAGGGTTACTATGTTTAGTGTTTACACCAGGGTTTGTGTTTAGTCTTTAACACCATGGTTTCTGTGTTTAGTCTTTACACCAGGGTTTCTGTATTTAGTCTTTACACCAGGGTTTCCTTCTTTAGGCTTTACACCAGGGTTTGTGTTTAGGCTTTACACCAGGGTTTGTGTTTAGGCTTTACACCAGGGTTTCTGTGTTTAGTCTGTACACCGGGGTTTGTGTTTAGTCTTTACACCCGGGTTTCTGTGTTTAGTCTTTACACCAGGGTTTCCTTCTTTAGGCTTTACACCAGGGTTTGTGTTTAGGCTTTACACCAGGGTTTGTGTTTAGGCTTTACACCAGGGTTTCTGTGTTCAGTCATTACACCAGGGGTTCTGTGTTTAGGCTTTACACCAGGGTTTCTGTGTTTAGTCTTTAAACCAGGGTTTCTTTGTTAAGTCTTTACACCAGCGTTTCTGTGTTTAGTCTCTACATCAGGTTTTCCGTGTTTAGGCTTTACACCAGGGTTTCTGTGTTTAGTCTTTACAGTGGGTATCTGTGTTTAGTCTTTACACCAGGGTTTCTGTGTTTAGTCTTTACACAAGGGTTTCTGTGTTTAGGCTTTACACCAGTGTTTCTGTGTTTAGTCTTTACACCATGGTTTCTGTGTTTAATCTTTACACCAGGATTTGTGTTAAGGCTTTACACCAGGGTTTCTGTTTTTAGTATTTACACCAGGGTTTCTTTGTTTACGCTTTACACCAGTGTTTCTGTGTTTAGTCTTTACACCAGGTTTTGTGTTTACTCTTTACAACAGTGTTTCTGTGTTTAGACTTTTCACTAGGGTATCTGTGTTTAGTCTTTATATCATGGTTTCTGTGTTTAGTTTGTACACTAGGGTTTCTGTGTTTAGTCTTTACACCAGGGCATCTGTGTTTAGTCTTTACACCAGGGTTTCTGTGTTTAGTCTTTACACCAGGGGTTCTGTGTTAAGTCTTTACACCGGGGTTTCTGTGTTTAGTCTTTACACCAGGTTTTTCGTGTTTAGTCTTTAAATCAGGGTGTCTTTGTTTAGTCTTTACATCAGGGTTTCTTTGTTTAGTCTTTACATCAGGGTTTTGGTGTTTAGTCTTAACATAAAGGTTTCTGTGTTTAGTCTTTACACCAGGGTTACTATGTTTAGTGTTTACACCAGGGTTTGTGTTTAGTCTTTAACACCATGGTTTCTGTGTTTAGTCTTTACACCAGGGTTTCTGTATTTAGTCTTTACACCGGGGTTTCTGTGTTTAGTCTTTACACCAGGTTTTCCGTGTTTAGTCTTTAAATCAGGGTGTCTTTGTTTAGTCTTTACATCAGGGTTTCTTTGTTTAGTCTTTACACCAGGGCTTCTGTGTTTAGTCTTTACACCAGGGTTTCTGTGTTTAGTCTTTACACCAGGGTTTCTGTGTTTAGTCTTTACACAAGGGTTTCTGTGTTTAGGCTTTACAATAGAGTTTCTGTGTTTAGTCTTTACACCAGGGTTTCTGTGTTTAATCTTTACACCAGGATTTGTGTTAAGGCTTTACACCAGGGTTTCTGTTTTTAGTCTTTACACCAGGGTTTCTTTGTTTACGCTTTACACCAGTGTTTCTGTGTTTAGTCTTTACACAAGGTTTTGTGTTTTAGTCTTTACAACAGTGTTTCTGTGTTTAGACTTTTCACTAGGGTATCTGTGTTTAGTCTTTATATCATGGTTTCTGTGTTTAGTTTGTACACTAGGGTTTCTGTGTTTAGTCTTTACACCAGGGCTTCTGTGTTTAGTCTTTACACCAGGGTTTCTGTGTTTCGTCTTTACACCAGGATTTCTGTTTAGTCTTTACACCAGGGTTTCTGTGTTTAGTCTTTACACCAGGGCTTCTGTGTTTAGTCTTTACACCAGGGCTTCTGTGTTTAGTCTTTACACCAGGGTTTCTGTGTTTAGTCTTTACAGTGGGTATCTGTATTTAGTCTTTACACAAGGGTTTCTGTGTTTAGTCTTTACACAAGGGTTTCTGTGTTTAGGCTTTACAATAGAGTTTCTGTGTTTAGTCTTTACACCAGGGTTTCTGTGTCTAATCTTTACACCAGGGTTTGTGTTAAGGCTTTACACCAGGGTTTCTGTTTTTAGTCTTTACACCAGGGTTTCTTTGTTTACGCTTTACACCAGTGTTTCTGTGTTTAGTCTTTACACAAGGTTTTGTGTTTTAGTCTTTACAACAGTGTTTCTGTGTTTAGACTTTTCACTAGGGTATCTGTGTTTAGTCTTTATATCATGGTTTCTGTGTTTAGTTTGTACACTAGGGTTTCTGTGTTTAGTCTTTACACCAGGGCTTCTGTGTTTAGTCTTTACACCAGGGTTTCTGTGTTTCGTCTTTACACCAGGATTTCTGTTTAGTCTTTACACCAGGGTTTCTGTGTTTAGTCTTTACACCAGGGCTTCTGTGTTTAGTCTTTACACCAGGGCTTCTGTGTTTAGTCTTTACATCAGGGTTTCTTTGTTTAGTCTTTACACCAGGGTTTCTGTGTTAATCTTTACAGCAGGGTTTCTGTGTTCAGTCTTTACACCAGGGGTTCTGTGTTTAGGCTTTACACCAGGGTTTCTGTGTTTAGTCTTTACACCAGGGTTTGTATTTAGTCTTTACACCAGGGTTTCTGTGTTTAGGCTTTACACCATGGTTTCTGTGTTCAGTCTTTACACCAGGGTTTCTTTGTTTAGGCTTTACACCAGGGATTGTGTTTAATCTTTACACCAGGCTTTCTGTGTTTAGTCTTAACACCAGTGTTTCTGTGTTTAGGCTTTACACCAGGGTTTCTGTGTTCAGTCTTTACACCAGGGGTTCTGTGTTTAATCTTTACACCAGGATTTGTGTTAAGGCTTTACACCAGGGTTTCTGTTTTTAGTCTTTACACCAGGGTTTCTTTGTTTACGCTTTACACCAGTGTTTCTGTGTTTAGTCTTTACACCAGGTTTTGTGTTTAGTCTTTACAACAGTGTTTCTGTGTTTAGACTTTTCACTAGGGTATCTGTGTTTAGTCTTTATATCATGGTTTCTGTGTTTAGTTTGTACACTAGGGTTTCTGTGTTTAGTCTTTACACCAGGGCTTCTGTGTTTAGTCTTTACACCAGGGTTTCTGTGTTTCGTCTTTACACCAGGATTTCTGTTTAGTCTTTACACCAGGGTTTCTGTGTTTAGTCTTTACACCAGGGTTTCTGTGTTTAGTCTTTACACCAGGGTTTCTGTGTTAATCTTTACACCAGGGTTTCTGTGTTCAGTCTTTACACCAGGGGTTCTGTGTTTAGGCTTTACACCAGGGTTTCTGTGTTTAGTCTTTACACCAGGGTTTGTATTTAGTCTTTACACCAGGGTTTCTGTGTTTAGGCTTTACACCATGGTTTCTGTGTTCAGTCTTTACACCAGGGTTTCTGTGTTTAGGCTTTACACCAGGGATTGTGTTTAATCTTTACACCAGGCGTTCTGTGTTTAGTCTTAACACCAGTGTTTCTGTGTTTAGGCTTTACACCAGGGGTTCTGTCTTTAGTCTTTACACCAGGGTTTCTGTGTTTATTCTTTACACCAGGGTGTGTGTTTAGTCTTTACACCAGGGTTTTTGTGTTTAGTCTGTACACCGGGGTTTGTGTTTAGTCTTTACATCAGGGTTTCTATGTTTAGTCTTTACACCATGGTTTCTGTGTTTAGGCTTTACACCAGTGTTTCTGTGTTTAGTCTTTACACCAGGGTTTCTGTGTTTAGGCTTTACACCATGGTTTCTGTGTTCAGTCTTTACACCAGGGTTTTTGTGTTTAGTCTGTACACCGGGGTTTGTGTTTAGTCTTTACATCAGGGTTTCTATGTTTAGTCTTTACACCATGGTTTCTGTGTTTAGGCTTTACACCAGTGTTTCTGTGTTTAGTCTTTACACCAGGGTTTCTGTGTTTAATCTTTACACCAGGATTTGTGTTAACGCTTTACACCAGGGCTTCTGTGTTTAGTCTTTACACCAGGGTTACTATGTTTAGTGTTTACACCAGGGTTTGTGTTTAGTCTTTAACACTAGGGTTTCTGTGTTTAGTCTTTACACCAGGGTTTCTGTGTTTAGTCTTTACATCAGTGTTTCTGAGTGTAGTCTTTACACGAGGGTTTCTGTGTTTAGTCTTTACACCAGGGATTCTGTGTTTAGTCTTTAAATCAGGGTTTCTTTGTTTAGTCTTTAAATCAGGGTTTGTATTTAGTCTTTACACCAGGGTTTCTGTGTTTAGGCTTTACACCATGGTTTCTGTGTTCAGTCTTTACACCAGGGTTTCTGTGTTTAGGCTTTACACCAGGGATTGTGTTTAATCTTTACACCAGGCTTTCTTTGTTTAGTCTTAACACCAGTGTTTCTGTGTTTAGGCTTTACACAAGGGTTTCTGTGTTCAGTCTTTACACCAGGGGTTCTGTGTTTAGGCTTTACACCAGGGTTTCTGTGTTTAGTCTTTACACCAGGGATTCTGTGTTTAGTCTTTAAATCAGGGTTTCTTTTTTTCGTCTTTAAATCAGCGTTTCTTTGTTTAGTCTTTACATCAGGGTTTTGATATTTAGTCTTAACATAAGGGTTTCTGTGTTTAGTCTTTACACCAGGGTTTTTGTTTAGTCTTTACACCAGGGTTTCTGTGTTTATTCTTTACACCAGGGTTTTTGTCTTGAGTCTTTACACCAGGGTGTGTGTTTAGTCTTTACACCAGGGTTTTTGTGTTTAGTCTGTACACCGGGGTTTGTGTTTAGTTTTTACACCAGGGTTTCTGTGTTTAGTCTTTACACCAGGGTTTCTGTGTTTAGGCTTTAAACCAGGGTTTGTGTTTAGGCTTTACACCAGGGTTTCTGTGTTCAGTCTTTACACCAGGGGTTCTGTGTTTAGGCTTTACACCAGGGTTTCTGTGTTTAGTCTTTAAACCAGGGTTTCTTTGTTAAGTCTTTACACCAGCGTTTCTGTGTTTAGTCTCTACATCAGGTTTTCCGTGTTTAGGCTTTACACCAGGGTTTCTGTGTTTAGTCTTTACAGTGGGTATCTGTGTTTAGTCTTTACACCAGGGTTTCTGTGTTTAGTCTTTACACAAGGGTTTCTGTGTTTAGGCTTTACAATAGTGTTTCTGTGTTTAGTCTTTACACCAGGGTTTCTGTGTTTAATCTTTACACCAGGGTTTCTGTGTTTAGGCTTTACACCAGGGTTTCTGTGTTAAGTCTTTACACCAGGGTTTCTGTGTTTAGTCTTTACACCAGGTTTTGTGTTTAGTCTTTACAACAGTGTTTCTGTGTTTAGACTTTTCACTAGGGTATCTGTGTTTAGTCTTTATATCATGGTTTCTGTGTTTAGTTTGTACACTAGGGTTTCTGTGTTTAGTCTTTACACCAGGGCTTCTGTGTTTAGTCTTTACACCAGGGTTTCTGTGTTTAGTCTTTACACCAGGATTTCTGTTTAGTCTTTACACCAGGGTTTCTGTGTTTAGTCTTTACACCAGGGCTTCTGTGTTTAGTCTTTACACCAGGGCTTCTGTGTTTAGTCTTTACACCAGGGTTTCTGTGTTAATCTTTACACCAAGGTTTCTGTGTGTAGGCTTCCCTATAACAAAGCATGTATGAGACTTAATTCACACTGAGCATTTTGCAGCTCAGTTGCAAATCAGCAGTTCATTAGTACACCCCATGTGTTCCCATTCCCCCAGCGACGAATCACACAGCACTGAGGAAAACCAGGTGCAGATCCTCAGAGGTCCAAACAGCCATGTGTGACCCATCATTAATTAATGACCTCATATTTCACTACTAACGTATAACGCTGTATTATTCTTTATCCAGCACTATCAGACACTGGGATCTTTTCTTTTCTTTTCTTTTTAGTCTTCATATAAGACAGAACAAAGTGGTGTATGCTCAGTGACATGACCCCAGTAGAAACATAGCTGGCTAAGAAGCCAGCTATGATAATAATCATTAGCAACATGAGGACTGGCGCTGCTATTAGTAAGGCCCAGCCAGCATGAATATAATACCTGTAAACATTTGTTTCTATGCTTCCGTCTCACTCCAGCAAATGGATGCATTCCATTTCATTAAAGCATCTATTTATTAAACATATTAATTAAAAACGTTTTAATAGATAGATAATACAATATCAAATATATTTCCATGCAGAGGTGGCCTTGCATGCTTTGCTGTCGGAGATGCAACAGTTCAAAAGATCCACATTACGAAAGGTTATGGTTCAGGTTATGGTTTAGGTTATGGTTCAGGTAATTGTTTAGGTTATGGTTCAGTTTATGGTTATGGTTCAGGTTATGTTTAAGGTTACGTATTAGGTTTAGGTTATGGTTCAGTTTATGGTTTAGGCTTAGGTTATGGTTTAGGTTTAGGTTATGTTTCTGGTTATGGTTTAGGTTATGGTTCAAGTTACAGTTTAGGTTATGGTTCAGGTCATGTTTCTAGTTATGGTTTAGGTTATGTTTAGGTCATGTTATGATTAAGGTAATGGTTTAGGTTTAGGATATGGTTCAGGTTATGGTTTAGGTTATAGGTTATGGTTTAGGTTATAGGTTATGGTTTAGGGTTTAGATTGTGGTTTAGGTTGTGGTTTGGGTTATGGTTTAGGAAGGCTTCAGCAGTTTGAAGATATCCACCCATCCAATATAATGACATGCTGGCAATAGTCCAAGAAATAATAATAGAAAAACACAACATAGTCGACATTTTCAAAGCCACAACGTATTGAATCTCACACCTTTGCCATACAAACTGTGGGGGAATATGACTACCTGGTACACACAAGGCAGACATTTTTCTCCAGGTTGTGATAAAATGACCTCGATTAAACTGAAAAACCTTTGGGTAGAATAAACCCTGTGCAATGACAAGTAACTTCAAATGTGTGTCCATACATAGCAGCAGTGTTTTTAGAAAGTCTCTCAGAGGACCGCTGGTGGCGGACAAGATGTCACCAGAGTGGCCACCATTCATTACACATCAGGACACCGACAGAAACATCATGGTAACAGTATAAAAATGTTGCATGATTGTGCCAAGGAACTCTTACCAATATCCCTTAAGACCGCAATGTTAAGATTTATGAAGAAAAGTAACAATGCTGTTCTTTATTTTCCTGACCAATCAAAAATAAAAATCCAGTGCCTCCCCTTTACACAAAAATGAACATAATTATGTATATGAGAAAACTATACGGCACAGTTAGTTCAAGAATGAACAGCGTGATTTATTCATTCCCTAAGTTAAATAAATAATGCTGCAACTTTGTGAAAAAGATTTAAGCCAAGTAATCAAAGTGCAATCCTATCTACGGTCAATAAAAATATTGAAATTGACATCCAGTTTAAAAAAAACAAAACATCAAAACATAGTATCTTGATAGGCTACAAAACCAAATGTCCAGTGTTAAATGGTCAGTTATAAATAGGACAACAGCAAGCTGACTCATACAATTCATCTTGCTGTTGTATCACCTGGACAAATACGCAATTCTTCTACACTGCTCACATCTGCATCATTGCGCCTTGCCATTCTGTCATCTTCTTGAGCAATAAAACCCTCCTTTGATCACATTTCCCAAGCTTTACAGTCTGTTGATTTTGATTTGGTGTTACTTTCGCACCAATGACAGGTCAAAGGTTAGACTTCGGTCCACTGTTGACTGGGATGGCCCTGAGCTCAGTCCGCATGCACAGGTACTCTCCAATTACAGCCATCAATGCAATGCAGGCAACATTAACGAGCCACCAGGACAGAGCAGCAGGAAGATGAGTATTATAGATCCAGCAGCCAATCATATGGAAAAAGTGCACAGTGATGGTGAAGTCCAGGCACTGTTTCCCTCGACGGATGAAAAACCACAGACCAAGGGCACTAGATAAACAAATTGGAGAGCAGTTAACTACAGTATAGACCATGCAAATACCTTGCTGATTGGTCAGCCCATGAAGAAAAACTGTAAAGCTGAGTCAGCGGGTAGTCCAGTGTCCAAAATATTCAAAATGAAGCTGGTAAGGAAAATTATGTTATAACTGATATGTACAATGGCAAAAACTACAAAAATAAGACCCAGGTTGTTAAAAATTCTAACTATCCTTATGAGGTCAAATGAATTTCCTGGATTAGTTCATTTTACTTCTGTGTAACTGACAAACTTCCTTGATGAAAACCTTATTTCTTACCAGGTGAGAGAGTTTAAGAGGAAGGCCATCATTGAAAGTCTGCCCTGCATTGTTGCAAATCCAAGGACCTGTGAGTGCAGAAGCATGACTTAAATAGCATAAATTGGTCTGCAAAGCCAACAAAAATGGTAGGTTGCATGCATGCAGTAAACTTTTTGACTTACTTCATCACTGAAAATCTGGTCCAATGACTGATTCGTTTGTACAAGGCTGTCCACCCCAGCCAGCCACAGACCCAAGAAACTGTAGTAGATGCACTGCATTAGTACAATTTGAGACACTATAAGGACTGGGTCCCAGGTGTAGCTGCGAAAATGACTGCCCATTGCGGAGTGCAGGTCACACTCGGGCGAACGTAGGACTCAAACAGCTGGTTATAGCCGCTGCAGTCTGGAGTGGGTATGACTTCAGAATCTGAAATAAAAAATGGCAGCAACACTTAATGGAACAAGTATGAACAAGGTGTGTTTGTCCCCATGGTGAAGCAGCAGACTCTGTATGGTTCTTTAAGCTGAATGGCTGCAACATCTGTTCAGGAAAACCTACGTAAACCGGCTAAGATGGAAAACAACGAACTTCAACCTTAGCACACAGAGCACTATAACACCATGTTGTTGACAGTCCTATGTCTGCAAAGAATACAGCCAAAGATGTTAACACACACTCATCCATCCTGTCGTGTCTTCGACAGATTCATTTGGTTTTACATATACATTCATTTGGTTTTACATATACATTCATTTGGTTTTACATATAGATTCATTTGGTTTTACACATAGATTCATTTGGTTTTACACATAGATTCATTTGGTTTTACACATAGATTAAGAGTAGAGACAAAACATGACGCCATACAATAATTAAACAGTGCCTGTTGTGAAGAAACTGAATAAGAAAGGATAAATTCAAAACTGCTCCAGACGAATATGTAAAATCCGTGATCACAGAATAGTATAAATCAAAACATGTCCGTTAGCTAGCAGCATAACTAGCTTGCTTAATTGGGTTGGCTAACACCTACCGAAGAACACCACCAGGTAGCAAGAAAGAGCTAACGCTAATACAAACGTGCTACCGTGGCATGAGCTCGCCAGCACGTGCCAGCGGAACGGTGCGGAGGGGAAGGCGCGGCAGTGACGGGGCGCCGGTTTACTGACAACTACGCAACATGCAGCGTTACACGCCAGCGGCCGACACCGAAGGGCTAAATGCAGCAGGCCTAGTGAACGGCGAGCAACAGCTAAGCTAACTGTTACCTAGCTATCTGCCCTAGCAACAAGAACAGTCACGGGATAATAACTCTAGCAACCTCTTCGTCCTCTGGGTGTATTAAAACGCCCGTTGCAGAACAGAGTAGCCAGCCATTACCCACCGCCTGCGGTCGCCACCTGGAAACGGGAAAGGGCGACTGGTCCTCACATTTCCCAAGGGGGTGAAAACAATAACAGCGGAGGAATCCCTGGGCTGTGTCGGATACCGCAAGACTTTCTGTTGTCACGGCGGAAGGGCTCGTTAAATCATCAGAGCAATTAAATAAGATATGGCAAAAGGAAAAAGCCACATAATTAATTTTCACATAATACTTTAAAGTAACTTACTTTATAAAAACTGCGGGGGAAAATCGAGGTAATCTTCTTCGGCGGACTACAAACTAGCGTTACAGGTGTATGCTGCCACCTACCGTACGGGAGGGTGTAACGTCATGACTTAATAAAGAAGTTATATTCTGGATAGTAAACCTGTTTCGTTTAAGTATTTAATTAAAGCCATTTGCGCCTGTAATTGTTTGTCCCATGTCTCTAACAGACCTTTGATGCTCCACTCCCTTCCCATATCTACCACCCTGCCCTTCAGTCTGTCTCTTGCTAGGCTGAACCTCCTACAACCTATCAGCACATGTCCAACCCTTTCCTTGCAGTTACACGTCTCACATGTAGCCGACAGGGTCTTTTTCATTGTGTATAAAGTAGCACTGAACCCCGAAAGTCCTAATCTCGACCTAGACAAAATAACATTTTCTTTGCTACCTTTACCTCTATTACTTCTCACTCAGACAGACTTTTGAACTTTGTAATAATCTCTACTCGTAGTGTCATTATTCCAGATTTTCTACCACGATTCTATTATTCCATAATGAATTTGAGATTTTGCTCCTAGTCTGCCGAAACAAGTTTCTAAAATATCCTCATTTTTTGTTCAATGCACTCTCAGCGAGTTTATCTGCAACCTCATTTCCCTCTATTCCCACATGTGCTGGAATCCAACAGAAATTAACATCTATTCCTAGTTGCTGTAGATCTAATAAGATCGTAGAATAGATCCTCTTGGACTGTTTGTCCTGATTTTATACTTTGCGCCGCAGCAACAGAACCTGAACATGTCACTACTTTAACTGGTTTACCCTCCTCTACCCACTGAAGACTGGTGGGTATTGCTGTCAGCTCTGCTGTGGATACTCTTTACGCATGCTCAGTAATCCAGGGAAGGAAGTGACAGAAAGGTGAATCAACTCATCTGGACACAACGTTGATAGAGAGAAACGTGTCATCATCATCATCATCATCATCATCATCTGGAAGTCACGTAGATGATGATGAAACGTTTCTCTCAATAAACGCTGAGTCCAGATGAGCTGATTCACCTTGCTTACTGATACGCTGTTTGAAATTCTCTTAATAATTCCTTTACCAAATTCTGGAATGTGAATGCCCACTCCTACCTGCTCATTATTTGAGTTTTTTGATCCATCTGTAAAAATATTTACATATTATAGTAGCTCTTCATCATATATTCTTGAACCGACTACCCAATTCCTCTCTGTCCACTCTCTCCTATTTTCTAATATTTGAATATTTACTTTGGGTTGTGGAAATATCCATGCAGGAATGCTGCTAACTGGCTGAACTGTGTTGTAGAGTATCTAATTTGTGTTATTTGAATTCCTTGTTAATGTCCCATCCAAAACCTTTACCAGAAAAAAGTGTACTCCCAACAGTTCTGCAGCATGGTTGGCGCTAAACTTCCATTTCCTCCTCGCCGAATTCTCATCCAGTGTTAGTGATAACATAGATTCAGTGAGCAATGTATTAACGGGTGTAGTGTGGACTACTCCCAAACTAAGTCCTAATGCTCTGTACTGTACCCTGTCTCGCTCTTCTAGATGACTTATTGCTGCTGCTGCTGCATCCACCATGCAGCCATAGTCCAGCGTGGCTCTCATCATGAAATAGTGTTTCTTTGTCAGCGCCCCATTCACATGTGACCACACACCTCATTAAACTGAGCATCTTTCTACATTTGCTCTCAATATCTTCAGCATGATTCTTCCATGTGTATTTTTCATCAATCCATAAACCAAGATGTTTAAATGCTTGAACTCTTTCCATGGGCTTGCTATAGCGTGTTAAACCCTTCCCATTACCTATTTTCTTTTTAGTGACCAGCATATAGCATGATATCGCTAGTGAAGTTTTGAATTGCTAATCACGAGACTATCTTATGGAAGTAAAACCTATCTCTTTACACTATTGCTTTCTGTATCCATTTCAACACATGTAAGACATGTTGCCCTTTTCCAGATTGCTCCATCATCTGCATATGATGACTGTATACCTCCATCCATTGGGGTAATGGATGCATCATCCAAACCGCTTCTGCTGCTCTCAGGGTGGCGGGGATGCTGGAGCCTATCCCAGCAGTCATTGGGCGGCAGGTGGGGAGACACCCTGGACAGGCTGCCAGGCCATCACAGGGCCCACACACACACAAACACCTAGAGACAATTTAGCATGGCCGATTCACCTGACCTACACGTCTTTGGACTGTGGGAGGAAACCAGAGAAAATCCATGATCCAGTAATATAAACTTCCACCTAAGCCAAGTTTGTTCATTTTAATTACAAGACCTTCTCACCACATCGAGTCATGAAGCTTTCTCAATGTCCAAGATAACTATAGCCACCACTTACTTCATTTTAAGGGTGTTTTCAATTTTACTACTTATTTTAAGTAGAGAAAGTTGCTCTGGAACTTGTTGAGCACCCTTTTTTTCTCAATAAGATACTATACTACTACTACT
Source organism: Lampris megalopsis (assembly GCA_022114975.2). Classification (NCBI taxonomy): domain Eukaryota; kingdom Metazoa; phylum Chordata; class Actinopteri; order Lampriformes; family Lampridae; genus Lampris; species Lampris megalopsis. The sequence continues at coordinate 4,335,413 of JAJHIY020000431.1, forward strand.
ACTACTACTAACCTCGGCTGCCCCCGTTAGGGGTCACCAAAGCTTGGTAGTTTGGTTTTGCCATTGGCAAAGGATACCTCCCTCTGATTCCCTCCCATCACCTGACACCCCACACCATAGAAGCATGAGCACCTCAGAAGTTGGGAATGTGGTCTCTAGAGTGCTTGTAGAGGAAAGGGCCATAACATGGAAATATGTATGAAGTTACTAAGTTCTTAGGTTAGCGTGCTATCACACAACTGCATGGCTTTACATCGAGAAGAAACAGAGGAACATCGGCGTCACCTTAGAACCCTCTGGAAGCACCATCGGCTGAAAACGCTGAAAGGCGAGTGCTGTTACAGTTCAGCTGCAGGGACAGGAAGGGTTTGGCAGGGAGCGGGGTGTAGCAGTGAGTGTCTGTAGCACTATCATCTGACCTCCGGCTGTCACACATCGCTTAATACAGCTTTAAGTGATGAATGTCAATCATTTAATGCGCTGTAATTGTTGATACTGTAGCGAATTCGGGGGGCACTCCAGGAACCGCCACAGCCGGGACGCGAACCCGTGTCTCCCGCTCCGCAAGCGACAACGTTAACCAGTCGACTAAAGGATCCCACCCGTTAGTCAAGGACCAATGCGTCCACTTATCCATGCACGTTACACTACCCCCCCCTCCTCCTTCGGGAAGCGCGTCCCCGCGCTTCAGCACCCTCGCACCTCTGGGCGCACGTGATTCCGATGACCTCACGGTCTCACCATCCCACTTCTGACACCAATGTAGCGTGCTCAAATAATGGACTCCTCAGCCAGCCTGTCAGAATTAACCAGCGAGCTTTTAATGACCGTAAGACAAGCCAACCTGTTAACAGACACAGGTTAGTATTGGTCTCATCTTCTTCTCTTTTCTGGGCCACAGACGTGACCTTACCTATCTGCCTACTCTTTACACCCCTGGTGGGAAATAGCATGTTGTCTAATACAGCTTCTCTCATAACGTCCCCATTACCATCCACCACATATGCCACAACATAACCAAAACATTAACGCTCTTCAGTGGCATTGTGGGTAATATGCAAATGACCCCCTGACTTCCAGCAGGAACACTCCAGTAGAATTCGCCACAATACATTGTATTTTGTAAACACCAAGATAATGATATATGGAGAGAATTGATAGACAAAGCCCTTCCTTTAATCCCTTCTACCCTACATTTAATCAGGCCGGGCTTCAAATAGATTTTGAGGATTTGACTCAAAATGTAAACCCATCCAAATCTTCTCAGTGAAAAACAGATTTCCTCACATGCTGATGATGATCATGTATATGCATTAGCAGTAAAAAAAAAAAAAGCCGAGACACACGTTCAGTCCAGCTCAGACGTTTAATGCGTACACTTTGTCACTAACAGTTATGGTAACTTGGGATGAAGAGGTCATGGCATGCTGATGTGACCATGGCAATTAGGGCAATGAACTCTTTGAAATCAATCTCCAGGTCTCCATTCTGGTCCAGGTCTGCAAAAAGCTCATCCAGGGTCTCCTTCTTTTGGATTTTCTGTTGAGCATAAAAGCGAATGGTGGAAAGGAGCAGTTACTTCTAACTGACACAACACTCAGAAAATTAACACATTGCCATTTCCAAAAGGTCTAAGCATCTAAGGGAAAAATGAAAACATATTGGCTGCTCTAGGGATGATGAGAAACAGAGTGCTTGCAGATGTTCAACGAGGGAAGGAACCACTTGGGAGGGGAACAAAGTACGAAAGGCGGAAGTTCTAGACACTCACAGTAAAGAGAGGTCTGAAGTTGTGCAGAGGAATTAAAAGGCTTTATTGTCACGGCTAACTGGTCGGTCCATAAAAAACACCAACATGAGGCTTATATCTCTCTCTAGGTTGGACGAATATCTTTAGTTTTTCCAGTTAGATCACAGCATCCAGTTTGAAATACCACATTTGTTATGTTCACAACAGCATAACTTTTATACACGTCACTGTCCCAAACTAAACACATTTGTTCAAAATGGCAAATCCTGATAAAAAGTGTTCTTTGGTTGAAAGTACTATGTGCTTGGTTTGGATAAAGGTTTCCTCGTGTACAGTTCCTCTGTAACACACCGGAATCATTCACCTAGAACATACCATGATGAAGTGACTCATCTCGTTGTCGATGAGATCTTTGAGCTCTGCTTTCTTCAACTTGCACTTGTGACCAGAGTAGTTGTGGAAGATGTGGATGATGGTGACCATAGCACTCTCCAGATCAGACATTCTTCACAGACAACCGTGTAACAAACATCATACATTCTTAATGAATGGACTGTTATGTTACATGATACAAACACATTTTCAGGGGGGAGAAGTAAAGGGATCATTTTAAACATTTTTCTTATAAAAAATCATTAACTAATGAGGTCACCTATTACGAGGCTACAGCTAAGACGAAATTCAAATTACTGTATCAGAGTTGATTATCTTACATTAAGGAAAGTGAGAAAACAACCACGCAGCCATGCAATTATTAACACAAAAGCTATCTTTACCTGAATCTGAAGAAACTCTGTTGTGTGTGATGTTGCTATAAGGATGTCGTGACTGAGACTGGGACTGGGACCGGGATGGCTGAGCCCACAGTGAGTTTGCTGCCTCACCCAGTGCTGTCAGCACTCAGCTGTATTGATCAACCGCAGGAAGGCTGCCCATACGCCGGGATCCTTAATGCATGCTTAATGGATGCTAGTGGTGAAATCGCAACTAAAAAAAAAACTATTTCTCCTAAAATGTGTAATTTGAATGGGATCAGGTTTCGCCATGATTCGTCATGTCGGCTGTATATAGTCAAGCTTGTGTATACATCTGAAGATTGTTGTGTTGTCGTGTTGTTATTCTATGTTAAGTACACTGAGAGAGCAACGAAACCGGAGTCAATTTCCATGTGTGTGCAAACTTACATGGCCAAAAATTTGATTCTGACTATGTAATTTTTCCATGTTTGTGCAGGTAAGTGAAGGCACGTTTCCCCATACATACATATGTAACCCCCTGTCATATTACAATAGCTCATTTACATTTCCGGGTACTTCTGCCTAATTCGGTACTGTCACTTTAAGAGACCGTGGTCCTACGTCAGGCTTGTGGGCGGTACTCTTCTGCATTACATTCTATGCGAGCTGGCAGGCCACCAGTCGTTACCGTGATTGCAAGCCTGAACATTTTTATTTCTTATATTAGGTAAAAGCATGTGTAAACCTATCAGTACCATGTGTAACATATTTTGTGTTGAATATCTTAAGTACCCTGCAAAGTAAAAGTTTAAATGTCGTGGTTCATAAATATATTTGCAATGTTGGTGTGACTAGCCTATGGTTACCAGCCTTCACCACACTATGTGTAGCTAGCTAGCGTTAGCTGCAACATGTGAATGTAAGTCTTTGCTATACTGTGGTTTTAATATCTTGTAGAGGTTGATGTATTTCGGAAATGTTTACAAATGTTCACATTAGGTTTGTTTTGTTTTGTTCTGTGAGTAGAAAATATTGTAGGTGGTAATTTTCTTAATGTTAATTTCAGTCGTAGTGTGTATTTTGCAATAGCAGTTAAACTTGTACTCTTCTGCATTACATTCTATGCAGCTGGCAGGTCACCAGTCGTTACCGTGGTTACAAGCCAGGACATTTTTATTTCTTATATTAGCAAACTGATGTTTGGACACGGCCCACAACCTAGCCATTAAGGTTGCGTCTTCCCGCCACTCTACTTTGGGACCCGATCTGGTCAGCAGATTCATCCGTCCTAAATCGTCCATCATTGACTGCGTAACGCCTCCCGTTGGCGAATTCGATGAACTGTGAGCCAGGAAACACTTCACGGATTTATTCAAGTAAGACTGTTCCAGTGGCCATTCACTTCCTGGATTTATTCAAGTAAAACTTCCAGTTTAGGGCCCCAACGAGATATCTCCTTTTGTTTATTATTTTGTTTATTTGGGTGTTGTGCACAACAAAGGTATTGCAGCACTGCAACTTATCAGTGTATAATTCATACTTGTATTTTGCATTTATATATATATATATATATATATATATATATATATATGTATGTAGCCGGGTGGTAAATCTGTTAAATATGTTAAATGATTTTCCACTTAAATTTAGTATAGTTTAACTGTTAATATATGTAATTGTTACACTGTCAAGCCATGTAAAATGTCATTTGATGTAGTTAAATTGTGAAGCAGATTGTGAGTGTATTTTTATAGTTTTGGTTGTCATTGCATGTTTTGACCAGTAAGTGGCAGTGTTGCGGACTTTTATTGTAACTCCGTGCAACTTATCCAAGTGCATCTTGGGTATTCTTTCTTTTTTTTGTGTGGAGCACCTGAAGATTGCGGTGTGACGGTGCTCTGACTCCGCAGTAAGTAAGGACGCTACTGGAGTTGATGTTCGGTGATTTTGGGCGCGAGCCGTCGACCACTGTTCGCCATTGCAGGCATGACAAGGTAACTGACAGAGTGAGAAGTTGCGCGATCTTCAGGAAGTTCCACATGTCTTTGTTAAACCCTGTTTAACATACATAGTCCACTGCCGTATTTTGCACCGTATGTTGTATGTTGTATTTATTTTCCTTTTAAAATCTTTTCTGTTAAACTTGTCACATCTGTGAACATTTATGAGCTGTTTGCTCGAAAGACACAGGAATTTATGCACTCAGTAAAACGATCTGCATTCGAAGGTTCAAACAATAAAATTAAAGCTACAAGAACCCCGGAAGTAATTGTGTCCTGTGTGGTATCTAATTCCACGGGCTACATAATTTTGGTACCAGGAGTGGGGTGTAGCTAAAACATTTTTTTTTAAATTGGCAACAGAGTGGCTTATTTTTACTTAAAAAAAAAAAAATACGGCAGTGGTGAAGATTGCTGGTGACGTCCGTTGGTGTTGAGTCTGAAGCCATCCTGCTGTGGAGGTGGTGACCAGCGAGAGACGACGTGAGGGGCTCTACGAGGTTCTGGTGCTTCCTGTGTCACACGACTCAGCGTACCAGCGCAGAGGACTCCAGCGCTAACTTCAGCTACAAAGACCAAGATTCAGCAAGGCTCCAAGTTAAAGACTGTCCTTGTAGTATCCTTGAACCAGGTTTTGAACTAAATATCCTCATTTATACTGGACTGAGTAAAGATTAATATATCATTATGTCTAGTGATTCTGGTGATGAAGGGAGTTCACGTAATGATAATGGCCACACCTCAGGTGGCATAACGGGTATAGGTGAAGGTGCTACAAAAGAAATGCAGACCACCATGCAAGAGCTCGCCAGACTGCGAGATGAGCTCACTAGGTTAAATGGTGAAGCAAGGGCTCAGAGAGCAAGTGATAACAGTACACCCACACGTTCATACATCTACGTTCCAAGAGAACGCCAGATCCAAGCATTTAGTGGGGAGTGTGGTACAGACAGGAGATCTGTCGAAGAGTTTATTGAAGAGGTTGAAAGGGTTTTAAGATACAGAGAGCAAACAACAGAAGAACAATGTGACTATATACTATCTCTATTGCGTGGCCCTGCATTGGAAGAGGTGCGACTATGCATGAGGGGTCAGTCAGTGGGGCCCAGTGATTTATACTCTTACCTGAGCAATGCATTTGGGGAAAAGCGCAGTTCCACACAGCTTTTGCAGACCTTTTACAACCGTAACCAAACTGATGGAGAAGACCTCCGTGACTACTCCCATGCACAATCCCAGATTTTGAGCTCTGTAGTGAAACAGTCCACAGATGTAATACCTAATGAGAAAACTGTGCTCAGAGACCGGTTTATTGAGGGTTTAAGAAAAGCAGCACTCAGGCGTGAACTCAGGAAAATGGTTAGGGACAAACCAGAGAGCAGTCTTCTAGATGTGAGGAACGAGGCCCTCCTGTGGGAGATGGAGGACAGCAGGTCTCATCGTCCCAGGGTCATAAAGAGCAACCAAGTTACATCAGAGGTTCCAGAAACCCAGTGCTCTATTATTAAAACAAACAATGACCAAGGTACTGCATTAAATGATGTTCGGAGAGCAGTAGCCCATCAGGAAAAACAGCTAGCAGAGTTAGGCAAAACACTTGCTGATCTAGCCTTTGCTGTAGGTGAACTGAGTAAGCGCAGCACTCAACAGACATTCCTAGAGCCCAAGCCACGACCTAGACCCCAGCCAAAGTTCACACCAGATGGTCAGCCTATCTGTTTCAAGTGTAGAGGCATAGGTCACATTGCAAGAAAATGCTCACAAGCCAGAGGGGGTCAAGGAGACGCAACACCTAGTTCTTATGTAGTGCAGGAAAACTCGCACCCTCAGTTGTCATGAGCCACACAACTCGAGGGGAGGAAGCTGGCTCACCAAAAGAGACTCCAGACAGAAGCAGGATCTTAGAGCGTGCAGTCAGAGAATGTAAAACTGTTGAGGTGAAACTACGAGGTGTTACAGTGTCCTGCTTACTTGACACTGGTAGCCAGGTCAGTACAATTTCTGAGAGTTTTTTCAGGGAACACCTGTCAGTGAAAGGCGAAGACATTCACCCGGCATTTGAGTGGTTAAAGATCACTGCAGCTAATGGATTAGACATACCCTATATGGGCTATGTGGAGCTTGATGTAGAAGCCATGGGTCTGACTATCCCAGAGCGAGGTTTTCTGATAGTTAAAGATTCTGAACACTCTTCCTCTGTTCCAGGTCTAATAGGGATGAACATTGTCAAAAAATGCAGAGAGCTAGTACACACTGAGTTTGACACCACACTGCAGGAGAGGTTTGACTCAAACTGGAGAGAGGCTTTTAATCATCTTCATGCAGTACATGCAACAGACAGACTCTCTTTCGCTAGGGTAGCTGGTAAGGATGTAGTCCATATACCTGCTTCATCTGCTGCTACAGTTATGGCTAGGGGACTCAGGACCGTGAGTGAGGATGGTTCTTTTTTGTTGCTGGAGTCTGTGGGTGTCCCCGTTCCTGGAGGTTTGGTTGTTGTGCCTACTTTGGTTTCATCGGGCAATCACATTTTTCCAGTCCGAGTCATGAACATGTCTGATGAAGATATCTGGCTAGGGCCACGGACTAGGCTAGGGGTTTTGACTCAGGTAGACTGTGTGAAAAGTGATGAGCTTTGTGAGGTACAGTTCCAGAGAATCTCAGCAGACACTGAACAAGTGAGTATCAGTGAACACCCCGAAACACCGACAGATGTGCAGGAAATTCTCGGCAAGCTCAATTTTTGTGGTAGCCCAGAACAGCAAGCACAGCTGACTTTGTTACTGGAGAAGTAGTCTTTTGTGTTTGCAACAGAAGATGAAGATCTAGGCCACACTGACAAAGTACAAGATGAGATCCATCTGACAGATGACATACCTGTAACACAGCCATACCGACGAATCCCACCCACACAGTACAGTGAAGTCAGGGAACATATTGGCAAGCTGCTTAAAAAAGGGGTCATTCAAGAAAGCTCTAGTGCTTATGCTTCGCCCATAGTACTAGTGAGAAAGGCAGATGGTAGTCTGAGGCTATGTGTCGATTACAGGAAACTCAACTCAAAGACAAGACGTGATGCATTCCCGCTCCCGAGAATTGATGAGAGTTTTGATGCGCTGAGAGGGGCAAAGTTCTTTTCGACCATAGATCTGGCGAGCGGATACCACCAGGTAGCTATGCATGAGAGAGATCGGACTAAGACTGCATTTACTACACCGTTTGGTCTGTATGAGTACGTGAGAATGCCTTTTGGTGTTTGTAACGGTCCAGCTACATTTCAGAGACTTATGCAAGTTACTATGAATGATCTCATTTTTCAGATACTCCTGGTCTACCTAGATGACATCTTGGTTTTTTCAGAGACATTTGAGCAGCATTTGGAGAGACTTGAGACTGTGTTTAAGAGACTGGCAGAGACGGGCCTTAAGGTGAAGTTGCAGTAGTGTGCTTTTCTACAACAGTCAGTAAAGTTTTTGGGTCATCAGGTGTCAGCAGAAGGTATAGGAACTGACCCCTCCAAGGTCTCTGCTGTTAAGAACTGGAAGGTCCCAACCACTGCCAAAGAGCTGCAGTCGTTCTTGGGTTTCTGTAGTTACTACAGGAGATTCATTCGAGGCTTCTCACAGATTGCCGGGCCACTGCATGACCTAGTCAACAAATGTTCAGGTGTGAAAAAAACAGGGAAAGTAGGTCACCAGTTTTGTAATATGTGGACACCAGAGTGTGACTCTTCCTTTGAGCAGTTAAAGGAAAAACTTACCTCTGCTCCCATTTTGGGTTTTGCCGACTTCACACAACCATTTGTAGTTGAGACAGATGCTAGTCAGCATGGATTAGGCGCTGTATTGTGTCAGCAGCAAGGTGACACCAGACGTGTCCTAGCATATGCTAGCCGCAGACTACGCCAGGCTGAGAAGAATGACCGAAATTATAGTAGCATGAAGTTGGAGTTGCTTGCCTTAAAATGGGCAGTTGCTGAAAAATTCAGGGGTCACTTGCTTGGTTCAAAGTTTGTTGTCCTGACTGATAACAATCCCCTCTGCCACCTCAAGACAGCCAAGTTAGGTGCTATAGAGCAGAGGTGGGTAGCGCAACTGTCTGTTTTTGATTTCGAGGTTAAGTACCGTCCTGGTTGCAGTAATGCCGCCGCAGATGCTCTCTCTAGGCAGGAGTTTGCAGGGGAGCCTGAAACAGACCCTGACTCGGATTTTGACGACTGTATCACTGTGTGTAACCTGATTGAGCGAGGAACAGTTCTGGATCCTGGTCTTGTCTCTAGAGGTCTGGAGTGTTACAAAGTGAGACAGATCCGTGCTGGGGAGTCGAGGTCTGGTGAGACAGGTACTAAACAAGGCAACACCCCCACACTGCCAGGTTATACCAGAGAGGAGCTGGTAGGTTTTCAGGCCGGTGACCCCACCCTAAAAGAGTTTAGGGCATTTTGGGATCGGGGGAGGAGGCCATGTCCCAGAGAGAGAGCAGCCCTGTCTAGTCAAGTGAAAAGATTGTTGAAACAATGGAGATGCATACAACAACGAGAAGGGTTGTTGTACAGGGTTATCACAGACCCACGTCATGGAGAAGTGTGGCAGTTACTCGTGCCTAGTTGTTTGAGGGACCAAGTTCTAGAAAATGTACATAACAACATGGGACATCAGGGCATAGAGCGCACTGTAAACTTGCTAAGAGGGAGGTGTTTTTGGGTAGGGCTATGCGAGGATGTTGAAAGCTGGGTTAAAAACTGCATTTTGACCAAGATGCCTCAGCCAAAAATCCATGCTCCAGTTCAGGCATTCCTGGCCTCCCGACCTCTAGAAGTGGTGGCTGTTGATTTTACAGTGTTGGAGGCAGCTTCAGATGGCCGTGAAAATGTCCTTGTTGTGACCGATGTGTTTACAAAGTTCACACAAGCGTATGCTACCAAAGACCAGAAGGCTGACACTACAGCTAAAGTTTTGCTCAGGGAGTGGTTCATGAAATATGGGGTCCCAGAGAGACTGCACTCAGACCAAGGTCGAAATTTCGAGAGTGAAATTATAGCAGAGCTGTGCAAACTCTATGGGGTTAAAAAGACACGGACAACTCCCTACGGGCCACAGGGAAACGGTCAGTGTGAAAGATACAATCGCACACTCCATGACTTGTTAAGGACACTCCCACCAGAGAAAAAAAAGCGTTGGCCAGAGCATCTGTCTGAAGTAGTATATGCCTATAATGTCACTCCTCATTCCACCACAGGGTACTCGCCTTATTATTTGCTTTTCGGGGTACAGCCACATCTCCCAGTAGATGCTTTATTAGGGCGTGAGTGAGTGTGTCAGACAGGAAACAGGATTGGTTGTCTGTTCATCAGGAGAGACTCCGACAGGCACACGAGAGAGCCAGAGAGTACTCAGAGCAGAAGGCAGCTGAGAGGATCTCACTGCAAAATGAGAAGGTGTATTGTCCTCCTGTGGACATTGGTCAGTTGGTTTTCCTACGTCACAGACCCCCAGGTAGACATAAGATTCAGGACACATGGACCTCAACAGTCTACATGTTACGTCTCGCCGCTCCACACCCGCTCTGCAGTGTAACCTTGGCCAAGGCTCGGCGTCTCCCCGCTCCACACCCGCTCTGCAGTGTGGGCGTGCCCGGAGCTCTGCCAACTCCACCTGATGCCTGTTTCCTCGTTACCCCTCCACTCACCTGTTGGCAATCACCTCCCTATATCTGGCTGTGTCACTCTCAGCTTGTTGCCAGTTCGTGCCGTTCCCTGGGAGAGTACTTGTGCTTGTCCTGCTCATCGAAGTTTGTTTACTTACCTGGATCTTCCCTGGAGATTTCTCTGTTGGACCTTCCTCGTTGCTCCCCTTCCCCTGTGCGCTGCTTTCCGTTTACGAAGAGGATTTCTTCACTCCAGCGTTGCTGTGATTTTTCCGTTCTCCTTTGGTATCCTCCTGTTTACCCCCCTCCTGCCTGGATTAAGGGCCGACTCCACTGTTCCCGGATTAAAGGGCGACTCCACGGTTCCCGGCTTAAAGGTGGACTTCGCGTTTCCTGGTGAAAGTGGACTTCCTGAGTTTTCTCTTCAATAGATTAGCCTGTTGGTCCCGCTATATTGTGCCTTCTGTGTTTGTGCTCTTGGGGTCGGGTGCAAACCCTAACAGTACGAACTGGCCATGACGACCCCAGCCAGCACAGACGGCACACCCACAGCCAATCCGGTGCAAGCAGCCCTAGTAAAACAAATTCAGATTACCAACGCCCATTCCCAGCAATTACAAGAGGCTTCGGTTGCTGTGCAGGGTCTCCAGTCTCAAGTTCAACCCCTGCAAGCTTCTGTGGAAGCTTTAGCTGTCCAGCAGGCGGCGATGGCGAGTCAGCAGGCAGAGATCATGCAACAACTGCAGACCATTTCAGCAGCTCTTGCCAACCAGCAGCTGAACCAGCCTGTACCGCCAGCAAGTGCGCCCCCTGTGGCCGCCGCTCCAGTAGATCCTCCGGTTCCTGTTTACTTACCCCGTGGAACCATCATTACCAGTCCACGCCCATTTGACGGTAACTTTGAAACTTGCTCTACCTTCATTATGCAGTGTGAGCTTGTTTTCACACACCAGCCCACCGTGTTCTCCAGTGATGCTGTTAAGATCGCTTACGTGACCAACCTGCTCAGTGGTCGAGCAGCGCAGTGGGCTACGTCTTCTTGGTCCATGGGGGCCAGCTACTGTAACTCTTATAGAGACTTTGTCGCAGAGCTACGTAAGGTTTTCCACCATCCGGTAAGCGGTCGGGATTCTGACTCACGACTGAATAACATCCAGCAGGGCGGCGCCAGCGTCACAGATTACTCCGTCGACTTCCGCCTGGCTGCCGCTGAGAGCGGATGGAATGACCAGGCCCTGCGTGCCACTTTTCGTAGAGGATTGAGCGAGGCGGTGAAGGATCAACTTGCTACCCGAGAAGAACCCTCATCTCTGGATGACCTCATTGCTCTCGCTATCCGCATTGATGGACGTATCCGGGAGAGAAAGCGTGAGAAGGCCTTGCGTGGAACTTCCTTCAATCCCAGAACTACCTCTGCGTCAGACCGAACCGCTGTTCCCGTTTCCCCGGCCAATCCCTCCTCTGACTCTTTCGCGACAACGCCACCTGGGGATGTAGAAGAGCGGATGGAGGTAGGACGTGCTAGACTTACTCCTGCTGAACGGGAGAGCCGATTCAAGGCAGGTCTTTGCCTGTACTGTGGTCTTAAGGGGCACCGACTCCGCGACTGTCCCTCACGGCCAAAAGGATTAGGCTTACCAGGACCAAGGGAGATCCTAGTAAGCCGCCTTTCCTTCTCCCGTGGGTCCGAATCTCGCGGCCATCTTGTTCCTATTGCTTTAGTCTGGGCGGGCCAGAGACTTTCCCTTGGAGCCCTGATTGATTCCGGAGCAGATGATAGTTTTTTGGACCTTGACTTTGCCTCGCAGGCAGACATTCCCCTTGAGTCTCTTGGGACCCCCATTGATGCGTTTGCCTTGGATGACCGGAGATTAGCCTGTATCACACAGCGGACCGTCCCCGTTACTCTCACCGTTGCAGGTAACCACACAGAGACAATGCAGTTTTACATCATACGTTCCCCGCTTAATCCAGTTATCTTGGGACGCCCCTGGCTCAGACACCATGAACCCCACATCTCTTGGTCCACAGGCACAGTCCTTGGATGGGGCTCTACTTGCCATGCCCAATGCCTTCGTGCAGCTCCGAGTGCTACGCCTTTGAGCTCGCCTACTCCCCTGCCTCCTGATCTCTCCTCCGTGCCCCCTGTGTATCATGACCTTGGTGAGGTATTTAGCAAGACCCGTGCTAAGTCACTCCCGCCTCACCGCCCGTATGATTGCGCCATTGATCTCCGTCCTGGGGCTACTCTTCCCAGTAGCCGCCTCTACAACTTGTCACTCCCTGAGAAGGCGGCCATGGATGAGTACATCACCGAGTCCCTTGCTGCAGGTCTCATCAAGCCCTCGTCTTCCTCTGTTGCTGCAGGGTTCTTTTTTGTGAAGAAGAAGGACGGGGGACTTCGACCTTGTATTGACTACCGGCAACTGAACGCAATCACCATTAAGAACAAGTACCCACTTCCACTTATGAGTTCGACTTTTGAGCCTCTCTCACAGGCGACCATCTTCACCAAGCTAGACCTGAGGAGCGCTTACCACCTCGTGCGAATCAGGGAAGGCGATGAGTGGAAGACCGCCTTCAAAACACCCCGAGGCCACTATGAGTACTTGGTGATGCCGTTCGGACTCACAAACGCACCAGCAGTGTTTCAGGCGTTTATGAACGACGTACTCCGTGACATGTTGGATGTGTTTGTCGTCGTTTACCTGGACGACATCCTCATTTTTTCCCAGTCTCTTGAGGAACACGTCCAGCATGTTCGCAGGGTACTGGAGCGCCTCCTTCAGAACCAACTCTACGTCAAGGCGGAGAAGTGCCTGTTTCACTCCCCCTCTGTGGATTACTTGGGATTCATCGTAGAGAAGGGACGGACCAGAGCAGATCCCCGCAAGGTCCAGACAGTGGTGGACTGGCCGGAACCTACCAACCGTAAGGAGCTGCAGAGTTTTCTAGGGTTCGCTAATTTCTACCGGAGATTCATTCGCAACTACAGCCAGCTGGCAGAACCGCTTACTGCGTTGACCTCCCCAGCCAAACCCTTCATCTGGTCTCCTGCTGCCAGCTCTGCTTTCCAAGTCCTCAAGACAAGGTTCACCTCGGCCCCAGTGCTGCTCCATCCTGACCCCAAGAGACAATTCGTGGTAGAGGTTGATGCCTCGGATTCAGGCGTAGGGGGGGTGCTCTCCCAGCGGTCGGCTGAGGACCAGAAACTCCATCCTTGCGCCTTTTTCTCCCGCCGATTTCTGCCGGCCGAGCAGAATTATACGTTGGAAACCGGGAGTTACTGGCTGTAGTGGCTGCTCTGGAGGAATGGCGCCACTGGCTCGAGGGCGCTGAGCACCCGTTTCTCATCTGGACGGACCACAAGAACTTGACTCACCTGAGGGCAGCCAAACGTCTCAACAGTCGTCAGGCTCGGTGGGCTGGCTTCCTCAGTCGTTTCAACTATGTTCTGACTTACCGTCCTGGGACACGCAACGTAAAGGCTGACATCCTGTCTCGGCTACACCCGAAGGAAGGCGCGTTTGAAGAGCCTGAACCCATCCTCCCTGCGGCTAGAGTGGTCGGTGTGGTCACTTTTGGTCTTGAGTCGGCTGTTCGCACTGCCCAACGTGCTCAACCCGCTCCTAGTAACGTGCCACCCCGTCGCCTCTTCGTCCCAGATGCTGTTCGGTCTCGAGTTCTTCAGTGGGGTCATAGCAGTCGTTTCTCCTGTCACCCAGGAGTTAGTCGTACCCAGTCGTTCATCGCTCGGCGCTTCTGGTGGCCAACTATGCGGGAGGATGTCAAGAGCTTTGTAGCGGCCTGCACTGTTTGCGCCCGCAGCAAGGCCTCTCACCAGGCGCCATCTGGTCTGTTGCAGCCACTCCCTATTCCTAGCCGCCCCTGGTCTCACGTGGCTTTGGATTTCGTTTCCGGACTACCACCTTCTCGGGGAAACACTGTGGTTCTCACCGTCATAGACCGTTTCAGCAAGGGCGTCCATCTGATAGCCCTTCCCAAACTTCCTTCGGCTGCTGAGACCGCGGACCTCCTGATGCAACATGTCTTCCGGCTTCATGGCCTGCCATCAGATGTAGTCTCCGATAGAGGTCCTCAGTTCACCTCACAAGTGTGGCGTGCATTTTGTAAAGGCATCGGAGCCACAGTAAGTCTGTCTTCGGGCTACCACCCCCAAACAAATGGTCAGACCGAGAGGGCAAACCAGAGCATGGAGACAGCGTTGCGTTGTGTATGTAACAGCAAGCCCTCCACCTGGAGTGACTACCTACCGTGGGTAGAGTACGCCACCAATTCCCTGGTCAGCTCTGCATCTGGACTTTCTCCATTCGAGGCATCCCTGGGGTATCAACCTCCCCTGTTCGACCCACAGCAGGATGAAGTGGCCGTTCCCTCCGTACAGCTCCACTTGCGACGGTGTCAGCGTGTCTGGAGGACCACCCGGACAGCACTGCTCAAGGCTGGGGAGCGCGCTCGCAGAGGGGCTGACCGGCGACGTACCCCTGCGCCGGAGTACAAGAAGGGACAGAGGGTCTGGCTGTCCACGAAGGACGTTCCCCTCCAGACAACTGACAAGAAACTCTCGCCCCGCTTCATTGGTCCTTTTGAAGTCCAGAAAGTCCTGAGCCCGGCAGCTGTTCGGCTGAAGCTGCCTTCCTCCATGCACATTCATCCTGTCTTCCACGTCTCTCGAGTTAAGCCCGTCTCCAGCAGTCCTCTTATGCCCCCGGTTCCTGAGCCTCCGCCTCCGGAATTTGTAGATGGTCATCCTCAATGGAGGGTCCGCCGGCTGCTTAAAGTCCGGCGCTGCGGCCGCGGGTTCCAGTATCTCGCGGACTGGGCAGGTTATGGACCTGAGGAGCGCAGTTGGATTTCGCGGAAGCTCATTATGGATCCCTCTCTCCTCGCCGACTTCTACCGTGCCCACCCGGGGGCGCCAGGTCAGTCGCCAGGTGGCTCCCGTAGAGGGGGGGGTACTGTTACGTCTCGCCGCTCCACACCCGCTCTGCAGTGTAACCTTGGCCAAGGCTCGGCGTCTCCCCGCTCCACACCCGCTCTGCAGTGTGGGCGTGCCCGGAGCTCTGCCAACTCCACCTGATGCCTGTTTCCTCGTTACCCCTCCACTCACCTGTTGGCAATCACCTCCCTATATCTGGCTGTGTCACTCTCAGCTTGTTGCCAGTTCGTGCCGTTCCCTGGGAGAGTACTTGTGCTTGTCCTGCTCATCGAAGTTTGTTTACTTACCTGGATCTTCCCTGGAGATTTCTCTGTTGGACCTTCCTCGTTGCTCCCCTTCCCCTGTGCGCTGCTTTCCGTTTACGAAGAGGATTTCTTCACTCCAGCGTTGCTGTGATTTTTCCGTTCTCCTTTGGTATCCTCCTGTTTACCCCCCTCCTGCCTGGATTAAGGGCCGACTCCACTGTTCCCGGATTAAAGGGCGACTCCACGGTTCCCGGCTTAAAGGTGGACTTCGCGTTTCCTGGTGAAAGTGGACTTCCTGAGTTTTCTCTTCAATAGATTAGCCTGTTGGTCCCGCTATATTGTGCCTTCTGTGTTTGTGCTCTTGGGGTCGGGTGCAAACCCTAACACTACAAGGTAGTTGACATCCAGGGTACCACACACACTGTTGAACCTTTTGAGGGAGGTCCCATTAAAAGAGTCCATAGGTCAGAGTTGCGACCTTGTGCAAAACCAGTTCCCAAACCAAGAACTAGAACTAGGTTACAGACCACTACACAGCCTGTAGCTGAGGATGAGCCTGAGTCACCTGAGGCTGATTTTGTTATTGTTGAGGAAGTCATCCCTCGCCGGCTTGTGCAAGTACCTAACCTGCCTCTTGCAGCAGAAAGTGTTAGGTTACATGTGACAGCACCCACAGATGAGAGTGACGGTGAAGGACCTGAGGAAGGTTATTCAGATATGAGAAATTGTGGCACAGAAACAGAATGTGTTAATGATGTGCATCCAGACGTTAGCGACAGTGACTTGCCCATTATTGAAAACAGGGACAGGCCCGCACTAACAGATGATGCTGGTGGAGCAGGACGTAGAATCTATGCACCTAAACCTGCCATTAGGAAAAGCAAGCGGGAAATGGCTGGATCTCATTCAAACCCATTTCATCTGCCAAAGTCGGCCTGTAATGCAGTCTCAGTCAGCACAGACATGGTCTCTAAGGTTTTGACAAGCCTGGGTGCTGCTCTCTTTGAAAAGGCCTTGCAGGGAGTATTTGAGTCAGTTCATGTTTCGTAGTCACCGAGGACGTTGACTATATTTGCAGGGGAGTATGTAGCCGGGTGGTAAATCTGTTAAATATGTTAAATGATTTTCCACTTAAATTTAGTATAGTTTAACTGTTAATATATGTAATTGTTACACTGTCAAGCCATGTAAAATGTCATTTGATGTAGTTAAATTGTGAAGCAGATTGTGAGTGTATTTTTATAGTTTTGGTTGTCATTGCATGTTTTGACCAGTAAGTGGCAGTGTTGCGGACTTTTATTGTAACTCCGTGCAACTTATCCAAGTGCATCTTGGGTATTCTTTCTTTTTTTTTGTGTGGAGCACCTGAAGATTGCGGTGTGACGGTGCTCTGACTCCGCAGTAAGTAAGGACGCTACTGGAGTTGATGTTCGGTGATTTTGGGCGCGAGCCGTCGACCACTGTTCGCCATTGCAGGCATGACAAGGTAACTGACAGAGTGAGAAGTTGCGCGATCTTCAGGAAGTTCCACATGTCTTTGTTAAACCCTGTTTAACATACATAGTCCACTGCCGTATTTTGCACCGTATGTTGTATGTTGTATTTATTTTCCTTTTAAAATCTTTTCTGTTAAACTTGCCACATCTGTGAACATTTATGAGCTGTTTGCTCGAAAGACACAGGAATTTATGCACTCAGTAAAACGATCTGCATTCGAAGGTTCAAACAATAAAATTAAAGCTACAAGAACCCCGGAAGTAATTGTGTCCTGTGTGGTATCTAATTCCACGGGCTACATATATATTGTATTTGCGAACCATCATACGAATATTGGTACATAATGTTATTCAATATCTACATCTACCTATAATTCCATGCAACTCTACTTACCTTGTGCCTCATCCAGATTATTCATACACATTCAACTCATACCTGACCTTGAGGTAAAATTCTATCCTTATCAAAGAAGGGTTACTCATACATATATGTAATAATAATAATCAATCATCATCATCATCATCATCATCATCATCATTATTATTATTATAATTAATTAATTCATTCATTCATTTTCAGCCGCTTCTCCGGAATCGGGTCGCGGTGGCAGCAAGCTAAGCAGGGCACTCCAGGCGTTCCTCTCCCCAGCAACGCCCTCCAGCTCCTCATGGGGGGATTCCAAGGCGTTCCCAGGCCAGATTGGACATGTAGTCCCTCCAGCGAGTTCTGGGTCTACCCCGGGTGTCCTTCCAGGTGGCCGTGCCCGGTAAACCTCCAAAGGAAGGTGCCCAGGAGGCATCCTAATCAGATGCCTGAACCACCTGAACTGGCTCCTTTCGACGCGAAGGAGCAGCGGCTCTACTCCGAGCTCCCTCTAGATGTCCGAGCTCCTCACCCTATCTCTAAGGCTGAGCCCAGACACCCTATGGAGGAAATTAATTTCAGCCGCTTTTATCAGCAATCTCACCCTTTCGGTCACTACCCAAGGCTTGTGACCATAGGTGAGGGTTAGAACAAAGATTGACTGGTAAACTGAGAGCTTTGCCTTTCGGCTCAGCTCCTTCTTCACCACAACATTCCGGTACAACGTCCGCATTGCTGCTGATGCAGCACCAATCCGCCTGTCAATCTCTCGCTCCATCCTACCCTCACTCGTGAACAAGATCCCGAGATACTTGAAATCCTTCACTTGAGGCAACAACTCAGGCCCCAACCCGGAGGGAGCAATCCACCATTTTCCGGTAGAGAACCATAGCCTCAGATTTGGAGGTGCTGACTCTCATCCCACCCTGGAGGTCGCGTTCTGATGAAGCGAACAAAACCACATCATCTGCGAAGAGCAGACATGCAATTCTGAGGTTCCCAAAACGGACACACTCCTCACCTTGACTGCGCCTTGAGATCCTGTCCATGAATATCACAAACAGAATCGGAGACAAGGAACAACCTTGGCAGAGTCCGACACCCACCGAAAACGTGTTTGACTTTGTGCAGAGAATGCGGACACAGCTCTCACTTTGGTTATACAAGGACCGGATGGCTTGTAGCAACTGCCCCGATACCCCCACACAGTGACCCCGGGTACAAGGTCATAAGTTCACAAAACACATGTAGACTGACTGGTCAACCTCCAGTCTTATTACAATAATAATTATTATTATACAGAACATGTTTGTATGTAAACTTCAACATTGGATAATTTATAGTCCTAGGCTCTGAAATATTCTAACATGACAGTGAGTCTCCAGATGGACTCCAATGGTTTAACAGCACATTTTCTTGTTTAACAATGCTGAAATTACAGTTATATTTCCCAAATCTGATCAGACCACTCAAAAAATAAAACACCATACAATGGTGCTTGAAAGTTTGTGAACCCTTTAGACTTTTCTATATTTTTGCACAAATATGACCTAAAACGTCATCAGAGTTTCACACAAGTCCTAAAAGTAGATAAAGAGCCCAATTAAACAAATGAGACAAATATATATATATTGTGGCGGACACTAGGGGTTATGCCTCTCACCCAGAAGGACTGTGAGCTGGGGGCGTGGTTTGCGTTCCCGGGCTTGCTGGTGCAGGGTTGTTCCTGCTGTAGTTTTGGTTTTGGAGCTGAGGAATAAACATCAAACTCGCCTTCGTCTCCTGTGTTTTTCCTCATCCTGCCACATTGGTGACCCCGAATTGAACATGTTTGGAGCAGAAGAAGAGTGTGAATCCACTTCGGCCACGCCGCCCCAACTCTCACAGCCGGCCGTTCTCGCCGCGGCTGTGAAGCTCCCAGAGTTCTGGCAGAGCGACCCGGCTTCGTGGTTCCAGCATGTCGAGGTGCTGTTCCACCTGCGTGGAATCTCCGCGGACGACTCCAGATACTATTTGGTCGTCGCTGCGCTGGACCAGCAGTACACACGCCGTGCCATGCAGCTGTTGCGCGCCCCTCCGCAACACAATAAATACGTCGCCCTCAAACATCTTCTGCTCCGGAGGTACAACCTATCTGCCGCAGAGAGGGCAGATAGAATCCTTTCCCTATCCGGTTTGGGCGACGGGACGGCTGTGGATCTCATGGACAATATGCTGTCGCTGCTAGGCTCGGAGGAAGGTGGATTACTTTTCCCGCACGTTTTCCTGCGCCAGCTTCCATCTCCTGTGCGCGGGGCTTTGGCGAACTCCC
This sequence comes from Lampris megalopsis, assembly GCA_022114975.2. Classification (NCBI taxonomy): domain Eukaryota; kingdom Metazoa; phylum Chordata; class Actinopteri; order Lampriformes; family Lampridae; genus Lampris; species Lampris megalopsis. The sequence goes on from JAJHIY020000431.1 coordinate 4,354,922, forward strand.
CGTGTCTGGCCGCTGGTGACTGCCGAGGTTTGGCTGAGGAGGCCGATCGGGTCCTGCTGGCTACCAGACGGTTCTCTGTGCAGAGTGTGGCATCGGAGCCTCTGCAGCCGACGTCGGAGGACGCGGACCCGGTGGTGGTGGCTGGAGTGACTGCCCGGAGACGGCGCGGGAGCGGCCTCTGTTTCTTCCACCAGCGGTTCGGCGGCAAGGCGAGGCGCTGCGTCCCTCCGTGCACGTTTGAGGCGGCGGGAAACTCCAGGGCAGCACTCAGTAGCAGCTGTGGGCGCTGGCGGACGTAGTGAGCTGCTCTTCATTAAGGACACGATGTCAGGAAGACGGTTAATGGTGGACTCAGGCTCGCAAAAGAGCCTACTCCCTCCTGCTAAGACAGATAGGTCGGCCGAAGGCGGCGGCCCACAGTTAAGTGCAGCTAACGGTTCGTCCATTGTGACGTTTGGCACAAGGTTGGTGACTGTTTGCTTCCACGGGCGCCATTTTGAGTGGGACTTTGTAGTGGCCGCCATTACTGTTCCTATTATCGGCGCGGATTTTCTGTGTGCTAATGGTCTGCTGGTTGATGTTGCAAACCGCCATTTAATTGATGCTGTGTCTTTCGCCACTTTTCCGTGCGAGACAGGGGGAGCCGGGCCGTTAACACACGCTAACCTTTTAGCATTAGGTGATGTTTTTCAGCGTTTGCTGGCGGATTTTCCATCGGTGACTACACCTGCCTTTTCCACCGCGGTTACTAAACACGGGGTAGAACATTTCATTCCCACTGTGGGACCGCCAGTTTTTGCGCGCGCCTCGACGCGGTAAAATTGGCTACAGCTAAGGAGGAGTTCGCCATCATGGAGCGTCTGGGTATAGTGAGGCGTTCCAACAGCCCGTGGGCCTCGCCGCTTCACATGGTGCCCAAGGCGGATGGGTCGTGGCGGCCTTGCGGCGACTTTCGACGCCTGAACAACGTCACCGCCAATGACCGCTATCCCATCCCACACATACAGGACTTTTCCATACGCCTGGCAGGTACCACTATTTTCTCTAAGGTGGACCTGGTGCGCGGCTATCATCAGGTTCCCGTGCGCGCAGAGGACGTGCCCAAGACCGCAGTGATCACCCCGTTTGGGCTTTTTGAGTTCATGCGCATGCCTTTTGGCTTGAAGGGGGCAGCGCAAACCTTTCAGAGGCTTATGGACTCGGTGTTGCGTGACCTTGCTTTCGTGTTCGTTTATCTCGACGACATATTAGTTGCCAGTCCGTCAGCTGAAGAGCACCTGGAGCACCTGAAACAGGTTTTCCGTCGTCTGGACGAACACGGCCTGATAGTCAACCCGGCCAAGTGTCAGTTTGGACTGCCGGTGATTGACTTCTTGGGTCACCGCATTTCGCCGCAAGGCGCGGTCCCGTTGCCTTCTAAGGTGCAAGCGGTGGCGGAATTTCCCCGCCCAGTCTCTGTTAAGGCATTGCAGGAATTCTTGGGCATGGTGAATTTCTATAACCGTTTCCTCCCTCGCGCTGCCCACCTCCTTCAGCCACTTTACGAAGCCCTGCGGCTTAAGAAGGCTAACGACCCTGTCGACTGGACTCCCGAACGGGTCCAGGCCTTTGACGGAGCTAAGTGTGCCCTGGCTAACGCTGCCCTCCTCGCCCATCCCACACCCACGGCGTCTTTAGCTTTAACAACCGATGCGTCTGACATAGCCGTGGGGGCTGTGGTTGAACAGCGTGTGGCGAATGCGTGGCAGCCACTCGCATTTTTTAGCCGCAAACTGCGAGATAGCGAGCGCAAGTACAGCGTTTTTGACCGGGAGTTGCTGGCACTGCACCTTGCAACCCGGCATTTCCGCTTCCTGCTGGAGGGTCGCCCATTCACGGCTTATGTTGATCATAAACCGCTGACTTTCACCATGTCCAAGGTGACTGAGCCGTGGTCTGCTCGTCAGCAGCGCCACCTAGCGGCAATCTCCGAGTTCACAACGGACATTCAGCATGTGGCCGGTAAGTCCAACCCTGTTGCTGATTGTCTGTCGCGTGTGCTTGTGTGTCCTGTGCACCTCGGTGTGGATTTCTCCGCTATGGCTGCCGACCAGCCCAGCGACCCGGACGTCCTTGCCCTTAGGTCAACGCGTACCGGCCTCAAGCTAGAGGACGCTGTGATGCAGGAAGGCAGTCCTGCCCTCCTCTGCGATGTCTCCACCGGCCGTCCCCGCCCCGTTGTTCCAGTGGCCTGGCGCCGTCGAGTTTTCGATTCGAGTCACTCCCTCTCGCACCCTGGAGTTCGGGCATCGGTGAAGTTGGTCGGTTCCCAGTTCGTCTGGCCTGGCCTCCGCAAGGACGTCAAGGGGTGGGCAGCTGCATGTGTGGCGTGCCAGCGCGCTAAGATCCACCAACACACTAAGTCGCCCCTCGAACCGTTTCTGATCCCGGCCAGACGTTTCGACCATGTGCATGTGGACCTGGTGGGCCCTCTACCTTCTTCACAGGGTTTTACGCACCTGCTCACTGTAATATATTCGCTATATTATCGGGATGTATCTTATACTGCTAATATATCCATAACAGTGATTTGAGCCGAAGACCAGTTCCCAACGTCTTGTCCTCTTTATTGTAGCTCTCCGACTGTCGCAGCAGTCAACATCCGGGGTATATGAGAGCCTAGCTTAACCACCACTAGGTAGCGCTGTTGGTCTACTACACTCCTCCCCCTTAAACTATGAAGTTCCCCTAATAAAATATTATCACTCTAAAACATGCTGATATGGCAAATTACTTTCAGCATCTTTTACTTGGTCATTACTGGTTACACAACCCACTTCGACCCACATTTGCCCATTTACATATCAGTCTCAGGAACTCTTTTTCACATTTTTTTTTCTGAACAGGAGTTGAACAATTTAGTCTCCCAGGAACTCGGCTGATCTTACAAAGACAGTCGTTTTGGAGGTGCCCTCTCTCTCTGAGGGTATCGGCGCTCAACCACCTCAGGGGAAGTGGATGCTCGGTGAGGAGGCGACACGGCCTTGCCCACCGAACCTCGTAAGGGTGTTGCAAGCTTCTCCGGAGCCTGCATCCTTGGAACGGGTGTATCTTCAGGTGAGTACGGGCTAGCACTTATGGCTCCAGGTGTGCCTTTCCCCCCCAAATCCGCAACTGCAGGGTAGGTGTTGCTGATACCCATCTGGTCATCCTGAAACTGAAATACCTCAGGAGGACTGGAGGGTCGGTCGAACAGCAGATGGTTAATGTGGACTGAACGTCAGTTCACTCCATTCCACACCAGGTAGGTGACTGGTCCGAGTCTCTTTTCCACTGTCCCTTTCGTCCACCTCTCCTTTCCTCCACGGAAGTTTCGGATCAGTACTGAGTCCCCCTCTGACAGATGTCTCAGCTTCGAGGCGGGTTGGTCATGATAGTCCTTCTGTTTTTGTTGTTTGTCCCCCACCACTCGAGCGAGGTCTGGCTTCAGCAGGCTGAACCTGGTCCTAGGCTGACGTTTGAGGAACAGTTCTGCTGTTGTGCAACCTGTAACGCTGTGTGGTGTGGTCCTGTATGACAACAGGAAGTTGGCGAGCCTGTGTTTTACTGTAATAGTGACGTTTTGTTTCTTCTCATCGAGCAGCTGTTTCAGAAGTGAAGCTTTCACCGTCTGGACTGCTCTCTCTGCGGCACCATTAGAAGCAGGATGGTAAGCTGGCACCAAGGTCTGCTTAATGCCGTTGCTTTTCAGGAATGTTTTGTACTCCAGCGAGGTGAATTGTGGACCGTTGTCCGAGACGATCTCCTCATGAAGACCGTAGGACGAAAAGATGCTCCGCAGCACTTCGATCGTTTTGGCGACGGTAGTTGTTGCCATGGGGATCTCCTCAAGCCATTTTGAATGACTGTCTACTAACACTAGGAAGTGTTGCTGATCCTTCTCTGCAAAGTCAATATGTAGCCTCTGCCACACTCTCGTAGGCCACTGCCAGCAGTGTAGTGGTGCTACTGCTGGTAGTTTCCTCACACTCTGACAAGCATCACATTGCTGCACTGCACGTTCGATATCACTGTCCAACTGAGGCCACCATAAATAGCCCCTCGCCAAACTTTTCATCCTGCACCCTCCGGGGTGCCCTTGGTGTAGGTCGTACAGTAGTCGTTCTCTGTGTGCTGGTGGGATGATAATTCGAATTCCCCACAGAATGCATCCTTGTTCCACAGACAGTTCATTCCTTCGGTTGAAGTACGGTTTCAGTGTGTCATCGTTGATGTAACTCGGCCATCCAGACCGGGTCAGTTCCAGTACCTTGCATAGGACTGGGTCCTTGAGAGTGCTCTGTGCAATCTCTGTAGCCTGCACGGGTAGCTCATCTACTAATGAGAAATAAAAAATGCTGTTCTCCTCCGCTGTTTTGTCCCTTTCTTTCCCCGGCAGTCTAGATAACGCATCCGCATTTGCATTGTCCGCTGACGTTCTGTACTCTATACTGTAGTCATAAGCCATAAGCCTCAGTGCCCATCTCTGCATACGCAAAGCGGCTAGTGTAGGGATTTCTGACTTGGGTCCTAAGATGGCAAGGAGGGGTTTGTGGTCAGTTATTAAACTGAATTTGCGGCCATAGAGATATTTATGAAATTTGGTCACGCCAAATATTATGGCCAACGCCTCCTTCTCTATCTGACTATATTTACTCTCTGCTTCTGTCAACGTACATGACGCAAAGGCGATTGGTTTCTCGTCCCCATTTTCCATTATGTGTGACATTACCGCACCTATCCCATAAGGGGATGCGTCACAAGCTAATCTCAGTGGTTTCTGCGTGTCGTAGTGTACTACTACTGAGCTTTTCACTAACTGTTCTTTGGCAGCCTTGAATGCTGCTGCACACTCTGGTGTCCATTTCCATTTGACTTCCTTCTTCAGGAGTTGGTGTAGTGGCTGCAATACGGTCGACAGATCTTTCATGAAACGGCCATAATAGTTTAACAGTCCTAGGAATGACCGTAGCTCTGTGACGTTTGTGGGCTGGGGTGCATTTACGATGGCGGCAACCTTTGTCTCAGTGGGGTGAAGTCCCTCTTTATCTATCAGATGCCCCAGGTACTCTACTTTCTCCTGCATGAAGTCACATTTTGCTCTTTTCACTCTTACCCCGTAGCTCTCCAGTCGGCTCAAAACCTCATCTAGGTTCCTCAGGTGCTCCTCTCTTGTTCTGCCTGTGACTAGTATGTCATCGAGGAAGCAGGTCACATGCTCTAAGCCTTGTAGTATCTGGTCCATCACATTCTGGAACATAGAAGGTGCACTCGACACTCCATATGAAAGTCTGTGATAAACATACAGTCCTTTGTGGGTATTTATTGTTAAATACTTCTCTGAGTCCTTCTCTAACTCAAGCTGTTGGTAGGCCTGTGAGAGATCTAATTTGCTAAAGAGAGTGCCCCCGGCCAGTGTGGCGAAGAGATCCTCGGCGTTCGGTAGTAGATAGGTCTCCTCTTCCACACTCTGATTAACCGTGACTTTATAGTCTCCACAGATACGAATTGACTTGTCTGATTTGGGTACAACTACTATTGGGGCAGCCCACTGACTATGGTCTATCTTTGAGATAATACCAGCTTTTTCCAGCCTATCTAGCTCTTTTTCAACTGTGTCTTTTAGTGCGTATGGCACTGGTCTTGCCTTTCTGAAGACAGGTTTTGTATCTGGCTTCACTTTGATATTTGCCTTAAATTCACGAATAGTGTCAGGCTCCTCAGCAAATACTGCTTTGTGTCTCTGTAACACTGCCTCTACATCTGTGTTATCACTGCCCCCTGCTGGTGTAACTGAGAATATGCTTGCCCAATCTAGTTTAAAATTGGCCAGCCAGTTACGGCCAAAGAGGGCTGGTCTGTCACCTTTCACAATCACAAGAGGTAAATCTCCACTCTGGTTGTCATATTTCGCATTGACAGTCACTTGGCCCATCAAGGGAATGTTCTCACCGGAAAAGGTTGACAGATGCACTTTACTTTCTTTCAGTGGCAGGTGTGAGAGATGTTCCTTGTACACTATCTCAGATACCAGGGTTACGGCAGCTCCTGTGTCAAGCTGCATGTCTACAGGGTTTCCTTCTAACTTAATGCTGACCTTAATGTCCTTTTTTCCATTACCAACTGTATTCGTGGAGTACACTGTATTCATCGGATACGCACCAAACAGTTCATCCTCATTTCCATCTCCTCTCTCACTTGGACTGTGGTCTTCAGCCACATACTGTGTATGTCCCTGTCTATTTTTAGTTTTACACATTCTTGCTATGTGCCCTACCTTGGAACACTTGTGGCATGTCTCGGTTTTATACCTACATACTTGAGCTGCATGGTTGTTACCTCCACATCGGTAACAGGGTTGGTGCGTTTCTGTTCTCTGTGGTCTAGAGTTGTCACTGGTAGGTTGCTTGCTTTTCCACTCGCTGGTGGACGACTTGCTTCTCCACGCACCCTTGCTTGTTCTCTTCTTGTCTATCTTATTCACAGTTGCAGCTCCACTTGGTTTGCTGGCAAACTCCAGCGTATTCTTTGACGCCATTTCCATAGATAAGGCCAGCTCACATGCTTTTGCAAAAGTCAGATTGTGTTCTGCGAGCAACTTTCTCTGAATAGCCTCCACCTTTAAACCACTAACAAATCGGTCTCTCAGTGCTTCATTTAAATGCTGACCGAATTCACAATGTGTGGACAAGTGCTTTAAAGCAACCATATGTAGCCGGGTGGTAAATCTGTTAAATATGTTAAATGATTTTCCACTTAAATTTAGTATAGTTTAACTGTTAATATATGTAATTGTTACACTGTCAAGCCATGTAAAATGTCATTTGATGTATTTAAATTGTGAAGCAGATTGTGAGTGTATTTTTATAGTTTCGGTTGTCATTGCATGTTTTGACCAGTAAGTGGCAGTGGCGGACTTTTATTGTAACTCCGTGCAAGTTATCCAAGTGCATCTTGGGTATTCTTTCTTTTTTTCTTGTGCGGAGCGCCTGAAGATTGCGGTGTGACGAGGCTCTGACTCCGTAGTAAGTAGGGGTAAATATCTTGTGAAATATACCTGTATCATTATTCCAAACAATATTGTATGTCGGTAATTTGACAAGATGGTTTGATTTAGACGCTACTGGAGTTGATGTTCGGTGATTTTGGGCGCGAGCCGTCGACCGCTGTTCGCCATTGCAGGCATGACAAGGTAATGTTGGCGTGCATAAAGCCACACCATGCCATTGTATTTGGGCAGTAAGGGAAATGTAAAGGTTTTATATGCATTTTAATTCTGTTTAAAGGTAACTGACAGAGTGAGAAGTTGCGCAATCTTCAGGAAGTTCCACATGTCTTTGTTAAACCCTGTTTAACGTACATAGTCCACTGCCGTATTTTGCACCGTATTTTGTATTTATTATTTCCTTTTTTTTAAAATCTTTTCTGTTAAACTTGCCACATCTGTGAACATTTATGAGTTGTTTGCTCGAAAGACACAGGAATGTATGCACTCAGTAAAACGATCTGCATTCGAAGGTTCAAACAATAAAATTAAAGCTACAAGAACCCCGGAAGTAATTGTGTCCTGTGTGGTATCTAATTCCACGGGCTACATAATTTTGGTACCAGGAGTGGGGTGTAGGTAAAACATTTTTTTTAAATTGGCAACAGAGTGGCTTATTTTTACTTAAAAAAAAAAAAATACGGCAGTGGTGAAGATTGCTGGTGACGTCCGTTGGTGTTGAGTCTGAAGCCATCCTGCTGTGGAGGTGGTGACCAGCGAGAGACGACGTGAGGGCATCTAAGAGGTTCTGGTGCTTCCTGTTTCACACGACTCAGCCGTACCAGCACAGAGGACTCCAGCGCTAACTTCAGCTACAAAGACCAAGATCCAGCAAGGCTCCAAGTTAAAGACTGTCCTTGTAGTATCCTTGAACCAGGTTTTGAACTAAATATCCTCATTTATACTGGACTGAGTAAAGATTAATATATCATTATGTCTAGTGATTCTGGTGATGAAGGGAGTTCACGTAATGATAATGGCCACACCTCAGGTGGCATAATGGGTATAGGTGAAGGTGCTACAAAAGAAATGCAGACCACCATGCAAGAGCTTGCCAGACTGCGAGATGAGCTCACCAGGTTAAATGGTGAAGCAAGGGCTCAGAGAGCAAGTGATAACAGTGCACCCACACGTTCATACATCTACGTTCCAAGAGAACGCCAGATCCAAGCATTTAGTGGGGAGTGTGGTACAGACAGGAGATCTGTGGAAGAGTTTATTGAAGAGGTTGAAAGGGTTTTAAGATACAGAGAGCAAACAACAGAAGAACAATGTGACTATATACTATCTCTATTGCATGGCCCTGCATTGGAAGAGGTGCGACTATGCATGAGGGGTCAGTCAGTGGGGCCCAGTGATTTATACTCTTACCTGAGCAATGCATTTGGGGAAAAACGCAGTTCCACACAGCTTTTGCAGACCTTTTACAACCGTAACCAAACTGATGGAGAAGACCTCCGTGACTACTCCCATGCACTATCCCAGATTTTGAGCTCTGTAGTGAAACAGTCCACAGATGTAATACCTAATGAGAAAACTGTGCTCAGAGACCGGTTTATTGAGGGTTTAAGAGAAGCAGCACTCAGGCGTGAACTCAGGAAAATGGTTAGGGACAAACCAGAGAGCAGTCTTCTAGATGTGAGGAACGAGGCCCTCCTGTGGGAGATGGAGGACAGCAGGTCTCATCGTCCCAGGGTCATAAAGAGCAACCAAGTTACATCAGAGGTTCCAGAAACCCAGTGCTCTATTATTAAAACAAACAATGACCAAGGTACTGCATTAAATGATGTTCGGAGAGCAGTAGCCCATCAGGAAAAACAGCTAGCAGAGTTAGGCAAAACACTCGCTGATCTAGCCTTTGCTGTAGGTGAACTGAGTAAGCGCAGCACTCAACAGACATTCCTAGAGCCCAAGCCACGACCTAGACCCCAGCCAAAGTTCACACCAGATGGTCAGCCTATCTGTTTCAAGTGTAGAGGCATAGGTCACATTGCAAGAAAATGCTCACGGGCCAGAGGGGGTCAAGGGGACGCAACACCTAGTTCTTATGTAGTGCAGGAAAACTCGCACCCTCAGTTGTCATGAGCCACACAACTCGAGGGGAGGAAGCTGGCTCACCAAAAGAGACTCCAGACAGAAGCAGGATCTTAGAGCGTGCAGTCGGAGAATGTAACACTGTTGAGGTGAAACTACGAGGTGTTACAGTGTCCTGCTTACTTGACACTGGTAGCCAGGTCAGTACAATTTCTGAGAGTTTTTTCAGGGAACACCTGTCAGTGAAAGGTGAAGACATTCACCCGGCATTTGAGTGGTTAAAGATCACTGCAGCTAATGGATTAGACATACCCTATATGGGCTATGTGGAGCTTGATGTAGAAGCCATGGGTCTGACTATCCCAGAGCGAGGTTTTCTGATAGTTAAAGATTCTGAACACTCTTCCTCTGTTCCAGGTCTAATAGGGATGAACATTGTCAAAAAATGCAGAGAGCTAGTACACACTGAGTTTGACACCACACTGCAGGAGAGGTTTGACTCAAACTGGAGAGAGGCTTTTAATCATCTTCATGCAGTACATGCAACAGACAGACTCTCTTTCGCTAGGGTAGCTGGTAAGGATGTAGTCCATATACCTGCTTCATCTGCTGCTACAGTTATGGCTAGGGGACTCAGGACCGTGAGTGAGGATGGTTCTTTTTTGTTGCTGGAGTCTGTGGGTGTCCCCGTTCCTGGAGGTTTGGTTGTTGTGCCTACTTTGGTTTCATCGGGCAATCACATTTTTCCAGTCCGAGTCATGAACATGTCTGATGAAGATATCTGGCTAGGGCCACGGACTAGGCTAGGGGTTTTGACTCAGGTAGACTGTGTGAAAAGTGATGAGCTTTGTGAGGTACAGTTCCAGAGAATCTCAGCAGACACTGAACAAGTGAGTATCAGTGAACACCCCAAAACACCGACAGATGTGCAGGAAATTCTCGGCAAGCTCAATTTTTGTGGTAGCCCAGAACAGCAAGCACAGCTGACTTTGTTACTGGAGAAGTACTCTTTTGTGTTTGCAACAGAAGATGAAGATCTAGGCCACACTGACAAAGTACAACATGAGATCCATCTGACAGATGACATACCTGTAACACAGCCATACAGACGAATCCCACCCACACAGTACAGTGAAGTCAGGGAACATATTGGCAAGCTGCTTAAAAAAGGGGTCATTCAAGAAAGCTCTAGTGCTTATGCTTCGCCCATAGTACTAGTGAGAAAGGCAGATGGTAGTCTGAGGCTATGTGTCGATTACAGGAAACTCAACTCAAAGACAAGACGTGATGCATTCCCGCTCCCGAGAATTGATGAGAGTTTTGATGCGCTGAGAGGGGCAAAGTTCTTTTCGACCATAGATCTGGCGAGCGGATACCACCAGGTAGCTATGCATGAGAGAGATCGGACTAAGACTGCATTCACTACACCGTTTGGTCTGTATGAGTACGTGAGAATGCCTTTTGGTGTTTGTAACGGTCCAGCTACATTTCAGAGACTTATGCAAGTTACTATGAATGATCTCATTTTTCAGATACTCCTGGTCTACCTAGATGACATCTTGGTTTTTTCAGAGACATTTGAGCAGCATTTGGAGAGACTTGAGACTGTGTTTAAGAGACTGGCAGAGACGGGCCTTAAGGTGAAGTTGCAGAAGTGTGCTTTTCTACAACAGTCAGTAAAGTTTTTGGGTCATCAGGTGTCAGCAGAAGGTATAGGAACTGACCCCTCCAAGGTCTCTGCTGTTAAGAACTGGAAGGTCCCAACCACTGCCAAAGAGCTGCAGTCGTTCTTGGGTTTCTGTAGTTACTACAGGAGATTCATTCGAGGCTTCTCACAGATTGCCGGGCCACTGCATGACCTAGTCAACAAATGTTCAGGTGTGAAAAAAACAGGGAAAGTAGGTCACCAGTTTTGTAATATGTGGACACCAGAGTGTGACTCTTCCTTTGAGCAGTTAAAGGAAAAACTTACCTCTGCTCCCATTTTGGGTTTTGCCAATTTCACACAACCATTTGTAGTTGAGACAGATGCTAGTCAGCATGGATTAGGCGCTGTATTGTGTCAGCAGCAAGGTGACACCAGACGTGTCCTAGCATATGCTAGCCGCAGACTACGCCAGGCTGAGAAGAATGACCGAAATTATAGTAGCATGAAGTTGGAGTTGCTTGCCTTAAAATGGGCAGTTGCTGAAAAATTCAGGGGTTACTTGCTTGGTTCAAAGTTTGTTGTCCTGACTGATAACAATCCCTTCTGCCACCTCAAGACAGCCAAGTTAGGTGCTATAGAGCAGAGGTGGGTAGCGCAACTGTCTGTTTTTGATTTCGAGGTTAAGTACCGTCCTGGTTGCAGTAATGCCGCCGCAGATGCTCTCTCTAGGCAGGAGTTTGCAGGGGAGCCTGAAACAGACCCTGACTCGGATTTTGACGACTGTATCACTGTGTGTAACCTGATTGAGCGAGGAACAGTTCTGGATCCTGGTCTTGTCTCTAGAGGTCTGGAGTGTTACAAAGTGAGACAGATCCGTGCTGGGGAGTCGAGGTCTGGTGAGACAGGTACTAAACAGGGCAACACCCCCACACTGCCAGGTTATACCAGAGAGGAGCTGGTAGGTTTTCAGGCCGGTGACCCCACCCTAAAAGAGTTTAGGGCATTTTGGGATCGGCGGAGGAGGCCATGTCCCAGAGAGAGAGCAGCCCTGTCTAGTCAAGTGAAAAGATTGTTGAAACAATGGAGATGCATACAACAACGAGAAGGGTTGTTGTACAGGGTTATCACAGACCCACGTCATGGAGAAGTGTGGCAGTTACTTGTGCCTAGTTGTTTGAGGGACCAAGTTCTAGAAAATGTACATAACAACATGGGACATCAGGGCATAGAGCGCACTGTAAACTTGCTAAGAGGGAGGTGTTTTTGGGTAGGGCTATGCGAGGATGTTGAAAGCTGGGTTAAAAACTGCGAGCGGTGCATTTTGACCAAGATGCCTCAGCCAAAAATCCATGCTCCAGTTCAGGCATTCCTGGCCTCCCGACCTCTAGAAGTGGTGGCTGTTGATTTTACAGTGTTGGAGGCAGCTTCAGATGGCCGTGAAAATGTCCTTGTTGTGACCGATGTGTTTACAAAGTTCACACAAGCGTATGCTACCAAAGACCAGAAGGCTGACACTACAGCTAAAGTTTTGCTCAGGGAGTGGTTCATGAAATATGGGGTCCCAGAGAGACTGCACTCAGACCAAGGTCGAAATTTCGAGAGTGAAATTATAGCAGAGCTGTGCAAACTCTATGGGGTTAAAAAGACACGGACAACTCCCTACAGGCCACAGGGAAACGGTCAGTGTGAAAGATACAATCGCACACTCCATGACTTGTTAAGGACACTCCCACCAGAGAAAAAAAAGCGTTGGCCAGAGCATCTGTCTGAAGTAGTATATGCCTATAATGTCACTCCTCATTCCACCACAGGGTACTCGCCTTATTATTTGCTTTTCGGGGTACAGCCACATCTCCCAGTAGATGCTTTATTAGGGCGTGAGTGTGTGTCAGACAGGAAACAGGATTGGTTGTCTGTTCATCAGGAGAGACTCCGGCAGGCACATGAGAGAGCCAGAGAGTACTCAGAGCAGAAGGCAGCTGAGAGGATCTCACTGCAAAATGAGAAGGTGTATTGTCCTCCTGTGGACATTGGTCAGTTGGTTTTCCTACGTCACAGACCCCCAGGTAGACATAAGATTCAGGACACATGGACCTCAACAGTCTACAAGGTAGTTGACATCCAGGGTACCACACACACTGTTGAACCTTTTGAGGGAGGTCCCATTAAAAGAGTTCATAGGTCAGAGTTGCGACCTTGTGCGAAACCAGTTCCCAAACCAAGAACTAGATCTAGGTTACAGACCACTACACAGCCTGTAGCTGAGGATGAGCCTGAGTCACCTGAGGCTGATTTTGTTATTGTTGAGGAAGTCATCCCTCGACGGCTTGTGCAAGTACCTAACCTGCCTCTTGCAGCAGAAAGTGTTAGTTTACCTGTGACAGCACCCACAGATGAGAGTGACGGTGAAGGACCTGAGGAAGGTTATTCAGATATGAGAAATTGTGGCACAGAAACAGAATGTGTTAATGATGTGCATCCAGACGTTAGCGACAGTGACTTGCCCATTATTGAAAACAGGGACAGGCCCGCACTAACAGAGGATGCTGGTGGAGCAGGACGTAGAACCTATGCACCTAAACCTGCCATTAGGAAAAGCAAGCGGGAAATGGCTGGATCTCATTCAAACCCATTTCATCTGCCAAAGTCAGCCTGTAATGCAGTCTCAGTCAGCACAGACATGGTCTCTAAGGTTTTGACAAGCCTGGGTGCTGCTCTCTTTGAAAAGGCCTTGCAGGGAGTATTTGAGTCAGTTCATGTTTCGTAGTCACCGAGGACGTTGACTATATTTGCAGGGGAGTATGTAGCCGGGTGGTAAATCTGTTAAATATGTTAAATGATTTTCCACTTAAATTTAGTATAGTTTAACTGTTAATATATGTAATTGTTACACTGTCAAGCCATGTAAAATGTCATTTGATGTATTTAAATTGTGAAGCAGATTGTGAGTGTATTTTTATAGTTTCGGTTGTCATTGCATGTTTTGACCAGTAAGTGGCAGTGGCGGACTTTTATTGTAACTCCGTGCAAGTTATCCAAGTGCATCTTGGGTATTCTTTCTTTTTTTCTTGTGCGGAGCGCCTGAAGATTGCGGTGTGACGAGGCTCTGACTCCGTAGTAAGTAGGGGTAAATATCTTGTGAAATATACCTGTATCATTATTCCAAACAATATTGTATGTCGGTAATTTGACAAGATGGTTTGATTTAGACGCTACTGGAGTTGATGTTCGGTGATTTTGGGCGCGAGCCGTCGACCGCTGTTCGCCATTGCAGGCATGACAAGGTAATGTTGGCGTGCATAAAGCCACACCATGCCATTGTATTTGGGCAGTAAGGGAAATGTAAAGGTTTTATATGCATTTTAATTCTGTTTAAAGGTAACTGACAGAGTGAGAAGTTGCGCAATCTTCAGGAAGTTCCACATGTCTTTGTTAAACCCTGTTTAACGTACATAGTCCACTGCCGTATTTTGCACCGTATTTTGTATTTATTATTTCCCTTTTTTAAAAATCTTTTCTGTTAAACTTGCCACATCTGTGAACATTTATGAGCTGTTTGCTCGAAAGACACAGGAATGTATGCACTCAGTAAAACGATCTGCATTCGAAGGTTCAAACAATAAAATTAAAGCTACAAGAACCCCGGAAGTAATTGTGTCCTGTGTGGTATCTAATTCCACGGGCTACACACATAATCAGACACTGACTCATTTTCTAGTTGGTTTCTTTTCTGAAATCTAAAACGTTCAGCTATGATTAGTGGCTTGGGTTTATAATGAGATGCTAGTTTCCCGCTCAGTACTGCATACGTGAGGCTACTCGGTTTTTCTGGTATGCAGAGGTTCTTTAGTAGGCCATAGGCTTCTGCGCCTATCACGGACAGGAAAACATTGGCCTTCTTACCGTCCTCCACTTCATTAACGATCATCCATTGCTCCAATCTTTCAAGGTACGACTCGAAGTCCTCTTTACCTTCCTTGTATTCAGCAATATTGCCGATGAAATGCGCCATGCTTGTGCTTGGCTTGGCTAGCTAGTCTTTTCTTGCTAGCTGGCTGTAAGCTAGCTTGTAGCGTCACGTTGCTTCGTCCGCTTTTATTAACTACCGGGATTACCTTCTCACATTAAAGGTATCCCATCCGTCGTCGCCACTGTAATATATTCGCTATATTATCTGGATGTATCTTATACTGCTAATATATCCATAACAGTGATTTGAGCCAAAGACCAATTCCCAACGTCTTATCCTCTTTATTGTAGCTCTCCGACTGTCGCAGCAGTCAACATCCGGGGTATATGAGAGCCTAGCTTAACCACCACTAGGTAGCGCAGTTGGTCTACTACACTAACAATGGTAGATCGGACCACCAGGTGGCCAGAGGCTGTCCCTCTGTCCTCCACAACATCCTCGGATGTTGCACGCGCTTTTCTTTCCTCCTGGGTCGCCCGTTTCGGCACTCCGTCAGATATCACCTCAGACAGGGGCCCCCAGTTCGTGTCAGAGCTCTGGTCGGCACTTGCGCGATCCTTGGGTGTGCAGGTACACC
Organism: Lampris megalopsis; assembly: GCA_022114975.2. NCBI lineage: Eukaryota > Metazoa > Chordata > Actinopteri > Lampriformes > Lampridae > Lampris > Lampris megalopsis. The sequence continues at coordinate 4,370,214 of JAJHIY020000431.1, forward strand.
GCACTACCGTGTACCACCCTCAGGCTAACGGCTTGTGTGAACGTTTTCACCGGTCGCTCAAGGCAGCGCTGCGCTGCGCTCTCGGATGGTAACTGGGTGGATCGTTTACCTTGGGTTATGCTCGGGTTGCGTTCGGCTCCTAAGGAGGACCTCGACGCTTCACCCGCTGAGCTGGTGCTCGGTCAGCCGCTCCACGTTCCTGGGGAATTTTTGCCGGGGAGTTCCACTCCTCGACCCCGTCCGGCCGTTTATCCTTTTTTGTCCGACAGCACTCGGGTTCCAGGCCCCGTTCACCACTGTTTTCCGCGGTCGTTCGTGCCTGCGGAGCTCATGTCGGCTCGTTTTGTTTTTGTACGGCATGATGCTCACCGCTCGCCCCTCCAACCCCCATACGATGGCCCATTTCGGGTCCTTGAGATGGGTCCTAAGGGTTTTGTGCTGGATATGGGCGGGCGTAGGGAGCGTGTTGCGCTTGATAGGCTTAAACCGGCGCACAGGGTGGCAGGCGAAGTTGTGTTTCCGGCTCAGGTTCCCCGTCGGGACGTCCTCCTTCCAGGACCCCGGCAGTGTCTTCACGGGTTCAGCGTTCTGCTTCTCAGCCGACTTTGGACTGTGTTTCACCTACTGTTCGGCTGAGGGACGGCGCAGCCGTAATGGCAGGCTGCTTAAGCCTCCAGGGAGACACTGGTTTTCTTCCCAGGAGTCCCTTCTGGGTGTTCGGGGGGTGGCGGGGGGGGGCTGTGTGGCGGACACTAGGGGCTATGCCTCTCGCCCAGCAGGACTGTGAGCTGGGGGCGTGGTTTACGTTCCCGGGCTTGCTGCTGCAGGGTTGTTCCTGCTGTAGTTTGGTTTGGAGTTGAGGAATAAACATCAAACTCGCCTTCGTCTCCTGTGTTTTTCCTCATCCTGCCACAATATTATACTTGGTCATTTATTTATTAAGGGAAATGATCCAATATTACATATCTGTGAGTGGCAAAAGTATTTATAGAGGAAGTGGGTTCCCCTCTATAAATTATGCCGCCCGCCTTAATCACGGGCTTTTTGTGTGATACATGCGAGAGGTAAGCGACACTGTTTTTTTCTGTATGTTTTTGTAGCTTAAACTTTCTGTGTAGCATGCTAGTGTAACCCTATTCTTCTGTCTGTCGGCCCGAACACCCCTTGAACAGTCGCTGCGTTGTTATTTTTTATATTGACTCCGGAGCGGACGGAGAGAGAAGACAGTTGTACAGACGGGAGACAGGAGTCCTGATGGCGGTTGAGGCAGAGCAGGTTTTCTGCATTTGTTAGCTTCCTCACACACAGCACCACTCGCAGTATACAGGCAGCTTGTAATACAAAACGGAAACTGCTCTACAGTAGCCACGGAGAGACAAAAGACTCAGAATTCCTCACACCAGAATTCCACTTCCTTTGCTCATCAGTGCATGACATCCCTGTCTTGCCCTGCCTGACTGCACCCTCAGCCTACATTGAATGAAATAACCTTAGTTCATTATCCAACAGTGGGGGAAGAAGTACTCAGATCATTTACTTAAGTAAAAGTAGCAATACCACAGTATAACAATACTCCATTGCCAGTAAAAGTTCTGCATTCAAAATTCAAAACGTAAAAGTACAGAATTATCAGCAACAAATGTACTTATAGAATCAAAAGTGAAAGTACTCAATTATGCATAGTGGCTATTGTCAGTTCTATTATATTATATTGTTACTGAATCATGTTGATGCATTAATATGTAAGCAGTAGACAACTTTAATGTAGTTGGTCGAGGTGGCACTAAGTATAGTATAGCATAGCATAGCATAGCATATCATAGTATAGTATAGCATATTATAGTATAGTGTAGTGTAGTATAGTATACGCCCATTTCACGCCGCGGCCATCTTGGATTTTTAAAAAACCAAGTGGTGGGAACTTAGCCACGCCCCCTTCTTACTCAATCGGAAATCAATGCAGCCGGGGCCAGCAGCAAACATGGTTTGGACTACCAACCTCGAGCACCTACCGTCATTTACCACAATATGAAAACTAAGCCGGATCTTTTCTTCTTCGAGTACTTTCTGCCTCTCCTGTGCCAGTGAGGAGAGACACACACACAGGGCTGTATTCAAAGAAGCTGTTTAATCACAATAAAATAAAAATTAAGATACATTTCATTTTTATACTGTACATTCAATATTTATACATTAGATTGTCCCATCTACAATATTCTCATTCTTTGTCCTTTAACTTTAACAAAACTGTTGGTTCATTTTAAACTAAAATATGTTCGGTCAACTGTCATTCTGTTGTAGCAATAAACTGGAACTGGCTACCAACTCAAATCATCAATTGTTTACTAAACTAAGATAGTGATTGCCCATCTCAAGGTGTGGGCTAAAAAATGGGACTGTACTGAAATGAAGTTAAATATGTTTCAATCTATCTGAGGTTTGTGTGCACTATTTTCTTGTCAGCTGAATTTAACAAAGGTTTAAAACAGTGGTCCCTGAAAATGTGTTAGGAGAGCACACACAGTCCACAGTTGGTTGACTGTTCCACTTAGTGAAAGAGGTATGACTCCATCAAAAATGTGGTACTCCTTTCTGTGTATATTCAAAACTAATAAAACCATACTGGTTAATATTATGTGATGGGAACACCACAAGCACGTCATACATTGTGACATGTTTTACATCACTTACTTTGAAAGGCATTCTCATTTTGACATTGCCAAGTCCTAGGGTGTCAACCACCCTGCCGTCACCGAGTTTCACAGACTGTGCTTTTGAGAATTGCTGGTAATCTTGAAGAATTTCTTCAGCACATGTCATGTGCTTTGATGCTCCCGAATCAATCACCATTCGACCTGTTGTGGCCTCTCAGTCGGGTTTGTCTCTTTAGCGACAAAGGCACTTTCAGACGAATCTTCTGCATCTTCACACATCATGCTTTTGGCCTTGTGGGTTTTCTTTTTCTTTTTCTCACTTAGACAGTCGCGCTTTATATGGCCTTCTTTCCCACATTTGTAACATCCCCACATGCTTGGTCTTTCAGCTCCCACTGCCTGGGAGTTAGCCTGCATATCGCCACGAAATTGTGATGACATGGCTGATGCACCACCTGACGTATCACTACTGGAGTTATCATTAGCATTCACTCGCTTTTGCTCTTCATTTATTAATGCTTGCTGAACAAACTGCAGTGTCAATTGTCAATCTTTGTTTCTAGCGCAGTGACAATTGTAGCATAGCTTGGTGGCAAACTACCCAGGAGTGTTATAATTTGGTCTTCCTCTTCAATCACAGAACCTATTGCGCCTAGCTGATCAGCCAGTTCCTTCATTCGTTTTAAATGTTCATTTAAACTTTCTCCTCCCTTCATTTCACATCTGAAATATTTTTTCTTCAGGAACAGTTTATTTGCCAAAGTATCTCTCTCAAAATGTCCTTTCAGTGTGTTCCACGCCTCTTTTGGAGTCTGGCAGCTTGTCATCAGGTACAACTGGGGTGTACTTACATTCAGCACTAACACAGAGAACGCCTTCTCTCTCCGTTTCGTGAATTCAGCTTGTGCGTGTGCATAAGCATGATCTGCGGCTAGGATATTCGTCTCCATTAGCAGGCCCCATAGTCCTTTCGCCTTTAGCAAGTGTTCCATCTGAAATTGCCACGTTGTCCAGTTCTCTGGTCCGCTCAGCTTGTCAATAAACAGCTTATCTTCCATTGTGAATTCCACAACACCGTTTATCTCACACAAAACTCCGTGTAAAACAGCCTGTAAGAGCCAAATTCAGGGTGTCCCTTTGGGTCTATGTTTTGCGCCTCCAATTGGTTAATTGGGTCAAGGTGTTTGCTCCTCCCACTTTATGGGGAACACATAGGTAGGACCTCACCTGTTGTTTGTTAGGTGTTGCTGCACGGAGGGCAAACAGTTTTCGACCACTACTCACACACTTGTTTAGCGTTTACATGTTCAATGGATTATTGCTGGATTATTGCCGAAGAACAATAAATGGACCAAGTGTTCGCACAGCGGTTTGTATCGTTCGATTCTACTTTGTTTACAAACGTGGTAGTGTGAAATGTGCGTCAGTTAGGTCAAACCAAGCAGTAGCGCCTCAGTGGCTTAAAGCACTGGGCTTAGCCTCTACAACAAGTCGAAAACTTTGCCAAAGAAGCTGGTTTGAAGACAAACCCACGGCGTGTCAAGTGTTCGCGATTCTGGACGGCAATGGAGCACCGTCGCCAGGAAAGTGAGCCGTGCGTTTGAGTGGAATATCCTACTACCTCCCGGCTGCTTCTCATCTGCTCACCGGCTGACTGCACTTGGGTCTGCAGTTTCGGATACAACAAGAACGGGCAGTGGACGAGAAGGAGCCGGTGACCGGGTCATCATCATCAGGATCATCTTCATCACTGGGGAGGTATGTGTAGCGCGCTACCAACGTTTGGCCATCTGTAGTATGTGTACACACAATATAGCGTAATTCCGATGCATCGGCCGCGAAGCGGATAAACAAACTTTCGCGGTGTTTGTTGCGAACTGTTGACCGTCACTACGAGCGCGAGTGGAGGCACGGACAAGCCACTGCTCGCGGACGCAAATGAGCCGGTTGCGTCTGGTACAACAAACAGTACCAATGACGTTATCAGGCCCAAACGGGTGATTACACTTACCCCCAAAGCCTTGTGTAATAAATTGGACAGATTGCAAAAAGATAGAAAATCAAATCTAACTAAAGCTTGTAATCTTAGACACATGATACAAGGTTTATTGTCAAATGGCAATGTTTCACAGGTGCAACAAGCTTTTCATGAATTTATTGAATGTTGTGATGACATAAGGTGTACACATGATTCTTTAATGTCCCAGCAGAACATGAGAAACATGAAGTGTGGTTTCGAACCAAAATGTTGTTCAACGATGAATTTTTCAGTAAAATAGAATTGTGGTTGAAAAACAAGATACAATATGGTTCTGATAAAAATGATCACAATGTTGAAAATCAAGGTGAACTTAACTGTGACAAAGGTGAATTTCATGGTGATGAAAATGAAATTAATCCAGAGGACAGTGCGTCCAATATTCGTCCCTCAAACAAAAGTGACACCAACAGGTCAAATACTTCATCAGTAATGAAAGCAGCAGCAGAGAAGGCTGCACTTCTTGCGCACATGACAGCCTTAAAGGAGCTGCACAAACTGGAGGAACATGAGCAACAATTAAAGAGGAAAAAGCAACAGATGGAATTGGAAGTGGAGCTTGCAGTAACTACTGCTAAGCTGAGTGTCTTTGAAGCAGGTGGTTCTCGAGTCTCCTCTAATGGCATGAACCCTTATTGTGAAAAGGAAAAGAGGAAAATGAAACCTGCTTACACCCTTGACCCTACGGTCAAGCCATATAAGCCTGTTGCACAGACCTCGCAGCCACAGGATTGGTCACTGGCACGCCAACCACCAGCAACAGATTGTAGGCCAAAGACACGGGATTGGTCACTGCTACCACCAGCAGTGGATTGTAGGCCAAAGAAAAACGTCTCGTTTCCAATGAAACAAGCAACAGGAGCATGCACGTATGCTCCTCCTAGTATGACTGCCTGGATAAATCAAAGCAACAATCAGTATGTAGATCAACAAACTCAAAATGCACCAGTAGGCATACCACCTGGCAATATCATCACCATTATGCATAAACAAAATGAAATCACAGCCTCTCTTGTCTACCAGCAAAGGATGTTGTCGCTGCCCACACGAGACATTCCTGTATTTGAAGGAGACCCATTACAGTATTAAGCATCCATTAGAGCATTTGAGCAACTTGTGGAGGACAAAGCTAGTGAAGCTGATTGTTTGTATTATCTGGAGCAGTTTATCAGAGGACAGCCAAAGGAATTGGTTCAAAGCTGTCAGCACATGGCTCCTGAGCGGGGCTACAGCCAGGCAAAGTGCCTTCTTGAGGAACACTTTGGAAACAAGTGCAGGATTGCCACTGCTTATATAGCAAAGGCACTAGCTTGGCCAACAATAAGATCTGAGGATGCCAAAGCCTTGCAGACTTATTGTTATGGCTCGCCCACCCCGCGCCGTGGCCCGCCCACCCCACGCCGGCAGCCAATCGGCTCGTCAGGGCCGGGCTTAGTCATCAGGGCTGGGCTTAAGTTTGGTGGCCTCCCACGTGCCCGTTGTCAGTTCGTGTTGTAACCTCCCCGCAGTAGCGGCGACTCTCCTCTCACGGTCCTTTTCTCTACGAACTCATCCCAGCCCTTGGTTCATGTTTTTCCCTTGCAAGGTTTCCCCGTGGAAGTATCCTGCCTTGTTCCCGTTTGGATTACCCGCGAGTTTTTTTCCTCCTTGGACTTTCCGTTTTTTCCTTGTCACTCATTGCCTTCCTATGTTCGAATAAAGTACGCCAGTTTTCGGCTAACCCCATCTCTGTCTGGTGTCGTGCGCTTGGGGTCTTCCACAAACCCTAACAGTACGAACTGACCATGACGACCCCAGCCGACACGGAGAGCGTACCGGCCAGCCCGCTTCGAGCGGCCCTCATCGAACAGATCCGCCTGACTAACTCCCACACCCAGCAGCTAGATGCGGCCTCCCCCGCTTGAGAGATCCTCAGACTTGGGTCCCGCCCCTCCAGGCCTGTGTGGGTAACCTAACGAGGCAGCAGGCGGCGTTGGCGAGCCAACAAGCAGAGATCCTGCGGCAGTTGCAAACCATCACGGCGGCTCTCACCATCCAGCCGCCGGGCCAGCCTGCCCCTGGAGTCGTGGGTAACCCGCCCCCTGGGCCCGCGGCCCCAGTTAACCCTGAGGGGCTCAACCCAGTTCCCCGGGAGCCCTGCCTCTCCAGCCCACGACCGTTTGATGGCGACTTTGAGACCTGTGCCACGTTCATCATGCAGTGTGAGCTGGTCTTCCTGCACCAACCCAGCATGTTCACGTCTGATGCTGCCCGGGTCGCTTACGTGACCAACCTGCTCACAGGCCGAACAGCTCAGTGGGCCACTGCTTCCTGGTCCATGAAGGCCAGTTTCTGCCTCACCTACGAGGCCTTTGAGGTGGAACTACGGAAGGTTTTCCACCATCCAGTCGGTGGCCAGGACCCTGGTGCTCGGCTGAGCAGTATCCAGCAGGGCAGTGACAGTGTCACAGACTACTCGGTGGAGTTCAGGCTGGCCACAGCTGAGAGCGGCTGGAACGACCGGTCACTTCGGAGAGGTCTCAGCGAGGCTGTCAAGGACCAGCTAGCAACCCGGGAGGAGCCCACCTCCCTCGAGGACGTGATCAAGCTCGCCATCCGCATCGACGGACGCCTCCGGGACAGGAGGCGCGAGCGAGCCCTGCGTGGATCCCCGTCCATTCCCCAGTCGTCCAGCACTCCTAACAGGATCCCTACCCCTGTTCGCCCCACTTTCCCTGTGGCCGTTTCTCCCCCCACGCCCCAGACCACGACGGGGGAGGAACCTATGCAGCTGGGGCGCACGCGCCTTAGTCCGGCCGAACGGGAGGCCCGGTTCAAGGCGGGTCAATGCCTCTACTGTGGCCAGAAGGGACATCTGATCAGCCGCTGCCCCACTCGGCCAAAAGACTAGGCTCACTGGGGCCCCGGGAGATCCTAGTGAGCCGACTTTCCTGTTCCCGCCGTCCTGCCCCACAGAACCATCTAGTTACCGTTACTCTGGCCTGGGCTGACCAGCGGCTCACGGTGGGTGCACTCCTCGACTCGGGGGCTGATGAGTGTTTCCTGGACTCGGAGTTTGCGGCCCAGGCTAACATCCCGCTAGAGACGCTGGAGAAGCCCATGGAGGCCTTCGCGCTGGACAAGCGCTGCCTGGCCAGCGTCACCCAACGCACCCACCCTGTCTCTCTCACCATAGCAGGTAACCATGTGGAGAGACTTCGGTTCTACATCATCCAGTCCCCGTTAGTCCCTGTGATCCTAGGGCGCCCCTGGTTCGTGCAGCATGAGCCACACATCGCCTGGGCCTCCGGTACCATCATGGAGTGGAGCTCCTCCTGTCATGCCCAATGTCTCCAGGCTGCTCCCGCCCCATCCCCTCGACGTGCCCCTAGTACCCCGCCTCCCGACCTCTCCTCTGTTCCCCCTGAGTACCATGAGTTAGGTGAGGTTTTCAGCAAGACCCGGGCCCAATCTCTTCCTCCTCATCGACCTTATGACTGTGCTATCGACCTCCACTCTGGGGCACCCCTTCCCAGCAGTCGTCTGTACAGTCTGACCATCCCCGAGAAAGCTGCGATGGACGAGTACATCTCCGAGTCCTTGGCAGCGGGGCTCATTCGGCCCTCGTCCTCCCAGGTGACAGCTGGATTCTTTTTCGTGAAGAAGAAGGACGGGGGTCTCCGACCCTGCATTGACTATCGCCAACTCAATGAGATAACCGTCAAGAACAAGTGCCCCCTTCCTCTCATGAGTTCCACCCTTGAGCCCCTCACCCAGGCTACAGTCTTCACTAAGCTGGACCTCCGGTGTGCCTATCATCTGGTCCGGATCCGGAAGGGGGACGAGTGGAAGACAGCCTTTAAGACGCCCCGGGGTCATTATGAGTACCTGGTCATGCCGTTCGGCCTCACCAACGCCCCGGCGGTATTCCAGGCTCTCATGAATGACATTCTCCGCGACATGCTCGACGAGTTTGTGGTGGTGTACCTCGATGACATCCTCATCTTCTCCAGGACCCTCGAGGAACATGTCCAGCATGTCCGCCGGGTACTCGAACGTCTCCCCGCAAGATCCAGGCTGTGGTGGACTGGCCCGATCCCACATTACGGAAGGAATTACAGAGCTTCCTCGGGTTTGCGAACTTCTATCGGAGGTTCATCCGGAACTACAGCTGCGTGGCAGAACCTCTCACCAGGCTGACCTCGCCCTCCCAGCCGTTCATCTGGTCCCCAGCTGCCCGCTCTGTGTTCACGTCCCTCAAGGAGAGGTTCACCAGCGCCCCGGTCCTGCTCCACCCCGACAGTTCATCGTAGAGGTGGACGCTTCGGACACCGGGTTGGGGGCTGTCCTCTCCCAGCGGTCAGCGTCTGACCAGAAGGTCCACCCATGCGCCGCCTTCTCTCGCCGGTTCCTCCCCGCCGAGGAGAACTACGATGTCGGGAACCGGGAGCTGCTGGCAGTGGTGGCTGCTCTGGAGGAGTGGCGCCATTGGCTGGAGGGGGCGGAACAGCCGTTCATCATCTGGACGGATCATAAGAACTTGACGTTCATCCGGGCAACCAAGCGCCTCAATGGTCAGCAGGCACGGTGGGCCAGCTTCCTCAGTTGGTTTGACTTCACGCTGAATTATCGCCCCGGGTACCGCAACACGAAGGCAGACTCCCTGTCCCGACAACACCTGAGGAGGGAGCCAGCTACAGAGGAGCCGACTCCCATCCTTCCTGAGGCCAGGGTGGTTGGCGTGGTTACCTGGGGCATCGAGACCGTGGTCAGGCAGGCGTTGCGCTCCCATCCCGCCCCAAGCCACGTCCCTCCACGCCGCCTATTCGTCCCGGACGCAGTCCGGCCCCGGGTTCTCCAGTGGGGCCATGCCAGTCAGTTTGCTTGCCATCCGGGTGTCCACCGCACCTTCACCTTTCTGGCTCGGCGTTTCTGGTGGCCCACCATGAGGAACGACGTCAGGGACTTCGTAGGGGCCTGCTCCGTCTGTGCTCACAGCAAGGCCTCTCACCAGGCACCCGCGGGTCTGCTGCAGCCCCTCCCAACTCCAAGCCGGCCCTGGTCCCATGTGGCGTTGGATTTTGTCTCTGGACTGCCGCCCTCCCAGGGTAACACTGTGATCCTGATAGTGGTGGACCGCTTCAGTAAGAGAGTGCACCTGGTGGCCCTCCCCAGACTCCCATCAGCTTCTGAGACGGCGGACCTCCTGACGAGCCACGTGTTTCGTCTCCACGGCCTTCACCTGGACGTCGTCTCGGACCGAGGGCCCCAGTTCGTCTCCCAGGTATGGCGGGCCATTTGTAAGGGGTTGGGTGCCTCTGTTAGTCTCTCCTCTGGCTATCACCCACAGACTAACGGACAGACAGAGAGGATGAACCAGAGCGTGGAGTCTGCCCTCCGGTGCGTGGCCGCCAAGAAGCCTAGCTCCTGGAGCCGGTTCCTCCCCTGGGTCGAGTATGCCATCAACTCACTGGTCAGTTCTGCCACCGGCCTCTCACCTTTTGAGGTGTCCCTGGGCTACCAGCCGCCTCTCTTTGCTGCGCAGGAGTCGGAAGTGGCGGTTCCCTCCGTGCAGGCCCATCTGAACCGGTGTCGTCGCATCTGGGAGGTGACCAGAGCCGCTCTGCTCCGGGCAGCTGAGCGCGCCAGTCGGGGAGCCAACCGACGCCGGTCCCCAGCACCTACGTACCAACCAGGCCAAAGGGTGTGGCTGTCCTCGAAGGATCTCCCGCTTCAGTCCACCGCGAAGAAGCTGAACCCCCGGTTTGTCGGGCCCTTTGAGATCAGGAAGGTTCTCAGCCCCGCGGCGGTGAGTCTTAAGCTTCCGGCTTCCTTGAAGACCCATCCCGTGTTTCATGTGTCTCGGGTTAAGCCTGTCTCCCACAGTCCTCTGATGCCTCCGGTCCCGGCTCCGCCTCCCCCTGAGATCGTGGATGGGCACCCCCAGTGGAAGGTCCGCCGGCTGCTGGACGTCCGGCGCCGAGGACGGGGGTTCCAGTATTTGGTGGACTGGGAGGGCTACGGTCCGGAGGAACGTAGCTGGGTCTCCCGCCAGCTCATCCTGGACCCTGGGCTGCTCACTGAGTTCCATCATTCCCATCCCGACAAGCCGGGCAAGTCGCCTGGTGGCTCCCGTGGAGGGGGGGGTACTGTTATGGCTCGCCCACCCCGCGCCGTGGCCCGCCCACCCCACGCCGGCAGCCAATCGGCTCGTCAGGGCCGGGCTTAGTCATCAGGGCTGGGCTTAAGTTTGGTGGCCTCCCATGTGCCCGTTGTCAGTTCGTGTTGTAACCTCCCCGCAGTAGCGGCGACTCTCCTCTCACGGTCCTTTTCTCTATGAACCCATCCCAGCCCTGGGTTCATGTTTTTCCCTTGCAAGGTTTCCCCGGTATCCAAAGGGTATCCAAACGGGAACAAGGCAGGATGCCTTGTTCCCGTTTGGATTACCCGCGAGTTTTTTTCCCCCTTGGACTTTCCGTTTTTTCCTTGTCGCTCATTGCCTTCCTATGTTTGAATAAAGTACGCCAGTTTTCGGCTAACCCCATCTCTGTCTGGTGTCGTGCGCTTGGGGTCTTCCACAAACCCTAACACTTATGCTTTGTTCTTATGGGGATGTTGCAATGTGATGGGAGAACTTGAGTACACGCAGGAGTTGGATTTGCCAACTAACATGAGGATGGTCATTTCAAAACTTCCATATAAGCTCAGAGAGAGGTGGAGAAATAAAGCTTATGACATAATGGAAAGTTCTCAAGAAAGAGCTCATTTTGAGCACCTGGTCAGGTTCCTGGAGAACATGTGAAAATGCTGTCTGACCCCATCTTTGGTGATATTGACGGTGTATCATCATCAAGTGACGTTTCCAACAAATGTATTGTACAGCCAACACAGTCAAAGTACAAAGGCAGTAGCTTTGCTACTACTGTGACACAGAAGGATTCTGGTGAAGACGAGCCACCAACCAATAGCTAAACGAAGCAAGACACGCTATCTTGCCACTGCTGTTCCTGCGCTCATCCTCTTGAGAAATGTCAACAGTTTAAAGGTAAAAGGCACAAAGATAAAATAAGCCTTTTAAAGGAGAAGGGCGTTTACTTTGGATGCTTAGGTACTGGACATATAAACCGCGACTGCAGTAAACGCTTGGTCTGTGCTGTCTGTGAACAGCAACATCCCACTGTGCTTCACATCAACAAGACTAATACGGAGGAATCGGCAGTTGGAGCATCAGCCTCTCCACCATCACCTGCCTCTCCACCAGCAGGTGGAGCATCGGTCTCTCTACCATCAGCTGCAGTTGTGACGTCTCCTTCTGGGACATGTGCTCAAACAGGGCACGGAAAAGACCGTTGTATTCTTCCCATCGTTCCAGTTCAGGTCAAGGCCACAAGGGGAAGTAGAGATATACAGATCTACGCATTCTTGTATCCAGGAAGCTCGGCCACTTTCTCTTCAGAAGATCTTATGCAGAAATTGAACATGGCAGGGAAAAGAACTAATTTCCTTTTGACAGCCATGGGACAGGAGAAGGTTGTTTCTGCTTACTCCGTAGCTGGCATGGAGGTGTCTGCTTTGAATGAAAATATCTTCTATCCCCTCCCCGAAACACTCACACAGATGAAGATGCCGGCAACTACGGATAATGCTGTAGTGGCTGCAGATGTGAAAAAGTGGCCACATCTGTCAAAGATCCCAATTCCCACCGTAAAGGCTAACGTTGACATGTTAATTGGAAGTAACGCTCCCATGTTATTGGAGCCTTGGGAAACTGTTAACAGCCAAGGAGATGGCCCGTATGCTATAAGTACAGTGTTGGGATGGGTCATCAATGGTCCTCTGAATGGAAGTGGGGATGTCAGCAACCGTAACATGGCACTGCCTTCTGTTGCGGTGAATAGAATTTCAGTTTCTAACTTGGAGCTTATGCTGAAGAATCAGTATGATCACGACTTCAATGAAGTACCGTCTGAGGAAAAGCAGGCGTCGAGAGAGGATCTAAAGTTTCTCTGGGGTCCTGAGGAAGAGTGGCCAGCCAGCTATGGCATTGACATCGAGGTGACGTCAGATGATCCGGAGGCCAAGAAGGATGTCTTGGTGAATGTCATTGGTAGTGAGCCATCCAGCGCACTGATCATCTTCTTACCTACTTCTCAGACTGGAGAAAGCTCAAGGCATCTGTAGCCTGGTTCCTCAGATTGAAAGCCATCTTGTTGGAACGCAGTCGTCGGAGGAAGGCCTTTGGAGATGGAGTGGAAAGGCAAAAGGCCGTGAGCACACAGAGGACAAAATCCTTGGCACCAAGTGAGATGTCGGAGGCTGAGTTGGCCATTGTTCGTTATTGTCAGAAGCAGATGTTTTAAAACGAGCTTTCCTCTTTGCTGTCCAAGGGAACAGTAAGCCGACAGAGTTCCATCTACAAGCTGGATCCAGTCGTGGAGGATGGGCTCCTGAGAGTTGAGGGAAGATTAAGCAAAGGAGCTATTCCCTCAGAGATTAAACATCCGTTCATCCTCTCTAAGGATCAGTACATTTCCAAGCTCATCCTCAAAGATACTCACCAGTTATTGGGTCACAGTGGACGAAGCCACACATTGTGGGCAGTGAGGAGAAAGTTCTGGATTACTTGTGCCAATTCAGCTGTGAGGAGTGTGATCTCAAAATGCGGTTTCTGCAGGCGACATCATGGAAGGTCTGTAGAGCAGAAGATGGCTGCTCTTCCTAAAGAACGAATCGTCCCAGACCCCCCCCCCCCTTTACTAACGTCGGGGTCTATTACTTTGGACCTCTGGAAGTGAAGAAGGGCAGAACCATCTACAAGCGGTATGGAGTGATCTTTACCTGCTTGGTCAGTAGAGCAGTCCATTTGGAGGTGGCAAGCTCTTTGGAGACGGACGCTTGCATAAATGCATTGCGTAGGTTCATAAGTGGAAGAGGTCAAGTGGTCCTCATGAAGTCAGACAATGGAACCAACTTCCATGGTGCAGAAAGGGAGCTCAGGGACGCTCTCTGCATTGGATAACGATCGCATCCAAGAAGTTCTTACTTCAGCTGGTATCGAGTGGCAGTTTAATCCACCAGGGGGCTCGCACCATGGCGGGGCATGGGAACGCCTGATTCGTTCAGTAAGATGCATCCTCAGCTCAGTCCTGCAACAGCAAGTGGTGGATGATGACGGGCTCCACACGATCATGTGTGAGGTGGAATCCATTCTTAATGATCGTCCACTCACCAAACTGTCTGATGATCCAAGCGACTTGGAGCCTTTGACACCGAATCATCTGCTCCTGCTGAAGGGCAAGCCAGCCGTGCCACCTGGGCTGTTTGACTCATCCGACATGTATGCGAAACGACGTTGGAGGCAGGTGCAATACCTTTCAGATTTATTCTGGCAGCGATGGATCCGGGAATATTTGCCGTTGCTGCAGGAGAGACAGAAGTGGAATGGAAGGAAAAGAAGTCTGAAGATTGGGGACATGGTGGTGATTATGGATCCTGCAGCCCCACGTAGATCCTGGCCTCTTGGCAAAGTGCTGAAGGTTTTTCCAGATAAAGGTGGTCTGGTGCGTTCTGTCACTCTACAAACCAAAACTAACATTGTAAAAAGACCCATAACAAAGTTGTGTTTGGTGCAAGAGGTTGATTAATCATATTCATTTGATTCTCCTGTTTGGGTTGTGAATTTGGACTCTTTTGTCTTGAATTGTTGTGTCTTGATGCCTTTAACAATTAGGGGACGGTTGTAAGAGCCAAATTCAGGGTGTCCCTTTGGGTCTATGTTTTGCTCCTCCAATTGGTTAATTGGGTCAAGGTGTTTGCTCCTCCCACTTTATGGGGAACACATAGGTAGGACCTCACCTGTTGTTTGTTAGGTGTTGCTGCACAGAGGGCAAACAGTTTTCGACCACTACTCACACACTTGTTTAGCATTTACATGTTCAATGGATTATTGCTGGATTATTGCCGAAGAACAATAAATGGACCAAGTGTTCGCACAGCGGTTTGTATCGTTCGATTCTACTTTGTTTACAAACGTGGTAGTGTGAAATGTGCGTCGATTAGGTCGACCCGAGCAGTAGCGCCTCAGTGGCTTAAAGCACTGGGCTTAGCCTCTACACAGCCTTTTAGCGACGCTCTGGGCCAATAACCTATTGCTCTTTCACGTGTTTATTCAGAAAGGTCAAACCGGAACTACAAGCAGACACAAACCGGAACTACAAGCAGACACGTGATTCGTATATAACGTTACCGCTTCTGGCTTTGTTTTGCCTCCAGCTGACGCCCTGACGTCATCATTACATAGGCTCTAAAAGGGTCTTTACTGTTTGTAAACAGTGATGGCGTAGGTGTGGATGCGCGCGCATTTAGGCAACGGAAATATGGCGGAGTTAGCTAGTTCGTCAAACTATACGAGAGATCGGCGTGACGTCACAAGAACAAACAACCTTCTTCCGGGTGGCTAGCTTCGCGGAGTGCAATGTTTACACAACACAGAAGGCAGAGTCGAAACGCGTAGTAGTAGGCCTAGCTATAGAAAGCTGGGTGTTTCATGAACAATATTGTAGCGAATTCGGGGGACAACACAACCACAGGAACTGCCGCGGCCGGAACGTGAACCCGTATCGCCCGCACCGCAGGAGGCATCGCTAACCGCTAGACTAAAGGGTCAGACCCGCGAGCCAGCGGCCAGCGTGTCTACTTATCCATGCACGTTACAATATTATATGTTTTTTTCATTAGTAATGACGCGATCGGGGATTTACGTTACTTTGACTGATGTAAAATGTAGTTAACGTTAGCTAGCGGGTGTAACGGATACACAATCTCCCACTACACAACGGCAACAATGTTCATTTTTACCTGTAATAAAATGTCTCCCACAAATCCGGTCATGAATGGATGGTTTCCATCCTCCTCCCAGTTCAGCACCAGCAAGTCCTCCTGGCAATTTCACTAACTTTGTAACGTTAGCAGTGCTCTTCGTCCGTTTTACCCTCTGTACCTGAAGTAATACTTGGAGTAGTATTGGTCGAGGATCAATGACCACACCGGGTTATAGAACTCAGGTTTAATCGTGGCTCAGTAGGCAGACGTAATAACCATACATGGTAGTGGTGTAACCATAATAAAAGTCCGGGTAGTACATAACACCTAGTGTAGTTCCAGTGGATATACATGGCGTTATATCACTACATCCCCCCTGTTTAGTTTTCAATTTTTTCATTACACAGAGGTTGCCTTCTCTTTTTTTTTTCTTTTTTTTTTTAGACAACACACTCAGAATTGTCCATCTCAAAAAACAATAAACATATTCAGAGCCCTCCTTTTGTGTGTGATTGTCTCTACTCATAGTCCTTGTAGTGAGCTGGTTTGGAAACAGCTCTTCCATATCTTGTGCGTACTGTCTTGTGTGTTTCACAGGTTTGGCTGGAAGAAGTTCCAGCTGCATGAGTGTCCCGTTGAGGTTCTGTGAAGCGGGTTCTTGCGCTCCTCAGTGCATGGGGGTGGTGAATTTCCCGCAGGTGGCTCCTGCCACGTCTGAGTTTGTTCCCATTTGATGTTTGCACAATGTAGCTCCTTGGCTCATCGCACTTTTGTACGACGGTGGCTGGATACCAAGTCCCTTTTTCCTTGTTTAGGACAGATACGTGCTGTCCGGGACCGAGTGGAGGTAGTTCTCTGCCGCTGCTGCGGTCATGATGTTCCTTCATGTTTGCTGTTCTCTGCTCCAGGTGGAGTCGGTTTTCCTCCTTGCCTGGGTCCCCTCGACTCGGCAGCAGGGTGGTGACTGGCCTTCCGAAGATCAGTTCTGCTGGTGATGGTAGTTTACTGTCGATGGGTGTTGCTCTGACCTGTAGTAAGGCCACTTGTATGTTACCTCCTTGTCTCATGGTTTTCTTCACAATGGATTTGATGTGTCGCACATGCCTCTCAATGAATCCATTGCTTTTTGGATAGTGGGGTGAGCTTGTCACGTGCCTGATTCCCCAGTCAGCCATGAATTTCTGGAACGCGTGCCCTGTGTACTGGGGTCCATTATCTGTAAGTATCTCGTCAGGCCTTCCAAAAAGAGACATGTACATTTCCATTTTTTGTGCAACTGCCCGGCTGGACACAGGCATGGGCATTTCATCCACTAGAGGGAACTTAGAATATCTGTCCACAATCAGTAAATACTGATGTCCATCGATCTCGAATAGATCAGAAGCTAGGGATTGCCATGGTTTTGACGGTGTGTTGTGTGGGTTGAGAGGTTGCTTTGGATTTGCATCCTGATGTTCCACGTATACGCTACATGACCTGCAGACTCTTTCGATGTTATCGTTCATTCTGATCCAGTAGACACTTTCTCTCGCCAGTCGCCGTGTCTTTTCGATGCCCTGGTGTCCTACATGCAGCTGTTCGAGTATAGAATCAGTCATGGAGTCTGGGATGAGCACCTGTCTGCCTTTGAATATGACTCCTGCTTCAACTGCGAGCTCATCTCTGAATGACCAGTACTCACGTAGTTGTCTTGGTAGAGCTTTGATGTTGTCTGGCCATCCCTGGTGGATCAGCTCTTTCAGTGCATTGAGTCTGGGGTCGCTGGTGGTTTCCGTGCGGAGTGCGTCCTGTTTCTCGGGAGAGAAGTTTATCATTGCAACAGTGAGCATCTCTGGATCCTCGACTTCTGCCTCTATTCCGTCAATGCGCTCGTCCAGCTCGATGTTTCTGTTGTTCTCAGGGTTGGGTAGTCGGCTGAGTGTGTCTGCCAGGACCATCTGGTTTCCTGGTCGATACGTGACCTCGTAGTTGTATCCTTGTGTTTTTATCAGCATTCGCTGAAGCCGTGGCGGGGTGGCATGCAGTGGCTTTGTGCATATGGTAACGAGGGGTTTGTGGTCTGTAACTACAATGAATGACTTCCCATACAGGTAGGTATGGTATCGCTGCATTCCATAGACTATGGCCAGCATTTCTCGCTCTATGTTGCTGTACCTGGATTGGCAGTCGTCCAGTGTCTTTGAGCCAAAAGCTATGGGTCTTTTGTTCTGCACTAATGCCACGCCCAGTCCTTTCTGTGATGCATCGACCTCAAGTGTCAGAGGTGTGCTTGGATCATAGTACTTCAGGCAGTCATGTTCGTTGATAACTGATTTCAGGTCTTCAAAGCTCTTTTGGTGGTCAGTGTCCCATGTCCAAGGCACGTCACTTTTCAGCAGCACCCTCAGTGTGTGTGCTTTGTCTGTGAACTTTGGGATGTAGGGTGACAGGTAGGTCAGCATCCCCAAGAATCTGCTCAGTTCATCTTTGTTCTGGGGTGTCGGCATTTTCTGGATGTCCCTGATTTTGGCTGGGTCAGGTTTGATACCTTTGTCTGTGTACAGGTTGCCAAAGAATGAGATGCTTGTCTGTTTGATTGTGCACTTGTCACTGTTGAACACAATACCTGTCTTGGCTGCTCTCTCCATCAGGTTGGTCAGGTTCCTGTCATGCTCCTCTTCGCTTGCTCCGTAGACTGCGATATCATCAGCTATGCTGACGACACCGTCGAGCCCCTCCAGGATTTGGTCCATCTTTGCCTGGAAGAGATCTTGAGAGACACTGAGAACAAATGGCAAACGTTTCCAGCAGTATCTACCAAATGGAGTTCGGAATGTGGTTAGCAGTTGTGACTCTTCCTCTAGGTGTATTGACCAATATCCAGCTTTTGTGTCAAGTTTGCTGAATATTTTTGCATTTGCAAACTTCGGGTTCAGTTCCTCCACAGTAGGAATCTTGTGTGGGCATCTCCTAAGGCTGGCATTAAGCTTTTGGGGGTCTAAGCATATGCGAAGGGAACCGTCTTTCTTTGTGCTGTATGCCAGACTCGAGCACCAGTCTGTGTGCTGTTCTACTTTTCTTAACACATCTTGTTCGACTAGGTTATTCAGTTCATCTTTCAGTTTGTCTTTGATGTGAATGCTGCACTTACGTGGTGGGTCTATGAATGGTTCAGCATCCTTTTTCAGGAAGAGCTTGGCCTTTCCACTGAAGTTGCCAATTTTGTCAAACTGGTCTGGGTATGCTCTCTTTAGGTCTGCACTGTTAGATATGGTCATTTTGGGTTTTGTCTGTCTTGTGTTGACTTTTTTCTGGTTTGCATGTCCTTTCTCGGTCACTGCATCTACATTGACAGTCACTAGGTTTAACAGTTCACATGTTGGCAGCCCAACTATGGCTGGCCCTGGTACGTCTACAACATAGAACTTTGCATTGATCCATTTGGATTCTTTGCACTGGCATGGAATGTCAATGGTGCCTAGGCAGGGAATGGCGTGACCACTGTATGCAGATAGCCTCCTGTTGGTTTTTTTCAGTCGTTTCTGGGTGCATGCATTTTCACCGTACATCTGCTTGAAGGTACGCAATGGGAGTGTGTTGCCTGACGCACCTGTGTCTATCTTCAGACGTAGTGTGTATCCACAACCAGGTAGGTCAGGTGGTGTCACCTTCAGGACTGTGTACTCCTCCTCTCTGGCCGGCTTGCTGTCTATGCTATGCATGCACTTTTCACTGATAGTTATGGAGTGGAACTGTTTCTGGTAAGTACTTTCGTTCTCACTGTCTGTTTCACTGCTACTCTCTACAGCATGTATGCGAGTCCTGCTCTGTTGCTTTTTGTCTATATAGGTTTTGCGCTTGTGCTGTTTGTCTTGTGGTGTGTGGGACTTACTTCCCCCGCTCCTGCTCTGGCTGGAGTGTTCCTGGCACTCTCGTTTGGCCTTCCTGCAGCACCGCTCCCAGTGAAGTACCACCACACGCATTGCATTCATCATCATATGCAGGACATCGACGTGGTTTGTGGCTTCTCCCACAGTTACGACATATGCGGTCCCTGTCCACAGCGTGGATTCTCTCATTGTGTGACAGGCTAAGTTTGTCTAACTGTTCATTGCCTGCTGTCAGGGCTTCATATTTTCGTCCCTCGGCCAGAACCTCTGCTAAGGAATATCCTTTTGGTTTGCTGTATCGATCATTCCTCAGGGCATCATGGGGAGTGCTCGCAATAATAAGCTCAATCATACGCTCGTTAAGCTCTTCGTCTGAAAACTGACATTTCTGTGCTAGTGTTCTGGCTCTGGTCACAAAATCATCAATATTCTCATCTGGTTTCTGTCTGTGTTGCATCAGTTGCAGTCTATGGATTCTGAAATTTACGTTCAACTTTAGCTGTTTTTCAAAGAAGTCCCATAGTTTGGCAGGCTTTTTCTTTTCATCATCGGTGAGACCAATGGCGTTCAGTCTTTTTAATCCTTCATCTCCGATTCCACGACATATTTTCCTAGCTTGTTTAGCTGCGCCATTTATTTCTTCATCTTCTAAATACAGAGTCATTTTCTGTTTATACAGTGAAATTGCCTCACCCAGGTCCGGGTCTGACCAATTCATCGTCGGTAGATGCGATGCCATGACGTCTCCTGTTACTAGCTAGCTAGTTAGCTTTGCGGCTAGCTCAGCTCCGGCGCACTCTTGCTTGAATGATGACAGAAATTATCCACGGACAATTTTATCAGTCTATCTTCATTCTTCATAGAGAGTACTTTACCGCTGCCACCATGAAGTAATACTTGGGGTAGTATTGGTCGAGGATCAATGACCACATCGGGTTATAGAACTCAGGTTTAATCGTGGCTCAGTAGGCAGACGTAATAACCATACATGGTAGTGGTGTAACCATAATAACAGTCCGGGTAGTACATAACACCTAGTGTAGTTCCAGTGGATATACATGGCGTTATATCACTACAGTACCCACAGACTTCGCTGGGTAGATTTAGATTTATCTGATGGAAAACGGAAAAAGCCTAAAAACGTGTTTGCCGGGGTACATTTGGCATCACAGCCCTATCTGTCGTATACAAGGGGATTAATGACAAAAGATTACCTGAATAAATTAACTTTGGCGAACAGCAACCGACTTCCAGATCCGTTTGGTATTACCGAGTGGGTGGAAGACGTTACTAAGTGGCCTCATATCCAGTGGCCAGATATATATACACACACACACACACACACACACATATATATATATATATATGTGTGTGTGTGTGTGTGTGTGTGTGTGGTGGGGAATGCTTCATTGGTAGGTTGAGTGGTTGTGAATGCAGCTCCAGGCCTGACTCCTCCCTCAGCCAATCTCCTCATCAGGGCCAGGTTATCTAAGCCACCTGTGCCACCTGTGCAACCCTTTTTTGCCTTCTCTCTTCCTCGGCCTCGGATGTGTCTGGTAGTTGGTGCTGCAGTTCCTGAACTTCTAGCGTGGAACCTCTAGTGTTTGCCGCCACTGGGAGTATTTCCTGGAGTATTTCCTGGTGTCAAGGCTCCCTGCTAGAGGTGGTTCACCCGCTGCTGTTTTGCCTTAGTTTCTTTTGATTACTAACTGGGTTGACCCTTCTCTAGTTTGGGTTTTTGTTGTTGACCTATTTGACTTATTTTGTTAGTTATTCCCCTCAGCGGTCTGAGTGTCATCTTGTGGGAGGCTAGGCACTTGTGGTGAGGTCCCTGCCTGTGTGTGTGTGCGCGTGAGTAGGAGCACCGGGACACGTGTGGCGAGTTCACCCGTTTGCTGTGGGTTTGCTGTGCTGCAGGGAAGGTGAGTATTGGTAGCACCCCTGGGCACTCCCTCCTCAGTTAGTCTGCCTTCCACAGTTGGCCTCAGCCTAGCTTTCTAGTTTGGTTACCATTATTTGTGTAGGTTGGGCATTTTTTGGTATTTAAAAGTAGTTCTTTTACGTTTTCTTAATTGTAATAAAAGATCATTTTTACAAATTATTTTAATAAAGATTCAATGTCTTAATGTTGGTTTTAATCGTTTTTTCCCCTTGATTTCCTTAGCAGCTTCAGTTCTGGTCCTTTCTTGTTTTGATTAATTAAACAAAGTATTTATATTTTTGAACCACGTCTCTGTCCTTTTTCAGTAGCGAATCTGTTCACCTGGTTAAGCTCCAGATCCTTAATTCTGGTTTTAAAGAGAAATCGTATTTCCTGGGGTGCAATTCCCCAGGTGGCGTTGTTGGCCCTTTTCTTCGTCTTAGCCCTCCGCCACATATATATATATATATATATTTGGTGGAGAAACCGAGCGTATACACAAGAGAAGTTGCGGGCATACAAGTCACTGGATGCTTACTATGTTGTCTGTGGTCACGTACAAAATGTAAAATACCGTGATGTAGACTCTGAGTTTTGTGTCCTGAAATCCCAAGTCTTGCCAAGTCAAAGACAAGAACACAAGACGGCTATGTAGGAGGCATGGGTCATCATAAACAAACCCGAGAACTACGTCCTCACAGCCAGGTGTAGCTGCATGGCAGGGTGAGTATTTGTTGTCCTGTTGCTTTTCTAGTTGGCTCAGGGTTCATGATGTCGGCCTAGTTGTTGTGCAAACATGAAATCTGCTTCTGTTTTACTGTCATTTTCTCCCCTCGTCACATCAAAATGTGCCTTTCCCTGCAACTCAGTCCTGATAAACGGGGCATGAAATTCACATTATCATGACCTACACACAGTGTCTTGTTGATTCAGAGTTCCAGCTGTGGATGTTATTCATCTGCAGTGGAAACATGCGACATTATATAGTAGAATTTACAGTCTTCTCAGCCACAGTCTAATTTTGACTGAGATTAAGTGTTAATTGCAAGCCCTGGTCATCAAATTAAAACATATATTGGATAAGTCAATATGTTGTATTCTGTCTTTTTCACATTTCAGACTTGGGTCATGCTGCAGCCATGCAGCAGCAATGTTATTTAAAGTGGAGCTCTGTGTTAGGATGGGGAGGACGGAGAAGGCAGCAGTTACCACTGAAGCATGTGTGTGGAAAGACCTAAGCAGGAAAGATGTCAAGCCAGCTTCACTTGGGGAAATCAGCTTCCATAAACCAAAGAGGCTAGGCAGGCAGCTCCCAAAACTTCTAGGAGGAACAGTGTCAAACCAGGAGGCATGTGATAGTTGACAGAAGCTAGAGAAGTTTCCTTCTGTCATTGTGCATTTCATTCATTTTCAAAAGTTCTCCTGCATCTTGTAACACCATAAACTACCCTGAAAACCGAGCTTTTTTATAATACAGAGATGAAAATCATAAAGACATCTAGACACTGGGTCATTTCAGTGTATTTGTTTGACCTTTGCCTTCAGATTATTTATTCTGGAAATCAGATTGTCTAGTTTCTATAGCGACAGGCATGGGCGCAAGTCCATGAATACTGGGATGGCATCCAGCGCTTTACCTGTGCCCCCGTCCATAGGGTTAGTGGTTGTTTCAGGAAGGGCATCCAACGTAAAATTTTGCCAAATCAATATGCAGATTGACAAGACCATACCGGATCGAACAATGGTCATTGGTACTGTGCTCTCACAGGGTCCTGATGGAAACTGTAAAATCTGCTGTGGCGACCCCTGAAAAACAGTGAAAAAGCTGAAAGAAGGAGATTGTCTAGTTTCTATTGTGTACTGTTTCTGTTTTAATGCTCTGCTTCATGACTTCAGTAAAAATTCAATCAAGATTCACAAAATCTTGAAAAAAAGAACATTATTCAGCATAATAATTGTCTTCTTGTTGCCCCGTCATCATTTCCATTGCCAGACCCAGTAATCAGTCAGATTACTGGGTCAGGCAATGAAAACCTCTGTGCAATCTATTACGTACCGACATCTTTTAAAGTTTCGCTTGAAGATTTTAGGCAGGTTCTTTAGTATAGCTCCCTTACTTGGCCATTTAATGAGTGGCTTGAGGACTATGGCCATAGCAGGTATCCAGCTCCGACAAATATTTGATGAGGTGGTTTTTGATACATTAAATCTATAGGCTAAATCAGTATTAGTTAGGCCCAGCCTTAATTTCATTAGCACAACCATTAGATGATCGTGTAGAGAGAGGCTTTGGCTAATTCTTTCTACACTGTCTGTTATTTTTGCACACAGCCAGTCAAAGAGAATGGAGGTAAGTCCTGTGAAAAAATCAGCTGTCCCATGTTGAACTTAATAGTGGCACAGGAAAACGTAGAGTTCTGCAGCTCCTCTTTAAGCTTCTCATTTTCAGCCCGTAGCTTTTCACACTCCTGCTGCAGGTTGACATAGTCCTTCTGAAGCTGAGGGTACCTCAGCTTCAGATCATCATATTCTGTCCTTGGGACTGGGACGTCCTCTTCAGATTTAACAGAAAAGCCAACAACAGGATATGCCGCCACAAGCTCACAGCAAAAACATCTCCTGACCAGGACAGTGATCCATTCTGCTGACTTGTCCTGGATTTTCAGAAGGAGCAGGCTGATTGGGTGGAGTGTAAACCCTTTCATCTCGTCTCCTCTTCCTATGGTACCTTAACATAAAACAGCTAAATTAATGAACAGCAATACTGATCAGAGGCCATATTACAGGACATTCCTAACTTGCAGATCCTATCTTAACTGTTGGGTTACGATTACAGATTAGGTTATGTCATGTACCGGTTTGGCATGTAAGGGCACCCGTATGTATGTGACGTCACCTGTTGATGTGGGGAGAAGCGCGAGGAATATTGTTCGGGCAGTCTTGCAATACGGTGGAATAAAGCAAGCCACGTTAGGCATTGTGTAATAACGGTGTGCCTAATCATTTATAATCAATGACATCTAAATAAGCATATAGGTGGGAATAACGGATCAGAACAATGGCGACGAGTGATGTACCGAGCCTAAGCTAAGTGATGAGCTAAAGTTCGTAACGTTTAGTTAGATCTGAAGTGTAGCTAACAGTTGTAGCTAGCTAGCGCGGCAGCATGGAAAAGACAGCATGCATACCGGCGTTTGATTGCTACTCCGACCCGGCGACTTTGGGGCCGCGGTGGACAAGATGGCTAATGTCATTTGAACTGTTTGCTGATGGGAAAGGTCTGATCATCGATTGATAACACCGAGGATGCAGTGAAGCAGCGCCGGAGAGCACTTCTTTTGCATCACGCAGGTCCAGACACACAGGACATCTTTTCAACTTTGGACGGCACCGGAGAGGTGACTGATTATGATGCCGCTATTGCAGCTTTGAACAGATATTTCGTGCCTCAAGTAAATGCTACATTCACCCGCCAGACATTTCAGAAAATCTCTCAGAATCAAGGGGAGACAGTA
Source organism: Lampris megalopsis (assembly GCA_022114975.2). NCBI lineage: Eukaryota > Metazoa > Chordata > Actinopteri > Lampriformes > Lampridae > Lampris > Lampris megalopsis. The sequence goes on from JAJHIY020000431.1 coordinate 4,395,011, forward strand.
CAACAATTCGCTACACGCTTGAGACGTGCGGCAAAAGACTGCGGTTTTGGTGGAGACACAGACGATCAGATTAGAGATGCAATTGTAAGCAAATGCACGTCAAGTTATATTCGCCGTAGACTCCTCGAGGAGGCGCGTGGTTTGGTGCTTGCTCGCGCTCTCGAGTTGGCGGCACAGTGTGAACAAATTGCAGAACAAATGGCGGAGATGTCTGTGAGGGAGGGGAAAGCAGAGGCGACTGTGAGTCGTGTCTCACAGAAAGGAGGGAAATGTCAGAAAAGAGGACAAGGGAGACCGGGCGCGGATAGAGGAAAAACGGACAAAATGGACAAAACGTGTTTTAGATGTGGACATTCAGACCACTTTGGGAAAGACCCCAATTGTCCCGCGCGCGGCCAAACGTGTCGCAAATGCAATGGTAGAGACCATTTCGCAAAGCAATGCAAAACAAAAGGTGCAACAGGAAAGGAAAAAGTGCATAAAATAGAGATAGAAGAACATGATTATGCCTTTGTATTGAGTGATACAAACAAGTCAGATAGGCTCAACATAAATGTGGGAGGAGTTAGCTTGAAGATGCTTGTCGACTCTGGGGCTACTTGCAATGTGATAGACGAAAAGACCTGGGAGGGTTTAAAGTCAGAGAAAATTAGGTGCCACTCATATGTCCCAAAGCCGGAAAAGAAACTATTTTCTTATTCATCTAACCAACCTCTACCCATTAAAGGGGCGTTCACATGCAAAGTAAAAATAGGAGAACGCTGTGAACAAGCAGAATTCATAGTAATCAGAGGTGATGGAGAACCACTACTAGGAAAAGAGTTGGCCATGAAACTAGGTGTACTGAAAATAGGTGCCAACATATCAGCCGTCAGAGACATGAACCAATCACTTCAGCAGCAGTACCCGACTGTATTTCAGGGGGTAGGGAAGCTGAAAACAAAACAGATAAAGCTACACATAGACCCAGAGGTGACACCAGTAGCACAGCCACTCAGGCGTATACCCTTCAACCTACGGGCGCCTGTGGAGGCCAAGATAAAAGACACTCCGTTTGAATTTGGTCCAGAACAGAAACAAGCGTTTGAGGCGCTGAAAGAGGGCTTAGCCAAAGCAGGGACACTAGCCTACTTTAACAAAGATGCACCGACCAAAATCATTGCAGATGCTAGTCCAGTGGGATTAGGAGCAGTGTTAGTACAGACCCAGAAGGGAGAAAATGTTCCCATTTGTTATGTCAGTCGTGGTCTAACCGACTGTGAACGCAGGTATTCTCAGACAGAGAAAGAGGCCTTAGGTCTGGTATGGGCGTGTGAAAGGTTACACCCATACATCTATGGTAGACGATTTGACTTGGTTACAGACCACAAACCTCTTGAATCTATCTACAGCCCACGCTCGAAACCATGTGCTCGTATAGAGCGATGGGTCCTAAGGTTACAGCCTTATGATTTTAAAGTAGTACATATCTCGGGCAAAAAGAACATAGCAGACCCACTACCACGTCTGCTGGGGAACAGCGCACTGAAACAGAAACATGCACACGGATCCGACGAGTATGTGAGATTTGTTGCAGTGAGTGCCACACCCAGAGCATTGACAACCCGCGAGGTGGAGGAGGCATCAGCCACGACGAGGAGCTGATCGAGGTGCGTAAAGCTATTGAGAGTGGACACTTTGAGAAGTGCGCAGCATATGCCGCGGTGGCTAGTGAGTTATGTGTAATAGGACAGTTGGTTCTACGTGGAACGCGTATTGTGCTGCCACAAGTACTGCGGGCACGCGCTCTCTCACTAGCACACGAAGGACACTTAGGAATTGTCGGAACTAAACAGCACCTCAGGAGCAAAGTCTGGTGGCCAACAATGGACAGAGCAGCCGAGAGACATTGTAGGTCATGCCACGGATGCCAAGTTGTTGCTCGGCCAGACGCACCGGAACCGTTAAGACCAACAGAGTTACCAGAGGGGCCCTGGCAAGATATTGCCATTGACTTACTCGGACCCCTGCCGACAGGTGACTCGATTCTAGTTGTAGCTGATTACTACAGCCGCTACTATGAGTATGACGTGTTAAAGTCCACAACCACGTCAACAGTGATAGACAGTCTAGAGACAATCTTCAGTCGACATGGACTTCCCGTCACACTGAGGTCGGACCAGAGTCCTCAGTTCAAATCAGAGGAGTTCAGTGAGTACTGTGACACCAACGGAATCAAGCATGTGAAAACAACGCCACGATGGGCGCAGGCGAACGGCGAGGTAGAACGTCAAAACGCCTCGCTGATGAAGAGGATTCGCATCGCTGTTTCAGATGGACTCAATTGGAAGCGAGAACTCAGAAAGTATGTGACAGTATACCGGAGCATCGATCACGCGACCACAGGGAAGAGCTCCGCGGAGTTGCTCTTCAAAAGAAAGATGAGGGGGAAGCTGCCAAGCATCGCAGCAGCACACGCTGATCTGGAGGTAAGAGACAGAGACGCAGAACAGAAAGGACAATCAAAGATCTATGCAGACGAACGGCGTCACGCCAGGTACTCGGATGTCAATGTCGGTGACACGGTCCTGGCGAGACAAGAAAAGACTGATAAACTGACAACACTATTCAACACAACGCCACACAAGGTGGTGAGCAAATCAGGAAACCAAGTTGTCGTCGAATCTCCAACCGGAGCCAGATACACACGGAACACAACATTCGTGAAGCGATACACCAGTACTCAGGAGACACCTGCCGGAACAGAAGCATCACAGGATGCCGAGGACTGCACATCAAACAGAGAGACACTGGGTGCTCAAAACGCAGAGCGGAGCAACACCAGCAATGACGCCCCGGGGGCAGACAGGCCTCCAAGAGAGAGACGCTTGCCATCGAGGCTGGCAGACTATGATATGACATAGACTGGAGAAATGTAAAAAAAAAAACTGTTGGGTCAAGTTCAGTGACGATTGTTGTTTGATGATGCAAATGTGAAATTAACATGTTAAAAGGTCTTATATGTTTACGGACTGTTCATACGTGAATATGTGTTAATGGATAATTAATACATGGTTCTAATTAAGGTGAAAGCATACAGAATATGTGGTATGTGTTTTGGTTAGGAATGTTTTGATACTGTCATTATATGGGTTCATATTTTTTAATTGAAAATAACCTGAAGTTTATTTCCCAGAAAAGGAGGGATGTCATGTACCGGTTTGGCATGTAAGGGCACCCGTATGTATGTGACGTCACCTGTTGGTGGGGAGAAGCGCGAGGAATATTGTTCGGGCAGTCTTGCAATACGGTGGAATAAAGCAAGCCACGTTAGGCATTGTGTAATAACGGTGTGCCTAATCATTTATAATATATGACACCTAAATAAGCATATAGGTGGGAATAACGGATCAGAACAGGTTATGATTTGTGTAGCGGGTACAAATACTGACTGCACCTTTAAGACCCATGAACGCGCACGAAGAAACGAAAGGCGCGAGAGAGGGAGAGCACGAGCAGCGTGGACGGAGCGCTCATGGCGGATGAGCTCTACTGCTGTGCAAAACGGATTAATGTTAAAACCTTATCAAGGGGTCATAGGCGGGGACACTTTGGATACCAGTAACGTGATGACGTAGGTGGTTTCGTTTTCTTTGCTAGTGCGAGCGCGAGCGCGAGTATTGCATTGGAATACTGTGAACTTTTGCTGTTAGCTGGAGCTGCGTGGCGCCGCACGGATAGGCTGGACACGGAGGAAGACGCTGCATGAGCATCCAAAGTGTTGGTCTAGTGGTGCATAGATGTCGTCTAGGTCGCTGAAAGTGATACGTTGTGGTGGACACGTATTGGGGACAGAATTCAACCCAGGAACTAAGGGTTAAGTCATGGTTGCCCTGGCAGGTTAACGCAGGGTTAAGTTATGGTTGTCCAGCCAGTTTTCTGATTATTCTTGCCACCTCCGCTCAGTCGAGCTGTGGTTTGGTTGTCTCTCTGATTTACCGTGGATTAAAGAAAGTTGCCTACACGGCTAAAGTGTGAACCTACGGTCTTCTCCGTTCCTTCGGCTCTACACTGGTGACCCCGACGTCGGTTTTCGGATAAGTTTTCTGAAACCACACACATTATGGCTACGAACGCCGTTGCAATTAAACTGCCAGAGTTTTGGGAGTCTTCCGCGGCTACGTGGTTCGCGCAGGCTGAGGCACAGTTCGCGCTCAGAGACATAACAGCAGACGAGACCAGGTACTACTACGTAGTGGCAGCGCTGGGGTGCGCTACGGCTTCCAGGATAAGCGGTTTCATAACCAACCCACCGGCCGATGGTAAATACGCCGCACTTAAACATCTCCTCCTTGAAACTTTTGAACTGTCAACAACGGAGAGAGCACGTCGCCTCTTCGCAATTCAGGGCTTGGGAGATGGCAAACCATCGGAGCTAATGAGCAGGATGTTAAACCTACTGGGTCAAGAAAAGCCATCTTTCCTGTTTATGGAGCTGTTTCTGCGCAACATGCCGCCCCACGTCCAGACTGCGCTCGCTAACTCCACCATCACTGATCCCCGTGAGCTGGCAAAGGAGGCTGACCGATTCTTCGTCGCTACACAACGTTCCTCCCATGCCGGGGTGCTGGCTCCTACCTTCACTGGCCCCCCGCCGACATCGCGGGCGTGGCCCGACTGTGGCGCCATAGCATCAGACCGCTACAAGCCCTCTGGACTCTGTATGTACCACGCTCGATTTGGTGCGAAAGCTAAACGGTGCCGTTCCCCCTGCAACTACAGGCCGACGGGAAACGAGAGGGCCAACACTCAGTAGTGGCCATGAGTGTTGGCGATACGAGCAGGCTACTCTTCATCCTCGACACCATCTCCGGTCGGCGATTTCTTTGTGACACGGGCGCACAGAGAAGCGTGCTCCCTGCTACTGACGTCGACATCATGGGCGGGGAGCGGGGCCCCCAGTTGGCGACGGCTGACGGCAGCCCTATCCACACCTACGGCGTGCGGTCTGTAGAACTGTGTTTTGGTGGACAACGTTTCACGTGGGAGTTCGTCATGGCCAATGTAACGCTTCCCCTCCTCGGAGCTGATTTTTTGTGCGCTTACGGTTTGCTAGTGGACATTCAGAACAGCCGTCTGGTCGATGCCTTAACCTTCTCCTCCTTCGCATGTACGCGGAGGGAAGCGGCCTATGCAGGTCTAGCCAACTCTCTCTCAGAGGCAGACAAGTTCAACCGCCTCCTCGCTGAGTTCCCTGACCTCACCCAGCCTACCTTCTCTGCACCCACCGCTAAGCATGGGGTGGAGCATCACATTGCTACGAAGGGGCCCCCGGTCTACGCCAGAGCCAGGCGTCTCGACCCCGCCAAACTCGCCATTGCCAAGTCTGAGTTCGAGCACCTGGAACGCATGGGGATCATCCGCCGCTCTGACAGCCCGTGGGCGTCCCCACTCCACATCATCGCTAAGCCTGATGGAGGTTGGCGCCCATGCGGGGACTACCGCCGACTAAATGACGCCACCACGCCCGACCGCTATCCTGTCCCGCATATCCAGGACTTTTCTGCAAACCTGTCTGGCAAATGCGTCTTCTCAAAAGTCGACCTGGTCCGTGGTTATCATCAAGTTCCCGTGCACCCCTCAGACATCCCCAAGACAGCGGTGACTACCCCATTCGGCCTATTTGAATTCCTACGAATGCCATTTGGACTCAAAAACGCGGCCCAGTCCTTTCAGCGGCTGATGGATTCAGTGCTCCGTGGCCTTCCTTTCATCTTCGTCTATTTGGACGACATACTCATCGCCAGCGCCTCCGAGGAAGAACACCTGTCCCATCTTCATGCCCTCTTCACACGCCTCAGCCAGCATGGGCTAATCGTCAACCCGGCGAAGTGCCGGTTCGGGCTGACAGCCATTGATTTCCTCGGGCACCGCATCACTGGGGACGGGGCAGTCCCCCTGCCCTCAAAGGTGGAAGCGGTGGTGGCCTTTCCGCGCCCCCAAACAGCTCGTGCGCTCAGGGAGTTCATCGGGATGGTGACATTCTACCACCGCTTCATTCCCCGAGCCGCCTTTATCATCCGGCCACTGTACGAGGCGCTGAAAGGCATGTCCCCCAACCAGGCGGTCGACTGGACAGCAGAGCGGGACCGTGCGTTCACCGAGACTAAAGCTGCGCTCTCCCAGGCTACCCTGCTAGCGCATCCTTCACCTACAGCGCCTATTTCCATAACCACGGATGCATCGGACTATGCTGTTGGTGCGGTTCACGAACAGTGGGTGGGGGGGGCTTGGCAGCCTTTGGCCTTTTTCAGTCGCCAGCTTACACCCCGAGAGCGCAAGTATAGTACTTTTGACAGGGAACTCCTCGGTCTCTGGCTCGCCGTCCGGCATTTCCGTTTCCTGCTAGAGGGCCGCGAGTTTACTGCGTACGTGGACCACAAGCCCCTCACGTTTGCCATGTCCAAGACGGCCGAGCCATGGTCCGCTCGCCAGCAGCGACAACTCTCCTACATTTCGGAATTCACTACCGACATCCAGCACGTCGCTGGTAAGTCTAACCAGGTAGCTGACTGCCTCTGTAGGGCAGTGATTGGAGCGGTCCACCTAGGCCTTGACTATGCACAGATGGCTGCTGACCAGGCCACGGACCCGACCATCCTCCATCTCCGGGCCTCCGACACGGGGCTCCGCCTGCAGGACGTTCCTTTCAGCGACACAGGTGTCACCCTCCTGTGTGACGTCTCCACAGGACAGCCCAGGCCCATCGTCCCGCACAGCTGGAGACGCCCCGTATTTGAAGCTGTGCACGGCCTCTCTCATCCAGGCGGTAAGCCATCCGTGCGCCTGACCTCTGCTAAGTTTGTGTGGGAGGGACTTAAGAGAGACATGAAAGCGTGGGCCGACTCGTGTGTTGCCTGTCAGCGGGCTAAGATACACCGCCACATTAAGGCGCCCCTGGAACGCTTCGCAGTGCCGGAGAGACGATTTGACCATGTCCACGTCGACCTGGTTGGTCCCCTACCCCCCTCCCATGGGTTCACCTACCTCTTCACTGTGGTGGACAGGACTACGCGCTGGCCTGAAGCTGTTCCCCTGGCATCCACGACGTCTGCTGATGTGGCCCGGGCTTTTATTGGGTCGTGGGTCTCACGTTTCGGTACGCCTTCCGACCTTTCATCTGACCGCGGGCCACAGTTTACCTCAGAGCTATGGAATGCTGTGGGTGAGGCTCTGGGCGTCAAGCTTCATCGCACTACCGCCTACCACCCTCAGGCGAACGGCCTATGTGAGCGCTTCCACCGGTCCATGAAGGCTGCGCTTCTGGCTACTCTCAAGGACTGCAACTGGGTCGACAAGCTCCCATGGGTCATGCTGGGCCTGCGGACCGCCCCGAAGGAAGACCTACAAGCCTCCTCTGCGGAGCTGGTGTACGGCACGCCGCTGCGAGTCCCAGGCGATTTCATGCCCAATGCAACGCGTCCCTGGTCAGCTGTGGACCAACGAGCCTCCTTGCTGGACGGGGTCAGAGCTTTCACACCCGTCCCTACCGCCCAACACGGCGCTCCGGTGTCCCAGGTGCCCCCAGGTCTGCAGTCAGCGGACTACGTGTTCATCCGTCACGACGCACACCGCCCCCCTCTGCAACCCCCTTATGACGGCCCCTTCCGCGTCCTGGAACGGGGAACTAAGCACCTGGTGGTGGATTTTGGGGGCACGGCCGAGCATGTTTCAGTGGACCGAGTTAAACCCGCACACCTGGACTTGACGCAGCCGTTGGAGTTAGCCCAACCTCCTCGTCGCGGTCGTCCCCCGGCTCCGCCTCCTCCCCCCGTGGAGGCCCGAGCTGCCTCTTCTGCTCCTCAGGCCGACCTCCACAGGCCCGCGTCAATGCCTCCCAGAGACACTCCGGCCCCTGTTATCCGGAGCCGCCGCGGACGGCCTGTCGTCCCCCCGCGCCTGCCTGACTTCGATTACTAGGGCGAATTCTGGGGGGGCTCATGTGGTGGACACGTATTGGGGACAGAATTCAACCCAGGAACTAAGGGTTAAGTCATGGTTGCCCTGGCAGGTTAACGCAGGGTTAAGTTATGGTTGTCCAGCCAGTTTTCTGATTATTCTTGCCACCTCCGCTCAGTCGAGCTGTGGTTTGGTTGTCTCTCTGATTTACCGTGGATTAAAGAAAGTTGCCTACACGGCTAAAGTGTGAACCTACGGTCTTCTCCGTTCCTTCGGCTCTACAACGTGAACTTTTGGAGAGTTTTGTTTTGGAAGAGCAAGCCTGCACGTCGTCAATATCGAAGGGTGTAAGGGGCTAGTTAAACACGTGACGGACTCCCCTCCCCCCACTCCGTGTGTGACTCGCGAGGGAGGACGCTGTCCCGCGTTGCTACGGTAGGAGGCCAGCAAGCAGAAGACAAGCCTGCGTGTTCTGTGCGCTATACAAGAAGGCTGGTGAGGAGTTTGCCCTGCCAGCCATCACACATCTCTGACGTGCGTCTCTGCTGTTGTCTGGGTAACCTCTGCTCCACACGTTAACACTGATATCCACACCCACACACACACACACACACACACACACGCGCGCACACACCCACGCACTGGAAGGGACGTTGCGCCGCTGTGCATCCCGTGCATACACACACACACACACACACGCACTGGAAGGGACGTTGCACCGCTGTGCATCCCGTGCATACACCCGCACACCCGCACACATCAGCGGCCAGTGAAGTGAGGTGAAGTGAACGGGACTGTACAGAAACGGCGCTGGTACACACGCACACGCCAAACACACACGCCACACTATTAAGGGAGCAACGCGGTCATCCAGACTGGTACAGCAGACGTGTTCGGCCATTGCTGAATGATGGTTTAATCAGAAAGAAGGGTTTTCCTTACCTGTTACTGCGGAAGCCACATGCTTTTAGCGTGACGTCACCCTTCATGGAAACCGTGATTTTGAGTGACGTGTCATTTGAATGTTAAATGCCCGTCTAGAGGTCATCTGTATTCTAAAGGAGGTTTCCTCTGGCCTGTTTAAAAGGAGCCATTTCAGTTGTCATGACAGGGCTACATTATGGGATGTTTGTCTCTCACGTTTAAATGTGAATGTTAAAGGGAAAGGGTGTGGCTCATTAATGGCCAATGGTGAGGGTACTGTAGGGATTTCATTCATGGGTTTGCGTATAGTGGCCAAGTGTTTAAATGAAGTCCTACTGTTACCAAGTTTTATTTTAGTAATGTTCCTAAACGCCCTGTGTTTATTAGAAAGTAAACATCAGAGAGAAAGGCTGCAATTTACCACTGTATTGGGACACTTACTTCTGGGGGTAGGGTGCTTCACCTGTCTAGCTAGGTCTTTGTAAAGTAGGGGGTGGTATCAGGTCAGTTCGGTACTTACCTTGCACACACTGTGCACACTTCAGTCGGCCCCTTAGGACCCTACAAGTACCCTGGAGCCTACTTTACACCGTCTAAGAAGCTACCCTTGGTCCAGGCTGCTACACAGCGCACCACTTGTTCACTCACCTGAATATGGAAGCCATAAGCATTGGGTGTGGAGGACCTAGAGCCTGTCCCACTCAGTCCTCCCCACATTAAGCACTTTGTTACCCCTACAAGGCGGCGGCCATAATTCCCACCGTCACATTTGCTTAATACCAACTGGAGAAAAACCCTATCTCAGACATCCCTATCTTCCCTTTAACCGTAAGACGGCACATATTTGTAATACAGCCCCGTTTTCTCAGAGCCAGCAGCTGCGAGCTCCAGAGTGCTCTGAATAGCATGACATGAAAGAGGGGAAAGTCCTTCTAAAACCATGAGGAAGGGTTGGGCCCAATTATTCTGACCTTTCCACCTTTGCCTCGGGGTTCGGACTTTGTTTTGTGACTTAAACACAGAGGGCACAAAACCAGGATTCTGTGAGTCCAGTGACGCCTGACCTGTCACTAGCCAGACACACCACATTAGCCAGATAATAGCGGCTCTAACGCTGCGTATCGGTTACTGGAGATACTAGTCTGCATCTAAACCAGGCATGCTGGTGACACCACAGAGCAGGTAGATAACTTACCTGAGAGAACAAGGACGCTGCACACGCCAGCATCTGGATCGGGTCCTCAGACCGGTTCTCATCAATACGTTTGATGGCTTGCAGCCACAGGGAGGCGCCTCCGGTGGCTCTGAAATGGCCGCCGTGATCCCGTCGGGATTGGGTAAAGCTTCAGTCCGCTGTTGGTAGAGTAGCGACTCGTACAGCCAAACACACAACACCCGCACATTGTGATGCTGCTTATACTTCTGCATAAACTCTGTCATCTCCTCTTCCTCATCTGAATCCCTGAATGAACGGGAGACTTGGGGGTAGCGTTTCACTTCCGTTGCCTAAATGCGCGCACATACTTTTGATGACGTAGGCTGTAAAAGGTTGTATAGTGTAGCATAATATCGTATAGTGCAGTGTAGTATAGTATACTCAAGCGCAGTACTTGACTAAATGTACATAGTTAGTTGTGAGATTTGAGGTTTTGTGCCAAAACAACAACAACAACATATTAAGCAGTGAATTAATTGAAGTACAGTACAATTTTCGTTTCAGTAAATTTATTTGTAAAACCATCACAATAAAACCATATTTTTCATGTCTTTTCATGTCATTACTTTACTGACCTTCCACAGAATTGCTGCTGCATGACTACAAGAGCGTCCTGGCCCTGCGCTACATGAGCAACCCGCTGTCTGTATGTCACCTGTCACTGATGCTGCACCCAGGCCTCGTGATGAGGTACATGCAGGCTCTGACTCGGCTCTGTGTCTGCTTTTAGGTGGACAAGCTCATTTCAACATCCTTAAATAACAGCCGACTGACTTTATTGCTGTGTAGATATTGGTTCGCCCCCAAGCTTTTTAAATTGCTCTTCGCCTCGCCATCACAGGCAACAGACTCAAAACAAAATAGCTAAAAATGCTTCTGTACGTGATATGAGGCTACTTCGTCACGTCATCTTCCCAACCATCTATTACAAACAGCAAAGGTGTTCTTATTTCACCCTTTTTGAGCTCTGTGACGTTGTGTTCCCACATCATTAGCTCATTTGGCTGGCTAGATCTTCATGAGTGAATGAGACTCCGTATAAATCGCTCTAAGAAAGACGGTTAGCGTACCGTTACCATGGAAAACGCCGGTTCCGGTTCAGTGACAGGACGTGCTGGAAGTCGTGCCCATAACTCATGCAAGGTATCACGGGGGCTAGGAATAAGGTGGCTACAACAGGACGCTGCTATACAACAGGATGCTGCTGTACAACAGGATGCTGCTATACAACAGGATGCTGCTATACAACAGGATGCTGCTGTAAAACAGGATGCTGCTACACAACAGGACGCTGCTACACAACAGGATGCTACTACACAACAGGATGCTGCTGTACAACAGGGTGCTGCTATACAACAGGGTGTTGCTGTACAACAGGATGCTGCTGTACAACAGGATGCTGCTGTACAACAGGATGCTGCTATACAACAGGGTGCTGCTATACAACAGGATGCTGCTGTACAACAGGATGCTGCTGTACTACAGGATGCTGCTGTACTACAGGATGCTGCTATACAACAGGATGCTGCTGTACAACAGGATGCTGCTGTACTACAGGATGCTGCTATACAACAGGGTGCTGCTATACAACAGGATGCTGCTGTACAACAGGGAGCTGCTATACAACAGGGTGCTGCTGTACAACAGGATGCTGCTGTACAACAGGGTGCTGCTGTACAACAGGATGCTGCTATACAACAGGATGCTGCTGTACAACAGGATGCTGCTGTACAACAGGATGCTGCTGTACTACAGGATGCTGCTGTACTACAGGATGCTGCTATACAACAGGGTGGTTAAACACAGACAACACGTTCATTGTGAGAATACACTTCCTCAGGTAAAATGACTAAATAAAGTGGCTGCAGGCGTTCTGGTATCAGAACAGCTGTTCTACACACACATAACAACCAACCAACCACCAAATGGCAAAATAGGCAACAAGAACTTGGAGAAAGTTGCAGTCCAGCCAGGAGCAGTATGATGCACACACTATGAATATTACAATACAAGATAAACCGATCCTGCAGATCCTGTCTTACTAAATTCATATCTACACATTGAGTCACTGACAGTCCCTGTTATTACAGCTTTTGGGGCTATCTCACTTGATACTTTCACTAAGCTTGTGTGAGCTGCTAAACCAACTGCTTGCCTACTTTACCCCTTACCAGCAAAACTTTTTAAAGACCTCTGCCCTTTCGTGAGACCCACAATGCTAGACATCGTTAATTTCTCTCTTACTACTGGCATTGTTCCCAGCAGTTTTAAGACAGCTGTGGTTAAACCTCTACTTAAAAAACCACACCTTGATCCAGGGTCTCTTAATAACTATCGGCCAGTCTCTAATCTTCCATTCTTCTCTAAAGTACTAGAGAGAGTTGTGTATCAACAACTTTCGACCCATATAAAAGAAAACCATCTATATGAACCTTTTCAGTCGACTTTCAGGCCCTGTCACTCCACTGAAACTGCTCTGACCAGAGTGGTAAATGATCTTCTACTGGCTATCGACTCTGATTCCACTTCTGTGCTTCTACTACTGGACCTCAGTGCAGCCTTTGACACCATTGATCACTGTATACTTTTAGATAGATTAAAGTATAATTTTGGTGTCTGGCTTAGCTCTCTCTTGGCTTAAGTCCTACTTATCTGGAGGAAGATATGTCTGCTATGATAATATTACATCAAAATTCTCTGATGTTAAATATGGCATACCTCAGGGCTCAGTTTTTGGCCTGCTACTTTTCTCTCTTTATATTTCATCTCTTATCCAACTTATCCATTGCTATGCGGATGACACTCAGCTGTATGTGCCTATAAGGGCTGATGATCATACTCAAATGACTAACTTAGAGGCCTGTTTGGCTGCAGTGAAAAATTGAATGTTACTAAATTTCCTGCTTTTAAAATTCAGATAAAACCGAGATGCTGGTCATTGGCCCTGCTAGACACAGAAACCAATTTGATCAAGTAAGAATAGCAATCGACAACTCTGTGGTTTCACAAAGTGTGGCAGCCAAAAGTCTTGGTGTTACGTTCGATCCCAGCCTTTCCTTTGATAAGCACATTAAAGAAATCACCAAGACTGCCTGTTTTCACTTATGTAACTTAGCTAAGATTCGGTCTTTCCCTTCCATGGCTGATGGAGACTCTAATACATGCATTTGTTTCATCCAGACTTGATTACTGTGTTTTCAGGTCTGCCACATGCTAGTACTAAAAGTCTTCAGATGGTTCAGAATGCTGCTGCTAGAATCCTAACTAAATCTAGAAAATTTTACCACTTTACACCAATTCTTGCCTCCCTTCACTGGCTTCCTATCCATGTTAGATCAGAATACAAGGGGCTTCTGCTGACTTATAAAATCCTAAATGGGCTTGCCCCATCCTACCTGTCTGATCTCCTTAAACCTTACATGCCATCTCGAGCACTTCATTCTCAAAATACAGGGCTCCTGTGTGTACCCAAAGTTAAAAAGAAGTCAGCTGGTGGCAGCAGGGCCTTTTCCTATCGGGCTCCATTCTTGTGGAATAACCTGACTGCTGCCATCAGACAGCCAGAGTCTGTTGAGTCCTTTAAATCCAAACTTAATAAAACTCATCTTTTTGCCTTAACCTACAATTAGTTGCCTTTACGTTGAGTGCTTCACAACCCGTACTGCATGGCGGGTTGGTTTCTGTCTCAATGACTTTACCAACCACTGTTCTGCTGACAAGATTATAGAATATAGATTGACTATTGCAAACTGTTGTCTTCTCTCATGTCTTTTGTCTCTCTCTCTCTCTAAATGATGTCTTCTCCTTTCTCTTCTTCTGTGTGTGTGAATGGTGTGATGGGAGTCTCACTTGTGTGCACGTGCAGTCGGTCCTCCTCCCAGGTCTCCATGGTGATGGTGGTCACCACCTGGACACTGCTTGGCATCCCTCTCGTCACATTTTTTTATATATCTTATAAATCCATAAAAATTTGTTATCCTGTTTCAATGGTATACCTTTCTCTCACTCAATCGTGTGACTAATGTTTTTTGTTTTTTTTTGTCAACATGGTGATGGTGGTCGCATGGCTCGGGTCCTGGGCTGTTCCGGTGGCGTCTGGACACTGCTTGGCATCCTCATTATATCCTTCATATATTTTATAATTCTATTATAATTCTGTTCATATCAATTCTTTCAACATTGTATTCTGTAAATTGTGTAAACACAACATCATTGCATGTTGTCCGTCTTGGGAGAGAGATCCCTCCTCTGTTGCTCTCCCTGAGGTTTCTTCCTATGTTTTCTCCCTGTTAAAGGTTTTTTAGGGAGTTGTTCCTTATCTGATGTGAGGGTCTAAAGACAGGAAGTTGTGTTGTTGTAAAGCCCACTGAGGCAAATTTGTCATTTTTGATTTTGGGCTATACAAATAAAACTGACTTGACTTAAAGTGGCGGGTAACTGAGCTCAAATCTGTGTTTTGGGATACCCATACCCCAGGAAAACATATCAGTAACCACCCAGCCAATTCTGTATGATTAAACATGTTGCGAAGTATATAAAACAAAGCTTCAAAAATGTGTAAAAATCTGCAGCGTCCACTGGTTTCAGACTCTGGGGGCGTGGCACCGAAAGGAAGACGGCGACGTCACCAAGGAAGCCAGCCAAACAATCAAGAAAGGACTACTACTACTTTCAGCTGCTCCCGTTAGGGGTCGCCACAGCGGATCATCCGTACAATCAAGAAAGGCAAACGGGAGAAATACCCAAAAACGGTCTAACTCCACAAATCAGTTCTATACTACATGGTTCAACATATTTTAACATGTCAACAGCAATACATCTCCCACATTTATAAAGTATTTTGAAGCAAATCTGTCAATTTGGTTACCCTGCTCTTTACATAGAAATGGAAGTAATAATGGCAAATCTGCAAAGTAGAAGGGCTTTGTGATGCACAGCTACAAGTTACTGTCACACATTAAGATCTGAGGACTTATATGTAATGGTTCCACTATACCCAACTAAAACGAGTTTGTTTTTAATCTCATAAAAACAGCATGAGTTTAAACAATAAACTAACATTTATTAAGCTTTAACAAAATAAATTATCTATTTTGCAACATTAAATTAGGTTATTATGTAGTCAAGATACAGGCAGGTAGAATTGATGCACATTAAGAGACCTAACTGTCATAGAATTAGACAAGAAAGCTCATAGAATTTCATATTTTCACCAAGAGTCTCATTATAATTAATCAGAAAATGTTCAAAATAAAAACAGACAATGAAAGTAGAGGTTTGTGTACTTTGAACCTAATGTAGCTGAGGACATGTAAAAAAAAATAAAGGACTATGAGATGAAATAAAAACGCCAATGAAGAGGAAAAAAATGCCTTTAAAATGGTCCCTTATTACTCATTTTAACAGAAATTAATATCCTACCCAAAATAATTAATATCTTATCCTATTCTTAATAATATCATACAAAGGTCTTTTGTATTCATTTACAATGTCACGAGACATCTGCAGAGGAGTTGTTCACAGCCATGTGAGCATTTTTAGAAAAATGCTGTGGCGAATTTTTCAAAACTTCAAATTTTGTTATAATTGAGATTAAAGTTTACTAAAGATGTTTTGAATGCATTTTTCGATGGTTTTGTTTGATCAATATGGGTCTCTAAATCCTTAATAAAGGAAATAATAACATAGGAAATACTAACCCAGCCACTGAGGATGCATGAGCCAGTGCATCCTTAGTGTCAGTCCAGAGCCTGGATAAATGGGTAGGGTTGTGTCAGGAAGGGCAACCGGCATAAAACTTTTGCCAAAATCAAATATGTGAATCATAAATCATATTTCCATACCAGATCAGTCAAGGCCTGGTTTACCAACGACAACCACCGGTACTGTTGGCCAGCAGGGTGCCAGTGGAAACTATGCTACCTTTGGACGAAGGAGAAGGAAAGGGGGAAGGCATGTCCAGAGGCAGCAGGACAAGAGGAAGGGTGGGAGTGTGGAGGTGAGAGTTGGAACTTTGAATGTTGGCACTATGACTGGTAAAGGGAGAGAGCTGGCTGACACGATGGAAAGAAGAAAGGTAGGCATACTGTGTGTGCAAGAGACCAGGTGGAAGGGGAGTAAGGCCAGGAGCATCGGAGGTGGGTTCAAACTCTTCTACCATGGTGCGAATGGGAGGAGAAATGGGGTAGGGGTAATTCTGAAGGAAGAGTATGTCAAGAGCATGCTGGAGGTGAAGAGAGTGTCAGACAGAGTGATGAGTATGAAGCTGGAAATCGAAGGTGTATTGATGAATGTTATCAGTACATATGCCCCATAAGTTGGGTGTGAAATGGAAGAGAAAGAAGAATACTGGAGTGAGTTGGATGAAGTGGTGGAGAGTGTACCCAAGGAGGAGAGAGTGGTGATTGGAACAGACTTCAATGGACATGTTGGTGAAGGGAACAGAGGTGATGAGGTGAGGGCAGGTATGGCGCCAAGGAGAGAAATGTGGAAGGACAGATGTTGGTGGATTTTGTGAAAAAGATGGAAATGGCTGTGGTGAATACATATTTCAAGAACAGGGAGGAAATCAGGGTGACGTACAAGAGTGGAGGAAAGTGCACACAGGTGGATTATATCTTATGTAGAAGGCGCGATCTGAAAGGGATTGGAGACTGCAAGGTGGTGACAGGGGAGAACGTAGCTAGGCAGCATCGGATGGTGGTCTGTAGGATGACTTTGGAGACCAAGAAGAGGAAGCCAGTGAAGGCAGAGCGAAGCATCAAATGGTGGAAGTTGAAGAAGGAAGACTTTTGTGTGGAGTTCAGGGAGGAGTTAAGACAGGCACTGGGTGGTTGTGAAGAGTTGCCGGATGGCTGGGCAACTCTCTTACTGCACAAATAGTGAAGGAGACAGCTAGGAAGGTACTTGGTGTGTCATCAGGACAGAAGAAAGAAGACAAGGAGACTTGGTGGTGGAATGAGGAAGTTAAGTAGTGTATACAGAGGAAGAGGTTGGCAATAAATAAGTGGGATAGTCAGAGAGATGCAGAAAGTAGACAGGAGTACAAGGAGATGCAGTGTAAAGTGATGAGAGAAGTGGCAAAGGCAACGGAAAAGGCGTATGGTGAGTTGTATGAGAGGTTAGACACTAACGAAGGAGAAAAGGACTTGTACCGATTGGCTAGATAGAGGGACCGAGCTGGGAAGGATATGCAGGAGGTTAGGGCGATCAAGGAAAGAGATGGAAATGTGATGACAAGTGAGGAGAGTGTGTTGAGAAGGTGGAAGGAGTACTTTGAGGGGCTGATGAATGAAAAAAATGAGAGAGAGAAGGTTGGATGATGCAGGGATAGTGAATCAGGAAGTGCGGTGGATTAGCAAGGAGGAAATTAGGGCAGCTACATGAAGAGGATGAAGGGTGGAAAGGCAGTTGGTCCTGGTGACATACCTGTGGAGGCATGGAGATGTTTAGGAGAGATGGCAGTGGGGTTTTTAACTAGATTGTTTAACACAATCTTAGAAAGTGAGAGGATGCCTGAGGAGTGGAGAAGAAGCATACTGGTACCGATTTTCAAGAACAAGGGAGATGTGCAGAACTGTAGCAACTACAGAGGTATAAATTTGATCAGCCACAGCATGAAGATATGGGAAAGAGTAATCGAAGCTAGGTTAAGAGGAGAGGTGATGATCAGCGAGCAGCAGTATGGTTTCATGCCACGAAAGAGCACCACCGATGTGATGTTTGCTTTGAGAATGTTGATGGAGAACTATAGAGAAGGCCAGAAGGAGTTGCATTGTGTCTTTGTAGATTTAGAGAAAGCATACGACAGGGTGCCGAGAGAGGAGGTGTGGTATTGTATGAGGAAGTCAGGAGTTGCAGAGAAGTATGTAGGAGTGCTGCAGGATATGTATGAGGGAAGTGTGACAATGGTGAAGTGTGTGGTTGGAATGACAGATGGGTTCAAGGTGGAGGTGGGATTACATCAAGGATCGGCTCTGAGCCCTTTCTTGTTTGCAATGGTGATGGACAGGTTGACGGACGAGATCAGGCAGGAGTCTCCGTGGACTATAATGTTTGCAGATGACATTGTGACCTGTAGTGACAGTAGGGTGCAGGTTGAGGAGAGCCTGGAGAGGTGGAGGTATGCAAGTCAGTAGGAGCAAGACGGAACACCTATGCGTGAATGAGAGGGAGGACAATGGAATGGTGAGGAAGCAAGGAGTAGAGGTGACGAAGGCATATGTCTTTAAATACTTGAGGTCAACTGTCCAAAGTAACGGGGAGTGCAGAAGAGAGGTGAAGAAGAGAGTGCAGGCAGGGTGGAGTGGGTGGAGAAGAGTGTCAGGAGTGATGTGTGACAGAAGGGTACCAGCAAGAGTTAAAGGGAAGGTTTACAAGATGGTTGTGAGATCAGCTATGTTGTATGGTCTGGAGACAGTGGCACTGACGAAAAAACAAAAGGCAGAGCTGGAGGTGGCAGAGATGAAGATGCTAAGATTTTCATTGGGAGTGATGAAGAAGGACAGGATTAGGAACGAGTATATTAGAGGGACAGCTCAGGTTGGACGGTTTGGAGACAAAGCAAGAGAGACAAGATTGAGATGGTTTGGGCATGTGTGGAGGAGAGGTGCTGGGTATATTGGGAGAAGGATGCTGAATATGGAGCTGCCAGGGAAGAGGAGAAGAGGAAGGCCAAAGAGGAGGTTTATGGATGTGCTGAGGGAGGACATGCAGGTGGCTGGTGTGACAGAGGAAGATGCAGAGGACAGGAAGAGATGGAAATGGATGATCCACTGTGGTGCCCCCTAATGGGAGCAACCAAAGGTAGTAGTAGTAGTAGTAGTAGTAGTAGATGTTAGAATAAATACTGTAACATAACAAAAAACAGAAGCAATGTTTCAAGTTATTATTGCTCATGTTATCATAGAAAGTTCAGCAAGAGAGATAATAATATGTATAGGCTCACAACCTCTGATTTCACATCTTATATACAGCCCAAAATCACTATTAAAATCTGATGTCTACTTACAGCTGATTTACAAAACATCAACATGTAGTCAGCATGTCTACATGTTGACAAAGCCTCTGTAAGTAAACATGTTGTATTCATACCAGGGATATCGCGGAGTTTCCACTTGTTCTAAACAAATTAAATTCATCATCCATCACAGTCTAATTTTAAACTATTTTGTCTTCAAAAATACTTTTATTTTGAATACTTTTGTCTCACATGGTCCAGTTGTGTGCTGGTTTGCAAAGGTACGTATTCTTCAGTTTGTGGAGGGAAAGTTAGATTTATGGGCTGCATCATTCTCCGGGGTGGTGGATTGCATAATCTGTGATTACAGTTTGAGAAAGTAAAAAAAAAAAAATCAGTTATCTACGTATGCTAATAGATGGTGCCCCCTGCTGGGCACAGCTCATTTTCTCGAGACTGAAGCTGGCAAATCACACCCTTGATTTTCACAACATATACATGGCAGGAAGTTATAAAATATTTTTATTTTTTTTTTAATGGCGTTTTGTCTTTTACAACACACGTTACTACAGTAAGTTTTTTTCTGAACTGTCCATTCCCCTCAAATCTGTTAGGCCACACAGTACGTTAGAAAATGGATCGGTTAAAAATGGATGTTTCAAAAAAGTACACCAAGAAATTGAAAATGTGGTTCTGGCCTGGTTATGTATGCAAACATCACACAGCGTTATAGAATAATTCCACGACTCTAACAATGAAGGGCATTGCTTCAAATTTACATTTAATAAGACACCTTGACTACGGGGATCCATAGGCTTCTCTTCTCATGGTCTCAGCTGCAAAAAGTAAAATTCAGGTAACTAAAATATGGATTCAGCTACTGACGACAGTCTTTACCAATCGGCTCATTGTGTCAGTTTTGTAAATTGGTAAAACCTGCTCAGTTACAGCTTGTGTGATAGTTCTCCATTACCCCTGAGGAATCTTCATTCGCCTCTGTGGTCAGGGTCTTCTTTGGTGACGTCAGGGCTGGTAGTGCTGTTGGCTGATATCAGGTCCCTCCTTTCCTCTTTACACTCGTAATCTAAGAAACGTTGACCAAATAAGTCAATGTCTTAATATGATCCAACAAAGAAACCAAGATCATATATAGTCCAATAAAAGTTTCCTCAAAGATTCCAGGTGAAAAGAAAACCTTGTAGAATAATCACTATGAGTCAAAGGAAAAATCTGAATGCTTGACCCTAGAGTGGGGGGTCCAGGGGCTCTGTTATGCTGTGGGGCATTTCCTGGAATGGTTTGTGTCCAGGGTCACTGCAAATCAATACAAAGTCATTGTGAGTGATCACCTTTATGATGAGACATGTCTATCCTGATGGGAGAGCTCTCCTCCAGGATGATGATGCCCCCACTCACAGGGCACGAGGGGTCACTGGATGGTTTGATGAGGATGAACATTATGTAAATCATATGCTATGGCCTTCACAGTCACATTTCACCCAGTTGAACACCAATGGACCGATGTGTTAGACAGTGCTCTCCACCACCATCATCAAAGCACCAAATGAGGGAATATCTTCTGTAAGAATGGCGTTCATCCCTCCAGTAGAGTTCATCCCTCCAGTAGAGCTCATCCCTCCAGTAGAGTTCATCCCTCCAGTAGAGCTCAGAGACTTGTAGCATCAAGGAGCATTGAAGCTGTTCTGGAGGCTCGTGGTGGCCCAACACCTTACTAAGACACTTATTGTTGTTGGAAAAAAACAATATGAAGGGTCTTAGTAAGTTCATATTTGTCATGCTACAGTATATATTCTATCACATATGGACAAGTGGACCCAAACCTTGCCAGGAAAATGTACCCCACCGCATAACAGAGCCACCGGACCCCCTCACTGTAGAGGTCAAGCATTCAGGTTTGTGTGTGTGTGTGTGTGTGTACATACATATACATACATACATACATCATATGATTGACATCAGCAAAGGGACTGAACATGATAAAGATCCTTGAATAATGACAAATAATACAACAGCTGCAGGATGGGTGTTGTCTGTCAGTGTCACCAGACGTCTGACAGGACACTGGAGTCCATGGTCTTTTATGAGGACATTGAGTCATGACAGGAATTGGCTTTTCGGTGATATAGTAAAGTATAATGACTGGGAATATGACCAGCCTCGTTGTTGGTGATACGGTAGTGGTGAACCCTTGGTGAAAAAGTCATCCAAGACAATGTATCTGATGTTTGTAGCTATTTATGAATGTATTCGCACACTTCACTGTAAGAGCATTTGTAGCCTTTTAATGAACCCGTTATCAATGTTCAATTAATTGACATCTTCACAACCCTAGTAACTAATTTCATCAATACACTTATGCTGTAAATAATTTAATTACTGTGTTAATTTGAAAGATTCTGTGTATTCCTAAAATACACAAATGTTAAATGTAAAACCAAAACCAGCCTGTCGAACTAAACTATGGTAACGCAACAGAGAATGAACACACGTCTGCAGTCCTGCAACATCTAAACTAGGAATTAGTTTGCGCTTGTTTTAAAATGGATTTAAATGTTCACTTCTTTAATATTTCAAGAACAAATGATGAAACTGGCGACAGAGGTAAGTTATTACTCAAAGCAGAGGTTGAAAGGATACAAAACAAAAATTCAATTATACGTAGCGAGAGAAAAAGTAAACTAGGGCGAGTGAGGAGCAGCACAAAGTGACTGACGTCAGAGATGAAGCATGTCATTTGTTATTTCCACTCTTCTGCCGGAGGAGCGATGCAGAAACCAACACTGCCATTTCCCTGCCCACGGCTTTTATTTTTGTACGCTGTCGCTTGGTGAGTCAGTGCAACGCCCCTCCAATTACCTCCCACTCTTCACCCCCACCCCCCCACCCCCTGCACACCGCCCTGCAGGCTGACGTCACCGCTGCTGCAGGGGGCGGAGCTGTGTCGCCTCCGGAGGACTTGCTCTGGTGCCACCCACCCCCTCAAGCCTTTGTTGGCCTCTTTTCTCTCTCTTCCCTCTCTTTACCTTTCTTCCATTGCCACAGTCCAGCGGCGGCGCGGGCTTTCTCACAGTTGCATAATTGCACAGTTGCCAATTATTAAATGGCAACAAATTAGATTATTCAAAAGTATTATCGATCAATTCTAAATCTACCGTGTGAATTCTGTCCTTTCGTTTAACAAAGTAAGCCAGTGTAGGCCCCGTGTAGAGCTAATATTAATCACATTTAATTAAATCATGATGGTGAAACGTGACTTTGGAAAAAACCTCAGGTATTTTGAGTCTAATAATATTGTAACGTGCACGGATAAATAGACTCGCTAGCCCTTGGCTAACGGGTCGGAGCCTTTAGTCGACCGCTTAGCGTAGTGGTCCGTGGTGCGGGAGACCCGGATTCGCGTCCCGGCTGCGGCGGTTCCCGGCTGCCCCCTGAATTCGCTACAATATTTTTTCTGCTTCCGGTTTGGGAAGATGGCTGCGGGAATCCTTTTTTTTTTTTTTAATTTCCCCCCTTTTCTCCCCAATTGTATCTGGCCAATTACGCCGCTCTTTTTGAGCCGTCCCGGTCGCTGCTCCACCCCCTCTGCCGATCCAGCGGGCGCCCCGACCGACCAGAGGAGGCGCTAGTGCAGCAACCAGGACAAATGCCCACATCCGACTTCACATGCGCAGACACGGCCAACTGTGTCTGTAGGGATGCCCCACCGAGCCGGAGGTAACACAGGGATTCGACCCGGCGATCTCGTATTGGTAGGCAATGGAATAGACCACTATGCTACCCGGACGCCCTGGCGGCGCGAATTCACATTTGCGGCGGCCTCACCCAGTACCGTCCATGCAGTGTCTTTGTCCACATCTAAGTTTTGTCTTCATTTGATGGCTGAGAGAGCTGGCACTGGATCAGCAGGCTAAGCTAACTGCTAGCCCACGTAGACCGGCAGTTCAGATGACACTGAGAGCGGTCTGGCGGCGGCCTCACCTGGCGCTGACTGTGCTGTGTTTGATGTCGTCGTGAGGAGGGTCGAGGGTGTCTGGCTGAGAGAGCTGGCGCTGGATCAGCAGGCTAAGCTAACTGCTAGCCCACGTAGACCGGCAGTTCAGATGACACAGAGCGGTCTGGCGGCGGCCTCACCTGGCGCTGACTGTGCTGTGTTTGATGTCGTCGTGAGGAGGGTCGAGGGTGTCTGGCTGAGAGAGCTGGCGCTGGATCAGCAGGCTAAGCTAACTGCTAGCCCATGTAGACCGGCAGTTCAGATGACACAGAGCGGTCTGGCGGCGGCCTCACCTGGCGCTGACTGTGCTGTTTTTGATGTCGTCGTGAGGAGGGTCGAGGGTGTCTGGCTGAGAGAGCTGGCGCTGGATCAGCAGGCTAAGCTAACTGCTAGCCCATGTAGACCGGCAGTTCAGATGACACTGAGAGCGGTCTGGCGGCGGCTTCACCTGGCGTTGACTGTGCTGTTTTTGATGTCGTCGTGAGGAGGGTCGAGGGTGTCTGGCTGAGAAAGCTGGCGCTGGATCGGCTGGGAGAGTTTGGTCTACTTCGTCCGGTGGGCCTGGGGACCACGACCCTTGCCTAGAGCTTCGCCCGAGGAGGAAACGCCAAGGGCGGTCTGACGGGACGCGGAAAAGCGGGGTGGGCTAAACGAACCGCTAGATCATGCAGACCGGCGGTTCCGACAGTCATCCTGGCTGGCGTTCATTCCCTCGGACGGTGTTTGTTTTGTTTAGTTTGGATATATGTGTTAGTTTGGGTATGTGTGTTCTTGTAGTTTTTGGCTGTGTTTTTGTCTTTGTGTTGTGCTGCTGTGGGCTGGGGGAAACGGCATTTCCTTTCATTTCATGTAGCAAGTGCATGAAGTGAAATGACAAAGTGTTCCTGATTCCTGATAAGTCTGGAAAACCATAACGAAGTGTTCTTACGGAATGTGACCACAATTCTGGAAAATTTCAGCCAGTTTAACCAGCCGCAGTTAGTTACTTAATTAGCAATTTACTGAGGTAGTCTTGTCTTTGGGGGAAAAAAATCCCTTGAAATACTTGACTACCTGTTACACTCATCATCATCATCAGGTCGAGTGTCCTCTGATGACCTGCCGGACTATTCTAAATAAAGAATGTATTATTATTGATGTCATACGTTATAGTCTCTTTCCTGTCTTGGAAAACTGCATAAATGAGTAAAATAGTAAATATGAAATAATAAAGTAAAATAGAAAATTATATCAATCTAATTGTCAGAAGGTGTGTTGTCTAAAAATGTTCTGTGACAATTAAGTGCTGTTGGTCATGTCCAAAGTCCGATCCCTTCCCTCTGAGGGGGTCTGCCAATCATCACACAGAGAGGCCGGGTGTTCAGGCAGGACAACAACACATTTATAAAGACTGCTATCCATTGCAAAAGCACTCATCATACTCTCATGGACTCCCATTGAAGCCTGGTTTCCAGGCGGGACCTAAGATGACATTTCAAACACCTGTAGTCCAAAAAGAAATCTTTGCTCCAGTTTATCTGATTTTGCCATAGGAACCCATCTACACCTGGCTTCAATAGAGGTCCATGAGCTGTACTTCCACGGACAGATTAATGTAGACGACCCTGTCTACCGAAAGCCCATCAGGTCAGTGCTATGGTGCAGTGAGATTGCATAGATATCTTATCCTTTCTACTCACCAAAATATTTAATTGCACCATAAGTAAAAAGTGATACAGACCCATTGTTAAACATTTCATTGGCACATTTTTAACAAACATTAGGGGAAGACCTGCTTCCTATGTAGTCTTAAATCAACCACCTCTACCACAGCTTACAACTACCAAGTTGCTGATTTCATTTACCTTTTATTGTGAATTCCAAAAAGTTAATTAAAAAAAGACCATAAAAACAGAACTGAGATGGAGTACTTAAGATTCTCGTATGTAACAGTCTCATACATTTGTCTTTTGTTCCTCCCTCCACCGCCTCCTGTTTCCTCATGTAACTTTGTCCTCTCTAATTTGCAGTCTAGAGAAGTTCAGCTGTGGATGGTGGGTGGCGTCACCTTGGAGAGACTGTGACTCACTAGGTTTCAAACTGCAGATCCATAAAACATTCATTGTTAAGAGGGGTTGGGGAATCTATGTCTGGCTTTTTTGACTCAACACTACATTAGCATCAGTTTCTCCTTTTTTTCCATTTTAAAGCTAACCAAAATAGAAACATGCGCATCGTTAACAGGACTTTGGTTAGTCCCTCGCAGGCTTCAATATTCTCATCTCTCTCTATTATAAGGAGGATAGCATGTAAGAATATTGTTAAACCATTGATTGAAAAGTCACCTGTGGAACGAATCCCTTCTGACCCAAGGTTGCTCTTGCCAACTCGATCATGTGACACCATCCTAGCCAATCGCAGCCCTTCATCCATGAGTGTTTGCTGTATGAGATGGCGTGTCCAGTTGGCAGGGTTACAAGTGTCGATGGGGGGGCGAGGGGATGAAGATTGATTGCACTTTGAGCCTACGTCTAATAGGATAGATAGAATTGGCTGTAAATGCTAGCTTCAAACACTAAGTGTCATGACAGAAACATTCTTTGCCATGGAAAGTCAATGGTTTGGACATTTAACATTTATAGAAACATGACTGTCTGAGAATGGAAGATGATCGTTAGCATGGGGACAGAGCTCAGAGTTAGAAAAAGACACAGTCACATTTTACTTGAATTACTACTAATGGCCGATTTTGATGTTAATATAGAAAAAATTCAAAAATATTCTTGGCAAAGGCATTTTTTGAGTCTTTACCTTGTGATAAACTTTCCAGGCTCTCTGAGGATAGGCTGTCATCGTCTGTCCTCTGAGTAACGCCCTCTAACTCCTCCACTCCGAGACTTGAAGATGTTCTCTCTGACTCCTCCACTCCGAGACATGAAGATGTTCTCTCTGACTCCTCCACTCTGAGACGTGAAGATGTTCTCTCTGCCACAGCTACCTACAAATATCACAGCAGCACACTGTGGATATTTTGCTAGCGGACTATTTCAAACTATTAGCGAAAATATGTTACCATAACAAATGACTACCACTCTGATTCTGCCAGGAACACCACCAAGGATTTTGGGGACCATGAAAAGATATTGCATTGATATATAAAAAAAATGTAAACTTAGCTCTAATATTTTTATGCCTCCAGTCTATCAGGGGTCTGACCTTGGAATCATCCTTACTCCTACCCCTCCCCCAAATAAAGACCTAAATATATATCATTTTCTGTGGCTGTAGCAGGATCCTGTGGTGCTATATGTATCACAATCATGTTAGTTACATATATTTATTAGGAATCAGGTTTACTTGGCCTGTAGTAGTAATGTTGCTTTCAAATAACTGACCTCATGTTTCACCCTCTTTTGGGACAGTAAGTGGCTGTCATCTGCACCACCCGTCCTGTATAAAGAAAATAATGAATGAACGAATAATTTTGGTCATACATTTGAGTCCATATGTGACAGACAGAAGAAAAAAACATCATCGTACATACTTACATCAGTCCATTTCACACAACAAAACTAAATCAATCAATGACTGAAAAAGGAATAGGCTGAAGCCCAAGGCTTATTGTTGCCTATCCTCTACAGTCCCTAAATTAACCTAGAATATCAGAATTACAAAAGGAAGAAAAAATTATACTAAGTTGTAATCCTTAATTATTTTACATTTTAAAGATTTTCTGAAACTTAACAGTGAGCTACACAATTTCAACTCATCATTAAGACCACTCCATAGCTTGACTCCCAAAATTGAAACACATCTGTAGTTTACACTGGTTCTCACTTTACATGTTTCAAAATACACAACCCTCTTAAATTATAGTTTCCTTCTCTTAATTTAAAATATTGTTGGATACATACAGGAAGGCTTTTACTTCTTGCTCACCAAAAGTATTTCCAATGTTTTTAAATACACAATATCTAAGCATATTAAGGTGCAGGACCATATAAATAATAGATTAGTAGCTTCACAGTAACACGCTTTATTATTTTAATCGCCATTTCCCCTTGTTTTGTAAAGAATAGCAATAGATTTGGATAATTTCCATTTAATATATTCTATATGTGGCTTCCAACAGTTTATGATCTATTATCAATCCCAAGAATGTTGTTCCAAATACTCTTTCAATTTCAACTCCATTTAACTTCAGTTTTATTTCACAATTAACCATAAAACTACCGAACACCAAACATTTTGTTTTATTTTCATTTAATGATAACTTATTAAAAGCAAACCATTTTTTAACATTCTCAATTCCCTTTCTACTGATTTCAACAATTCTTTCATATCCTCCCCAGAACAAATTAAATTTGTATCATCAACAAACGTAACAAATTTCAACATATTAGATACCATAAAATAAAATTTAAATAAATTATAAACAACTTGGGTCCCAATACTGAACCTTGTGGAACACCACAAGTTACTCTTCTTAGATGTGATTCAGTGTTTTCAATTTTCACATATTGAAACCTATTATTTAAATAACTTCTTAACCAGCGTCGGGTGACACCTGTTATACCATAGCGTTCCAATTTCTGCAAGAGTAAGGAATGATCGATTGTGTCAAATGCTTTACATAAATCAGTAAAAACACCTACAGTGTTTTGTTTCTTATCTACTGCTGTTGCTATATTTTCTACAAAATCCATCACTGCTAAAGATGTTGATCAATTGCTCCTAAACCCATATTGATGATCCCTCAATAACTCATATTTGTCAATAACGTCATCATGTCTGTTTACAAATAATTTTTAAAGTATATTAGAAAATTGAGGTAGCAAAGACACAGGTCTATAATTTGATACAATATGTTTGTCACCATTTCTATAGATTGAAGCCACCTTAGTCATTTTCATTTTATCAGGAAAAATACCTGCTAGAAAAGATTTATTACATATACAGTGCATCCGGAAAGTATTCACACCCCTTCACTTTCCCCACATTTTGTTATGTTACAGCCTTATTCCAAAATGGATTAAATTCCTTTTTTTCTCATCAATCTACACACAATACTCCATAATG
Source organism: Lampris megalopsis (assembly GCA_022114975.2). Classification (NCBI taxonomy): domain Eukaryota; kingdom Metazoa; phylum Chordata; class Actinopteri; order Lampriformes; family Lampridae; genus Lampris; species Lampris megalopsis. The sequence continues at coordinate 4,423,118 of JAJHIY020000431.1, forward strand.
ACAAAGTGAAAAAGGTTTTGTAGAAATTTTTGCAAAATTATTAAAAATAAAAAACTGAAATATTGCATGTACATAAGTATTCACACCCTTTACTCAGTACTTGGTTGAGGCACCCTTGGCAGCGATTACAGCCTCAAGTCTTCTTGGGTATGAAGGTACAAGCTTGGCACACCTATATTTGGGGTATTTCTCCCATTCTTCTCTGCAGATCCTCTCGAGCTCTGTAAGGTTAGATGGGGAGCGTCGCTGCACAGCTGTTTTCAGGTCTTTCCAGAGATGTTTAATGGGGTTCAAGTCTGGGCTCTGGCTGGGCCACTCAAGGACATTCACACACTCGTCCCGAAGCCACTCCTTCGTTGTCTTGGCTGTGTGCTTAGGGTCGTTGTCGTGTTGAAAGGTAAACCTTTGCCCTAGTCTGAGGTCCTGAGCACTCTGGAGCAGGTTTTCATCAAGGATCTCTCTGTACTTTGCTCCATTCATCTTTCCCTCGATCCTGACTAGTCTCCCAGTTCCTGCCGCTGAAAAACATCCCCACAGCATGATGCTGCCACCACCATGCTTCACTGTAGGGATGGTATTAGCAAGGTGATGAGAGGTGCCTGGTTTCCTCCAGACGTGACGTTTGACATTCAGGCCAAAGAGTTCAATCTTGGTTTCATCAGACCAGAGAATCTTGTTTCTCATGGTCTGAGAGTCCTTTAGGTGCTTTCTGGCAAACTCCGAGTCGGCTGTCATGTGCCTTTTTTTTTTTAAATTTATTTCTGATTTTTCCCTTTTTTCTCCCAATTTAGTGGCCAATCGATCCCTATTTTAATTCAAACACCCACCCTCGTACTGCATGTGTTCGCCAACTGCATCTCTCCGGCCGGCAGTCTCGAAGGAGACCGCCTCCCCACTTTCGTGACAAGGCGACTCCAGGCCCAACCACTGTTTTTTCCGACACACACAGAGACGCATTCACGTGACGAACACAAGCCGACTCCGCCCCACCTCCCGAAGACAGCGTTGCCAATGACTGCTGCTTCATCGAGTCCGGTCATAGTCGGATCTGACGAGACCGGGGCGCGAACCCCAGTCCCCAGTGGGCAACTGCATCGACACAAAGCCGATGCTTAGACCACTACACCACCGCGGACTCTGTCATGTGCCTTTTACTGAGCAGAGGCTTCCGTCTGGTCACTCTACCATAAAGGCCTGATTGGTGGAGTGCTGCAGAGATGGTTGTCCTTCTGGAAGGTTCTCCCATATCCACAGAGGAACGCTGGAGCTCTGTCAGAGTGACCATCAGGTTCTTGGTCACCTCCCTGACCAAGGCCCTTCTCCCCTGATTGCTCAGTTTGGCAGGGCGGCCAGCTCTAGGAAGAGTCCTGGTGGATCCAAACTTCTTCCATTTACGAATGATGGAGACCAATGTGCTCTTCGGGACCTTCAAAGCTGTAGAATTTTTTTTGTACCCTTCCCCAGAGCTGTGCCTCGATACAATCCTGTCTCGGAGGTCCACAGACAATTCCTTCGACTTCATGGCTTGGTTTCTGCTCTGACATGCACTGTCAACAGTGGGACCTTATATAGACAGATGTGTGCCTTTCCAAATCATGTCCAATCAAGTTGAATTTACTACAGGTGGACTCCAATCAAGATGTAGAAACATCTCAAGGATGATCAGCGGAAACAGGATGAACCTGAGCTCAATTTTGAGTGTCATAGCAAAGGGTATGAATACTTATGTACATGCAATATTTCAGTTTTTTATTTTTAATAAATTTGCAAAAATTTCTACAAAACCTTTTTCACTTTTTCATTATGGGGTATTGTGTGTAGATTGATGAGAAAAAAAGGAATTTAATCCATTTTGGAATAAGGCTGTAACATAACAACATGTGGGGAAAGTGAAGGGGTGTGAATACTTTCCGGATGCACTGTATAAGTAAACTGTTTGAGGACAGTCAATTACCTCTTTTATTAGTGATATATCAATTGGATAACCATCAGTGAATTTTTTATTCTTAAACTTTCTAACCACTTCTACCACATCACTCTCACAGACACCACCCAGGAACATTGAATTACTGTTGTCAAATACAAAATCAAAATCAAAATTACTGTCTTCATCTGTAGGAGGGTTTAATTTCCTGTGCCAAATTTGGGCCTATGTTAACAAAAAAACAAAAAAATCATTAAACTCATTTACAATTTCCCCTATATTTTCAACAATTGAATTATCATTTTTTACAAAATAATAATAATCAAGGGAGTCATGTTCACATCATTTTAATCATGAAAATTTATTTTGCCTACATCTCTAAATAATTTTTTTAAACTCCACCTGAGCAATAAAACATATTTTCTTTGCAGTATTAGAATGTCTGTGAATGTTCTCATTCATCCAGGTCATGGTTATCCAAAGGAGTTGAATCAAGTGCAACTGGACTTGGTATATATCCGTAAAGACGTTTCACCTCTCATCCAAGAGGCTTCCTCAGTTCGTGCCTTTCTGGCTACACGAAGCTAGTCTAGTCTAGTCTAAGAGGCTTCCTCAGTTCGTGCCTTATACTCTGAACTAGAAGAACCCCGCTACAATGTAGCGGTTTGGTTATCCACCCGTCTAAATCTCCCTCCTCTTCATCCTGCCAGCTAACCGCCTTCCCCCTGCCCCTAACCCCCCCCCACTCCAACTCCCTCCCCCCAAATGCTCAGAATCATCTGAAATGCTGAGAAAAGTGGTTTTTAGCCATTTTTAGAAAATGCATATTTTGCATAATTATTATAATTATTTTAATTTTCTGCTATTTGTCTGGTCCTTTCTGGAACAATACCTACCACCTCCAAAAAAAATTAGGCTCATAAGTGCATTTTTGCAAAAATGCATATTTTGCATAATGCCAACACATTTCTAAGTCCCAGAAATGTTTTGTATATAGGTGAAAAAATCAATCAAAGATGCTCAGAATCATCTGAAATGCTGAGAAAAGTGGTTTTTAGCCATCTTTAGAAAAATGCATATTTTGCATATTTATGCATAATTTTAATGCTCTGCTATTTTTTATAGGTGCCCCTGATCATCCCCAATAACCTCCAAAAAGAATTAAGACCCGAAGTGCTTTAGTTTGGCCGTTTATAGACTCTCACACAGACACACATTGTGAAAATACAGGAGTAGATATTGAGATATATTGAGAGCATTTGAACTCTGTATGGTACTGATTTGCAATTCAGTGAAATTTTCATAGCTGGGTATTTTTTAAAGCTTTTTGAGAAAACGCCTTAAAACCTACTTCAAAACTTTGAAATATATAAAAACAGTAGTCAAAAAAGCTCTATCAACTAGAAAAAAATAGCAAAAAATCTTGACATTTACATATAATTTTAATTTTGCTTAGGTTGAGTTATAGGTTGACATTCTTTTTTTATCTATGCTTTTGATTTTGTAGTAGAGTTTATGCAATTTGAACATTTTTCAGCTTTTTGTTCAATAAAGCATTTTATCCTAAATAAATTCCTGCATTTACTTTTCTTTTTTACTGTACAAAGAGTTGTTTGTGTACATTAGTAAAACAGACTTGTGAAGTTTGGAGCATGCCCACAACTCTCCTGGGTTTACTGATGTGGCTAAGTGGGGCAAACATGATTGAACAAATGGGGTTTCTGACAAAAAAGATAAATGTATAGCGTGTCAGTCACAAGACATGTTCTTGTCAAATGTTGAGTGTCTTTTCAGGATTGTTCAAGTCATATACATGTTGGAGACGCTCCAAAGCTTTTGTTTCCCTGGAAACTGTCTCCTATTTTTAATATTTTCAAGGAAGTCAAGAAAAACATCAATTTAATCATGGACCAGTTCTTAACTAAATCAACCGACCCCAGCGATAGAGAGCATGTGGAGGTGTGGTGGTAATGGTCAAATTTGGGAAAATCACTCTCCCCATGTTTTGGTATTCTTACCTAGCATGTTTTAGTGTGGAGGTGTAAGCACACTTCCTTGCCACTTGCCGAGCCAAAGAAAAAAGCTCTACACGTCTCAGCAGTAGGGCATTGTCGCGTATACAGAACTGGGCAGCAGCTTCATTGATGATCAGCTGAGGGGAAGAGGTAGAAGAGAATAAAAGGAGACAATAAAAAAATGTCATGTATATTCTACCAAAAACGTAAAAGCGCTATTGGAATTATTGCAAAGCTCCACCCTAGTTTATAATATTAACGTTCCCTTTTTCAATATACCATTGCCGTAAAGATGTGTTATTTAGTGAATAGCTTGGCTGTTGTTTTTCATCAGTCTGACTGATGATGCCTTTACCTCATGGTGTGTGAGCTGCTTGCCTTCTCTCCGCTTGGAATCAAAGCGCCCATAAATGAGGCTGTACTTTCGGATTTCCTCCTCCTTGGTGGTGTCCTCAGAGCCCATTTTAAAGATATGACCAACCGCCTTTGCCATCTTTTTGTTAATCCTCAGCAGAGTCTTCACCTCTCCAGGATCTGACCGGGGAAGCGTCCTAAACAGCCTCTCCACCCTTTCCCCCACCGCACGTGTTGTCTCCCTATCCAGTTGCCCTCCCGGCCAGGCTGAGTGTGCCACTGGATTAAAAGATGTGGAAGAGCTTGGAGGTGTGGAAGGACCCAGTGAACATGTTGAAACCTGAGGCAGGTTTGACGGCTCCTCCTCCATGCCAGACACTGAGGCCAAAGTGCAGTTTCCATCCGGCTCAGGGCTTAGCCAGTGGGGATCCATGGATGATAGTTTGTCCCTGTAGAGTGTGTCTGGGGGCTGTGGGGAAGCTTGGGAGCATGGGCTCCTTGGACTTCCACTGTGCAAAGGGGTGAGACATGCTCTGTCCTCTCTTTCACATGGAGACCCAGGCTGGCCGTTGCTCACAGATTTCCTGGGCCCTCCTGCTGATCCACTTGTACCCGTGCCATCAAATTTAAACAGTGGTATGCCTCCAAGAGGCATATTAGAGACAGGCTGATTAAAAAGTGCTGGGTTGGCTGCCCAATCACGGAGGGCCTTTTGCAGCCTACGCACATGCAGTGGCTTAGTGGCCATGCCAACTAGTGCCATGATCTCGAGGAATTCTTCTTCAGCTGCTTCACAGAGCTGCTGTACATCATCACCACCCTGCTGGATGAAGGTGTCGTAGTAGGACAGTAAATTAGCCCTCTGCAGCACACGATAAAGCTGCAACTCCCCAAGTGTGCGGGGCAAAGACATGGCACAGGACTTGGAGCTGGGAGAGAAGACAGTGCAAAAATTAACTTGATAGTGAGGCACGGTTAAATTCATACTTAAATTTTGAATGATTATGCACAGAGACTGGCAAGTAATTTCCCCCTTCTTTGGAGCCACGTGTCCTGAGTCAGCTCTCTTTTCTGTTTTTCCCTTCCTTTGTCTATCTTGTGAATTTTAATGTTCAAAAAAGATTAAAAATAGGTGGCTGGACTTCAAGAAAGAAAATCGGAATCAGCATCAGCTTTATTCCCCCAGTACAATAAATCTGATTCGGATTCAAACTCGGGAGCTTCTGAGAAAAGCAGAAGATTACGCGTGCGTGCGTGCGTGAATTAATTAACTGTAAAGCGCTATGAGTTGCAGCTAGAAAGCACTGTATAAAATGCAACTTGATTGATTGATTGATTGATTGACTGGTTCCCTACCAAATCTTAAAATGTAAGCTCAACTATGTCTTCAACACTTGTGCTGCTTATAATTTAGACAAAACTATTTTGACTTAAACAGACAAGTGGAATTGAAATTGGATGTGTTGTTATTGACTTTGCCCTCCAAAATACAGCTATTATACCAGGTACTGTTTCTAAAACCTTCAATTCTTCTTCAAAAAATAATGGCTGTCAGTTAAATTCATCCAAGTTTATAAAGAGAGGATTCTTTTCTTCTTTACAATGATTGTTTGATTAGATATACAGGCTGAACATGAGCGTTGATATGTAGAGATTATCTGGTAAATATGGAGGTTATCAGGTAAACATGGAGATTATCAGGTAAATAGCTATAGAGACTATCAGGTAAATATTGAGATTATCAGGTAAACATGGAGATTATCAGGTAAATAGCTATAGAGACTATCAGGTAAATATGGAGATTATCAGGTAAATAGCTATAGCGACTATCAGGTAAATATGGAGACTATCAGGTGAATATGGAGATTATCAGGTAAATATTGAGATTATCAGGTAAACATGCGGATTATCAGGTATAGATGTTATCAGGTAAATATGGAGATTATCAGATAAATATGGAGATTATCAGGTAAATAACTATAGAGACTATCAGGTAAATATGGAGATCATCTGGTAAATATAGAGATTATCAGGTAAAATCAGAATACTTTATTAAATGTGAGATTATCAGGTAAATAGAGAGCACAGAGCACTTACCTTTATCAAGTCAGACGGAGGATGGTCAGTGTACGGAAGAGTGCTTTACCAGCTGCAGTGGTTCGTAATCCGAGTGTGCAAACGATGAGCATGAACACCCCACGGTGTGCCGTGCCTGTTATTCCAGAATGAAGCTAATTCTGCTGTAAACCCGAAGCACTGACTGGTCGGTTTTAGTTGAGACCCGATGTTGTGGCTGGAACAGTATAACTAAGCCAGCCATTGAAACGCATCGATTAAAAAGACATCATTGTGTAATTTTGTTTCTTATGTTTACACCTTTCTCCGATTCCTTTCATGCTAAGATCAGCGCAGTTTGAGCCCTATGTGCATTACAGATCGTCTCCGAATCCTGCTGGGTGCACCGTGCTGCCTGCCGGCTGCCTTTCTGCTGCTTGTGTGGTTGCGGAATGACGGGGGCGGGCTGCTGCACGCCATCTGACCGAAACGGAGACTTCCTCTCTTCTTCTTCTTCTTCTTCTTCTTCTTCTTCTTCTTCTTCTTCTTCTTCTTCTTCTTCTTCTTCTTCTGCTTCTTCTTCTTCTTCTTCTTCTTCTTCTTCTTCTTCTTCTTCTTCTTCTTCTTCTTCTTCTTCTTCTTCTTCTTCTTCTGCTGCTTCTTCTTCTTCTTCTTCTTCTTCTTCTTCTTCGTCTTCTTCTTCTTCTTCTTCTTCTTCTTCTTCTGCTTCTTCTTCTGCTTCTTCTTCTGCTTCTTCTTCTGCTTGTTCTTCTTCGTCTTCTTCTTCTTCGTCTTCTTCTTCGTCTTCTTCTTCTTCGTCTTCTTCTTCGTCTTCTTCTTCTTCTTCTTCTGCTTGTTCTTCTTCTTCTTCTTCTTCTTCTTCTTCTTCTTCTCTCGGTAAGTGACTTCCTGTCCCGGTCCAGAGGCAACCGTCAATCTGAAGTTGTAGATGGCGGGGAGTTGAAGACCGAAATTAACTCTTCTTCTTTAATGTTGTCACGATTCATTGTTCAGAGTCTTTAGCTTGCGAATTAGTCTCTCGAGGCTTTATAAAACATAAGTATGACTTGCGTCTGTTTAATGTTAAACATGTTTCTGAGTGTTTTCAACATGATATATGGTCATTGCGGCGGCACGGAGGCGCAGTGGTTAGCTCGGTCGCCTCACAGCAAGAAGGTCCTGGGTTCGAGCCCCGGGGTAGTCCAACCTTGGTGGGTCGTCCCGGATCGTCCTCTGTGTGAAGTTTGCATGTTCTCCCCGTGTCTGCGTTGGTTTCCTCCGGGGGCTCCGGTTTCCTTCCAAAGACATGTAGGTCAGGTGGAGCACCCGTAATACATTGTCCCTATATATGAATGTGTGTGTGTGTGTGTGTGTGTGTGTGTGTGTGTGTGTGTTTGCGTGCGTGTGTGCAGTTTGCATGTTCTCCCCGTGTCTGCGTGGGTTTCCTCTGGGGGCTCCAGTTTCCTCCCACAGTCCAAAGACATGTAGGTCAGGTGGATCGGCCGTACTAAATTGTGTGTGGGCGTGGGCGTGGGCGGGCCCTGTGTGATGGTCCGGCGGTCTGTCCAGGGTGTCTCCCCGCCTGCCGCCCAGTGACTGCTGGGATAGGCTCCAGCATCCCCGCGAGCCTGACAGCAGGGTAAGCGGGTCGGATAATGGCTGGCTGGATGCGGTCATTGCGTTATGGACATTGTGATGAGCCACACCCAACTTTACATTCTTGGCTCACAGCCTTTGAAGTGATTGTCGGATGCAGTTGGTTCCAAGGGGGTTGCGCTCGTGCTGTATAGCGGATCTTTATAGTCTTTAGCACATAGGAGGCATCTGTATGTGTGCCAAAGGCGCACTGGACAAAGGGTGTTGGAGTTATGGCCCTTAAAAAGTTGTTTGTTTGTTTTTGTAGCGCTCCCAAGTGGCCAATTGAGACCATAATTCATCCATCCATCCATCCATTTTCCAAACCGCTTATCCTGCTCGCGGGGATGCTGGAGCCTATCCCAGCAGTCATTGGGTGGCAGGCGGGGAGACACCCTGGACAGGCCACCAGACTATCACTCAGGGCCGAGACACACACACACACACACACACACACACACACACACACACACACACACGGACGGACAATGTAGTACGGCCGATTCACCTGACCTACATGTCTTTGGACTGTGGGAGGAAACGGGAGCCCCCGGAGGAAACCCACACAGACACGGGAAGAACATGCAAACTCCACACAGAGGACGATCCGGGACGACCCCCAAGGTTGGACTACCCCGGGGCTCGAACCCAGGACCTTCTTACTGTGAGGCGCCACCGTGCTGCCCTTACCATAATTCATGAGGTACTTAATTCATTTATTTATGAGTGTGATCATTTTCAGGTCTGTGATTTATCTTCTTCTTTTTCTTCTTCTTTTTCTTCTTCTGCTGCTGCTGCTGCCTGTGGTACTCACACAGCGGTTCATCCTGGGGGCCCTCTTTCTGATGTACTCATGGATGTTCCTTGTTTCATCCTGGATAGTGGCCCTGACACTCAGTAACTCTTGGCTTCCATCTTTTCGCTTATCATACAGTCTAAGGCTGCTGGACTTTGGACGGAACTCTCAGTGCATTGTGAGGAGTTTCCATGTCCTGATATCTGTGACCTTCATCTTCTCCTTTGGCCAGCTCATTATTCCAGCTGGGTATGTGATGACTAATAGAGAATACCCCTTTAAGAGACGCAAGGGGTTATGGGGCGAGTACGGAAGTAGGAAGGAGAACAAGCATGTATGCCGGACACACAGCATGGATGTATGAACGACAGAACGAGAGTGATAAAATAAAGCCCCAGTTATTCGCTCACACAGTCGTCCCACGTGTGTGTGTGGACATTACAATGGCGACGAGGGTTTTGTGGATTAAAAGGAGCTACCTTGCCACGGACCGAAAGGATTGTTGAGTAGCCTAATAGTGATCAGTGATAGCTGCTAACTAATGTTTAGCATCCCGGCGTGTAAACGGATTAGCTCGCAGCTCAGATCAGAACGTAACCTACACCCACCGCATCTAACCATCGCCAGCATGCTCTCTGCCACAGCTGATTCATTCTCTGTTTTTGACCTTCACGGTGGAGCACCTGGATCATTAGGATCAAGATGGGAAAGATGGATGGTGTCGTGCTTCGGAAAGGAACCAGTGCAGGGGTCCGGCAGGGTCAAGCCCGTAGGCACGTTTATTTCTATTCAGGGAAGGGAAATGCGGGATGTGTATGGTGCAACTAGAGTCCTGGTTGTGGGGTGTGTAAAAGACTATGTGTTTGTGTGCAGGGCGAGTGTGGTGCGTGTGTGCAGGAATGTAAATGACTGGAGGGTGTTTGTGCGTGTTGGTGAAGCGCAAGTCCAGGAGTAGGGGTTCTGCGGGAGGCAGTGTGGGCGAACAAGGGAGGGGGCCGAGGAACACAAGGGACGCGAGGAAGACGGAGCCCGAGAAGCACCGGCACCGGGGGTTCTGGGAGGACGGGGGAGAGAGACACGGAATTAGACTCAGGAATCACAACATAGGAATCGCAGGAGAGAACACAGCCAAAGAGTCTAGCGATCTACTGGGTAACTACCGTACTAGATGGCACAATCTGGCAACGATTGCACGTCAGCGTCCTCTCTTATAGCTGGCTGCAGATTGGCTTCAGGTGCGCTGATCTCCGATGAGCCTCTGGTGCGTGGCTGCGCTCTCAACGAGCGCGCTGATTGAACCCTGCCGGTAGACTCAGGCGGAGGCGCGCCTTGCGTCTGGACCACAACAGTAACCCCCCTCCTACGGGAGCCACCGGGCGACCGTCCAGGGGCGTCAGGGTGTTACAAGTAGAAGTCCGACAGGAGGGCGGGGTCGGCGATGTAAGACCGGGGCACCCAGCCCTGGTCTTCCGGACCGTAGCCCTCCCAGTCCACCAGGTACTGGAAGCCCCTCCCACGGCGGCGGACACGCGACAGCTTCCTAACCGGCCAGACCGGGTCGCCGTCCTGGAGTACACGGGGAGGAGGCGGGGCTACGACATGTGGGGAGAGGGCACTGACAGACACAGGCTTCAGCTTGGAAACATGAAACACGGGATGTACCCGAAGAGAAGGAGGGTGAGACAAACGCAAAGCAGTGGGGTTGACGATCCTCTCCACAGTGTAGGGTCCCACGTAGCGAGCGGCGAGCTTGCGAGAGGTCGTCGGGATGGGGAGGTCCTTGGCCAGGAGCCAGACACGCTGACCAGGCTGGTAGACCGGGGCTGGGACGCGACGGCGGTTAGAGGAGCGTTGGGACCGGTCGTTGGCTCGCAGCAGGGCGGCACGAGCAGACCTGCACTTGCGGCGGCATCGGTGGAGACGATCCCTGGCTGACGAGACCGCCACCTCAGTCTCTTGCTGGGGAAACACGGGGGGCTGGTAGCCCAGTGAACATTCGAAAGGAGACATTCCAGTGGCAGAGCTAGTCATGGTGTTGTGAGCATACTCCACCCAGGCCAGGTGCTTGCTCCAGGTCGAGGGGCTGCTGGTGGTCACACATCTCAGGGCAGACTCCAGGCCCTGGTTGGTGCGCTCCGCCTGTCCGTTAGTCTGAGGGTGGTAACCAGAAGAGAGACTGACCGTGGCCCCAATCCCCCTACAGAAGGCCTGCCACACCTGGGAAGAGAACTGGGGACCACGGTCAGAAACAATGTCCGGGGGAATGCCATGGAGACGGACCACGTGGACAACTAGGAGTTCGGCGGTCTCGGCGGAGGACGGGAGCTTGGGGAGCACCCCAAAATGGGCCTGCTTGGAAAAATGGTCGACAATGGTGAGTATGACTGTGTTACCCTGAGACACCGGGAGTCCAGTCACGAAGTCCAGGGAGATGTGTGACCAGGGGCGACTGGGGACCGGGAGGGGACGTAGGAGACCAGCAGGGGGGCAATGGGAGGTCTTAATCCGGGCGCAGGTGATACACGCCGCCACAAACTCCCGAACGTCAGCCTCCATGGTAGGCCACCAGAAGCGCCGCCGGAGGAAGGACAGTGTCCTGGAGGCGCCAGGGTGGCAGGTGAAGCGGCTGGAGTGGCCCCACTCGAGCGGACTGGGGCAGGCACAAACAGACGGTTAGGGGGAACGTTACCAGGGCTGGGGTGAGTTCGCTGGGCGGTCCTGACCAGAGAGTCGATGGCCCAGGTGATGACACCCACAACACGGATCGGAGGCAAGATGGTGTCCAGAGCACCCTCCTGGGTGCCATCCTTCGTAGACGCCCCCGGGGGGAGCTGAGAGAGTGCGTCTGCTCTGGAATTCTGTGAGCCTGGACGATAGCACAGCATAAAATTGAATCGGCTGAAGAATTGCGCCCAACGGGCCTGGCAGTACACCAGATTCCGGTGGTCTGACCACACCAGGAAGGGATGCTCCGCCCCCTCGAGCCAGTGTCTCCATTCTGCCTGGGCGGCGTGGACGGCCAGCAGCTCCCGGTCGCCGACGTCATAGTTGCGCTCAGCTGGTGTGAGGCGCCGGGAGAAAAAGGCGCAGGGGTGCAGACGGTGATCCTCTGCTGAGCGTTGTGAGAGGACCGCCCCAAACCCAGAGTCAGAGGCGTCCACCTCCACCACGAACTGGCGGGTAGGATCCGGGTGAGCAAGCACCGGGGCCTCGGAGAACCTCCTCTTGAGGTCTGTAAAGGCGGTCTGATCCTCCGGGGTCCAGTCAAACTGGCGGAGGGTGGAGGTGAGGGCTGAGAGGGGCGCGGCGATGCGGCTGTAGTCCTTGATGAACTTCCTGTAGAAACCCGCAAAACCCAGGAAGCATTGCAGCTCTGTCCAGTTCTGGGGTCTGGGCCACTCCAACACTGCCTCGACCTTCTTAGGGTCGGTCCGGATGCGCCCCGCCTCCACAATGTGGCCAAGGAACTCCAGTGAGGGGGCGTGAAAGGCGCACTTCTCCGCCTTGACAAACAGGCGGTTCTCCAGAAGGCGCTGCACCACCAGGCGAACGAGTTGGATGTGTTCGTTGAGAGTGGGAAAAAACTAGAATGTCGTCCAAATAAACCACAACAAAAACACTGATCATGTCCCGGAGCACGTCATTAACAAGGGTCTGGAAAACTGCAGGGGCGTTTGTGAGGCCGAAAGGCATAACTAAGTACTCGAAATGTCCCAGTGGCGTATTGAAAGCAGCCTTCCATTCGTCTCCTTCTCTGATGCGGACGAGATGGTAAGCACTGCGTAAATCAAGCTTGGTAAAAATGGTGGCAGCAGAGAGGGGTTCAAACGTGGAGCTCATGAAGGGGTAATGGATAGCGATTTTTAACTGTGATGTCATTAAGTTGCCTGTAATCAATACAGGGGCGGAGCGTGCCATCCTTCTTACCAACAAAGAAGAATCCGGCCGCCATGGGGGAGTCGGAGGGGCGAATGATCCCGGAGGCGAGTGAGTCGGTGATGTACTCCTGCATGGCCTTCTCAGGAAGAGTGGTATTATACAGTTATACGGGTGGAGTGCGGGCACCAGGGAGGAGCTCAATAGCGCAGTCGTAGGGGCGGTGTGGAGAGCGCCTCGGTCTTGCTGAAGGCAGCTGCAAGGTCATGATAATCCTCGGGCACGTTGGAGAGGTCTGGAGGAGGAGGCTCAGCCTTAGGAGCCCCAGGAGGATAGGAGGCGGAGCGGAGACAGTTCGCGTGGCACACAACACTCCACCCTATGATCCGAGCGGAGGACCAGGCGATGTTGGGGTCATGCCTCTGCAACCAAGGCCTCCCAAGAACCAGTGGTGAGGAGGGAGTAGTGAACACAAGGAGGCGGATTATCTCGACATGGTTGCCTGAGACAGTTAGCTTGAGAGGCTCAGTGGTGTAGGTGATGAGACAGAGAGCGCGTCCATCCAGCGAGCGGGTCTCAATAGGGGTCTCCAGCGGGGTGAGACTGATGCCAGCCAGAGTCGATAAAGGCGCTGATAGGCAGAGACTGCTGACCCCAGGCAAGAGACGCAGGGAATAAAGGAGATGGGGAAGGCTTGTTCTGGGGCAGAGTCATGCAGCTTACTAGTAGCCCCTCCCCTAGTAAGCTCGGCTTTTTGGGCGTGTGGTACAGTCCCAAATGAAGTGTCCGGCCTGCCCGCAATACAAACAAGAGCCGGCCTCGCATGCGCTGTTCGCGCTCAGCCCCGGTGAGGCATGACCGAGCCACCTCCATGGGCTCCACCCCAGGCTCAGGTGGTCGTGGCGAGGGAGTGGGCGGAGCTGCTGGTGCTGGCTGGGGACCCCGGGGGGGCGAGGTGACTGGGGGGTACCCCGGGGAGAGGTGAGGGACTGGCGCTGAGCTCGAGCGCGTTCATCTCGCCTTCATTGGTCCATCTTCAGAGCCAGGTCGATTAACTCATTGCAGGTCGCCGGCCAGTCTCTAAAAAGTCCATCCTTGACCTCCTAGCTTAAGCCTCGCCTGTAAGCACTAAGCAGGGCCTCTTCATTCCAACGGCATTCTGTGGCCAGGACTCGGAAATCGACGGTGTATTCGGCCACCGAATGAGAGCCCTGTTTGATGGTGTGGAGACGGGCGGTGGCGTCACAGCCACCAATGGGGTGATCGAACACACTATTGAATTCCCTGAAAAAGGCTGCATAATCAGAAGACATGGCGGGTTTCTGGTCTAGGGCAGCCGTGGCCCATCTGAGAGCCTTACCCGTAAGCAGGGACATGATAAAGGCGACCTTAGCGCCGTCTGAGGTGTAACGGCTGGGCTGGTGGTGGAATACCAGCTCGCACTGGACTAAGAAACCACGGCAGAGCTCGAACTCGCCCTCATAGGACTTCGGGGGGGTTAGCTTGGGCTCTCTATGAGCGGGCCCGAGAACCGGAGCTGGGGCCAGAACTGGTCCTGGGGCAGGTTGGTCCGCTTGAGGCGTGGGTTGCGGTGGGCTTACCGTCACGTCCAGGCGATCCAGCCGAGCGAGGACTTGAGCGAAGGCGGCGGTGAGACGGTTCTCCAGCGCCGTCATCCGTGTGTCCTGTTGTTGGACTGCTGCGTTGAGTGTTACGATGAGCGGAGGATCGCCAGATCCACTGGGAGTAGCCGCCGGAGTTGCTGCTGGAGTTCCTGCTGGACCCGGTTCCATCGTGGCCAGATTGTACTGTTGTGCGTCTGAAAGGAACCAGTGCAGGGGTCCGGCAGGGTCAAGCCCGTAGGCACGTTTATTTCTATTCAGGGAAGGGAAATGCGGGATGTGTATGGTGCAACTAGAGTCCTGGATGTGGGCTGTGTAAAAGACTATGTGTTTGTGTGCAGGGCGAGTGTGGTGCGTGTGTGCAGGAATGTAAATGACTGGAGGGTGTTTGTGCGTGTGCGTGTTGGTGAAGCGCAAGTCCAGGAGTAGGGGTTCTGCGGGAGGCAGCGTGGGAGCACAAGGGAGGGGTCCAAGGAACACAAGGGACGCGAGGAAGACGGAGCCCGAGAAGCACCGGGGGTTCTGGGGGGACGGGGGAGAGAGACACGGAATTAGACTCAGGAATCACAACGCAGGAATTGCAGGAGAAAAACACAGCCAAAGTGTCTAGCGATCTACTGGGTAACTACCGTACTAGATGGCACAATCTGGCACCGATTGCACGTCAGCATCTTCTCTTATAGCGGGCTGCAGATTGGCTTCAGGTGCGCTGATCTCCGATGAGCCTCTGGTGCGTGGCTGCGCTCTCAACGAGCGCGCTGATTGAACCCTGCCGGTAGACTCAGGCGGAGACGCGCCTTGCGTCTGGACCACAACAGATGGCTCGTTTTGAAAATTTCCTGCGCGCCATGGACATCAAGGAGGACACTGGAAAACGTGCCATGTTACTTCACTATGCTGGGGAACAGGTATACGACAATTTTAACACACTTCCTGATAGAGGAGAGGAAAAGGATTTTAATAAAGCCAAACAGGCTCTTGCTCTTTATTTCTCACCAAAGAAAAATGTGGACTTCGAAGTTTACAAATTCAGACAATCTACCCAATCCGAAAATGAAACAGTTGGGGAATATTACGTTCGCCTATGCACACTGGCTGCATCCTGTGAGTTCCCTGCTGCTGATGCAGAAATCAGACGGCACATCGTACAAAGCTGCAGATCTCACCGATCCCACAATGACACTGACAAAACTCCTTGAAATAGCCAGGCGGAATGAAACATCTGAACACCAAGCACTTGAAATGGAAAAACAAATCGACACTGGTTTAGATGGTATTTTAGCATTGCGCCATCCAGAGCGGAAGAGCCAGCAGCGAGCCCGGAAACCGGCATCAACAGCCCGAAATGCACGCGCACGCGAGTGTTTCAGTTGTGGTGGACCAATCCCTCACCAAGGCGAGTGCCCAGCATATGGACATGCATGTCGCAACTGTGGTATAGTCCGTGGGCCAGACGATATTTCGGTACACTCAAGGTGGCAAAACTTACTTATAATTTTTGAAAGGATCCATGTCTGTAGATGATATTTTGGTATGATAACCATTCTTGAGTGGCAGCTGTATCACAGTTATCAGCTCATGAAGTTAACCACCCGCTAAACTAAATTGCATTTTAGACGCTGGTGCATATCCTGGTTTAGCCTCATGGTCAGGACATTTTTCAATGTTCTATAATATTGTCTTTGGTATCATTTTAAAGGGGACCTTCTTAGCTTTCATTCAAGCCCTGTTGTGGATATTTCTCACAAATATAGAGGTCACTTGAGCTCTTCAACCCGTCAATAACACACATCTTTCTGCAATTTTCGCCTAAACTATATACTTTCTTTTAGCCCTGTGGCATCTAGGAATATCAGGGACACAAAACACAAAAACTGGAATACTCACAGGACTGTAAAGATTCAGGAAATGTATAATATACCCATACTATTTCATTGTGTGAGGTGATTGTGAGCCTTAAATGAGAACTAGACCAAAGCCAGTTAGGTCACAAACTGGTCTCTATACATTTGTTTAAATACACAATCAAAATACATGATAAAAAGGAATACCATAGTGAGGTAATGAACTATTTTAATATTTTAAACAACATTGACATTTACATATACTTAGTCAATGATACATGTAATCCCATATCATTAGTGGGTATATGTAATGGTAATGGGTAGGGTAATGGGAATATGTGAATATGGTTACATTATTGTTATCAAGCTCTGGGTAACCAAGTCCAGAATCAACATCCTGTGCATCAATAGACTACTACCACAGTAATACCATCAGAATCATCACACTGTCATTCATCAAACTGCTCGTTTCTCTCATCATCTGACTCCCCAAGTTCAAAGTCCAGTTCTGGACCATCCTGCTGTTTTTGGTTACTGCAGGTCTGTAACCTGCACATGTCTGTGCATGGAAGTCCATTTGACAGGCACATGCAGCTTGGCATTTTGCATGAATGCACACACTTGCATGTTAGCATTTCCAAGACCACATCTGGTGCAGGTGGGGAGCGCATCCAGTAAATGGCCAGCTTGCCTTCATCGTCTGTCCATCCATACTCAGTAGGGCTTGGCACCACAGGGTTAGCCTGCAGACAGCACTTCCATATTGCTGCCTGATAGTTGGCTCGTTGAACATGCATAAAGAGACAGTCTCTACATGGTGGCAGCTGGCTGGACTCAACCTCTCCCCTTTTGGTGCAGAAGAGCTGGTAACGCAGTTTATTCACCTCAGCAGTGCTGCTATTAGCAACATACATCCGACAGGTGAACTGCTCAATTTTCTGGAACAGCTCATCACTCACATTCCATGTCTGTCCCAGTTGACTAAAAGTCTCTTGGCAGGAAGTGTGCTTTCTCACTATCTTCAGGGCATTCAGCTTCCCTCGACCAGCGAATGCACTGACAGTGTCGCAGCCTGTGAAGGCATGTAAGCCAATTAGGCTGTCACAGATGCTGTCTCCAAGTGAACTTGCCCGTTTGGTGATGTCGACAAACCGTGTGCGGTTCTGAGTCCCACACTTCTGGTAGATGGGACAGGTGATGTCCTTCTGGAAGCCAAGACAAAGCACCATGACATCAGTGTCCTCAGCTGTGATGATAACTGACTTTGAGCCCGCATTTGCTGCATGCAATGCATGCAGGAGCAGACGGGTGTCAGCTTCTTCATGTGTGGAGTGCAGTTCTGCTGCTTCCTCACACCCATCTTCTGTCAACTTGTAGCAGGTTTCCTCACAGGTCATGTACAACACCTTGCCATGCAGCATAGCTCTGTATCGTGGGAGTTTCCACTCTTCCACCAGAAACTTG
This sequence comes from Lampris megalopsis, assembly GCA_022114975.2. Taxonomy (NCBI): domain Eukaryota; kingdom Metazoa; phylum Chordata; class Actinopteri; order Lampriformes; family Lampridae; genus Lampris; species Lampris megalopsis. The sequence continues at coordinate 4,440,703 of JAJHIY020000431.1, forward strand.
ATGAGACTGGTCTTGTTGGAGGAACTGCACAGAAATTTTCTCCACTGCTGGACGTGGTGTCCCCCTGCAAGATTCTTGTACTGGAGAGTGATGTCTCCACCCCGGTTCAGTCGTTCAGCATCTTTGATCGAAGTCTGGTGATAGACATCAAAAACAACATCAATCCTCCCACTCTGTGCTCCCTCATGGAGGACCTGGGTCAAGGCTGACTCTGCCACCTGTGCAAAGGTTTTGTTGTTGCCATTCATTTTTTGGACCAGGCTCATCCCATCAATGATGGAAGTAGATGGGATTGGGATGTCTTCTGCAGGAGATACATTCTTTTCAAGCTCTCTGGCAAGTGCAGCCTTGTTTGTTTTTCGTAAGGACCCATCAGCATTTGCCAGTGCCCATGGTAGTGGGCCCAATGGGTAGGCAAGGACATCCTTCAGATTCACCTTCCTGCTTTCAGCCACCAGGATCATGTGACTGAAAAGGTTTCTATCTGCCTTCAGAACCACATCCTGTGCTTTCTTTCCATGAGCTTGTTTTGTGCTGACATTGGAGAATGTTTTCAGACTTTGCTTGGTCATCTTGTCGTGGAATTTCACAGGTGGTGGGTCTGCATCTAACCTTGTTTGCTGGAATGCTTGGTAGGCCTCTTCTCCTTTCTCAAGAGCTCTCAAGAGATCTATGGTCACATCAGGTGGAGCCATGTTGCCAGTGGAGAGGCTAACCAAATCAATCTCATCAGGGGACATAGGATTGAGCCAGTTATTCTCCATAAGGTCCATGAGAGACTGGACATCTGCTTCATCTCTCTTGATCCTTGGACTCTGTAGATCTGGATGAGACCATTTGCACCTGCCTTGACCTGTCAGGTCTCTCAGCTGTCTGAGGTACATGCTTCTATACTCAGCTGTGAGATAATATTTGGTCACAGCTCCTGGCTTCAAGCTGAATCCCTTTGTCCCTCCAGCTGTTTGGGTGTCTTTGTTCACCGTTTCTTCTATAGCTTGGTCAACAGGGATTCGGCCAAAGGGATTGGTGGAGCCCAGTTGGACTGAGAAGCCTCCTTCCATGAATTCTGTGTACACATCTGGGTGTGTGATGGGCAGCTCAGACATCTGGGCGTAGTAGTAGGGGAGGTAGCGTGCATAATTCATCCTGTCATAAGCAAAGCACCATGGGATCATTGCTCGAATGCTAGCCAAGTGTAGCATCCAGTCTCCCTCTCTGGATGCTCAGATGAGCCCCAACAAGATTTCAACCATGTCCAAATAGGACATCCAGAAGTTCGAGAGGCTGCCGTTTCCACCTCTAAGGAACTCACGGTAGACTTCAAATAGATCCATGATGCGTGTACAAGAGCTGTTCTCGAGGACCTCCTTCAAAGCATGTTGTGAGACTTCTTTCCCAAGGCTGTCAATGGTCTTCAGTGTCTCATTCAGGTGAACCATGTCATTCCTGTGAGTTTCTTCCAACCAGGACAGGAAACCATTCAAGGTCAGTCACATGAGAGCCTCATACAGGAGCTTGTGTAGTCGCACTGCCCTGTTGTACTTGCGGCCATCCATAACACCAGCAATTGAGCCTTCTGCAATCATGCCAGACTCAATGCAGAGGTCTTTGAGTCCAGCATCTTGGAAACGCTTTCCTATTATTGCCAGCAGTGTGCAGATGGTGTGGAATACCCCAAGCCTAACGATGATATCATGGAACTTGTCATGGTGTTTCCATGTGATCTCGACAGCCTTCGCATACAGGGCTTGGTCAAAGACACAGACAATCTTCCTCAGGCCTAAGCACTGCATGATGCTCAGTGACTGGTTAAGCACCTCGTTGACAGTAGACATTTGTGTCGCTGGAGCATTGATGGTAGGCAGATAGCCTATATTGTCGGGGATGACCGTCATCTCTCCTCGAGTCAGGATGTTGAAGCCTGTCCAGCTGCTGACTGACTGTTCTTCTTGTTGTGACATGCGTGCTAGGACCCAAAGAAGGTTTTTCTCTCTGGCAAGCTTAGTATTGGCTGCAGTATCGGCATCTGACTTTTTGCTTTGTGGTGGCCCTACCCGTTGTCCAGCATTGTAAGTTGGTAACATTGGTGGGGGTCCATCAATGCTTCTGTTCTTTGTTTTGGGAACAGTGGGCATGGGTTGGACAGGAAGTGGTTTGACTGGCTTTGCTTGCACAGCAATCCCATTGACTCTGTGAGATGTTCCCTCACCACTGACAGTTTCTTCAAGACGGTCGATATTGTCCCAGGCTAAAGTTGTGAATATGCCAGGATGGATGTTAGCTGGAAGGGCAATGCCACTCCCTGATGATGAGAGTTTCTGGAGACACAGGGCAGTGTTGATCTCTTCCATCTGTGAATAGGACACACTGTGACCAAGTCGGTTGAGGATGTTTATCAACTCTACATTTCCTGTCAACGATTTGACACTGAATGGCAGAACAATGTGCTTGGAAGGCTTGGTATTTCCACATGTCACTGCATATACTATGTCATGGCCAAATGACTGCAGAAGGCACTGCACTCTCTGGGATGCATGATCAAGATCATTTGAGCCTGTGAGTAGAGAGTACAGGAAGATAATGAGCGACTCTGGAATGGTAGGACATTCTGCTTCTGGTTTGACTTCAGGCGGCCAGGTTTGAGGAACATCTTGACTTTTAATGTCTGCTCTCAATTTGATGGCTGCTTTGGCTATAACATCTTGTGCACTGACACTTTTCAGGGTCTGCAGCTCCCTTTTGAGAGACTGATTTTCTTTGGCAAGTTCCCTCATGGACAAGTTATCGAGATAGAGGAGGAATTTTCCTTTCTCATCAGGGAATATCTGCAAGGCTCCAGCAAACTCACTCTCCAGGTTTCGCCTTATGTGCTTCTTGGTTGATTCCTTGACTTGGGCAATGCCTTGGGAGTTCATTGAAGCTACCAGTCTAGAAGAGAGATCAGTCATTGTCATCACTTGAGGATTGCCAAAAAGCTCCATCCTGATGAAGAGGAACAGCTCATTGTATGCCTTATTCACAGCAGCTTCATACTGGGCTGCAGCATCATCATCTTCATTGCTGGCAACCTCTCCTTTGGAAACCTCTTCTTTGGTGTAAAGTCTATAGCATGACATGTGGTAGTGCCCTTCAGCTGCTACAAGGTCTCTACTCACAATGGCAAGGATTCTGCTGTCCCTTTTCTTTGTGGCTGCACTCCTGATCTTTGCATCAGCTCGCAGTTCTCGACACTGCACCAGTACTTCTCTCGTATTCTGTCTCTTGGAATATTTGCTGTTTTTCTGACAAAATATGCACTCTGCATCATAAGTCCTAGATGTACTTGGAGCATGTCAAGCTACTCTCTTAGATTGTTTCTCTTCAGCAGAGACACAACTTTTCTTTTCTTTTGCAAGGAGGCCATCAAGAATTTGCTTCATAGTGAAGATACTGCGACACTTTCTGTGGTAGTAGATTGCTGGAATCTGTCCCTCAGGAATGTCTTTTGCCAGTTTCAAAACTGGTGCATGATTTCGTATCTCAGCTGCCCTGAGCAGAGTTCTCCATGAGTCGACACTTTGTAGTGAAACCAGCTTATCTGTATCATCAGAACAGTGGATAATGCACTCCACCCGTGGGCGCTTTGGTATTGGGTAAAAACTTGCTTGTTCACCAGTGGCCATATTCAGTCAGTTTTCACCTGCCACATACAAACAAATACATGTAACTTAGGTGTATGAACACTACTAAAACAAAGTTTACTTTGCTTCACCAGCGTCATATTACCATTATTTATCTTACATAGCCACAAATAGATACATTACCTAGTTGCTATGCAACAGCTGTATTTTGTCCACATGAGGCCGCTAAAATCAACACAAGATGAAAGTTCCTCGTAGCCACTTTAACTAATCATATTAACATATAAATTAAAAGAACATGCTAACATTATGGGAAATTAGCTTACAATCTTCTCCAGAGTGAGACAAGAAGATAGATACCAGTTTCCTCTATATGTGTTTAGTAGAAAGCTATCTGGCTGCACGTTAGCCTAGCTTAGCACAATGAATGGAAGTACACAGTACTGGTTATCCTTGGTTGTTGGCCAACTAAGAACTGTCCCAGAGTTTAAGCTAGGCTAATCAGTACAAGGGGTGTTGAAATGCTATATTTGTAAAAATCTGGGCAAATACACAATCGTGAGAGGCACAGAAACAGGTTTCCTGAAAGAAAAATGAAATAGCTACTCATTTGGAAAGGTTATCATGTATTATTTTACTTCTGTTAGTGTACCAAATAAAATGGCACCAGTGAAGTTGTGTCACCTTGGGTGATATCGATATCTGGTCTGACCCATGGACTAACTGGCTTTGGTCTAGTTAGTTTCTTAGTAATAATGCCCTTCTAATTTAAGATTCACAATAACCTCACACAATGAAATAGTATGGGTATATTATACATTTCCTGAATCTTTACAGTCCTGTGAGTATTCCAGTTTTTGTGTTTTGTGTCCCTGATATTCCTAGATGCCACAGGGCTAAAATAAAGTATATAGTTTAGGCGAAAATTGCAGAAAGATGTGTGTTATTGACGGGTTGAAGAGCTCAAGTGACCTCTATATTTGTGAGAAATATCCACAACAGGGCTTGAATGAAAGCTAAGAAGGTCCCCTTTAAAATGATACCAAAGACAATATTATAGAACATTGAAAAATGTCCTGACCATGAGGATAAACCAGGATATGCACCAGCGTCTAAAATGCAATTTACTTTAGGGGGTGGTTAACTTCATGAGCTGATAACTGTGATACAGCTGCCCCTCAGGAATGGTTATCATACCAAAATATCATCTACAGACATGGATCCTTTCAAAAAATTATAAGTAAGTTTTGCCACCTTGAGTGTACCGAAATAGGAAATGTTGGGCTCTGGCCCATGGACTAGTAAAAGAAATCACTTTTCAAACGTGTGCCGGTCACAACCGAGACAAAATGTGAACTCTCTCTTGTCGGATGGCCCCTCAAACTCTGCCTACTCACCTCATCCCAGTGAAGACGGGGCAGGCTCCTCCTCCGTGTACCTCTTCACACTGGGGGACTCAGCCGTCGCAGCGTCAAAAGGTCAGCCAGGCTCTGCACTTGCTTCCACTCTACTTTAAAGAGATCTGCTTCCTCAAAGTTGCCTGGAGGAGGAGGTGTAAAACCTGTTTTGAGGGTCAGGAGCATTGCTGGGGTGAGGATGAGAGGTGATTCTGGATCCGATGACACTGTGATGAGAGGTCTTGCGTTCATGACCGCCGCCACCTCAGCCACAGAAAAAATCCCAACTAACACAGGAAGTTATCATAAAACTCGTGTTATGAGAACTTCATGTGTCACTCGGGATTTTTCTGTTCAAGCAGCATGTAGTCCAGAATACGACGGGCAGTGCCGATCATGCGTTCCAACGCGCCACCCATGTGAGATGCGTGGGGAGGATTAAACACCCAGATGCAACTCTGTGTGCTCAGGTACTTCTCAACATTATTGAAGCTCTGACTTGTCTTGTCCATGTCCAGCTGTCAGAAGGCGCCGACAAAGTTCGTGCCACAGTCAGATCGTATCTGTTTTGCAGGGCCCCTGACTGCGAAGAACTTTCTTAAGGCGTTGATGAAGCTGCTGGCGCTCATTGCCTCGATCAATTCGATATGCACTGCCCTTGAACACATGCACGAAAACATCATGGCCCATCGTTTAGAGTTGGAGTGTCCTCCTCTTGTGCGACGTGAGATGATATCCCCCGGCCCAAAGACGTCGACACCTACGTAGGTGAAGGGAGGCGCCACTTGCAGTCGTTTAGCTGGTAAATACCCCATTTGCTGATATTCGGTCTTTCCCCGTAACTTCCTACAGATGACACACTTGAAAAGCAGTCTGCTGATACAGCGTTTTGCCCCTACCAGCCAGAATCCAGCGGCTTGAACAGCACCTTCAGTGAGGTGTCCTCCCTGATGTTTCATGGCTTCGTGATGGTGACACACCAGCAGGGCTGGGCCAGATGATGCCGGCCAGGGATGATTATGGGGTGAGTCTCGTCCGTGCTCAGACTTGACTGTCCTGTGCGACCTCCTACTCTCAGAAGTCCATCACAGTCTACCGCAGGGCACAACTTCCACAAGCTGCTAGAGGATGGGATGTTGAGTTCTGAAGACATGCACTTGAGCTCTTCTGCATAGCAGTCGTTCTGGATACTCTTCACTATGCACAATTTGGCCTTCGTCAGCTCTTCCTCTGTAGGACATCAGACGTGCCACCCCTGACACTTGTCTTGGACGGAGCAGGAGAAAGACCGAGCTACGTGAATCAGGTGCGCCACTGCTGTGATGAGGGTGCTGAACTCGGAGAAGCGTTCAAAGCATTGAGGGTGTACCACATTCCTGGTAACATGTGTGAGACCTGTCGTCACTTGGGGACGTACCTCAGAGTCGGAAGCAGGGTCGATGAGTATGTAAGTCTCTTGAGGTTCAAATGGGTGCAAGGATGCATTCTGTAGAAAGGCTGGTCCTGTAAACCATATTGTGCTGCTTAGGAGGCAGTCTTGAGCTAATGTCAGCTGGGTTCAGGTCGGTATGGACGTACTTCTACGGGCCAGAACATGGTGATTGATGGATACGCTGTACCCTATTATGCATAGAACCTCCTTGACCGGTTGTGGATGTATCCTAGAACGACTTTGCTGTTCGTGTAGCATGTGATGTTGTCGAATGTCATGTCCATCTCTGTGACTATCATCTCAGCAATCTCCACTGCGAGTACGGCCGCGCACAGTTCCAGTCTTGGGATTGTTAGGTCAGGCTTGGGAGTCAGCTTTGTCTTTCCAAAGACAGGGTTAGGGTTAGGGTCTTCATCGTGGTTCGTCACCTTAATTTAGGCTACAGCTGCGATCGCTTTCACTGATGCATCTGCGAAGACATAGACTTTTCTTCTTTGCGCGCCTGTGGTGGAGAAGGATGTGTAAGGGCATGGTAAGTCGTGGAGTGACTCTCTCCATCTGGTCCACTGAGTCGTCATGTCTTTGGGGAGTGGCGAGTCCCAATTCTCTGCTTGTGTTGTGAGCTTTCTGAATATCAGCCTTCCTTGAGCACAGATTGGTGCAAGGAATACTAGGACGTCGTAAAGGCTATTTACTGTGGACAACACCCCTCTGCGAGTAAAGGGCTTCTGGCTGTCTGCAATCTGGAACATTATGGTGTCTGTGCGCATATTCCAGGCCAATCCAAGACTACATTGGACGGGCAGGTCATCAACGAAGAGGTCCCAAGTCTTCGACATCCTTGCTGCGGTCCTCGGGTGGGAAGGCACCAATGACGGCAGGTCGATTTGATGCAATTTCGTGTAGCCTGAGGTCGGAAGCTGCAAGCATCTTCTGTGCTCTCCCGAGAACACTGATGGCCTCTTCCTCAGTGTCGAAGGACTTTGGAGCGTCATCCACGTAGAACTCGTGGTCGATGAGTTCTTTTGCATCACTGCCGTAGTCTGCCTCTGCTTCTTTAGCTGCTCTTCGTAAACCGTGTATAGCCACAGCAGGGGAGGGACTGTTGCCAAAGAGGTGGACCCGCATCCTGTAGTCCACGAAGTCAGAGGTAAGGTCATTTTTCCTAAACCATAGGAAGCGGAGCAAGTCCCTGTGGCCTTCCTTCACCACAAAGCAGTGGAACATGTGTTCGATGTCAGCGGTGATGGCCACCCGATCCCTCCTGAACCTCATGTGTTCACCTAGCAGGCTGTTGTTAAGGTTAGGGCCTATGATCAGGACATGGTTGAGTGACACTCCTTCACATGGCGCGCTGGAGTCGAAGACCACACGGATCTTGCTTGGCTTTTTGGATGGTACACGCCGAACAGGGGCAGGTACCAGTACTCTTGTCCGTGTTGCAGAGGCAGTGCAACCTCTGCATGTTATCTGCTGAACATGTTCTCCGTGAACTCCAAGAAGTGGGTCTTCATCTGTGGTTGTTTCTCCAGTGTGCGAAACTGTGGGGAACTGACGTGATGTCCGCGCTTGTATCTTGACCCAAAGGATGTCCACTTCTCTTGTATGTTGTGTGGGAGTTTCTCAACGATTGGATTAACTCCTCTAGAGGTGTCCGGCAGGCCTGGGAGGTAGCCATCTTGCTTAGCGGCTTCCACCTCTGACAGCAGGTCTAGATCCAGGAGTCTCTGTGGATCTTTCATTGTGACTTTGTGGAAGCTTTCCAGCTTGCTAAAGAGAGCCTGTTTGACGGCCTCGAGTGAGGCAAATGTTTCATCGAGCCACTCCCATGCCATCGCCAGTCCAGTGGGTGGATCTCTGATGTTGACTGCTCTAATTCTTCTCACCTGTTCTGTTGAATCATTTCCTAACTACTCGCTTAGCAGGTGAAGTTATTCTCCATCAGTCAGGTTAGCGCTTTGGAACGAGGTTTTCCAGGCCCAGTAGTTCATTGGCTGGTCATCATATGTGGTGAGCCCTGAGGTCACCAGGCTGCTGTGGGCAAGGTATGTGGTGAGATCGTTGGTGATTTGAGAGTGGCCATATCTAGGTTCATGGGGTGTCCCGTGTACAGACCGATGAACAGGAAACGGTGACTGCTGATTGGTGCTCTGATCGCTAGGTTCATAGTGCGCCCTGTGTACAGACCGTTGAAAAGGAAATGGTGACTGTGTCCCACTATGCCGAGGAGTCTGAGTCATGTAATGAGGCGTAGTGTAGGCAGAAGCGGCAGCTTGTGTTTGGTAGATATTGTGTGGGTGAGATATTGTTGGCTTAACTTTATCTCTCTTCATTTTAGTTGGCAGTTCATATGCGCACATACTGGATTGCTCTGACATGTAGGCAGCAGTACACTGGTATTGTCTGTTTTGCAGGGCTAGACTGGAGGCTTCGGTGCGGACTTCCATATCTGACTCTAATAAACCAGCCTGCAATGTGTTTGCCTCTGCTAGGGCAGCATCCATTTCCTTTTCATCTTTAATGCGTCAAGAGTGGCTTGAATATGTGCCTGCTCAACCTTCAGTTCAATTTCCCTTTTTGAATGTGCTACTCTAGCCTGTGCTGCTTCGGCTTATGCTTTTGCTGTGGCAACTGCTAATTAAGCTTTTGCGATGGCAACTGCTAATTAAGCTTTTGCGCTACTTGATGAACGAGATGACCGTGAGCTCGTAGAGTGCTCATCTTCATTTCTTTTATTTGTGTTGTTAGGTCCTTCCATTATGCCTTAATGTTTTGATACCAGAATAGTTAAGCTGGCATGAATGCTGTCTGGGAGTCTGGGTGTTAGCCACTTAGCTCTTGGATGTGTAGCTCTGCTGGAAGGCTGTCCTCCTCTCCACTGCTAGCTGTGTTGCCGTCTTTTCACCGTGTAGGTCTTGCTAGCTATTTGGTGCTAGCTACATCCCACCCGATAAACACTTCCAAAAAAAAGATGACACACGGAGATTCTCTTCCATCAACTTTAGTTGGAAACTTGTGAAACTGTAACACAATCCAGACACTGTATCAGAAATGCATGCAACATTACAGCTAGCAACAGAAATGCGACATCACGGCTAACATAAGAATATAGAGCTAACGGAGCTAGTCTGGTCTAACTTAGCTACATATCAATTCGGCTAAGTATATCAATATACTTGTTAACATACAAACTGTACTCACAGACGTTGCTTTAGCTGGCAGGAAAATAAATAAAAAAAATAAAAAAACAGTGTTGAAGAAATGCAGAACTGACGACTGCTAGAGCCAAGGGCACCAACATGACGTCACACTGGAGTAGGTAGCCGCGCGGGCGTCAATTTAAACAATAACCAACCATGGCTATATACTATCACAAGAGGGCGCTATGACATGCGATAAACATACAGCTAAACTCATGAGGCAGAACAGCGCACTCGCCTGGAAATTTGCCTATGCCTTGAAATACATCTGCGTACTCCTCCAGTATGCTCTGTGAGCCAATGTGTGTTCCCTCATTTTCCTCATTCACAGCCATCACTATTTTGACTAAGTTTAGATCACGACATGATCTCATTGCTAGGACCGGCGGGGCATTGGTGTCGACAATGTAGAAATCTAGCAACGTTGAGCTGTCCTTGTATCGATATTTTAACTGGCATGTGCCTGTCACGCTCAGTGCTCTTCCCCCGTATTCAGTGAGCCTATGTGCTGCTGGTTTCAGTGCAATGTTCTTGAACAGTGTGTGAAATAGGTTTGCTGGAATGGTGTTGGCCTGTGCCCCAGTGTCCAATTTGAATTTTTGTGGAGGTGAGCCAATTCCTACCTCTACATAAGCCTGCCCATTGCTTTTGCCATTGTTCTATATTGTGATGCTGTCTAGTTCTGTCTGCTCTTCGTCGGTGTTCTCTCCGACAGTGTGCACTGTACTGCGGTAAGGTTTTGTCTGTGGTGGGAATTCTGATTTGCATGCTTTTGCAAAATGATTGAATTTTTGGCATGTAATGCATTGTTTCCCCTTGGCTGGGCATACAACTTTGGCACTATGTTGCCCTCCACAGTGGCTACATGCTCTGTTTGCTGTGATGCTTTCTCTTTGCTTTGTAGCTTTTTGTGCTGTTTCTAGTCTGTATGATTTCCTGCTTACAGTATGCACAGTGTCATGGCCGCTCTGGTCTTTGCTATGGCCCATAGTCTTTAGCTGTTGCTGTGCTAGCTCATGTGAACATTAAATGTCTATGGCCCTTTCCAGCGTGAGCTCTGCACCCTGGCTGAGTAGTTGTTCTCGCACGCGGGGTGAGTTCGTGGCGAACACAATGCGGTCCCGGACCGTTTCCTCGCTGTTCGGGTAGCCGCAGTCTTTTCCCAACAGTTTTAGTTCTGTTACAACTTGCTCGAACGATTCGCGCTCACCCTGCATTTTTTTTCATGAAATTTATACCTGGCATAAATGGGGTTAGCCTTTGGTGTGATATACTCTGTGTACTTATCGTAACACGGGTTAAGCTTCCTGGCTTCTTCTCCCGTGAGCGTCCAGGTGTTGTGCACACCACGTCCGTTTTCCTCGATCCATAACAGGAGGTAACTGCACTGCTCCTCCTCGTCCTTATCGCGCAGGGGGCCTGTGAACAGCAAGTCGGTGTGCTGCCGGAATCGTCTCCATGCTTCGGGTAAATTCGCCGAATCCCAGTCCATCCGTGGAGCTGGAACGCCACAAGAGTCAGTTTTCTCGGCGAAGTGTGGGTAGTCAAACCTCTACTCTGGCACCATGTAGTATTTGCCCTGTGGCACAATTATAAACTTAAAATAATAAATGCATTTTCCGGCTCAGCGCTGTGTTAATTCATTCCACCATCTTGGATCACATACAAGAGTGCTCCAATATCGCGGGACTTGCCGAAGTCACTATTCTATGGCAAGCTGTAAGGTACAGAGGTCATGCTGAATAGCACATCAGAATGTTACAATGGTCAGTATCTCAAGGCGCAGCCAAGGTGAGGTGTGTGTCCGTTTTGGGAACCTCAGAATTGCATCTCTGCTCTTCGTAGATGATGTGGTTTTGTTGGCTTCATCAGAACGCGACCTCCAGCGCGCACTGGGGCAGTTTGCAGCTGAGTGTGAAATGGCCGGGATGAGAGTCAGCACCTCCAAGTCTGAGGCCGTGGTTCTCTACCGGAAAATGGTGGATTGCTCCCTCTGGGTTGGGGATGACTTGTTGCCTCAAGCGAAGGAGTTCAAGTTTCTCAGGGGTCTTTTTCACGAGTGAGGGTAGGACGGAGTTGGAGATGGACAGGCGGATTGGTGCAGCATCAGTAGTAATGCGGATGGTGTACTGGACCATTGTGGTGAAAACGGAGCTGAGCCGGGAGGCAAAGCTCTCAATTTACCGGTCAATCTTCATTCCAACCCTCACCTATGGTCATGAGCTTTGGGCAGTGACCGAAAGAGTGAGATCGTGGATACAAGCGGCTGAAATAAGTTTCCTACGTAGGGTGTCTGGGCTCAGCCTTAGAGACAGGGTGAGGAGCTTGGACATCCGGAGGGAGCTTGGAGTAGAGCCGCTGGTCCTTCACGTCGAAAGGAGCCAGTTGAGGTGGTTCGGGCATCTGATTAGGATTCCTCCTGGGCGCCTTCCTTTGGGGGTTTACCGGGCACGGCCAACTGGGCGGAGACCCCGGAGTAGACCCATAACTCGCTGGAGGGACTATATGTCCAATCTGGCCTGGGAACGCCTTGGGATCCCTCAGGAGGAGCTGGAGGGACGTCTGGAGTGCCATACTTAGCTTGCTGCCACTGCAACTCTACCCCAGAGAAGAGATTGAAGATGAATGGATGAATGAATGAATGACCCACACTTGTTCAGTCCGAATGACATCCCGATGTCGTCGCTGTAGATCCTTTTGAGGTGGATCGGTGAGTCGATGTCTCACTCATTCCTAACATATAGCTTTTTGTCATCTATACTTAGCACAAAAAGTAAGGAAATTTGTGTTTGGTAGATTATTTCTTTGTCGTTGAAGGCACCCAGGAGGCATCCTAATCAGATGCTCGAACCACCTCAACTGGCTCCCTTCGACGCGAAGGAGCAGCGGCTCTACTCCAATCTCCCTCCAGATGTCCAAGCTCCTCACCCTATCTCTAAGGATGTTGAATATGGAGCTGCAAGGAAAGAGGAAAAGAGGAAGGCCAAAGAGGAGGTTTATGGCTGTGGTGAGGGAGGACATGCAGGTGGCTGGTGTGACAGAGGAAGACGCAGAAGACAGGAAGAAATGGAAACGGATGATCCGCTGTGGCGACCCCTAACGGGAGCAGCCGAAAGTAGTAGTAGTAGTATATTATTTCTTTGTTGTAACAATGCTTCTTGGCAATAAATCTTATACCGTTGGAAAGCCTGTTTATTTCCCTTTTAAATGGTGCCACATGTGTAAGGAACATGCATTTGTGGGATGAGCAGCAGAGCTGAGTATGTGGGTTGCGCCCATGAAAAATTTGCCAAATCTTTTCTGCAAATGCCAAACAGCTTATTTTGCTGTTGCTATTGACTCTTGTTTTGAGCTTCTGGTATCCCAGGTGCTGACAATCAGGTGCCTGATATAAGATTTATTGCCAAGAAGCATTGTTACAACAAAGACATAATCTACCAAACACACATTTCCTTACTTTTTGTGCTAAGTGTCACAACCCCTCTCCCTTGACGCCTGCTCACTCCTCCTCCTCCTTCACTCTGGCACACCTGTCCATGGTTTCAATCAACACACCTGCTGGCCATCAAGCAATCACCCTCACCTTTAAGGGCCCTTTCACACTTATGTTGTTTAGTCCGGACTTTCAGACTTTCCAGAAAAGTCCGAACCAGATTGCCAGGTGTGAAACCTCTTGGACCAGGGTACAGGGATCAAAGACTCGGTCTTTGGTCCAAGCTCAGGAGGTAGTCTCGGTTCAGACCAAGGTTCATGAATGTCTAATGTGAAATCAAAGGTTCAGACTTTCGGATCAATCATAGGAAGTGATAAAACAAACACAAACAGTAACACCTAGCAACAGCGAGCGCGCCTGGCAACAACGAGCGCACCTGGCGGCAACAACGAGCCAAAAGTTCAAGTCAAGGTCTGCTGGTATGAAAGCAAAAGTCCTGAACCTAATGACTATAAAATAACAGATGTGAAAGCACCAGAACCAGACTCTGGTTCAGACCTTGGTTTGGACTTTCAAGTATGAAAGGGACCTAAGAAGCCTCCACTATGGACCAGTCTTCGCTGGAACGTAGCCATTCATGGGTTGTTGCCTAAAGGTTATTGCACATCCAGTCATAGCCTGCATTCTCTGAGGTTCAGTTTTTGCCTGCCTGTCTGATTTTTTGCTCTCTGCTCTCCGGGACTTCAGCCTGCCAGTCTCCCTGCCACTGAGCCAACTCCTGCTCTACTCCTGGGATCTGCCACTTCTATAAAGACTTGATTTCTTCCTTATGTAACCCACATGATTACATGTACCCTGTGACGTATGTAAGTTCTACGAGTAGCCTCTAGGAGGCACACGAGCTACAGAGTTTAAACCATGCAAACAACCGTCGACAATAGAGAAGAGAAATACGGATATTTAGAAATACGGACAACTTTGACTATGGATACCTGAATTATTGATATTTGAACTACGGATATTTGAGCTACAGGACATTTGAACTACGACAAAAAAGATCCCTCCCACGAAGCTTCCTTGACAGATGATCTCCCGTTGAAGGAAGAAGGAAGACTCTTTTCTCTTGTGTTTTGTACGCTGCTGGAATCCTGACTGGTTTTTTAGTACCCCGAACAACCCCCCTTGCTACACCCTTTTGGAACCCTTGGATACCCCCTTTGGATTGCCCCCATCATCGCCCTGGATTTGGATTCATCATCATCACCTCTACATTAACTTGCCCCTGTGATTGTGGTAGGATCTGGACATTGCACCTTGCACAGATTGGAAGACTGAATCATTCCCCCTTTTCTTTTCTTTATTATTTTCTTTGAGTGCACTCATACTTTATTTTGGATTATTTTCTTTAATTTGTTAGTGTAGAATATGGCTGCATAAGTAATATATTAGAAGGGTATAAAATAGAATATAGATAGATATAGACAATAAATAGAATATTAGGAAGAACTTTTAAAAGTATAATAGAGTAAAATATATATATATATAACACATCTAATTTAGTATTGATATTGAAATAACTTTACTTTGAACTGTTGAAATAAATTGTTTTTTTATTGTAAACTATACCCACGAGTGTGTGTGTTGTCTTTGGGGTGAGTACTAGAATCCGGTCTAGAAAAAAACCTACACCAATCTCCACTGAACTTAGACATTAGACTGTAAACTGTCCCTGCGCAAGCATAGGCCCATTCCCCTGTCGTGCAGGTTACAGAAAGTTGGCGAGCCAGCCAGGAGATTGGTTAATTAGCATTTCAGGCCATATACTACCCCACTGACCACACCTCTCTATAAAATACTTGATTATATATTTTTTTATTTTGAAAATAACACAGTCAATGTGGATCTTTGCAATCAGTATAAAGTCCATGGACAAAACTGCTTATTAGTTGAAGGTGTCAATGAAATGAGCTCTGCCGAAACGATAATAAGCTTCTTCGAACAACATGGGAAGATCTCATCCTGCATCAGAGTTGTGGATGAGCCCAACCAACCTAATGGTAGGGTAATAATAGAATTTGAGTGTGAAAAGTCAATCACCAGGATAACCCCAGATACCCTTGGCCTTATACCTAGCCCTGTTGATCCAACTACTCTATGGAATGTCAGAACAATTAGACAAATATGTCAAGAGGAAATAGGCAAAGACTTAGCCCAGCAATATCTCGAAGAACTCAGCGCTATTGGTGGTAGTGCCATGTCAGGCTATGCCTCCATCTTAGAAAATGAACTGAGGCGCATTCGGTCTACAGCATCACAGAAAACTGACAACACGTCTTTACCAGAACACAGCCCTATGCAAGATACTAAGCCTAGCATTGATGTTGAGCACACGCCTAGCATGACCCAAGAATGTAACAGATGGCCATCTATATCTGACATTCACCGTGCTCCAACCACACACTCATCCATGCGTAATTCAATGAGCCTTGAAGAAGACATCATTAATCCCCTTAGCATCCAGAACGTAGTAGTAGAACATGTTATTAAGAATGAGTCAACACAACCATACAGTAGCCCAAGTAAAATTCGAACCTTCTCAGGTAGGCTTCCAAAGCCAAATGGGGAAGTAGATTATGAAGCTTGGAGAACTCAAGTTGAGCTGCTTCTAAGTGACACCTATGTCACCGATTCACAAAAAATCAGAAAGGTTCTAGAGAGTTTGGTTGGTCCAGCTTCTGACATGGTGAAACCACTTGGTGTCAATGCAAACCCTGTTGCGTACGTAAACCACATCGAATCAGCCTTTGGAGTCGTAGAAGATGGAGAAGAGCTTTTTGCTGCATTCTTGAGTGCAAACCAGAATTCTGGAGAGAAGCCATCTGATTATTTATTCAGACTTCAGACCCTCCTCACTAAAGTCATCTCTAGAGGGGGAGCTTCACTGGTAGATTCAGAAAAACACTTAATAAGACAGTTCTGCAGAGGATGCTGGGACCACTCGTTGATTTTAGGTCTTCAGCTTGAACAGAAAAAAAATAGCCCACCCTCATTTCCTGAATTGCTTCATCAGCTTAGGACAGAAGAAGGCCGTCGTTCAGCTAAACTAGATAGGATGAAGAAACATCTAGGGAGCTCAAAAGCTTCAGTGCATGCCCACACTGTTTATGGAATCGAAGCCCCAGCCGAAAACAAAAATGAAGACACACAGATACTCCGCAATGAGGTAGCTGAGTTAAAGAAACAAATTGCAACCCTGTCCATCAAGGAAGAACCACAGCCAAACAAAACTCAGATTGAAACCAGCTGCATGGTCACGAATGCCTCCACACCTCGAATTTACACGCCTCGTTTTCCCAAGCCATGGTTCTGCTTTAAATGTGGTGGAGATGGTCACATTGCTGCCCACTGTGTGAGTGCCCCCAACCCCGTTCTTGTCCATCAAAAGAACACCGAGCTGAGACAAAAACGTGAAGCTCACAGGAATACGCATACCTTCACCTCCATGCCTTTAAACTAGTAGCAGCTCCTGTTTCGGGATGTTCAGGAGCTAAGTACCAGCATAAGAGTCCCAAACCCATTAATGATATTATGAATAGAACCCAGACAAGAAAAAATAGATACAGACAAAGATACCAAAATAGCCAATCCCTTCCCTGTGAACTTGTAGGGCCACGCTGCACTGCATCTGTCTCCATTGAAGGAATAGAATGTGAATCAATCCTTGACACCGGTTCCCAAGTAACAACCATTTCAGAGACATTCTACTTGAACCACTTATCGTTCCTCCCCATCCAGCCCATTCAGACTCTTTTCCAGATAGAAGGTGCAGGTGGCCAACATGTTCCTTACCAGGGTTATATCCAAGCCCTCATCTCCTTCCCCAGCAGCATCACTGGCGTAGCTGAACAGGTCTCTTCATTAGTTCTCATTGTGCCAAATTGCCATTTTAACACTCAGATTCCCCTATTGATTGGAACCAATGTCCTTGACAGATTATATGAAGGTGGCATAGAAAAGCATGGAAGACAATTCTTACAAAGGCCCAATATCAATAGTGACTGTATCTTGCTGTTCCAGCATGTTGCCCTAAGTCATCAGGAAGAGATTTCCGCCAATCATGTTAAGTTGCATGGCCGCCATCCTGTCACCATTCCACCAGGAAGAAAAGTGTCTGTCTTTGGAGATGTCAGAGTGAAGAAACATTTCCCACGTTCCCTTTTCGTGGTCGAATCCCCTGAGACCGTTTCCTTACCTGGTGGAGTGTTCGTTGAAAATTCCTTGATAGAAACTCCACTTCGATCTTTAAACAAGATTCCTGTCATTCTCAGAAATGTGACTGATCGTAGTGTCACACTGCATCCAAGGCAGGTGATAGCTGAAATGATGGTAGCACAGTATGTGATGCCGTCTGAATCCCAAAATATGACTGTGCCTGACATCCCTCAGTCTCAGAGTAACACCACCAACTTTGATTTGGAAGATTCCCCCATTCCAGAAGAGTGGAAAAAACGGATCACACACCAGCTGAACAGCATGCCAGAGGTGTTTGCTGTTGATGACTTGTCTCATGGTCATACGACTGCAGTAAAACATCGCATCCGACTCCAGGATGAGGCCCCTTTTAGAGAGCGACCCAGACCCATTCATCCCTCTGACAGAGAAGCTGTCAAACAACATCTAAGAGAGCTGCTAGACGCTGGAATTATTCGCGAGTCAGAGTCTCCATTTGCTTCCCCCATTGTCGTTGTCAAGAAGAAGAATGGTGCAATAAGACTCTGCATAGATTTCAGGAAGCTGAACATGAGAACGATCAAAGATGCCTATGCTCTCCCCAACATCGAAGACACCTTCTCTGCTCTTAGTGGAGCCAAATGGTTTTCTGTCATGGATCTGAAGTCAGGGTACTATCAAGTAGAAGTTGCAGAGGAAGATAAGCACAAGACCGCTTTTGTCTGCCCTCTAGGCTTCTATGAGTTTAATCGTATGCCCCAAGGTGTGACAAATGCACCAAGCACCTTTCAGAGACTGATGGAGAAATGTGTTGGAGACCTGCATCTCAATGAAGTACTAGTATTTCTGGATGACCTGATTGTCTTCTCTGACACACTAGAAGAGCACGAGGCCAGATTGATGAAAGTGTTGAACCGGCTCAAAGACTATGGCCTAAAGTTGTCCCCTGAAAAATGCCATTTTTTCCAGACTTCTGTTAAATACCTTGGCCATGTTGTAGATGCCAATGGAGTCCACACAGATCCAAGCAAAGTCTCTGCTTTGAGAGAATGGCCTCAACCCACCAACAGAAAAGACCTCAAATGCTTCCTAGGATTTGCTGGATATTACCGACGTTTTGTGGAAGGGTACTCTAAAATAGCAAAGCCATTGAATGCTCTAACTGCTGGCTATGTTGCTCCAAGGAAAAGAGGGAAGATTTACAAGAAGGACAGGGTCAAGACTTCCATCAATCCCACCTTACCTTTTGGAAATGAGTGGACTGAAGAGTGTGACGTTGCTTTTAGAACTCTCATAGATAAACTGACTTCGGCCCCTGTTCTTGCCTTCGCCAATCCCAATCTTCCTTACGTCCTGCATACTGATGCCAGCCGCGATGGTCTCGGTGCTGCGCTCTATCAGGAACACGATGGGAAGCTGAGGGTTGTAGCTTATGCCAGCAGAGGACTATCCAGAAGTGAACAAAACTATCCTGCCCACAAGCAAGAGTACCTCGCCTTGAAATGGGCCATCTGTGAGAAATTCCATGATTACCTCTATGGAACAGAATTTCAGGTTTTAACAGACAATAACCCCCTAACTTATGTGTTGACCACAGCAAAGCTTGATGCAGCAGGACATCGCTGGTTAGCCGCTCTATCAACCTACAGATTCACCATAAAGTATAGGGCTGGGATCAGCAATCAAGGCACCGATGGGTTGTCCAGAAGACCTCAGAGTCCGTCAGAAGAAGATGAGGAGTTCAAGCAGGAGAAAGCGAGGATAGAAGAGCTGAAGCAAAGGATTCTGGATGGAGAAAGCAAAACTGTTTCTGGTGACATGCTGTCTGCTTTATGTCAACGCCACTCTGTGACCACTTTGGCTGACTATTTGCAGCCAGAACTCCCCATTCTTGCTGAATCCTTAGCTTTAGATGTTTCTGCCATCCCTGATGACTTTGTGTTCTCTGGACAAGGCACCCTCCCTGGAATGACTCACAATGACTGGTATCAGTCTCAAAGACAGGATCCATCTATCAGACGTGTGATCAGTTTCATTCAAGGAAACCGAAAACCCACTTTTCAAGAGATGTCCTCTGAACTGTCAGAAGTCAAGCTGCTCCTTAGAGAATGGAATAGACTAGAGCTTATAGATGGAGTACTGTTCAGGAAATGTCTTGATCGTGGGAATCAGATCTATCAGCTGGTGCTGCCTAGTAGCCACAGAGAAAGAGCATTGCAAGGCCTTTATGATGAAGTCGGTCATCTTGGCGCTCAGTGTGTCCTTCATCTTGTTCGTTCCAGATTTTTCTGGCCAAAGATGTTTCAGTCTGTTGAACAGAAGTGTAGGACTTGTGAAAGATGCGTGAGGCGGAAAGCCAATTCCCAGCATGCTGCTCATATGGAGAATATACAGACCAGTTATCCCCTTGAACTGGTGTGTATGGATTACCTCTGTATTGAGCCTGATAGTAAGGACACTAGAAACATCCTCGTCATCACGGATCACTTCACCAAGTTTGCCGTTGCCATCCCCACGAAAGACCAAAAGGCGAATACGGTTGCCAAAACACTGTGGGAAAACTTCATTGTACAGTATGGTTTTCCAAGTCGCCTTCTCAGTGACCAGGGGAGAGATTTTGAATCCCACACCATCAAGGAGTTGTGCTGTCTGATTGGAACCGAAAAGATCAGAACCACGCCATACCATCCACGTGGAAACCCTGTCGAGAGATTTAACAGGACCCTTCTCAGCATGCTCGGGACACTAGAAGACAAGGATAAATATCATTGGAGGGACTTTGTCAAACCGCTAGTCCATGCATACAATTGCACGAAAAATGACACCACAGGCTACTCTCCATATGAATTGTTGTTTGGTAGACAGCCAAGACTACCCATTGATCTGGTTCTAGGCCTTACACCAGACCAAATTGGATTCAAGTCGCATTCAGAGTATGTTAAACATCTTCGACAGCGCCTCCAAGACAGCTATGCACTTGCTTCTGAAAGCTCTAAGAAGATGGGAGAGAAGAATAAAGCCAGGTTTGATAAAAAGATCAGAGCCGCAGAACTTGTTCCCGGAGATAGAGTCCTGGTGAAGAATGTCAATTTAAGAGGAAAACATAAACTTGCGGACAGATGGGAAAAGGAAGTCCATACTGTGGTGAAGAGGATGGGAGATGGCCCGGTGTATGTCGTCAAGCAAGAACAGGGTGAAGGTCCACACCGTACCCTTCACAGAGACCTTCTTCTGCCCTGCGGCTTTCTACCTGTTACAGATAAAGTCTCAGAACCTGAAACAAACTTACCAACAAGGAGGCTGAGACGCAGGGAAGCAGTCTCGCAGCAGACCAGGCACGACAATATTGTTGACCCAGATATGCCCAGCAGTGACGAGGATGAGGATTGCTATCCACAGATCTCCACAAGGTTTCCCCAAAGCATTAGGACAACCACACAGGCCACCCCTCTAGCACGTGCCACGGAACTGTTGAACCCAGTCGGGTTGAATCCAAGTCCGTCGGAGTTCTCCCAATCTGATAGTCCACTTCTTAGTGAAGTACCCCATACCCCTGAGTCTGTTCACAATCAGTTACTTGAAAAGAAACCAATTGGGCGTGAGACAGAAGTAGTCACAGATGAATTCTCTCAACCTGTTCGAAGACACTTACCTGAGGGAGACCCCGCATCATCTACTACTGTTGTACCTCAATTTGGACCTATTGAAGGACGTTCACCTGAAAACAACCCACTTGAACCCGAGAGTGCACCGCCCACTGGTGTGACAGGCCAGGCTGACCTGTCTGACGGAAACCCGTCTGAGAGCGAACCGATCAGAAGATCTATCAGAGAAAGACATCCCCCTGAGAGACTCTGTTATGGTGAACTAGGAAGACCTTTAGTCCTAGCCATGGCCTCATTTTTCGAAAGTTTGGGCAGAAATGTCCCTGATTCTTCTAGAGTGCCCTCTGCAAGACCATACAGTGTTTAGACGCATGCAGAGACTGATGCGGTTTAGAGGGGGAGAATGTAACCCACATGATTACATGTACCCTGTGACGTATGTAAGTTCCACGAGTAGCCTCTAGGAGGCACACGAGCTACAGAGTTTAAACCATGCAAACAACCGTCGACAATAGAGAAGAGAAATACGGATATTTAGAAATACGGACAACTTTGACTATGGATACCTGAATTATTGATATTTGAACTACGGATATTTGAGCTACAGGACATTTGAACTACGACAAAAAAGATCCCTCCCACGAAGCTTCCTTGACAGATGATCTCCCGTTGAAGGAAGAAGGAAGACTCTTTTCTCTTGTGTTTTGTACGCTGCTGGAATCCTGACTGGTTTTTTAGTACCCCGAACAACCCCCCTTGCTACACCCTTTTGGAACCCTTGGATACCCCCTTTGGATTGCCCCCATCATCGCCCTGGATTTGGATTCATCATCATCGCCTCTACATTAACTTGCCCCTGTGATTGTGGTAGGATCTGGACATTGCACCTTGCACAGATTGGAAGACTGAATCATTCCCCCTTTTCTTTTCATTATTATTTTCTTTGAGTGCACTCATACTTTATTTTGGATTATTTTCTTTAATTTGTTAGTGTAGAATATGGCTGCATAAGTAATATATTAGAAGGGTATAAAATAGAATATAGATAGATATAGACAATAAATAGAATATTAGGAAGAACTTTTAAAAAGTATAATAGAGTAATATATATATATATATATATATATATATATATATATATATATATATATATATATATATATATATATATATACACATATATATACATATATATATATATATAACACATCTAATTTAGTATTGATATTGAAATGACTTTACTTTGAACTGTTGAAATAAATTGGTTTTTTTATTGTAAACTATACCCACGAGTGTGTGTGTTGTCTTTGGGGTGAGTACTAGAATCCGGTCTAGAAAAAAACCTACACCAATCTCCACTGAACTTAGACATTAGACTGTAAACTGTCCCTGCGCAAGCATAGGCCCATTCCCCTGTCGTGCAGGTTACACTTACTTGGTTGTCCAGTCTGCTTTTGGGTCTTTCCAGATACGTGACACTAAGTTTATAAATAGGAGGTGGCTGATGGTAACTCCACTTCCGAACCTGTATCCATATCCACTTTTTGTGATGATCTGACTGAGGGGGTTTAGGCCTATGCAGAACAGCAGTGCGGATAGTGCATCATCTTGGTATATGCCACATTTGATGGTTACCTGTGTGATTGTATTTGAGTTGGCCTCTAGTGTTGTTTTTCCACTGCCGTATTGAATTCACGTGTGTGTGTTGGCATTGTGGTGGCCTGGCAGCCTGTCCAGGTTGTCTCCCCGCCTGCCGCCCAATGACTGTTTGGATAGGCTCCAGCAGCTCCGCGAACCTGAGAGCAGGATAAGCGGTTCAGATAATGGATGGATGGATAGATGGAAGGAAGGAAGGATGGATGGATGTGTGTGTGTGTGTGTGTGTGTGTGTGTGTGTGTGTGTGTGTGTGTGTGTGTGTATAATATACAGTGGGGAAAATAAATATTTGACCCCTTGCTGATTTTGTAGGTTTGCCCACTTACAAAGAATGCAACAGTCTATAATTTTAATCATATGTACATTTTAACAGTGAGAGACGGAATCCCAAAGAAAATTCCAGAAAATCACATCATATGAATTTATAAAAATTAATAACCACCTGATTTAGAAAAATAAGAATCTGATCCCCCACCAAACAGCAAGTATTCTGGCTCCCACAAACCAGTTAGTTTTTCTTTAAGATGCACCCCCAATCCCAACTAATTACCCACATAAAATAAACCTGCATCACCTTGTTACCTGTATAAAAGACACCTGTCCACACCCAATCAATCAGATTTCAACATCTCCACCATGGGCAAGACCAAAGAGCTGGCACATATACAGGCCTGTCTGAAGTTCGCCAATGAACACTTGGATGACTCAGAAGAGGCCTGGAAGAAGGTGATGTGGTCGGATGAGACCAAAATAGAACTTTTCGGGCTCAACTCAACTCGCCGTGTTTGGAGGGTGAAGAACACGGAGTACAACCCAAAGAACACCATCCCCACCGTCAAGCATGGGGATGGCAACATCATGCTTCGGGGGTGATTTTCAGCCAAGGGGACAGGACAACTCCATCGCATTGAGGGGAGGATGGACGGGGCCATGTACCGTGGAATTCTGGACCAACACCTCCTTCCCTCAGTGAGAGCGCTGAAGATGGGTCGTGGATGGGTGTTCCAACACGACAACGACCCAAAGCACACCGCCAAAGCAACCGAAGAGTGGCTGAAGAAGAAGCACATCACGGTTCTGGAATGGCCTAGCCAGTCTCCAGACCTGAATCCAATCGAAAATCTTTGGAGGGAGCTTAAAATTCGGGTTGCCAGGTGACAGCCTCGAAACCTGAACGATTTGGAGGCTGTCTGCAGGGAGGAGTGGGCCAACATCCCTGCTGAAATGTGCACAAACCTTGTCAGAAACTATAAAAACCGTTTGACATCTGTGCTGGACAATAATGGCTTTTCTTCTAAATATTAACATAATGTTTGTCCAGGGGTTCAAATATTTATTTTGGACCACAAATATGCAAATAAATTCATAAAATTCATACAATGTCTTATTCCACTTTTTTTGGTCATATTCTGTCTTTCACTGTTAAAATGAACCTACGCTTAACATTATAGACTGTTGCACTCTTTGTAAGTGGGCAAACTTACAAAATCAGCAGGGGCCCAAATAATTATTTTCCCCACTGTATAATCCAGTTAGTCAAGTATATTCTTTATGAGACAATACAACCCTATCTCATACCAGACGCATAGAAGCCAGCTGATGATTGCTTATGGCTTGAAACAGGCTTGTGCTGTCTCATAAAGAATTTACTTGACTACTTGACTAACTGGATTATATATATATATATATATATATATATATATGTAGAGCCGAAGGAACGGAGAAGACCGTAGGTTCACACTTTAGCCATGTAGGCAACTTTCTTTAATCCACGGTAAATCAGAGAGACAACCAAACCACAGCTCGACTGAGCGGAGGTGGCAAGAATAACCAGAAAACTGGCTGGACAACCATAACTTAACCCTGCGTTAACCTGCCAGGGCAACCATGACTTAACCCTTAGTTCCTGGGTTGAATTCTGTCCCCAATACGTGTCCACCACATGAGCCCCCCCAGAATTCGCCCTAGTAATCGAAGTCAGGCAGGCGCGGGGGGACGACAGGCCGTCCGCGGCGGCTCCAGATAACAGGGGCCGGAGTGTCTCTGGGAGGCATTGACGCGGGCCTGTGGAGGTCGGCCTGAGGAGCAGAAGAGGCAGCTCGGGCCTCCATGGGGGGAGGAGGCGGAGCCGGGGGACGACCGCGACGAGGAGGTTGGGCTAACTCCAACGGCTGCGTCAAGTCCAGGTGTGCGGGTTTAACTCGGTCCACTGAAACATGCTCGGCCGTGCCCCCAAAATCCACCACCAGGTGCTTAGTTCCCCGTTCCAGGACGCGGAAGGGGCCGTCATAAGGGGGTTGCAGAGGGGGGCGGTGTGCGTCGTGACGGATGAACACGTAGTCCGCTGACTGCAGACCTGGGGGCACCTGGGACACCGGAGCGCCGTGTTGGGCGGTAGGGACGGGTGTGAAAGCTCTGACCCCGTCCAGCAAGGAGGCTCGTTGGTCCACAGCTGACCAGGGACGCGTTGCATTGGGCATGAAATCGCCTGGGACTCGCAGCGGCGTGCCGTACACCAGCTCCGCAGAGGAGGCTTGTAGGTCTTCCTTCGGGGCGGTCCGCAGGCCCAGCATGACCCATGGGAGCTTGTCGACCCAGTTGCAGTCCTTGAGAGTAGCCAGAAGCGCAGCCTTCATGGACCGGTGGAAGCGCTCACATAGGCCGTTCGCCTGAGGGTGGTAGGCGGTAGTGCGATGAAGCTTGACGCCCAGAGCCTCACCCACAGCATTCCATAGCTCTGAGGTAAACTGTGGCCCGCGGTCAGATGAAAGGTCGGAAGGCGTACCGAAACGTGAGACCCACGACCCAATAAAAGCCCGGGCCACATCAGCAGACGTCGTGGATGCCAGGGGAACAGCTTCAGGCCAGCGCGTAGTCCTGTCCACCACAGTGAAGAGGTAGGTGAACCCATGGGAGGGGGGTAGGGGACCAACCAGGTCGACGTGGACATGGTCAAATCGTCTCTCCGGCACTGCGAAGCGTTCCAGGGGCACCTTAATGTGGCGGTGTATCTTAGCCCGCTGACAGGCAACACACGAGTCGGCCCACGCTTTCACGTCTCTCTTAAGTCCCTCCCACACAAACTTAGCAGAGGTCAGGCGCACGGATGGCTTACCGCCTGGATGAGAGAGGCCGTGGACAGCTTCAAATACGGGGCGTCTCCAGCTGTGCGGGACGATGGGCCTGGGCTGTCCTGTGGAGACGTCACACAGGAGGGTGACACCTGTGTCGCTGAAAGGAACGTCCTGCAGGCGGAGCCCCGTGTCGGAGGCCCGGAGACGGAGGATGGTCGGGTCCGTGGCCTGGTCAGCAGCCATCTGTGCATAGTCAAGGCCTAGGTGGACCGCTCCAATCACTGCCCTAGAGAGGCAGTCAGCTACCTGGTTAGACTTACCAGCGACGTGCTGGATGTCGGTAGTGAATTCCGAAATGTAGGAGAGTTGTCGCTGCTGGCGAGCGGACCATGGCTTGGCCGTCTTGGACATGGCAAACGTGAGGGGCTTGTGGTCCACGTACGCAGTAAACTCGCGGCCCTCTAGCAGGAAACGGAAATGCCGGACGGCGAGCCAGAGACCGAGGAGTTCCCTGTCAAAAGTACTATACTTGCGCTCTCGGGGTGTAAGCTGGCGACTGAAAAAGGCCAAAGGCTGCCAAGCCCCCCCCACCCACTGTTCGTGAACCGCACCAACAGCATAGTCCGATGCATCCGTGGTTATGGAAATAGGCGCTGTAGGTGAAGGATGCGCTAGCAGGGTAGCCTGGGAGAGCGCAGCTTTAGTCTCGGTGAACGCACGGTCCCGCTCTGCTGTCCAGTCGACCGCCTGGTTGGGGGACATGCCTTTCAGCGCCTCGTACAGTGGCCGGATGATAAAGGCGGCTCGAGGAATGAAGCGGTGGTAGAATGTCACCATCCCGATGAACTCCCTGAGCGCACGAGCTGTTTGGGGGCGCGGAAAGGCCGCCACCGCTTCCACCTTTGAGGGCAGGGGGACTGCCCCGTCCCCAGTGATGCGGTGCCCGAGGAAATCAATGGCTGTCAGCCCGAACCGGCACTTCGCCGGGTTGACGATCAGCCCATGCTGGCTGAGGCGTTTGAAGAGGGCATGAAGATGGGACAGGTGTTCTTCCTCAGAGGCGCTGGCGATGAGTATGTCGTCCAAATAGACGAAGATGAAAGGAAGGCCACGGAGCACTGAATCCATCAGCCGCTGAAAGGACTGGGCCACGTTTTTGAGTCCAAATGGCATTCGCAGGAATTCAAATAGGCCGAATGGGGTAGTCACCGCTGTCTTGGGGATGTCTGAGGGGTGCACGGGAACTTGATGATAACCACGGACCAGGTCGACTTTTGAGAAGACGCATTTGCCAGACAGGTTTGCAGAAAAGTCTTGGATATGCGGGACAGGATAGCGGTCGGGCGTGGTGGCGTCATTTAGTCGGCGGTAGTCCCCGCATGGGCGCCAACCTCCATCAGGCTTAGCGACGATGTGGAGTGGGGACGCCCACGGGCTGTCAGAGCGGCGGATGATCCCCATGCGTTCCAGGTGCTCGAACTCAGACTTGGCAATGGCGAGTTTGGCGGGGTCGAGACGCCTGGCTCTGGCGTAGACCGGGGGCCCCTTCGTAGCAATGTGATGCTCCACCCCATGCTTAGCGGTGGGTGCAGAGAAGGTAGGCTGGGTGAGGTCAGGGAACTCAGCGAGGAGGCGGTTGAACTTGTCTGCCTCTGAGAGAGAGTTGGCTAGACCTGCATAGGCCGCTTCCCTCCGCGTACATGTGAAGGAGGAGAAGGTTAAGGCATCGACCAGACGGCTGTTCTGAATGTCCACTAGCAAACCGTAAGCGCACAAAAAATCAGCTCCGAGGAGGGGAAGCGTTACATTGGCCATGACGAACTCCCACGTGAAACGTTGTCCACCAAAACACAGTTCTACAGACCGCACGCCGTAGGTGTGGATAGGGCTGCCGTCAGCCGTCGCCAACTGGGGGCCCCGCTCCCCGCCCATGATGTCGACGTCAGTAGCAGGGAGCACGCTTCTCTGTGCGCCCGTGTCACAAAGAAATCGCCGACCGGAGATGGTGTCGAGGATGAAGAGTAGCCTGCTCGTATCGCCAACACTCATGGCCACTACTGAGTGTTGGCCCTCTCGTTTCCCGTCGGCCTGTAGTTGCAGGGGGAACGGCACCGTTTAGCTTTCGCACCAAATCGAGCGTGGAACATACAGAGTCCAGAGGGCTTGTAGCGGTCTGATGCTGTGGCGCCACCGTCGGGCCACGCCCGCGATGTCGGCGGGGGGCCAGTGAAGGTAGGAGCCAGCACCCCGGCATGGGAGGAACGTTGTGTAGCGACGAAGAATCGGTCAGCCTCCTTTGCCAGCTCACGGGGATCAGTGATGGTGGAGTTAGCGAGCGCAGTCTGGACGTGGGGCGGCATGTTGCGCAGAAACAGCTCCATAAACAGGAAAGATGGCTTTTCTTGACCCAGTAGGTTTAACATCCTGCTCATTAGCTCCGATGGTTTGCCATCTCCCAAGCCCTGAATTGCGAAGAGGCGACGTGCTCTCTCCGTTGTTGACAGTTCAAAAGTTTCAAGGAGGAGATGTTTAAGTGCGGCGTATTTACCATCGGCCGGTTGGTTGGTTATGAAACCGCTTATCCTGGAAGCCGTAGCGCACCCCAGCGCTGCCACTACGTAGTAGTACCTGGTCTCGTCTGCTGTTATGTCTCTGAGCGCGAACTGTGCCTCAGCCTGCGCGAACCATGTAGCCGCGGAAGACTCCCAAAACTCCGGCAGTTTAATTGCAACGGCGTTCGTAGCCATAATGTGTGTGGTTTCAGAAAACTTATCCGAAAACCGACGTCGGGGTCACCAGTGTAGAGCCGAAGGAACGGAGAAGACCGTAGGTTCACACTTTAGCCGTGTAGGCAACTTTCTTTAATCCACGGTAAATCAGAGAGACAACCAAGCCACAGCTCGACTGAGCGGAGGTGGCAAGAATAACCAGAAAACTGGCTGGAACACCATAACTTAACCCTGCGTTAACCTGCCAGGCCAACCATGACTTAACCCTTAGTTCCTGGGTTGAATTCTGTCCCCAATACGTGTCCACCACACACACACACACACACACACACACACACATATATATATATATATATATATATATACATAGATAGATAGATAGATAGATAGATAGATAGATAGATAGATAGATAGATAGATAGATAGATAGATAGATAGATAGATAGATAGATAGATAGATAATAGCTCAAAGTTGTTAAATGGCAGAACAAGCTTGTTTCGGCAGCTGATGAGTGCATTGACCACAAAACAAGCTTGTTCTGCCATTTAAAAACTTTGAGCTATAAAATATATATCTTTGCTCCTGAATTGTTGAGCTCTTTTTTTCAACGTCGAAGGTTTAATTGCAACATCCTGTGGACACACACACACACATATATGTATATATATATTTATATATATATATATATATATATATATATGTAACCCGCACTTTGCGTTCGGCCGTCGTCTCCCTACACGCCCTGGGACTCTGCGTTGTGTTTGTTGTAGTATGATGTTTGCGTGGAAAAGGAAGGAGGCGGAGGCTTGGGATCGTGGCTGAGACCTGGACACTTACTGGCACTCGCTTACACTTCACCTCTCATCAATCAGCTGGCCGCTGGCCTCCTCATACTCACAGCTTCCGGCAGACAAACAAAAAACATTTGATCAACGTAGCCTTTTGCCCGGGACAAGAACTAGGGGTACGGTGTTGCAAAAGGGACAAACATCGCCATTTGCGGCATTCCCAGGGGAACATACAGCGTAACAGTGCCACCCTGTGGCGGATTTACATTACTACCTTACATCTACCCCTTCTTTAATTGATGGCGTCCCAGCCATCAGACCAAACAAAACAAAACAAATAAAACTTATGAGCATAAACATTAAAACAGATCACACTGAAAGTGTCGTATTAATACCATGAGTTGCATATGAAATGTAGATGTGTAAATGCAATCAAAGTAAATAAACCATTAATAAAACTTGTTTGTTTTTTTCCGTGGATTATACGTGCCTTGCTACTCTCTCTGCTATGGCCCTCTGCCACAATGTCCAGCCCCTCTCTATCTTCTGCTGTTCCTCTTTTGATCTCACCACCTGTGACTCGTAAGACAGTTTCTTTGGGGGACGTCGAGTTCTCTGTGGGTTCCTCCTCAGGCTGGGGCCATCAAGTGCGTTGGTGTCACTGACATTTAAGTCCTCTTCCCCCCCTTGACTCACTTTTTCGGCTTCCTCCCCCATTACCTCCATGCCATCCACCTCCCAGTCCCCCATGTCAGACTCAACTCCTGCACCTGTTGCTGCACCAGCCCGCTCCACCGGAAGAAACATACACTGTGTAAGAAGGTTGCGGTGAACCACTCTCTCTTTTTCACCATCCTCTGTTCGGACCACATACACAGGTATACTGGGTTTTTTCTTCACCACAATGTATGGGCGTGACTCCCATCTGTCTCCCAGTTTCTGCCGTCCCTCCACATGACATATTTTGACCAAGACTCTGTCCCATGGGCTGAAACCTTGACTCTTTGCCTTTTGATCATAGTACCTTTTCTGCTGCTCTTTTGCATGTCGTGAGGCCTGGTTAGCCTGAGTATAAGCTTCCGACAGACAGTCATGCAGTGTCTGGACATATTCACTATACTCACATGGCTCTTTGGTGGTAGAAAGCCCAAAAATCAGGTCGACTGGGAGTCGTGGATGTCTACCAAACATTAGGTAATACGGTGTGTACCCAGTAGAGTCATGTTTGGTGCAGTTATACGCATGTGTCATTGCATCCACATACTCATGCCAGTGGGGTTTCAGGTGAGGCTCTAGTGTCCCCAGCATGTCCATGAGAGTCCGGTTGAACCTTTCGGTGGTGCCGTTACCCTGGGGGTGATAGGGGGTTGTGTGTGTCTTAGTGACACCAGTACACTTACACAGCTCTTTCACCACAGCACTTTCAAAATTACGCCCCTGGTCTGCATGTAGTTTTGCTGGGAATCCAAACCGACAGAAAAAGTTCTTCCACAGTACCTTCGCGACTGTACAGGCTTTTTGGTCTTTAGTGGGATAGGCCTGGGCGTACCGGGAGAAGTGGTCAGTGACAATAAGCACATTTTCTATGCCTCCCTTTGATTTCTCCAGAGTCAGAAAGTCTACACACACAAGTTCCATAGGAGCGCTGCTGTGAATACTGACCAGGGGAGCCCTGAGGCCTGCAGTCGGAGTCTTTCTGAGGCAGCACCTTTCACACTGCTCACACCAAGCCTTGATTTCCTGGAACATCTTAGGCCAGTAAAATCTCTCCCTTATCATCTGCAGCGTTCTCTCAAACCCTAAATGCCCTGAGTCATCATGAAGTGCAGTCTTGACGGATGTGTGAAATCTCTCTGGTAGTACCAGCTGCTCTACTACTCCCCTTTGACAGTCTTGGACCTGACGATACATTATTCCATCCCTTACTAATAACCTCCGCCACTCTTTTAAGAGAAGGCAAACCTGCCTGCCACCACCAATCCTCTCGCTGCGGCTCGGTTTTTGGTTCACACTTTTAAAGTGCAAAACGGGACCGATTACAGCATCCTCTTTTTGCCCTGCACGAATCTCCTGTTTTGTCAATGCAGGTAGAGAGTCCATCCCCACATCTTGATAGGATTCACCGAGCGTGTGTGACAGAGGTTCTTGATGCTCAGGTCCCTCTGAAGCGGAGCTTTCCAGTTGTTGGGGAGATTGTTCCTCTACACACCTTTGTACTTTGGCTGATACAAGCTGAGGGCAGGTTTGCAGGACTTGGGTGACCTCCTGGTTAGACAGCCGGGAGAGGGCATCAGCGTTCGCATTATTCTGTCCCCTTCGATACTGCACATCAAAATCAAATGCTGACAGCCGAGACACCCACCGCTGACCTGTAGCATCCAATTTTGCAGACGACATGACATACTTGAGGGGGTTATTGTCTGTCTGGACTGAGAACTTGCGCCCATATAGATGGTCATAGAACTTGTCGGTCACTGCCCATTTCAGAGCGAGGAACTCTAGTTTGTGTGCAGGATACCTCGTCTCTGCTGGGCTCAAGCCTCTGCTGCCATAAGCTATGACTCTCTCGACTCCGTCCTGAACTTGGGCTAATACAGCACCAAGCCCCTCCCCCGAGGCGTCAGTCTGGAGCAGAAAGGGTAGGCTGTAGTCTGGATAGCCTAACACTGGAGCAGTTGTCAATCTTTCTCTCAGTGACTGAAAAGCCTCCTCACACTCATCAGTCCAGACAAAGGGCGGGTCAGGCACTAACCTCTTCTTCCCCCCTCTCCGTTTCTTTCTAGGATCACCAGCGGTAAGGCGGTACAGGGGCGCGGCCAAGGTAGAGTAACTGCACACAAACCGCCTGTAATATCCGGTGAATCCCAGGAACTGAAGCACCTCTTTACGATTCGTGGGCCTCGCCCAGTCCTTGACTCTGCTGATCTTCTCTGGGTCTGTCCTGATGCCCTCCGCAGACACCAGGTGACCCAAGTAGTGCACCTCCTTTCTCACAAGCTGACATTTGGAAGGCTTCAACTTCAAGCCATGCTCCTTCAGTCGATCGAACACCAGCTGCAGCCTCTCCAGATGCTCATCAAAGGTTTTAGAGAATATGATCAGATCATCAAGGTAGATCAGGAGATGGGTGAAGTTCAGATCGCCAAAACAGCAGGTCATGAGTCTCTGGAAGGTGGACGGAGCGTTTTGAAGGCCGAAAGGCATTCTGTTGGCTTCAAACAGCCCCATGGGAGTACTGAATGCTGTTTTGAGTTTGTCCTGCTCCGCCACCTCTACCTGCCAGTATCCAGATGTGAGATCAAGTGTTGAGAAATACTTTGCTTGACCCAGAGCCTCCAGGGCCTCCTCTATTCTGGGCAGTGGAAATGCATCTCTTGTGCTGCAGGCGTTAAGCCTTCGGTAATCGATGCATAATCTTAGTGATCCGTCTTTCTTGGTAACAATCACTACTGGCGAAGCATATGGACTCTTACTAGGCCTGATAACCCCTGCTGTTTCCATTTCTGTCAGCAACTTCCTCACATCCTGCCACTGTGAAGGGGGAATCTTGCGGTACGGGAGTCGAAAGGGCTTTGAGTCGACCAGGGGGATTTCGTGCTGCACTGTTTTTGTGTGGCCGTAGTCCATTGAGTGCTGTGAGAACACCCCCATATTCCTCTCCACAAGCTCTTTTAGGAGGGTGCGCTGGCGCTCATTCTCCACTGCTGCCTCACTTATGTCCACCCCACCACTGCTCACAACTTGGTGCAGACACCGGTATGTCTCTTTGTTCTCCTCATTTTGATGACAACCCTGTTCCGTGGCTGAAAAATCCACAACACTGTCCACCAGGAAGGCGCTGGCCAGCTGTGTGTGTGGTTTGATTGTGACAGTTTGTTGGGACAGGTTCATCACTCTGACAGGAGCACAGCCTTTCTTCACATCTGCAAGAACTTTGGCGACCATAAGGTCCTGAGGAAGCCGAATGGAGGCGTGGCCTTCAATTAGCGCTGTGTATGTCTTTCTTTGTGGGCCAGTTTTGATTTTGCACATTAAGTCCATCTCTTTCCCTCCCGGGATGCGTATTTTAAGGCCAGTGTACACAGCAGGGCCCACCATGTCGTCTGCTCCTGTATATTCAGTGTCGCCAGTTTCCAGTAAAGCTGTGTACCACTCTGGATGGCTTTCCTTCACCCGCTGAAGATATTGCTCCCCATAGGTTGCTTGGAGGTGCCTCCTGGCGGCACGGATGACATTAGTTCCCACAAGCAGTGGGACGGAGGAGCGATACTCGGAGTCAGGGACAACAAAAGCCGGCACTCTCTGGAACTCTTTCCCCAGCACTTTCAACTTAATACGCAGGACACCAGAGTAAGGCACATCCTGACCTGCTGCACCTGCTATGGGTATTTTAGAGGGCCGTAGTTTCTGTCCATGGAGGTCAGGGTGGTTGCACCAGTATCCGTGAGTAATACTGGTTACCTGAGAGCCGGAATCGATAAGAGCCCTGCACTTTAATCCATTGACTTCCACCTCACCCTCATTCCTGGGACCCACAATAGGAATGTCCTCTACTCCATCATCAGTATCGCTCACCTGCAGTGGGGGGTCTTGCTGCTTGCCCATGGTTGCCCCAGTTACCACAGGCTCTAGGCGTTTAAATGCTGCGTTGAGTGGGGCGTGGTGCTCTCTGCGGAGGTCGCAGGCTGGGGTCGGTGAGTCCAGGGCAGACTGGGATCTGGGAGCACCGCTCGACATACTCGGGCTATATGCCCTTGCTTCCCACACCGGTAGCAAACAACACTGGAGCCCTGAGTAACTGTTCTGGGAGATGGTTGGGGCCTTAGTGGGGGTGCAGGGGCTGGTGCAGGGGTAGGTGCAGCAATTCTCAACTCAAGGTGAGCCAACTTGGTCACCTGTTCTTCTTGGCTAAGAGCTAATTTCTTGACCATATCTTTAAGCTCTGTCCACTCTGAAGTGTGTTTTGACCTCTCTGACCTCATATTGGTATCACATTCTGATGTGACCTGCACCTGGGTGAGCGCTTTCTTTGTCTTGTGT
Source organism: Lampris megalopsis (assembly GCA_022114975.2). NCBI lineage: Eukaryota > Metazoa > Chordata > Actinopteri > Lampriformes > Lampridae > Lampris > Lampris megalopsis. The sequence goes on from JAJHIY020000431.1 coordinate 4,474,909, forward strand.
TGTGACTGGAACTTCTGAGTCTCTTTTGCAAGGTTTCTAAGCTCTGCTTGCAGCTCCCGGAAACTCCAAAGCCTGGGCTTCATTGGTGCGATCCTTGCATACACCATCTCATCCATAAGCCCTCTTAGAAACTGTCGAGTGAGTTTACTATCACGATCAGGAAATTGCCTGCCCCCTCTCTGACTTTCCTCTACCGCTCTCAGTGTTGCCTCCAGAGCAATAGCATAAGAGCAGGCAGACTCTCCGGACCTCTGGCTGCGCTCATAGAAGTCGGCTAGTGGATCAAGTGAGCCTTGTGTGTCGCTGTATTCAGCCCTGAGCTCCTCATACGCCTTCTCTGGAGTCTGGTCGTGGGGGGGTAGGTTCAGGACTAGCTTCCTGGCCTCACCGCTCAGGTGTCGCACAACAGTCGAAAAGCGGAGGTGTGTGGGGAGCTCGATTGCCTCCAGAAGGTACTGCATATCACGAACCCAGTCTTCTACAAGTATTTTGCTGTCTGGATTGCCAGTGAAGATTTGGACATTTTTTACCTGATGAGTTTGCATGAACCCACCATATGCAGCTGGTGGAAGGGTTGTGTTGGCTGTGGCTCTGACGGCAGCATTCATTGGGGGCTCATACGGACGTGGGTGCATGTGCGGGGTGGTGGATGGGTGTTGTGGGAGTGTGTTGTGGTACATGACAGCTCGAGGGTCTGAGGCAGGGGCTGTGTGGTTAGGGGCTACATGTTGCACTGCTAGTGGGGTGGTCACCTCTTGGGGGTAGAGGGCAGCAGGCTGTGACATATGCAGCTGGGGGATTGATCCATGCTGCAAACGTTGAAGGGTCTGGCCAGTAGAAGAGAGGTAGCTCATAATGTTCATCATTGGTGGCATTTGAAAGCTTGGCATGAGGGCCTGGGGCACAGGGGGATTATATGCAGGACCAGTGTAGACCTGGGGTTTAGGCTCGGCAGCAGGGCTTTGGTAAGGAGGGGTGTCTGGGTGAGTCATGGTCGGCCGCTGTACAGTTTGCATTTCCGTGGAGGTGGGGCACGAGAAGCTGTGAATGGGCAAAGGGTGTGTGTGCTGGTTCACACTGGCTTGGGCCGGGGGATTAGGTTCCACTAATATCTGTACAGCTGGAAGGGATGCACTGGGCAGGCTGTAGTCTGGCCTGCTGTTTCGGTGGATTGGTTTGGCAGCTGGGCTGCTGTCAAAACATAGTGAGGGTGCTTGCATTGGAGCTCTAGAGGCTGGCAAGGTGGGTGCATGAGCTGGAGTGGAGTAGTGAATAGGGTAAGGTGACAGTATTGGGGGTGGTGGAGTGAGTGGTGCACTTAGTCCTGGGTATGGGGGCTGCTGACTGCTGTGGTGGTCTTGAGGGAGGATCAGCTGTTGGGTGGTGGTGGGGCTAGTGAAGTAGTTGTTAAGCTTTGGCCTCACTGATTGCTGTTGATTTGCAGCACTGGTGGTTGTTACGCCCTTGCTTGAAAGGTGGGGTTGTGTCTGGGCTGGAGTGTCACAGTTGTGGCTGGCTGTGGGCATCGGGGGCAGTTGGGAACCCGGTGTGGCAGCAGAGGCACCTTCTTGCTTTGACTGATAATCTGCATAGTCACTGAACATTTTGATATATTTTTTTCTAAATCACTATGACTGGTGTAACTGTTGGTGTCAAAACAGATGACTATTAATGATTCACTGTGTTCACAGAATAAGTTTAGCTGTGTATGCAAAATCTCCCCTTTTTTTCCAGTAAATATATCAAAAAACAATAATCACTATCAACTCAAAACTCACATTAAACTTGAGTCAAAATCAGATGGTCAATACACAACCCTTAACCAAAACCAAAAAATTATGAATGATATATATCAGCTTAATGTTAAACACAGTGTTCCTATAGCAGGATCTCACATAGCACACTTTTACACAACTCAAATAACAGTTAAGTTTATCGAAATATCATAAAAAGTCCTCAAATGGATATAGCAAGCTTTCAACAGTCTTTAAAGGATATTTGAAGAGGTGAGTATCTTGCCAATGCTGCAGCGCCGATGACAGTAGTTCAGTCCACCACACTGTCCAGTCACTGAAGGTAACGCAGTTCAATGCAGCAGCAAAGGCGAGGACGCGAGTCTCTGTATATCCTTGGATCTCGAAGCACCACGATCCGGGTCACGGCACCATGATGTAACCCGCACTTTGCGTTCGGCCGTCGTCTCCCTACACGCCCTGGGACTCTGCGTTGTGTTTGTTGTAGTATGATGTTTGCGTGGAAAAGGAAGGAGGCGGAGGCTTGGGATCGTGGCTGAGACCTGGACACTTTACTGGCACTCGCTTACACTTCACCTCTCATCAATCAGCTGGCCGCTGGCCTCCTCATACTCACAGCTTCCGGCAGACAAACAAAAAACATTTGATCAACGTAGCCTTTTGCCCGGGACAAGAACTAGGGGTACGGTGTTGCAAGAGGGACAAACATCGCCATTTGCGGCATTCCCAGGGGAACATACAGCGTAACAGTGCCACCCTGTGGCGGATTTACATTACTACCTTACATCTATATATATATATATATATATGTGTGTATATATATGTGTGTGTGTGTATATATATATATACATATTTATAGATAGATAGATAGATAGATAGATAGATAGATAGATATATGTGTGTGTGTGTGTGTGTGTGTGTGTGTGTGTGTGTGTGTGTGTGTGTGTGTGTGTGTGTGTGTGTTTGTGTGTAACCCATATGACATATAGGGCTACTAATAGTCATCGCTTTAGAGGAGAGGTGTAGTGACATGCCGCTCCTTAAGGGGCGCACTATGCAAGTCGCTAGGGTAGAGACTGCTACACGCAGTCGTCATTGTTTTCTTCTCTTTTCCTTTTGTGAACATCCTGGAAATTGTGCTCTTGAACCGACGACTGAATGTCATTATACGTAGCCTCAGAAAGTTAAGAGTATTGACATGTTTTGATTGTGAAAAGTGTTATGTATAATCGGAATCTCATCTGTGAGCTTACGAGACGAAGGTCTGTCGAGTTTTATGTATTTGGAACTCCGGTGAGTAAAGCAGGTTTTTGTGCTAGCTTATTGCTAACCACTGAAGGGAAAGATAACGCTGGGTCATCATATAGCTGTTAAGATACTCTTCATAAAACCAGTCGGGGTATAAGACTGTCTAATGTTTGAATAGCCTGTACTTTGGTACGTATTGTATCATAGTTATGAGAATGTTCATGTTTAGAACTCACTTTGGTGCATACTGTATCATTGTGTCATGTTGAATGTTCTAGAAGATAGCTCACGCCGATAATTAGCTAGTGCCAAGCGCTAGCTTAGTTAGTGAAGCATTGGGGAATTGTGTAACATTAAAGATGCGTGGCACTTATCCTGTTGACGTTAAAGCCATTCGGTTTAAGTGGTTAGCGCACTTAAATGATTTTGTGTAACAGAATTATATATATATATATATATATGTAGTGCTTAAGTAATGATATTGCAATTAATATACTACATGTTAATGGAAAGCAAATTGTAAGATGTTCTGAATGAAAAGAAGTTAATGAGATCTCATGTTAGAAACAGATATAGAATGGAATACTTACTGTTCTGTACTATTTATGTAGATTGTTTTTTTTTAACTACCAGATAGAACTTGGAAGATTGTGATGGCTAGCCCAGCCCAGTGAGAATGTGGACGATCATAGAAGCGGTGGCCTACTGTAGGATCTGTCCCAGGAAACGTCTGACAAGCCTGAATCATTCATCCAGACACCAGATAAGAACCCATACACACTAGCCTATTTCCTCTACTAGGGTAGAAATAGTCATCGTTGAAGTATATGAAATACACTCACGGAACTGAACTCTTGGACCAACACATACACTCAAGGACAAAGAACTGAATTTTTCCTTCATCTCAAACTGCTAAAACTCATTGAGGGTTGTGATTTGAATGAGATTTTCTTTAGTTTATAATTTTGTTTACTTTAAAGAGCTCTATTTTGTTTTGTTTCAATCCATTATGTAAAAGTGTGTATATTTTGCTGTTGTGAGGCAATAAAATTGTCAACTGTTCAACTACACATCAACTTCTCTCATGAGTTAGTCAAGGCAAACCCCTCATCAAACCTAGTTAGATGTTAGCGCCTTTACTGCTACCCCTAGTTTGCACTAGAGGCGCTACACAAAATATGCAATTCCCAACCTGGAGGAGGCTTTTTCCGCTCCTGCCGGATCCAAATGGTTCTCCGTAATGGATCTCAAGTCTGGTTATTACCAACTTGAGATGGAGGAGTGTGATGAGCCTAAGACTGCTTTTGTGTGTCCTCTGAGGTTTTACAAATTCAATCGCATGCCCCAGGGCATCACCAATGCCCCCAGTACGTTCCACTGGTTAATGGAAAAATGTATGGGCAGTCGTAATCTGAAGGAAGTACTGGTTTTCTTGGATGATATCATAGTCTTTTCAAGTACATTAGAGGGGCACAAAACCAAGCTTTTACATGTCCTCCAGCAATTGAGAGAGAAAAGCTTGAAACTTTCCCCAGCAAAATGTCACTTCTTCCAGAGCTCAGTGCACTATTTGGGGCATATTGTTTCCAGCAGAGGGGTAGAGATAGACCCTGAGAAAATCAGTGCTCTTAGCACCTGGCCAAGGCCTCAAACTCTCAGTGAGTTTAAGTCCTTCTTAGGCTTTGCAGGATATTATCGCTGGTTTGTCAATTACTTTTCTAAAATAGTCAAACCCTTGAATGATCTTACCAGAAGTTATCCACCTTATAAGAAGGGTAGAAAAGCAACATCTTGCCCTGGGGGGTATTTCAACTTGAAAGAACCCTTTGCGAACTGGTGGACTCCTGCTTGCCAAGAGGCTTTTGAGACAATCATAGAAAAACTCACTTCCTCACCAGTGTTTGGATTCGCGAATCCCAAACTACTGTATGTTCTCCACACAGACGCAAGCACTACTGGTTTAGGGGCTGCCCTGTACCAAGAACAAGATGGCGAGATGCAAGTTATTGCCTATGCAAGCAGAGGGCTTTCCCTCAGTGAAAAGTGGTACCCGGCCCACAAGCTGGAATTTCTAGCCTTGAAATGGGCCATTGTGGAGAAATTTCAAGACTATCTCTATGGAAACACATTCACGGTTGTTTCGGATAACAATCCGTTGACATACATTCTGAAGTCAGCTAAACTTGATGCTGCCAGGTATCGCTGGTTAGCAGCCCTCTCCACCTTTGACTTTAATATCAATTATCGTGCTGGAACATGCAACCAAGACGCTGATGGCCTATCAAGGCAGCCTCATGACGCTCTGAATGACGACCATGATTCTCTCGAATAAAGAGAGCGAATGAAACAATTTGCTTCTCACCGCCTGTCTTCACCATCTGTCTCTTCCGATCAACAACACCTACCAGCTGACACGGTTAAGGCCTTGTATCACCGTCATCTCTTGGGTGAAGCCGACAACAACCTGCCCTCTATCACCTTGGTAGAATCCCTTGCCTTTCATGCTGATGCGGTGCCAGATGCGTATGGAGGCGAAGGACCAGGTTGTTCCACCATACCTACCTACAGTGAGGCAGAACTCCAACATCATCAAAGGTTTGACCCAGTCATTGGACATGTTGTCAATCTATTGGAGACAGGAGATGAAGCAAACCCCCATATCTGTCCTGACTCTTCAGAGCTCAAGTTGATGCTCAAAGAATGGAAACGGTTGGAATTGAGAGATGGTCTTCTCTATATAACTCATTGATCCGAGGACGACATCACTTACCAGTTCGTGGCCCCCAAGTCTCTAAGGTCCACCATTCTCACATGCCTCCATGAGGATATTGGGCATATGGGTTTGGAGAGAACCCTTGACTTAATTAGGTAAATATTTTATTGGCCTTAGATGGCAGCAGATGTGGAGAAAAAGATCAAGTCATGTGGACGCTGTGTCAGGAGGAAAACCCCACCTGAAAAATCCACACCTCTTGTGAATATCCAAACAACTCGTCCCATCGAGCTGGTATGCATGGACTATTTATCACTGGAGCCTGACAGTCATAACACAAAAGATATCTTGGTTATAACCGATCACTTTACCAAGTATGTAGTTGCCATACCCACCAAAGATCAGAAGGCTACAACAGTTGTGAAGTGCCTTTGGGAGCAGTATTTAGTGCATTACGGCTTTCCAGAATGTCTACTTAGTGATCAAGGCAGGGACTTTGAGTCTCAACTCATTAAGGAGCTCTGCGCTCTGCGGGTATCACTAAAGTTCGCACTAGTCCCTATCACCCACGGGGAAATCCGGTTGAACAGTTCAATCAAACACTTCTTGGCATGTTAGGATCCTTGAGCGACAAGAAGAAAAGTCACTGGCGTGACTACGTAAAGCCATTAACCCATGCTTACAACTGCACCAAGAATGAGGTCCCCGGGTTCAGTCCATATGAGTTAATGTTTGGGCGTCAGCCTAGGTTACCAGTGGACATTGCGTTCTGCTTGCCTGTTAAAGGTGGTGGACCTAAATCCCACTTCCAGTATGTGAGAAACCTGAAAGCATGGCTCAAGGAGAGTTACCAGATTGCACGCAAGAATTCGCAAAAGGTTGCTGAACAAAACAAACACCGCTTTGACAAGGCAGTAAGAGAGTCAATACTAGAGGAAGGTGATCAAGTGATGGTAAGAAATCTGCGGTTGCAAAACAAACACAAGCTTGCGGATAAGTGGGAATCCACAGTGTAAAAAGTTCTGGAAAAGATGGGAGACCTACCTGTGTACAAAATACAGCCCATACATGGAGATGGTCCTATCCGAACCTTACATAGGGACCTCTTACTCCCTTGTGGTGACTTATCTGAAGCAGAGGAAGTTGAACAAGACGAGTCAAAGGCCCGCAGGCCAAGAACCAGGCGTGGTCCACCTCAACCTCTAGAGGAGCACTCTGAGTCTGAGGTTGGCTCACTTTTCTTCGCCACCCAGCTGTCTGTCCTTCCTGAGGAAAGATACGTTCATGTGTATGAAATTCCAAGGACACAGCAACCCACTGTAACGCAATCAGCGGATGGTAAATGCTCACCAGCCCTGCCAATGACCGCCCATCCTCAGGACGAATCTCATGTTGGTAATTCTGTGATGCCAGCTGAACCTGTTCAGACGCCCCCTGATATGGTTGAAGGACAGACGCCAGACATTAGGTATGAGCAACCCCTACTGGAGAGGATACAACTTCACCGGGCATGATAAATGAAATTCCTGCAATTGCTGTTGATGAATATGATGCATCTCCTGTTAATCTGGAGGATCCTGAAGATGACAAAGATGTTGAGGAAGTTCAGCAAAATACTGACATGAATGATGAGCCAACTGATAAAGGAAAGGAAAGTGAAGATGTGGCACATGAAGAAACAAATGACTCTACACATAAATCTGAGAGGTCACGACGGCCACCCGGCCGTTTTCACTACCCCCAGTTGGGGAAACCCTTAATCTCCTTTGCACAGAGTCTCTTAGAAAGCTTTAATGTAGCGCTTGACACCATTATTGACTATAAGGCTTCCCCTGTTTAGTCTTTTAGACTGGCAATAGGTCAGCGCATGAAGGGACTCATGCAGAGTCAAGGGGGGAGGGTGTAACCCATATGACATATAGGGCTACTAATAGTCATTGATTTAGAGGTGTAGTGACATGCCGCTTCTTAAGGGGCGCACTGTGCAACTCGCTAGGGTAGAGACTGTTACACACAGTCGTCAATTTTTTTCCTCTTTTCTTTTTGTGATAATCCTGGAAATCGTGCTCTTGAACCAACGACTGAATGTCATTATACATAGCCTCAGAAAGTTAAGAGTATTGACATTTTTTGATTGTGAAAAGTGTTATGTATAATCAGAACCTCATCTGTGAGCTTACGAGACGAAGGTCTGTCGAGTTTTAAGTATTTGGAACTCCGGTGAGTAAAGCAGGTTTTTGTGCTAGCTAATTGCTAACAACTGAAGGGAAAAAATAACGCTGGATCAGATAGCTGTTAAGATACTCGTCATAAAACCAGTCGGGGTTATAAGAATGTCTAATGTTTGAATAGCCTGTACTTTGGTACGTATTGTATCATAGTTATGAGAATGTTAATGTTTAGAACTCACATTGGTTCATAGCATACTGTATCATTGTGTCATGTTGAATGTTTTAGAAGATAGCTCACGCCAGTTAGCTAGTGCCAAGCACTAGCTTTGTCAGTGAAGCATTGGGGATTTGTGTAACATTAAAGATGCGTGGCGCTTATCCTGTTGACGTTAAAGCCATTCGGTTTAAGTGGTTAGCGCACTTAAATGGTTTGTATTGAGGCTACACTGTGATTGCACTGATTTTGTGTAACAGAATTATTATATATGTAGTGCTTAAGTAATGTTATTGCAATTCATATGCATGCTAATAGAAAGCATATTGTAAGATGTTCTGAATGAAAAGAAATTAATGAGATCTCATGTTAGAAACAGATATAGAATGAAATACTTACTATTCTGCACTATTTGTGTAGATTGTTTTTTTTTTAACTACCAGATAGAATTTGGAAGATTGTGATGGTGAGCCCAGCCCATTGTGACTGTGGACGATCATGGAAGTGGTGGCCTACCGTAGGATCTGTCCCAGGAAACGTCTGACAAGCCTGAATCATTCATCCAGAAACCAGAGAAGAACTCATACACACTAGCCTATTTCCTCTACCTGGGCAGAAATAGTCATCGTTGAAGTATATTCAATACACTCACGGATCAGGAACCAAACTCTTTGACCAACACATACACTCAAGGACAAGGAACTGAATTTTTCTTTCATCTCAAGTCAAGGCAAACCCCTCACCGAACCTAGCTAGATGTTAGCCCCTTTACTGCTACCCCTAGTTTGCACTGGAGGCGCTATATATATATGTCATCTCATCTTCAGCCGCTTTTCCGGGGTCGGGTCGCGGTGGCAGCAAGCTAAGTAGGGCACTCCAGACGTCCCTCTCCCCAGCAATGCCCTCCAGCTCCTCCTGGGGGATCCCAAGGCGTTCCCAGGCCAGATTGGACATGTAGTCCCTCCAGCGTGTTCTGGGTCTACCTCGGGGTCTCCTCCCAGTTGGCCGTGCCCGGTAAACCTCCAAAGGAAGGCACCCAGGGGGCATCCTAATCAGATGGCCGAACCATCTCAACTGACTCCTTTCGATGCGAAGGAGCAGCGTCTCTTCTATATATAATCCAGTTAGTCCAGTAAATTCTTTATCAAACAGTACAAGCCTGTTTCATGCCATAAGCAATCATCAGCTGTCAAAAATTGACAGCTGATTATTGCTTATGGCAATATAATAAATATATATAATTCAAACAAAAAATAATGTAATATTACTGTGGCCCACCCCCCAATGTCCCTCCTAAACCCTAAATCCTCTCACAGTTAGCAGGAATGCACCTCAAAGTCTGTGAGACCGTTAGTGTGGACATAGGGTTTGGGCTTGTGTTCATAATAAAGTACAAAAGATGGAAAAAGACACACAAAAAAAGAAAGGAAAAAGGGGAAGAACAAGAAGAACCAGAAACCATTGCTCTTGATATAATTAACGACTTCTCTAAGGCTGCAGGCCTATGTCTGAATATAAAAAAATGTGACCTGCTAGCGATAAATATACATGGCTGTGATATACATACTATTTGCAACATCCCTGGGAAAAGGGAGGTTACATATTTGGGCCTCTTTATTTCTAAAGACCAAAAATTAGATGTTCTTCTAACTTTACCCCTATTATTAAAAAAACTCAGAAGAAACTAAATCAATTGCTGCAAAGAGATGTATCCCTGAAAGGAAGGGTCCTGAGTACTAAAACTGAGGGGATGTCTCAGTTCACATGTGCAGCTCTCTCCTTATAGCAGCTTGACAGTACAGCCAGTAAGGCTATTGGCCGTATGCTCATTAACTATCTCTAGAAAAATCGTATACATGTTATATATATAAACCCCAATTCCAATGAAGTTGGGACGTTGTGTAAAACGTAAATAAAAACAGAATACAATGATTTGCAAACACTTTTCCACCTATATTCAATTGAATACACTACAAAGACAAGATATTTAATGTTCAAACTGATAAGCTTTATTGTTTTTTGCAAATATTCACTCATTTTGAATGTGATGCCTGCAACACGTTCCAAAGAAGCTGGGACAGGGGCATGTTCACCACTGTGTTACACCACCTTTCCTTTTAACAACACTCAATAAGCGTTTGGGAACTGAGGACACTAATTGTTGAAGCTTTGTAGGTGGAATTCTTTCCCATTCTTGCTGATGTACGACTTCAGTTGCTCAACAATCCGGGGTCTCCGTTGTCGTATTTTGCGCTTCATAATGCACCACACATGTTCAATGGGAGACAGGTCTGGACTGCAGGCAGGCCAGTCTAGTACCCACACTCTTTTACTACGAAGCCCCGCTGGTGTAACACGTGCAGAATGTGGCTTGGCATTGTCTTGCTGAAATATGCTGCCGTCCCTGAAAAAGACGTCACTTGGACGGCAGCATATGTTGCTCCAAAACCTGTATGTACCTTTCAGCATTAATGGTGCCTTCACAGATGTGCAAGTTACCCATGATGCCATGGGCACTAACACACCCCCATACCATCACAGATGCTGGCTTTTGGACTCTGCGCTGATAACAATCTGGATGGTCCTTTTCCTCTTTAGCTCGGAGGACACGACGTCCATGATTTCCAAAAACAATGTGAAATGTGGACTCGTCAGACCACAGCACACTTGTCCACATTGTGTCAGTCCATCTCAGATGAGCTCGGCCCAGAGAAGCCGGCGGCGTTTCTGGGTGGTGTTGATATCTGGCTTTGGGTTTGCATGGTAGAGTTTTAACTTGCACTTGTAGATGTAGCGACCAACTGTGTTAACTGATGATGGTTTTCCCAAGTGCTCCTGAGCCCACGTGGTAATATGCTTTACACAATGATGTCGGTTTGTAATGCAGTGCCGCCTGAGGGGTCGAAGGTCACGGGCATTCAATGTTGGTTTTCGGCCTTGCAGCTTACGTGCAGAGATTTCTCTGGATTCTCTGAATCTTGTGATGATATTATGGACTGGAGATGACTAAATCCCTAAATTCTTTGCAGTTGTACGTTGAGAAACGTTGTTCTTAAACTGTTGGACTATTTGCTCACGCAGTTGTTCACAAAGTGGTGAACCTCGCCCCATCCTTGCTTGTGAACGACTGAGCCTTTCGGGGATGCTCCTTTTCTACCCAATCATGACACTCACCTGTTTCCAGTTAACCTGTTCACCTGTGGAATGTTCCAAACAGGTGTTTTTTGAGCATTCCTCAACTTTCCCAGTCTTTTGTTGCCCCTGTCCCCTCTTCTTTGGAACGTGTTGCAGGCATCAAATTCAAAATAAGTGAATATTTGCAAAAAACAATAAAGTTTATCAGTTTGAACATTAAATATCTTGTCTTTGTAGTGTATTCAATTGAACGTAGGTCGGAAAGGATTTGCAAATCATTGTATTCTGTTTTTATTCACGTTTTACACAACGTCCCAACTTCATTGGAATTGGGGTTTGTGTGTGTGTATATATATATATATATATATATATATATATATGTGTGTGTGTGTGTGTGTGTGTATGTATGTAGTATGTATGTATGTATGTTTCGGCAACTGATGAGTGCCTTGAGCACGAAACAAGCTTGTTCTGCCATTTAACATCTTTGAACTATAAAATATATATGTTTGCTCCTGAATTGTTGAGCTCTTTTTTCTACATCGAAGGGTTCATTGCAACATCTTGTGGATATATATATATATATATATATATGTATATAGAGAGAGAGAGAGAGAGAGAGAGAGAGAGAGAGAGAGAGAGAGAGAGAGAGAGAGAGAGAGAGAGAGAGAGAGAAAGAGAGAGAGATTTCGATATATAGATAGATAGTGTTGTTATGAATCATTACGAATTTGGAGGGCTTAATTTCCTGATTTCACTACCCTAAATAATACATTTAAAATTAACTGGGTCAAGTATTTTCTAAAAATAAAAAACCCCAACTTCACTCTGGAATTTTATTCCTCATAACATTCTCTCTCGTTTTGGTGTTTTAAGTTGTAATTATAATATAGACAGACTCCCTGTAAAATTATCTGAAATCATAAGCAGGTCCTTCTAGCTTGGTGCCTGATATATAAGCACAACTTTACACCACGTACATTATTTGGAACAACAGAGGCATCTTATTTAGGAACAAATCACTCTTCTTAGATAAATGGGTTCAAAACCAGATTCTGCCGGTGGGTCAGCTGTTCAATAGAGAGGGGCTTTTACTCTGTTTATCTACATATAATTTCCCAGTAACCCCCAAGGAATTTGCGATAGTTTTTGACGCCATTCCAACTGGCAGTCTGGCACCCTAATGCTTTTCAGAAATGTAGCTGATCCTGCACACAGATACCCTTCTCTCCCTGATCTAGCTGACTCTCCAGAGGGTAAGATTTGCGTTTCATTGCGTCCCCAAAATAATAATAGAGCCATACGTGCCCTGTTTCAAAGATATGTTGTGTCTATCACATATGTCACGGCATACTGGAACCGGTTTGTGAATGACATACGCTGGAAGAAGGTCTGGATGCTTCCACATAAGTACCTAATCACAGATAAGACTAAAGAGGTGTCCTTTAAAATCATTCATAAATATTATCCGGCCAATCACTACATGCAGAAGTTCAGAAGAGTTGTAAACACGAACTGTTCTTTCTGTGACGAACATCCAGAAACAGTGTTACCCTTATTCTGTTCTGTTCTGTTCTGTTCTCACACCAAGACATTCTGGCAACAGCTTTGCACATTTGTTACTGATCGTCTTTTCAAAGACTTCGTTTTATTGTGGGAGAATGTAGTATTTGCTTTCTTTAGACACCCCAAAAAAGGCGACAAATATTTTTTTCATAATAAACCTGTTTTGGCAATTGGCAGTATTCACAGAATCAAATTCACGCACAAAAAAACCCTTTTTTTCTTGGAAGAAATTGAACAATATGTAAAACATTTATTTTTCTACACACAAAAAGTCTGTTAAAACTGTTAATTTATGTACGTCTTTTAATATCTCTATGTGGTGGAATGTAATGTAGCCCTGGCTCCTTCTGTTATTTATCTGCGTTCCGTAAACGAATTCTGTTTTGTCAATAAAGAATTGTTTGGAAGAGAAAAAAAAGGAAGAACCGGAAACGAGGAAGGAGAAAAGACGATGCTGTAGAAGAAGAAGAAGAAGAAGAAGCAGGCGACGAGGAAGAAGAAGACAGTAAAGAAGAAAAAAGAAAGAAGAAGAAAAAAGCCAAAATAATAATAAGTAAACACGACGAAGTAACGAAAGTACAAGAAAACCGACGAACAACTGACTCGTGAAACACAAGTCACTGCGTTGGAGGTAATTAGCCAAACGTGGAGCTGATAAAACACGAGGGTTGTCTCATTCAGTTGCTAGATTAAATACGCTGCGAATTAGTTCAATCTTAGCTTTTTTATTTTTTTGTGCTAATTTTTACAGGAAGGAGAAATAAAAGCTAGTAACGCTAGCTAGCTTTCCCCCCTCTGCTACTGTTACACTAGCTGGACTTGTTAGCTAAAAACGGGTTTTGTTTTTTGTTTTTTTTTGTTTTTTGTCAGTCTTGTTTTAGATGGCTTGTTGCTTTCTGAATGTAGCTAGTCAAATAGCTTCCTACAAGCCCGCAACATTTACCCTGTTTACACGGCTTAGCGGCTTTCGCTGAAGTAGTTAGTTACTCATTTAAGCTAACTAACCTACCGTCTAGCTTTGGTTACAGAAGGATTAGCTAACATAACTATTACACTGACTAATAGTTTACCAGGGAAGGATAATCATTGAATGACAGCTGTTGAGTATCTCAGCTTTCTGATTATGAGTTTTAGCCAACGGTTACGAAGGCAAAGCATGTGTAGACAGACTGGATACACGTCCTCATACTTAAGGAAATACTAGAGCCTACAGCAGTTCAGAATGATAATGGACGCACTAGGGTAACGAACTACGTGGCCAAGCCTTTGAACGCCTTTTCATGTGTGCTACAGAACCATTATGTTTTCTCGGCACAACTGTCAGTGCACGTGCGCATATTTATATAGCAGTTAAGCAAGGAGGATTTTAACAGTGAGTTGGGCACAGAGAACATTAGTATAACTACATTTGAGTACATTATTATTTAGTTACATTTTGCTCTTTCTTAGTTCTGGCATGTCTAGTTTTGCAAGGAACTGCTTTTGCTTGCAATGATTGCAAGCAGAACCCTAAAAGAAATTACTCCCAACAAAAATATTGAGAATTAACCGGTAATAACGTTTCTAAGACCACAATAAATTAAGGAACACATGTAACCTCTCACAACCCCCCCCCCCCAAAAAAACCCCCAAACCTAGAGCTGTTACATTCATGGTGAAGACTAACTTCTTGGACTTTAAGAATATTGTGTTTTTTCCATGCAGTTGAGTGTCATTTGATATTACTGCTAATGACTATTATCGAAAAAAATACATGATTATACTTTTAAAAATATATTTTTTAGGGATAAACAATTTACCATTTCAGAATCAACATTGCAATGTACATGTATGATAGTCACAATTTAAAAGATGTAATGTAAGACAAATTAGGCCCATCAGTCATTTTAGCCTAAAACTCTTTTTTGTTTGATAGAAAACAAAATATAGAAAGGTCTGCTTTTAGGAATACAATTGAAGAAAGTTGTTTTGGTGCATCTGACAGTTGATATCCTTTAGTCTGATTTAATGACTTCTTGGATAACTGCCTTATTTTCCCCCTCTAAAATCACCCTAATCATTGCAAGAGTGATCACAAATGGAACTTTGAAAGGTAAAAGCTGCATATATCAGGTGAAAATATGTAAAATTTTTTATTACTCAGCCTAATGTTACAATACATAGTGCAAAAAAAGTTATTTTTCTCAATATTATTAGGCCCGAGATCTTTTATGATTTCAGTACGTCCTCAGATAAGTTGTTCTCTCCATCATCAATTGATTAGGTACTATTATTTTATTCAATTTACCAGATGGAAAATAATGTGTACTTTTTTTTGCAAGCATAGAAACATTGTTCTATGATGTATTTTAGTTGGATTCTCAATTCTGAAAAAAAAAAGACATGATTGTTGAAGTTGGCTAGTTACAAGCTCCTTGCAACTAGCTACATGTTTAGAGTGTGAAATAACTGTCTTGTTTCTTTTCAGATGAATACTCAGTACTTAGTTTGAGTTGTGGGATCTGTCACCATCTGGAACTGGTCACTGATATTGAGGAAATGAGACCAATTTTTAGGGCAACCCGAGTCTCACTCTTTCTTCAATTAAAGATGTTGGCAGAGAGAATGGACCTACGTCATCACTCTCTATGAGGTTCCATTCTCACAGCACTTAGAGAGAAGACTGTCGTAAAAAATGGACAAAGAGTTATCTGAGAGGGAAATTGATAGCATAACAGGAACTGAGGAGGAGACACTAGATGGCAGTCACTTGTGTGACGATCCCATTTCTGTGACCAGGCCTACTCAATGGAAAGTTAGAGTAACTGAGGGGGACTGTGAGCAAACACCTAAGGAGAAAAATATAACCTGTCTCATACGTAACCCTCAAGATACCCCAAATGAAGTCACTCCAGGAGACTCAGGAATTGGCAGCGCTGAAAATTGGGAATCTACTGAGGCCAAAAATGATACTGAGGAGGTTTCAAACAAGTTAGAAAAGCAGACAGCCAAGAGTAAGGAGAAGACACCGTTTATAGATGAGGAAGAGGATGATGGTCAAGAAGGAAGCCAAAATGAAGCTATAAAGGAGCAGTGTATGAATGGGGAGTCTAGTTGGAGGAACTCAGGAACTGGCAAGAGGTGCAGATCCAAGCACAATGGAGGGGTATTGTTTTCAGAACAGAGCAGTCACATTTCATCCAGTGCTTTTTCCTCTACCTCCTTTCAAAAATCAAATTTTGTATCAAGTGGTGGTAGGCACAAGCAGACCCGGAGACGTAACCACCATCATCAACAGAGTAAGGGCCGTAGGCGAACTGGCACTCAGCTCGCCTCGGCCTTCAAAGAGCTGCTGTCAGAGTTGCTTGGCTTCTGGTGCATCTCATACATCCATATGATAATCGAACTAATTGTCACTCTTACACACCATTGTGGAGTTGGTGTGGAGACTGGAGGGGTGAAACTGTACAACTTGGGTCTGCAGCTCCTTGTGAAGGTCACTGATATCCCTGGGATGAAAGCAGATGCTAGAAGAATTTTGGTATGGACGATAAGCATGGGAACAGAGCTGTTTGATAAGAGTGTGAGGTCAGTGAAGTGGGTAAAACGGGCTGCCTTAATGTGCTTTGGACTTGGCTGGGTGTTAATACTTCTGGGATCCCAGAGGGCAAAAAGTGTTCTCATTCGACTTGGTGGAGAGAGAGGTAAACAATGTTTGGCTGCCTTACAAGTCTCGACGTTCTGGAAGAGGGCCGCCCCCATACTGGGGAAAGTCATGAATTGCTTCAGGAGAGATGGCCATGTGCCTCCAGCCAACCCTGAGTCACCCAGTGGGACAGGGAAATGCAAGCCAGGTCAAGAACTTGAAAGATTACTGGCCTTTACAGGAGTACCAGAGGACGAACTTGACCCCTTTACAGTGCTTGGAGTAGAGTTTCATGCCACTGAGGCTGAGTTGAAGAGGGCCTACAGACAGCTGGCTGTCCAGGTGTGTCTACAATTAAAAGGGATTAAATAAATACCTAAACAATTTAGCTTTTAAAAATAAGGAATGCATTGATGAAAAACTGATGGTATAACATCAGAAGTTTTGTGTAGACTTGGTGTTTATTTTCAATCTGTTGTGATTTATTGGTGTGAGTTTACCTCCTTACGCCTCTTTTTTTCTGTTGTCACTTTCATAGGTCCACCCTGACAAGAATAAACACCCGCGTGCTGGAGAGGCATTTAAGGTACTGAGGGCAGCATGGGATATTGTCAGTAACCCTGAAACACGGAGGGAGTATGAACTGTGAGTATCTCAAAGACCAATGCTAACTTTTGCTGTAATCAAAAGCACAGTTCGCTAAGCAGGAATCTGTGTGTTTTATTACCCATCCTCCATATCACTGGTACAAACTCAGTCTTTCCCTGGTGCCAAGTCATGGTTTCTGCCAGTGTATTGCAAGCCTGGTGGCTCACCGGGCCTAGGTTAACCCCCCACCGGGCCTAAGCATTGGGGAATTTTTTTTTTTAATGTATTTTTAAGATGTTTTTTTTTTAACTACAGTTGCAGTGGGGCAGCTCGATTGGAAACATATAATGGTTGGAAAACTCACCAGCGACCTCTGTTGAATGCATTATAGGAAAACAGCAGGTCTGTGATCAATGTCCTTTACCCTCATTGTGTGAAGAGTGACGTTCAGCGCTTCCAACTATCACAACTTAACGTTACCTAGCAACCTTAGCTAGCCAGCCAAACAGTCAGTAACACAGAGACTTCCTTTGTGACAGTTAGGGATAATGTCAAGGAGAAAAGGTAAAAGCCAAAAAACCTGAAGACAATTTTTCAGATGGCTACATACTGGAGGTGATGGCAATGAGGAAGAGACTCCACCGAGTCAACAACGTTAGCGCAGCCTTGGCCGAGATCTCTTGGTTGATCTCGCACAGTAGCCAAGCTGGATGTTTTTCAAGTTTTTTTTATAGAGTGCAAAAACTGTGTTATTATTTATTTTCATTCAAATTTTTTTCATATTTTGTATTAGTGAAACACAAGCAAACAGTACTGGGAATACAGGTCACCATTTTTCATATTTTCTTTTTCCACCCACCCTTCCACCCCACCCAACCCCTGCATCTCAACAAAAGCACACAGTACAAAGAAATGTGTATATATATATATATATATATATATATATATATATACACACACTCACCGGCCACTTTATTAGGCACACCTGTCCAACTGCTCGTTAATGCAAATTTCTAATCAGCCAATCACATGGCAGCAACTCAATGCATTTAGGCATGTAGACATGGTCAAGACGATCTGCCGCAGTTCAAACCGAGCATCAGAATGGGGAAGAAAGGTGATTTAAGTGACTTTGAACGTGGCATGGTTGTTGGTGCCAGACGGGCTGGTCTGAGTATTTCAGAAACTGCTGATCTACTGGGATTTTCACGCACAACCATCTCTAGGGTTTACAGAGAATGGTCCGAAAAAGAGAAAATATCCAGTGAGCGGCAGTTCTGTGGGCGAAAATGCCTTGTTGATGCCAGAGGTCAGAGGAGAATGGCCAGACTGGTTTGAGCTGACAGAAAGGCAACAGTAACTCAAATAACCACTCATTACAACCGAGGTATGCAGAAGAGCATCTCTGAACGCACAACACATCGAACCTTGAGGCAGATGGGCTACAGCAGCAGAAGACCACACCGGGTGCCACTCCTGTCAGCTAAGAACAGGAAACTGAGGCTACAATTCGCACAGGCTCACCAAAATTGGACAATAGAAGATTGGAAAAACGTTGCCTGGTCTGATGAGTCTCGGTTTCTGCTGCGACATTCGGATGGTAGGGTCAGAATTTGGCGTCAACAACATGAAAGCATGGATCCATCCTGCCTTCTATCAACGGTTCAGGCTAGTGGTGGTGGTGTAATGGTGTGGGGGATATTTATTTGGCACACTTTGGGCCCCTTAGTACCAATTGAGCATCGTGTCAACGCCACAGCCTACCTGAGTATTGTTGCTGACCATGTCCATCCCTTTATGACCACAGTGTTCCCATCTTCTGATGGCTACTTCCAGCAGGATAACGTGCCATGTCATAAAGCTCGAATCATCTCAGACTGGTTTCTTGAACATGACAATGAGTTCACTGTACTCAAATGGCCTCCACAGTCACCAGATCTCAATCCAATAGAGCACCTTTGGGATGTGGTGGACCGGGAGATTCGCATCATGGATGTGCAGCCGACAAATCTGCAGCAAAACTGCGTGATGCTATCATGTCAATATGGACCAAACTCTCTGAGGAATGTTTCCAGTACCTTGTTGAATCTATGCCACGAAGGATTAAGGCAGTTCTGAAGGCAAAAGGGGGTCCAACCCGGTACTAGCAAAGTGTACCTAATAAAGTGGCCAGTGAGTGTATATATATATGTACACGTATATAAAAGGAGAAGACATCGATAACCATCGTCTCCCCCCTAATAGCTAACATCAAAAACAACCACAACAACATCAATAATAATAATAATAATAAATGAGTGAATTAAATAAGCAAAGCCAAAGTACAAAATACTTGTACATACATAAATCATACATAAAATTTTTTTAAAAATTATGGACAATTGGTAATACACCAAATCAACATGACAATCTGACCCCAAACGTCGCCTGCACCCCACGAGGCCACAGTCCAAGGTGTATGCAACCGCACATTGTTATATTTGCACGCATACCCACCAACATAAATGCATGCCTAATGTACCTATATATACATTATATGTACAGCATGCAAATGCATACCTCAGAACAGTATACCGTTGTCTAAACCAAATCACACATCCACTGCTCTAGTCCAATGGCATAGAGCGCATCGTTTCAAAGTGAGAGATAAGAGGCTGCCAGTGTTTGTAAAATTTTTCACCTGAGCCCCAGACAGCAAATTTGACCTTTTCCAATTTCAGAAATGACACTACGTCCCGTAGCCAGGACATGTTTGAGGGGGTGAGCGATTTTTCCATAGGAGGAGAATACGGCGATGGGCAATTAAAGAGGCAAAGGAGATTACATTAATTTGTTTAGCAGTCATTTTAACTCCCTCCTCAGGGACACCAAAGATAGCAATTTTAAAGAAAGACCTCCAGTATTCCGTCAAACTCGGGCATGACCAGAACATATGAGTCAAGTCTGCTGGTGCTTGAGAGCACCTGTCACAAAAATCATAGAGGTTTGGGTAAATCTTCGATAGTTTTGCTTTGCCAAAATGGATCCTATGAAGGACTTTGAATTGAATGAGACTAAGCCTCGCACAAGAGGAGGATGAGTGTATTGCGCATATTGCAGTGTCCCACCAATCGTCGCACAGAGTGATACCTAGTTCAGTCTCCCACTCCTGTCTTGATCTTAAGCAGAGGAGGGGAAGTCGTTGCTGATAAAAGATTGTATATAAAATAAATATGGCCTTTTGACAAGTCAGTAACTGCAAGAAGATGGTCAATGCCCGAGGTTGGCGGAGGCTGCGGAAATGCTGGGGTACTGGATTTGGCAAAGTTGCGAATTTGAAAATACCTAAACAGATCAGAATGTTCATGTTTGAATGTGGAACGTAATTGTGCAAAGCTAGCAAACAGGCCATCAACATAAAGATCACCCAGGCAGAATAGGCCTTGTCTGCCCCAGACGGCAAATCTTGAATCAATCTTGGCTGGTTGAAAGAGTTGATTGTTGCAGATAGGTGTAGCTAGGGGCAGAGAAGTACAGCTTAACTGTTGCCTAATTTGTTGCCAGATTTTCAAAGTGGTAACTACTATGGGGTTAGAGGAGTGCTGTTTAGGCTTAAATGGAAGACTGCTACACACCAATGTTTTTAGGGATGAAGAATGACAAGAGTTAGCTTCTGACTGAATCCAATTATCATCAGTGTGTGAGATCCAGAGTGCAATTTTATGCATGTTAGCAGCCCAGTAATATTATTGAAAATTTGGTAGACCGAATCCCCCCTGTAACCTCCCTCTCTGGAGCAAAGATGTACGACTTCGTGGGATTTTACCCCCCCCCCATATAAAATTTGAAATTATTGAATCCAATTGACGAAAGAAATGTTTAGGTAAAAAAATAGGTAGGCATTGAAATAAGTATACGTATCTGGGGAGCATGTACATTTTAATGGATTGTAATCTACCTGCTAGGGAGAGGGGTAAGCTGTTCCATCTCTGCAGATCAGTTTTCACCTTTGCTGTTAGAGCCGTAAGATTTTCCTCACATAGAGAGTGGATGGAAGTTGTAATATTTATTCCTAAGTATTTAAGCCTGGTGCTAGATAATCCGAAGGGAATATTAGACTGGGGTATTTCCTAGGCCAATTGATTAATAGGAAAGAGTTCACTTTTCTGTATATTTAGTGTACCCAGAGAAGTTACTAAAGGATTGGGAGAGTGGCTAAAATATGCGGAATGGAATTTATTGGATTGGAAACGTAAAGGAGTTGGTCATCTGCATACAAGGATACTTTGTGCTCGGCATCACCTCTTTTGATCCCCGAAAACAACTTATCAGTCTTAAGAGTAATTGATAAAGGTTCAATAACAATGGCAAAAAGGAGGGGGGAAATCGGGCATCCTTTACGTGTCCTGCGTGAGAGGGGAAATAATTGTGATCGCTGATTGTTGGTACATACGCAGGCCTGTGGGGGAAGCATACAGTAAGCGTATCCAGGATGTGAATTTCTCTCCGAACCCAAATTGCTTTAATGTGAAGAACAGATGGCTACACTGAACTCGATCAAAAGCTTTTTCTGCATCGAGAGATATAACCACCTCAGGATTAGACAGAGGGGCTGGGGAGTGAATGATGTTAAGAAGTCTCCGTATGTTTGCGAAGGAGTGATGGTTTTTAATAAATCCCGTTTGGTCAATTGAAATTATAGAGGGCAAAATAGTCTCGATTCTAGCTGCAAGGACTTTAACAAGTAACCTTTCGTCAACATTAAGAAGCGAAATAGGTTGATAAAAAGAGCATAAATTGGGATCTTTGTCCTTTTTAAGGATCAGTGAAACTGAGGCTTGGGGAAGTGTTGGTGGTAGTGTGCCTTTTTGGAGAGAGTCCTCGAACATCTCCAAAAGCAAAGGTGCCAACCGATTGGAAAACTTCGTATAAAAATCCGCAGGATAGCCGTCCAGTCCCGGGGATTTCCCACTTTGCATTGACTTGATGGCATCCATTATTTCGTTTAGATTTAGAGGTGTCTCCAGGTTTTTGTGTTGTTCTGGTGTTAATTTAGTAATATTGAGCCCATTAAAGAAATTTAACACGTCAGCATCATCAGGTGAGTCAGATTTGTATAGATCAGAATAATAGGCTCTGAAAGTCTCATTAATTTCAGAGGGGTTAGATGTCAGTGAACCTGAGTTATTGGTTATTTGAGAAATCTGCTGTGAGACCATCCCCCTCTTCAACTGATGTGTGAGAAGGCACCCTGGCTTATCCCCATGTTCGTACTATGTTCCCCGAGCTTTAAGCAGCATCTTCTCTGCATCCTTTGTGGACAAAAGATTGGATTCAGTTTGGAGAGCAAGTCTCTCCTTGAACAGTTCAGGAGATGGTGAAATGGAACATCGGCGGTTTAGATAAGCTATTGCCTCTGTAAGCTCACGTTGTCATCTCTTTCGTACCTTATTATGGTGAGCGGTATATGAAATTATCTCGCCCCTAAGGAATGCCTTAAGGGTTTCCCATAGTAAAGATGGACTGTTATCAGTTTTGTTAGTCTCCAAAAAGAGGTCAATAGACTGGGTAATAAGATTACAAAATTTAGCATCGGACAGAAACGTGGAATCCAATCTCCAGAAGTGACTCTCTCTATGATGGTTTTCAAGGCTCAAGTCAAGTATCACAGGGGGAGTGGTCAGAATTAACTATAGAGGAGTGTTCAACTGAGGTTACTGTGGGAAGAAGTGTCTTATCTATGAAAAAATAATCTATATGGGAGTAAGAATTATGGACATGTGAATAAAAAGAATAGTGCCTATCAGTTGGATGAGAGAATCTTCATGGGTCGACACAGCCGCACTGATCCATAAAGGTAGCCAGTGCTTGCGACATCTTAGAAGGTGTAACTGTTCTAGAGCTAGATCTGTCGAGACTGGGATCCATCACACTATTAATGTCTCCTCCAAATATTAGCTTGTGAGTGCGTAAATCGGGAAGCGACGATGTAAGTTTCTTCATAAAATCTACATCATCCCAATTTGGGGCATACACAGAGACAAGAACAACCAGGGTTTGATAAAGGGAGCCAGTTACTATAATATATCGCCCGTTAGAGTCACAGAGGATGTTAGAGGGAATAAAATTTACTTTTTTATTAATCAAGATGGCTGTACCTCTCGTTTTAAGGTTGAACTTAGAGTGAAAAATATGACCTATCCAGGGTCTGCTAAGTCGTTGGTGGTCTATTGTACTTAAGTGTCTTTCTTGTAAGAATGTGATGTCTGTGTTTAATTGTTTCAGGTGAGAAAATACTCTAGCTCGCTTCACAGGTCCATTCAGGCCCCCTACGCCATGAGATAATTTTGATGGAGCCTCTCACTCTCACTGAACTGCTTTGGTTATTCGTCATAACAATTTCTGAAAGTCAAATGATAATGGGATACGGTGATTTGGTTCAGTTGAAAAGTCGTCGGGCATACATGCAAACCCAGTAAGGTACTGCAGCAAGAAGAGTGACAGACACATGCCAATCCGAATGCAAAAACAGGAAATGGGGGGGGGATAATAATAATAATTTTAAAAAAAACCAAAAAGAACAAAAAAAAAAAAAAAGCAAGCAAAACAAAAACATACCCCCCCCATACCAGCCCGCCCTCCCCCCCTGTACCTATGCTCATCTTCCCACCTATGATGAGCTGCAGGCAAAACTATGTATTAACCTCCGGAATAACTAAATGAAAGCACTATCCTTCTTATTCCTCTATCCTTAAAACAGAGAGCACTACCGAGCTTGCATATGTACATATGCAAACACACATCAACAGATTTAAAAATAAAACAGGAACAGAGCAGAGTAGCACAAAAATGCAAGAAAAAAATAACGTAGTATATGTATATGTGTGCACGTCCACATCTACATACCCATACATACATATGCACATGCAACTATATACAGTGGCGTGAAAAAGTGTTTGCCCCCTTCCTGATTTCTTATTTTTTTGCATGTTTGTCACACTTAAATGTTTCAGATCATCAAACAAATTTAAATATTAGACAAAGATAACACAAGTAAACACAAAATGCAGTTTTTAAATGAAGGTTTTTATTATTAAGGGGAAAAAAAATTCAAAGCTACATGGTCCTGTGTGAAAAAGTGATTGCCCCCTAAACCTAATAACTGGTTGGGCCACCCTTAGCAGCAACAACTGCAATCAAGCGTTTGTGATAACTGGCAATGAGTCTTTTACAGCGCTGTGGAGGAATTTTGGCCCACTCATCTTTGCAGAATTGTTGTAATTCAGCCACATTGGAGGGTTTTCGAGCATGAACCGCCTTTTTAAGGTCATGCCACAGCATCTCAATCGGATTCAGGTCAGGACTTTGACTAGGCCACTCCAGGTGGACTTGCTGGTGTGTTTTGGATCATTGTCCTGCTGCAGAACCCAAGTGTGCTTCAGCTTGAGGTCATGAACAGATGGCCGGACATTCTCCTTCAGGATTTTTTGGTAGATAGCAGAATTCATGGTTCCATTTACCACAGCAAGTCTTCCAGGTCCTGAAGCAGCAAAACAGCCCCAGACCATCACACTACCACCACCATATTTTACTGTTGGTATGATGTTCCTTTTCTGAAATGTTGTGTTACTTTTACGCCAGATGTAATGGGACACACACCTTCCAAAAAGTTCAACTTTTGTCTCGTCAGTCCACAGAGTATTTTCCCAAAAGTCTTGGGGATCATCAAGATGTTTTCTGGCAAAACTGAGATGAGCCTTTATGTTCTTTTTGCTCAGCAGTGGTTTTCGTCTTGGAACTCTGCCATGCAGGCCATTTTTGCCCAGTCTCTTTCTTATGGTGGAGTCATGAACACTGACCTTAACTAAGGCAAGTGAGGCCTGCAGTTCTTTGGATGTTGTTGTGGGGTCTTTTGTGACCTCTTGGATGAGTCGTTGCTGCGCTCTTGGGGTAAATTGGTCGGCCGGCCACTCCTGGGAAGGTTCACCACTGTTCCATGTTTTCGCCATTTGTGGATAATGGCTCTTACTGTGGTTCGCTGCAGTCCCAAAGCTTTAGAAATGGCTTTATAACCTTTTCCAGACTGATAGATTTCAATTACTTTGTTTCTCATTTGTTCCTGAATGTCTTTGGATCGCAGCATGATGTCTAGCTTTTGAGGATCTTTTGGTCTACTTCACTTTGTCAGGCAGGTCCTATTTAATTGATTTCTTGATTGAGAAGAGGTGTGGCAGTAATCAGGCCTGGGTGTGGCTAGAGAAATTGAACTCAGCTTTCCAAAGATGTGATAAACCACACTTAATTTATGTTTTAACAGGGGGGGCAATCACTTTTTCACGCAGGGCCATGTAGGTTTGGATTTTTCTTTTCCCTTAATAATAAAAACCTTCATGAAGAAACTGCATTTTGTGTTTACTTGTGTTATCTTTGTCTAACATTTAAATTTGTTTGATGACCTGAAACATTTAAGTGTGACAAGCATGCAAAAAAATAAGAAATCAGGAAGGGGGCAAACACTTTTTCACACCACTGTACATGCACACATACACGTACGCACACGCTTAATCACACACGCAAACACACACAGACTCCACACCATTACTGTAAGGGCTGCTATAGCTATCCTGATAAACTAAATAAAAGAGAGGAGCCTTATGGCTGACGCGTGTTCCACTTGTCTGTTTGGTCCAAGAGTGATTCTTCCTTTGCGTTTTAAATATTTATTTAAACTTGCTTGAAGATACACAGTGAAATAATGAATTGCATCCATGAAATAATAACTTTTATCCTGACCTAATACACGTATGCACAAAGCACAAATACACGTAGGCTATGCACGTATACACGTAGGCTATGCACGGTCACGTAAGGCTATGCACGAATACACGTGGGCTATGCACGTCACATAGGCTATGCACGAATACACGTAGGCTATGCAAGGGCTGTGCACGTATGCACGTAGGCTATGGACGAATACAGGTAGGCTATGCAAGGGCTGTGAACGGTCAGAAAAACCGTGTGGCTCCACACTTCCATTCTAGGCAACTCGCCTTCCGCTTACTTCCTCCTCCGGAGCGTGTTAACCCAGGAACACCCTTCTCAAGTTCTTAAAGTGACATGCACCTATCTAAGACTACACAGCAGACTTAATACATAAAGAAAGCAGTTACCTAAAGTGTACGATGTGTAAAAAATAAGTGTTTAAACTAATTATTATTCAAATTACTAATTAAAACATTAATTATTAACCATTAGGAGACATTTGGCACCTACATTACCGGCCCCTAATTGTTCTGATAATGCTAAAGCCTCGAACAGTTACCACATCCATAACAAATTACATATCAAATTACATCAATACATAAAATGAACAGGCATTTGTATTATCAGACCAAACATCTGATGTTACAAAATATGAAAAGAAAGTGCTTGGTAAGCACACAGTCCAATATTTCGCCAGTCAGCTTGACAGGTCCTTTTTCTGAAAGGAAAAAAGAGAGAGAGAGAGAGAGAAAGAGCAGAGGTTTCCAGCACATGGCTCATCGAGGGGGCTCAGTCTTTACCACCTGCCCATTCAAAGTCCATGAGGAGACAGATCTTTGTGATGGGTCTGTCCAAGATGTTGGTCTTTGTCTTGATGCGAACTCTGCGAACAAGCCTCTTCTTGTCTGGAATTGCCTCAATGACTTTTCCCATAATCCATGAATTTCTTGGAGCACAGTCATCCGCCAGAAGAACCACGTCTCCTTCTGCAAAGTTTCTTGATGCTGTGGACCATCGTTGCCACTCCTGGAGTTGAGGTAGGTACTCTTTAATCCATATCTTCCAAAACAAATCTGACATATATTGCACCTGCCTCCATTTACGCTTTGAGTAGAGATCATCCTTGTCGAATAATCCTGGTGGTAATGATGGTTTCACCTTCAGTAGCAGGAGATGATTGGGCGTCAGTGCCTCCAAGCCATTTGGCTCACTAGATGCCTTTGTGATAGGTCAGCTGTTGATGATCGACTCAACCTCACATAAGACTGTGTGAAGGCTTTCTTCATCAAGGACTTGTTCTCTCACAATGGAATTCAGTACCTTTCTAACTGATCTTATTAACCGCTCCCACACTCCGCCATGATGAGAAGCTGTGGGAGGGTTGAATGTCCATTTAATCCCATATTGATGAAACAAATGCTGAAATTTTGAGGTGTTCCAGTCAGCAATGGCTGCCTTCAGCTCACGATTGGCCCCAACAAAGTTTGTCCCATTATTTGAACGAATCTGTTTCACTTGTCCTCTCCTTGCTATGAAGCGCCAGACTGCGTTTATGCACGAGTCTGTGTCCAATGATGAGGCAAGCTCAATGTGAACTGCGTGAACAGCTAAACAAGTGAGTATGACATCATATGTCTTTGTGAGGCTTCCAGGTTTCACCTCAAGTGGTCCGAAATAGTTCACCCCAACTCTGGTGAAGGGTGGATCATCTGGCATCAACCGATCTCGAGGAAGATCAGCCATTAGTTGTTTCCCAACTGTTCCATGTAAGCAACGGCATGTAACACAATTTGAGAGAACCCTTCGAATTGCTGTGTTGGCACTAGGGATCCAAAATCTCTGCCGCAGTTCGGAGAGCATATGATTGCGGCCTCCATGTCCAGTTTCCTCATGGATCTGTCGTAGAACTACATCAACAATGGGAAGTCTCTAGACAGAATGACAGGCTGCTTACAACTTTCTGGCATAGCCGCTCGACATAGCCTTCCACCAACTCGCAACAGACCATCTTGAAACACGGGGTTCAGCTTATACAAGTGGCTACTGCGCTTCACATTCTGTCCCTTGAGTAGAGCTAAAATCTCATCAGAGAACTTCTCTTTCTGACAGAATTTGATCACGTCCTGACACATTGATATGGCTGCTTCATCTGTAGCAACAGATTTCAGGCAGTCATCCACGTAGACATTCTGCAACACTGTCTCTACCACTTCAGCTTTGAACTGCCCACTCTGGTCTTCAGCATACTTTCCCAGAGCAAAACTGGCACAGCTATGTGAAGACGTAGCCCCAAACAAGTGTACAGTCATTGTGTGCTCAGACAAGGTTTGGTTATTGTCACCACCTGTCCACCCAAGGAATCTGAGTAAATCAGAGTCATCATCAGGCACTCTAACCTGGTGCAACATTGCTTCCACATCTGCCATGACTGCAACGGGTTCTTGTCTGAATTGGATTACAACGCCAATTAGACTACTGGTCAGGTCTGGACCTTGAAGAAGCTGCTCATTTAAGGATGTGCCCTGATAGGATGCAGCGCAGTCAAACACAACTCTCAGTTTCTGTTTCACTGGGTTGTATACTGCATGGTGCGGTATATACCACACTTTCCCTTCCATGTGTGTCAATTCTTCATTGGACAATTGCACTGCAATAAGCTGTTCCATGAAATCTGTGTATTCCTGTTGAAAGCAGGCATTCCTGATGAACTTCTGCTGTAAGTTTTGTGCTCGCTGTTCAGCTATCTTGCGATTATTTGGCATGTTGACCATTTTGCTCTTTAGCGGTAAACATGTGGTGTAATGACCATCCACCAGTTTAGCTGATTATATGACCTTGTCCAAGAACTGATGATCTTCTCTAGACATCTCTACATCATCATGTTTTCCTCCCTCAGGGAAATCCATCTTGAACTGTTGAAGCCATAGGTTCTCTAAACAGGCCACAGATATACGATTCACCGTTGTCTTCATTGGTTTTCTCGTATCTGCATGACTGCAGAGTTCCCTTAAGGGCCCATTCACGGTCCAACCTAGTTTGGTTCTTACAGCGTATGGTCCATTACCAACACTGCTCACCACTTCCCACGGCTCCATAGCTTTGGGTACATTTGCTCCAATGAGCAGTCCAATGTCGGCCTCAATTTGAGGGAGGTAGATTTCTTTGAGGTAAGACCAACTTTCAAGATCCTTCTGCTGGGGTATGTTTTCTTTACCTACAGGTATTGACCTTTGCGTGAAGACATCTGGAAGTTCAAGGAACTCGCCGCCTGACAAACGGCTGACCTCCAAGCCAGACACCACGTAAGTGCATACAGGTTTTTGTTCGTTCATGGTTCTCAGCAGTATGTCGGTCTTCCTTCCATTGAGCTTTAACTTATCCATCAATGCCTTCGTGCAGAACGTGGCAGAGCTCCCTGGGTCCAGAAAAGCATAAGTCTGCACCACCACACTTCCCTCTTGGCTTTGACTTGGAACTATTGGGAGTGTGCAGTCATCTTCTCCGGCCCCAGTAGACTCATAACCATCAGACTCTGCACAGACAAATGCACTCAAAACTGTTTGACCTTCACAGTTATCAGTCCTCTTCTTTGGCTCAGCAACCGTGTCCTTTTTCTTAATGTGCAGCAGTGTGGGATGAGCTAAGGAACACACCTGACAGCTCACCTTTACTTTACAGGCTTTGCTCATGTGACCATGCTTCAAGCAGCTAAAACATAGTCCTTTGCCTCTCATGAATTCCAACTTGTCTTTGTGTGGCTTGTCTTTTAGTTTACTACATGACTCCATGGTGTGTTCACCCTTACAGACGAGACATGTCCTTGTTGTAGGTGTGATGGGATTCGTGTGTTCTGTTTGCACTTCATCTTTCGTTTGACGATCCAATGGTATAGCGGTTGTAGTGAATGACTTCTTGATTCCACTTCTTTTCTGTGCTCTATGATCATCTTGTTTAGTTGTGGATCCTTTAGCAGTTGTGCCGTGCTTTATATTGCCAAAGATTGGATGAAGTGCAATTTTGGCCTGTTTGTTTATGAACTCAACCAGATCTTTAAACCTGACTCTCTTGTCACATTGCTCCTGTACACTACACAGAACAGCTCTCCACCTTTCACGTAGCTTGTATGGAAGCTTTGCTACGATAGCCTTTAAGTTCACAACATTATCCAGTTCTTCCATGTAACTCACTTCAGTCATGGTATTACAGCATGCCGTTAGAAAGAGTGAAAATGCATTCAAAGCTTCTCCATCCTCTGGCGTGATAGGTGTCCAGCTCAAGTCCTTGTTCATGTAGGCTACAGCAATCTTGTAATCATTCCCAAAATGCTCTTTGAGCAGCTCTTTAGCCCTGCAATAACCTACATCTGATTTCATATGAAGACAACTTTTTATCAGCTCTTTAGTTGGACCACTAGTGAACTGCTCTAAGAAGTCGAGACGGTCCTTATAGCTTTCGGTGCGGGATTCTACTCCATGCTCAAAGGCTCTTACAAAAAGATCGTAGTCTAAAGGATCACCGCTGAAGATAGGGATGTCTAACGGTGGCAAGGTCGTAATTTTTTGCTGCTTCACTATCAACTCTGTAATGCTATTCTGGCGTGTCATGAAACTGCAGAGCGTTTCTAATGCATGATCATCTGCAATAAAATTACTAGACTGACCTACACCAGTGGGCTGGGGACAAAGTGACCTGAATTCTTCACCTCCGTTTTCTGTGTTGATGATTGGCTCTGCATGTGGTGGTAGAACTCCAGATTCAATAGTCATTTGACATGTAGGACTTAGGATAAGCGCTCAGGATCAAAATTTTCTAATATTTTGATTTTTAGCATCAGATGCAGCAATAGCAGTTTGTAGTTCTATTGCTTCCCTTTTTGCCTTCAACTCAGCTTCCTGATGTTCAAGATCTTGATTCTGCTTGAGAGCAGCAGCCTTTGCAAGTAATGTGGCGCTCTCTACCTCAATCTTGAGGTGCACTGAGGAAGCACTGGAGGACGCCTTGCTTCCAATGTCTGACCCACGCCTTCTACTCTTAATGCTCGAAGCAAAGGATGCCATTGATACACTGTCTGTAGGCTTTACCTCAGCATCACAGCGTCTAGCTTGCT
Source organism: Lampris megalopsis (assembly GCA_022114975.2). Classification (NCBI taxonomy): domain Eukaryota; kingdom Metazoa; phylum Chordata; class Actinopteri; order Lampriformes; family Lampridae; genus Lampris; species Lampris megalopsis. The sequence goes on from JAJHIY020000431.1 coordinate 4,505,772, forward strand.
CTACCCGCTCCTCGACTGCCTTTAGCCACGTTTCTACTTCTTGTATAAATCCTCTTACACGACTTATTTTAGACTCATATGAATTTTGATCTTCAGAGAACTTGTCGTCATGGATTAGTTGTTTTATATTGTAATTTAGCTTGTTTATTTCCCCTAGCGAATCCTGATAATCCAAATGTAATTTCCTTTTCACTGCATTGACGTTAGCATCATCTTCCATTAGCCGCTCCAGCTCATTTGCCTGGTTGGTTAGCTGACCTAGCTTAGCTCTTCTAGACTGTGTTAACCTCTGCAGTTTGTCCTCGACAGCCTTTTCCGTCATTTTCGCATACCTCTTTTGACGAGGTAGCTCCTCAAACCCTTCTTCCATATTTCCCGTTAGTTTGAAACGTCTTCAAATTAAGCAATGCTAGCGATAAGTTTTTTACTGCTTACCGTGCTGCCTTTCTTTTTACCGTCGCTCACCAGTGCTCGGGTAATCCTCGTCAGCGAGTTTCCTTGCTGTCCACAATGCCTTGAATCTGTCTCAATCTTCCTTTTCCACTTGGAGCAGGAGAGTTTTTCTGACAGAGATGTAAGGGCTGCTATAGCTATCCTGATAAACTAAATAAAAGAGAAGAGCCTTATGGCTGACGCGTGTTCCACTTGTCTGTTTGGTCCAAGAGTGATTCTTCCTTTGCGTTTTAAATATTTATTTAAACTTGCTTTAAGATACACAGTGGAATAATGAATTGCATCCATGAAATCATAACTTTTATCCTGACTTAATACACATATGCACAAAGCACAAATACACGTAGGCTATGCACGTATACACGTAGGCTATGCACGGTCACGTAGGCTATGCACGAATACATGTAGGCTATGCACGTCACATAGGCTGTGCACGAATACACATAGGCTATGCAAGGGCTGTGCACTTTCAGAAAAACCGTGTGGCTCCACTCTTCCATCCTAGGCAACTCGCCCTTCCGCTTACTTCCTCTTCCGGAGCGTGTTAACCCAGGAACACCCTTCTCGAGTTCTTAAAGTGACATGCACCTATCTAAGACTACACAGCAGACTTAATACATAAAGAAAGCAGTTACCTAAAGTATACGATGTGTAAAAAATAAGTGTTTAAACTAATTATTATTCAAATAACTAATTAAAACATTAATTATTAACCATTAGGAGACATTTGGCTCCTACAATTACCTTGAAGGGTCAACGCCATTTAAGAAGCAGGTTCTGATTTTGAGATGATTGCAGTTTGAAAAAAAAAAGTCCGAAGTAGATTACTATGTTCAGTGGTAGCCATTGTTAGCTTAGGCTCTGGAGGTATGGTAGGGCCTGTGATCGTAGTGTTTCCTGTCTGGGTGCTGGTCTTATTTTTGCCAGACATTGTTAAAATTTATATTGTAGCCCGTTCCTGCAACACTAAATAAATTCGAGATTTACTGTTGATGTGAATAGTAAGGATTTACGAAATCGCTCGGGAATGGCTCTCTGTGCGTCTGCTTCACTCGGTCGCCATACCGATTCAATTTAATTGAATTTCTTTTGTTGTTGTTGAAAACACAGCATTCCAAGACTGTACATTGTCAGTAAGATTCTGCTGTAGTTGTTGATTTTTTTTTAAATGTGGGTTGAATAAATGACTTACTTATAACAACACATTACGTAGTCATATTTTCAAATCGTCAGTCAGCTTTTAGCACTGACTTAATGTAGGGCCCTATGGAATCTGTGTTGTAGCTTTTTTAAATTCTCCATTCCGGGATTCTATCTGTGCTTCAGTTATCACAGAAATTATAGGGCCCTACCTTAGTGCATCGCTGGCCCGTTCCAATCAAAAAAGACACTTGCCACCAAGCCTCACAACTTTTCTGGGGGAAACCCTGCAAGTTATGCCTTTTCTCAGTCATATAGAAATCCTTACTCTCTCAACCCTCTGCTAATTTTCCACATCACAATGTAGAGTGTATCTGGTGCTCATTGTTACATGTAAGCAAGACAGATGGACACACTCTAATCTATTATAATCTCAATTTTCTGACACAAAAACTTGACCTTTTTATTTAAATTGCTACAGCTTACATTCTTAAATACATATTTATAGTACTTTTGATGAAACAGAGCAGGTATTGACTAGAAATGTCTTAACTCTATGTTGCATTGAGGTTCTCTCTTTTGCACTTAAATAAAAAGTCATTTTGAAATGTTGAGCCAATGTTTGGTTTACATTGGCCTATTCTCTAATCCTCACATATGATTAACAAGTTTGCTTTCATCACAGGAAACGTATGGCAGACACTGAGCTCTCCAAGTCCATGAATGACTTCCTCACCAAACTGCAAGATGACCTAAAGGAAGCCATGAATACAATGATGTGTACCAAGTGTGAAGGCAAGCACAAGTATGTCACTCACACTGAGCATTTGTGAAAACAGAGGCTGCTTGAAATTCTGATAAATGAATGAAAGGGATAACATGTAGAAGAATTATTTTGATATCTCTTGTAGAACACAAGCACTTTCACAGATTGCCTGCTTGTTAACAAATAAGCAATCTCTGTGCAGGAGGTTCGAGATGGATCGAGAGCCTGCTGAGGCTCGGTTTTGTGCAGAATGCAAATGTTGTCATTGTGCTGAGGAAGGAGACCTGTGGGCAGAGTCCAGTATGTTGGGCTTACGGATCACCTACTTTGCCTGCATGGATGGCAAGGTTTATGACATTACAGGTGAAGTAAAAGCAGGTGCTTTCTTCCATTTAATTTGTAAGGCGGAAATAATGATATGGCCTTTTCAAATACAGATCCATAACCCTTGTCGTCTTTTTGGCTGTTCATCAGTTTGAGTAAAGCCTCATTGACTGATCCTAAGCACCGCTCTTTGTTTTCTGATATTCTAGTCATAGCTGTGCAATCACAGCAAGCTACATCTTAAGTAGCCTACCTCATGTCTGGTGCTGCAAACGGTGCAGCTGGATTGTGATGCAGAATTGTTCTAGGTGTTTTACCAAAAGCATGTTGCCAAAAGTTTGTCCTGGCACCAGACATGGAGTAAGCTCTTACTCCAAATTAACTTTTAAATTCCAAAATAGAAAACTAAATTTATTGAATTTACCCAGCAGTGCGAGAGCAATATTGATTGTTGATGCTATTTTCAGCCTCAACTTACAACTGGTTGGCTCCTCAATCTATCAACATAAAATTAAATTTTAAGTAGTTTGTTTTAAAGGCAGGGACAATGTGCAATTAAAACATGTCACGCAGTGAACACAATTGAGTGAGCCCTTTATGAACAACAGGATAATTAAATTATATCAGCAAATGCTCTTATTTTCCCTTTTTCCATTTGCTACCTGTCGAATATATTCCTGCTCTCCTGGCTAAAGCTCTGGAGCTGCACTGCATGGAATCAGCCCTCTGCAGAGTCCTGAAGAAAGCCTTCAAGGTTTTCTTCAGCTGCTGGGTGCATGCTTGTGAGCATAAGCAGTGCAGTCTCAAAGGCCTAGAAGGCCTTGGGGAGTGTAACATCGTCCTCCTAAAGCTTTAGACTTAGACTGCAAATAAAAACAATGTCACAATACTAACACTACACTATCCTAATCACTCAAAACCATAGAGGGGAAAAAAAAAACTGACCAGCTCAAAACTTTTAGGATATCCTATTCCAGGACCATAAACAGGAGGTGGCTGTAGTCCTTCAAGATCTGGACACACTTGCTTGGCTCTCCCGATCATGTCTGCACTGGCAGATATGGAAAAAAAGTACACATGTCACAGGTGTTCAATAATTAGAATACAACCCAGTATTGAAAAATAGCTGACTGTTTGCCTCAACAATGACTTGCCTGGATTCAGTAGTGTTCTCCATATTTGCCAACACCACAGCATAGTCCTTCATGAGGGTCTGAAGAGCTCTATCCATATATGGGAGCCACCTTGTTGGTTAGCTTCCAGATCTTATGCTGGAGGACCCCACTTTGTGCTTTGAGCTCTCTCTGGGTTTAGGTGAATAGTGGTACTGTTTGTTGAGGTCTTTAAGGAACTTCACACAGAAGCTACCTGTGTGAAGAGAAGGATAAATTAGTATAGGCAGTAAAACATTCCTGGATTAAACATTAATTTCAAATTAATTCATGCGGTAATACTTACTTTCCTCATTCTGTCATCCCTGTTTATGTCATCCATGGCTGCCAGTTATAGCCCATGGGCAAAGCACTGGAAGTTAATGAGGTGGGGGACTTACTCCTGGAGTAGAGACCCCCTCACGCCTCCCAACCATCACTGAGGCTCCATTGGCTCCGAAGCCAATGGAGCCTCATGTCCATTTTTTAAACTACCATCAAAAATCTGTTCATGAAACAAAACAAAATTTTATCAACAAATGTTTCTTCAAATGGGTTTAAAACTCAACTTAACAGCATCAACAGCTGCACAGTGTCTGACAGCAGTGGCGTGGTGGAGTTTTTCTACTGCCAAGAGCGCATTCTTTGGCTCCCTGTCTTTCAGCATCCTGACATAAACTCCCTCAAGGTCACAGATGCTCACTAGGTCCTCCAAGAATGGTTCCCAAAGGTCATCAAATATGACCATGGCAAACCATAAGCGAGACAAATGGATAGCTTTCATGAATCCTAATAGAATTCCCGGTCTGTCACTCACAACATTTAATCAAAATTCATTCAGCCACCTTTGTTTTTAAATCATAGCCATGCAACATTTATAGAATAGTACAGAAGTTGACCAGACCTAACCCCCAACACACACACACACACACATTGTAAACCTTACATTCAAAATTAGTTTTCTATGGACAAAATACAATATCAACTTTTTCTGTGTTTTAATAATTTATGTGAGTACCACGTACATCTACTACTACTTTCGGCTGCTCCCATTAGGAGTCGCTACAGGGTATCATCTCTTTCCATCTCTTCCTGTCCTACGGATCTTCCTCTGTCATGCCAGCCACCTGCATGTCCTTCCTCACCACATCTATAAACCTCCTCTTTGGCCTTTCTCTTTCCCTCTTCTCTGGCAGCTCCATAGTCAGCATCCTTCTCCCAATATACCCAGCATCTCTCCTCCAAACATGTCCACGCCATCTCAATCTTGCCTCTCTTGCTTTGTCTTCAAACCGTCCAACCTGAACTGCCCCTCTAATACTCATTCATTCATTCATTCATTCATTCATCATCAGCCGCTCCTCCGAGGTCAGGTCGCGGTGGCAGAAAGCCAAGTAGGGCACTCCAGACATCCCTCCCCCCAACAACGCTCTCCACCTCCTCCTGGGGGATCCCAAGGCGTTCCCAGGCCAGATTGGACAAGTAGTCCCTCTAGTGAGTTCTGAGTCTACCACGGGGTCTCTTCCCAGTTGGACATGCCCGGAAAACTTCCAAAAGAAGGTGCCCAGGAGGCATCCTAATCAGATGCCTGAACCACCTCGACTGGCTCCTTTCAACGCAAAGGAGGGGGGAGCCAGTTGAGATGGTTGGGGCATCTTAATATACTTGTTCCTAATCCTGTCCTTCTTCATCACTCCCAATGAAACTCTTACCATCTTCAACTCTGCCACCTCCAGTTCCGCCTCCTGTCTTTTCATCAGTGCCACTGTCTCCAAACTGTTGTATACTCACTATGGATTAGTGACAACTATTCAGTAAACAAGCATTTGAAAGGAGTTAGGAGTGAACATGAGCTTCATCTTAAGTAACACACTTCTGAAAGGCTGGTTACACATATCAATGACGTCCACGGCGGAATTTACAGAGTGCCGTTTGGGAAAAACTAATACTCAATACACAACATATTCCTTCCCCTATACTTTAATGCTCCCTTAGCAAAAGTCAAGCTCTTTCAAATAAAACTCGGTAACCAGTGGTATTTTCTTTTATAATAACAACATTATAGGTCTAGAACATAGCCTATTATATGAACTAAGGGAAAGAGGGTAGACTGCCTCTATTCCTGGACTTAACCCAGGGTTTATTCTGCCCCATGTCAAGGGTTAGCCTCTAGACTAAACAAAAAGGTCAGTCTTCTGGAGGTCATCTGTCTCTAGTGGGATAGCGACGACCTGTGGTAACATCAACAGCTGCAGTGTCTCTACTTGGGGACTGTACTGGTCTCGGAGGATCTGAGCAATAACCCAACTGTCCATTCAGCTATGATGTTTACTTGCCAAAAGCTGAAACTGAAATATACAAACACAATATAACATCACAGTTACAAAATTGAAGGTACTACAAAGTAAGTACACAAAATGAACACATATATCAAAAATACAAATAAGAGTGCCTCAGTGCACGAAATAAGAGCTGTAGACTAATATACAGATAGGTATAACGTAGCATACAACTAGCAAAAGGGAACCTGCTAACACATAGCAAGCTAGCACAAACCAACACGGCATAACATACTACAGATAAAACGAAAAATGAATGGGATAGACTTTGTAATGATGTAGTAAATATAGGCCACATAAACTGAAATACTTACAAACATTGCGTGCATCAAGACGTAAGAATCAAGGATGGTGGATAACCTTTTGCGGCACACAATGCACTGGTAAGACGGTATAACACTTCCTGATTACAATTTCCCAGTCGCGAAGGAAGTACTTCAAAATAAAAGTCTGTCGACAGACTAAAGGTCTCAACTCAAACAATGACTAACAGAGTCCAGAACAGGGACTATATAAGCCCCTGCCTGTTAGAATCAATGTCTGGAGTAGGCACTCTTATAGACACAGGTGAGCTTGGAGTGGTGTGTATCACTGAAGGCTGCAGTGATGGTGGAGGATCCTGGTAGATCTCTGGTAACAGCTCTGGGTTCCTCGGCGGAGAGATGTCATCGCAGCAACGAGAAGTATGCAACAGCTGGTCTCCATGTCTTCTCCAGATGATGCGATCATTGGTTTCCACTGTATATGACACAGGGTCAGTTTGTGCCACAACTGTTGCAGGTACCATTTTGGTCCTCTGGCATAGTTCCGGGCAAGAACTGTCTCTCTAGCTGTGAAGCTGCTGTGTTTGGCTTTAACACGTCTCTCCACTGTTGAGTTTGCACAGCTTGTTTTGTCTTTGGTGGTGTCTCAGTAGGTTGAGCCTGGTACGGAGTTGTCTCTTCAACATAGCAAAGGCAGGAGACACCTTTGTCGTAGCTTGAGGTGTGTTTCTGTACGTCAACAAGAATGTGTTGAGATGCCTGTTAAGAGATCTGTTACCTTGCGAGGACTTCAAAGCTTGTTTTAAAGTCTGTACTAGTCTCTCTGCATGACCATTGGTAGCAGGATGAAATGGTGCCAACTTGATGTGCTGAGTAACATTGGCTTTCATGAAGAACTTGAACTCTTGCGACACCAGTTGTGGGCCGTTATCACTCACGAGCTGTTGTGGCAGTTCAAAGCAACTGAAGGTGGACCTTAATTCCTCAATGGTTCGCTCAGATGAGGTGCTCTTCATTATTGCAACTTCAGGCCATTTGCTGTGGTTATCAACAACCACTAAAAATATGTGGCATTCCACTGGACCAGCAAAGTCTATATGAGTCCTTTGTCATCGTTCTTCGGGCAAGTCCCAAAGGTGTAGTGGTGCAAGCTGTGGGCCATTCCTCAGCTTCTGACATGCTGAACACGACTTGGCTTGCTCCTCAATAGCTGCATCCAAACCTGGCCACCAGAATTAACTGCATGCAATTTCTTTTATATGCACAACACCACAGTGTCCTGACTGCACATCCTTTCTAGCTCGGTCCCTTTGTCTAGCCAATCGGTACAGGTCTTTTTCTCCTTCCTTAGTGGCCAGTCTCTCATACAACTCACCAAATGACTTTTCCTTTGCCTTTGCCACCTCTCTCTTCGCTTTACGCTGCATCTCCTTGTACTCCTGTCTACTTTCTTCAGCTCTCTGACCATCCCACTTCTTCTTTGCCAACTTCTCCCTCTGTACTTCCTCATTCCACCACCAAGTCTCCTTGTCTTGCTTCCGCTGTCCAGATGACACAACAAGCACCCTTCTAGCTGTCTCCCTCACTATTTCTGCAGTGGTTGCCCAGCCAGCTGGCAATGCTTCACTACCACCCAGTGCCTGTCTTAACTCCTCCCTGAACTCCACACAACAGTCTTCCTTCTTCAACTTCCACCATTTGATGCTTGGCTCTGCCTTCACTCTCTTCCTCTTCTTGGTCTCCAAAGTCATCCTACAGAGCACCAGCCGATGCTGCCTAGCTACGTTCTCTCCTGTGACCACCTTGCAGTCTCCAATCCCTTAAGATTGTACCTCCTACATAAGATGTGTATAAGATATGTGCACTTTCCTTTACTGTTCAGTTCTTGACTGGGCTGTATGCTCCTCACGGCTGCTGCTGAATCAACTGGTTGGTGAAACGTAACGGACGTAAAATATGTGCATCATGTTTACGTTCTAAGCTAGGCTACTTCTTCAAGTTTGGTGAGGATGACTGAGCGTGAACAACTGAAGTTGAATACAATCTGACCGGCAAGAGCCACACTGTATGCAAGTTGTCTAACTAAAATGAAATATTTTGGGAACTGACATGAGAAACAGACATGAGAGGAAGACGCAGAAGACAGGAAGAAATGGAAACGGATGATCTGCTGTGGTGACCCCTAACGGGAGCAGCCGAAAGTAGTAGTAGTAGTAGACATGAGAAACCATATTTCGCGTTTCCACCCGGAGTTGGAGGAAAAACAGCCGGTTGTAGTTGCTGCCAACCAGAGAACAATTGTGATATCAAAAGTGATGTCAAAACTTCCACCGAATTTGGAAAGGGCGAAGCGAGTCACAAAGTCACTTGCAACTTTTATTGCCAATGATTTGCACCTCTACTCAGTCATGGAGAACCAGAGCTTTCATGCTATGCTGCACACTTTGGAGCCGAGATACAACATCTCGACGTTTTTTTCACTGATACAGCGATACCCACACTCTGCAGGAAATCAACACCAAAGTCGTGGAATCATTGAGGAAAGTGGGTAGGATAGCAATAGTATGCGACGCACGGACATCCATTGCTACAGAATCTTGTCACCATAAATGCGCTTTATTACCGATGACTGGCAGCTTGTGTCTCACATGCTCCAAACAAGAGCAATGTGTGAGAACCACACGGGTGCAAATGTGGCTGAGCTGTTACAGAATGTAGCAGAAGAATGGCAATTCACTACCAAACATGTAGTTTAAGTGACTGATAACACCCCCAACATGACCGTTGCTACTCAACTGGGTAAATTCCTACAAGTGAGATGTTATGCCCACACACTAAATCTGGCATCTCAGCAAGCGCTCAAGTTGCCTACTGTATCAAGGCTACTGGGGAAGGTCAGACGTATTACCATGTTTTTCCCACTCCAGCACCACTGCAAAACACCAGCTTGAGGAGAAGCAGAAGCTACTTGGTCTGCCATGTCACAAGCTGAAAACAGACATCAGCTGCAGGTGGAACAGTGCTTTTGAGATGATTGACATGTTTCTGGAGCAACACCCTGTGATCTGTGCCACCTTACTCTCTCCTCAAGTGAGGATTTTGAGATACTTTATTAATCCCCGTGGGGGGAAATTCCTCTCTGCATTTAACCCGTCCTAGCTGTGTAGCTAGGAGCAGTGGGCAGCTACAGCGCCCAGGGGCCAACTCCAGTTCTTCTTTCCATTGCCTCAGTCAAGGGCGCAGATGGGAGTATTAACCCTAACATGCATGTCTTTTTTGATGAGAGGAGAGGCTGACCTCTGCACTCTCAGTGAAGCATATGTCTCAAATGCAGAGGATGTTATTAAGGCCTTAAAGCCAATGAAAGATGCAACTACTCTCATATCAGAGGAGAGCACCCCCACAGTGTGTTTGATTGGCCCATTACAAGCTCAACTCATCCAGGACACAAAGGACAGTATTGGAGAGTCATCAAAGGTCCGGGAGATAAAGCAGGCCATCAGCCAGGATCTCAGCAAGAGGTCCACCGTGAGCAGGAGAGAAACACTCTTCACACAGCCTCTGCTCTTGACCCGCATTTTAAGGAACTGCCTTTTCTTTCTGAGGAGGAGAGAGTGGAGACGTATGGAAGAGTGATCGCTGAGGCTGCATCACTAGAGGTAATTCTGCCATTTTATTTTATGTAAAAATCGATGTAAAACATGTAAAATGTCACTTTGGGCTTAAGGCATTTATTTAACTTATCCAACTGACAAATTAAAATATTCCATAAACAATACAATCATTTTGAAAAGTAAATTTGTGTTTGGTTAATTAATGATCTTGTTCAAATGTTGTTTGGGCTGAAGATGTTGACATTGTTATTTAAAAATGTAAGGTCGTTGTGTTTACCTGTTGTTATTGTGTTTATCTACAGCAAGAGGTGAGAGCAGAAGAGGAGGAAAACCCAGAGCACATACAGTGAGTGAGGAGCACACCCCTCATCCCAAGACCACCGAGGAGCAACACCAAAGCCCCTCTGCTCCCAGAAGAAAGGCTTCATCCTCTCTGCTAGTGGATCTGCTGGGGCAGACATTCACTGATGCTGGAGTCCAGCAGCCCATGTCAGCCTCTGCTGGAACTGAGGAGGAAGTGACCAAGTATCATAGTGCCGCACCCCTCTCTCTCTCTCTCTCTCTGAGGACCCTCTCAGGTGGTGTAGGAAGAATAAGGTGATGTTCCCTCTGGTGTCCACATTGGCCAAGTAATACTTGTATATTCCAGGCACCAGTGTCTCAGCAGAGAGAGTCTTCTCTACTGCAGGGGATGTAGTTACTGCACAGTGGAGCATGTAGACCAGCTTCTGTTCTTACACACGAACTCACACATCCCAGCAGCATCAGCTAAGCACATCTACTATGTTGCACTTCCATGATTTCATTGTGGCCTATTTTTTGTTTTTTCTCATTATTTATTGTTTTACCACATCTACTACTACTACTACTTTCGGTTGCTCCTGTTAGGGGTCGCCACAGTGGATCATTCATTTCCATTTCTCCCTATCTTCTGCATCTTCCTCTGTCACACCAGCAACCTGCATGTCTCTGCTCACCACATCCATAAACCTCTTCTTTGGCCTTCCTCTTCTCTTCCCTGGCAGCTCCATATTCAGCATCCTTCTCCCAATATACCCAGCATCTCTCCTCCACACATGTCCACACCATCTCAATCTTGCCTCTCTTGCTTTGTCTCCAAACCGTCCAACTTGAGCTGTCCCTCTAATATAATCATTCCTAATCCTGTCCTTCTTCGTCCCTCCCAGTGAAAATCTTATCATCTTCATCTCTGCCACCTCCAGGTCCACTTCCTGTCTTTTCGTCAGTGCCACTGTCTCAAAACCATACAACATAGCTGGTCTCACAACCATCTTGTAAACCTTCCCTTTAACTCTTGCTGGTACCCTTCTGTCGCAAATCACTCCTGACACTCTTCTCTGCCCACTCCACCCTGCCTGCACTCTCTTCACCTCTCTCCTGCACTCCCCCGTTACTTTGGACAGTTGAACCCAAGTATTTAAACTCATCCGCCTTCGTCACCGCCACTCCTTGCATCCTGACCATTCCACTGTCCTCCTTCTCATTCATGCATAGGTATTCCATCTTGCTCCTACTGACTTTCATTCCTCTTCTCTCCAGTGCATACCTCCACCTTTCCAGGCTCTCCTCAACCTCCACCCTACTCAACCTACACCCTATATTGTTTAACCACATATTCCACAGAAAGTTTTAGTTTTGTATGGGAGCTGGTACATAATTCTGTGTTGTTTTTGTGTGAAATCTGTTTTTGATTTTAATATACAGCAAAATGTTTGTTTTTGTTTTTTGTTTTTTTTGTCTGAGGGATTGTGTGCTATTGCCCATAAGAGGAGGAAGTGGGTTGAATCTTTATTATTTATGTGTGAGTGAGGGCAGCTTTTTATGTTATCAGTTGATGCTGAAGTCTTGCTGAAGGCCGTGTTCATTTACAACAAGGATGCTGCTACAGGCACACTTCTGTTTTTCTTGTTGCTTCTTTGCAATGCTGGGAAACGTGACCATTCAGCTGACATGTCTCCTCTGTTTGTTCCTGCATTAATAAAAGATTAACGGTAGTAAATTCATCTGTTTATTTCAATTATGGATCATTACAAATATGCTGTTTTAAAAGTAGTCACACAGTGAGAAAAAATACATCATGTATAGAAATCAAAAATGCTGCTGCATCAGTAATGGGTTTATAATGGCATCGTAGCCTCTGAATTGGAATGAATGGTGAGGAGCCGAAAGATCCCCAGCCCTACGGTCCGCTGTCCGGCATCAGCCGGACTTTATCATGGTTCTAATTCAGCAGACTTCCAACATTTATAACGGAGTTCAGGAATTTTTGTTATTGTATCACAAATATTCCTGAAACATTTGTGATATAGTTACAGTTAATTCCATGAAACCCCCTCTGCTGCTAATGCAAATTGGCGCAGTATCTTTGTGCGCATATTGTATGACTGTGATGTGTATGATTTCACCCGACAATTCTTTATATTACTTGAGATGTTTATCATATGATGTAATGCTCACGAAACCATACAACAGGCTGGCGACAGAGCTGGAGAGCACTAACATTACTTGTTTCAATATTTTTTGAAAAAAAAAATCTTGTAGCTTCCTGTGGTTACATTTGGGTGATAACTAGGCAATTTGTAACATTGTGATCCTCACCACTATACCATCCTCAGTGCTATACCATCACCCAACTCTTTTTGCACAATCCTTCATTCGTGAGATTTTACCTTTTTTTATCTATTTTTTATCCAAAGTATCTCCATGCAGCAGAAGTATTGTCGTTTACAGTTCCAAATTCTCCTTTGTGTTCAAAATGTCATCCAAAGGCGTAGCATAGCGGTCTATTCCGTTTCTTACCAACATGGAGATCGCCAGTTCGAATCTCCATGTTACCTCCTGCTTGGTCGGGCGTCCTTGCAGACACAATTGGCCGTGTCTGCGGGTGGGAAGCCGGGTGTGGGTATGTGTCCTGGTCGTTGCACTAGCGCCTCCTCTGGTAAGAAGGGGCTCCTGTTCGGGGGGAGGGGGAACTGGGAGGGAATAGTGTGATCCTTCCACACACTACATCTCCCTGGTGAAACTCCCCACTGTCGGGGGGGGGGGGGGGTGGTGTCTCCACATGTAGTATCGGAGGAGACGTGGTAGTCTGCAGCCCTCTCCGGATCAGCAGAGGGGGTGGAGCAGCAACCGGGACGGCTCAGAATAGTGGAGTAATTGGCCAAGCACAATTGGAGAGAAAAAAGGGGAGAGCCCCCCCCCCCCCCCCCCAAAAAAAGTTATCCAAACTTGTGTTTTCTTTGTAGCTCTTCTTTGGTTTATTTAGCCTACGTCCTGTGTTTAACAGGACCTGCCTGGTTGGGTCATTCAGCTTGCATGCCAGTGATAGGCTGAATGTGATCATTGCTTATATTACAGCACTTTGCAGTGTTTATATTGCACATTTTTCTATTGTGATGGCAAAAAAAAAACATACAACGTGTTGCCCTAGTGGGTGGATCTTAAGATCAGTCAATTAGTCTCAGGTTTTATGAGTCTGACATAATGTTCCACCAAAGACAAAGAGAGCACCTTTTTATCCTTAAGTCACACAGCATAACGTGTTTTACTTTCATATTTTAGAGTGGGCAGGCTGCCAGAGAATAGGAATTTCTCCTGACACACATCGTGTGCCCTATCACATCTCCTTCGGTTCCAAGAACAACAGCAGCTCCTCACGACAGCGGTAAGTACCCTATGAGTATACAGTGCATCCGGAAAGTATTCACGCCCCTTCACTTTCCCCACATTTTGTTATGTTACAGCCTTTTTCCAAAATGGATTAAATTCCTTTTTTTCTCATCAATCTACACACAATACCCCATGATGACAAAGAGAAAAAGGTTTTGTAGAAATTTTTGCAAATTTATTAAAAATAAAAAAAACTGAAACATTGCATGTACATAAGTATTTACACCCTTTACTCAGTACTTGGTTGAGGCACCCTTGGCAGTGATTACAGCCTCGAGTCTTCTTGGGTATGAAGCTACAAGCTTGGCACACCTATATTTGGGGTATTTCTCCCATTCTTCTCTGCAGATCCTCTCGAGCTCTGTAAGGTTAGATGGGGAGCGTAGCTGCACAGCTATTTTCAGGTCTTTCCAGAGATGTTCAATGGGGTTCAAGTCTGGGCTCTGGCTGGGCCACTCAAGGACATTCACAGACTTGTCCCGAAGCCACTCCTTTGTTGTCTTGGCTGTGTGCTTAGGGTTGTTGTCATGTTGAAAGGTAAACCTTCGCCCCAGTCTGAGGTCCTGAGTGCTCTGGACCAGGTGTGTGTGTATATATACACACAGGGTGTTGTGATGCGTCTAGTGCAGCAGTGTGTAGTTGGAGGGAAGGTGCATGTGTTCTTCCAACCCGCTTGTGTCCCTCCTGCCCTTAGCTTGCTGCCGCTGGCTAGCCTTTGTGGCGAATAGGGAAGCATCCTAGCGTGTAAGCCTTCCCTTGCCAGTACATAGCCTCTCCTTCACCAAGACTCCTGCCAGGCCTCCCCGTGGCCACACATGGTAACTGGGGTCTTGCGGCCCCAGGCTAACCTGGCAGGGGATCTCGGAGCAGCAGTGGGCCCCAGAGATATGGTGTGCAGGCCCACCCTGGTGGACACGCCCTGGCACCTATCAACCACTGCCCCGCTGCCTTGTGGGTGAGTCTGGAAGACATAAGGCTAAGGGAGCTTACCCCAACAGAAAAGCAAGCTGTGGCGGCACGCTTCAAGGCGGTTTCCGAAAAACTGGATTTCCGGCAGCCCCCTGCAGTTGTGTGGAGGTGCCGGTCGTCTAGGGATCCCCCTTGCCATCGGAACCATCTCCTCTACAATCAAGTCATGTGGCGTTGGGAGAAGCGCACCCCCCATGCCACTTTAAAAACCATCTCTGCGCAGGTATCTTCTGCTATCTGAGTCCCCGACCTCACAAAGTCTGGCGGCGATGGAGTATCCAATGACGGGAGCAGGTCTGAATGAGCTGGGAGCTCTT
Source organism: Lampris megalopsis (assembly GCA_022114975.2). Lineage (NCBI taxonomy): Eukaryota > Metazoa > Chordata > Actinopteri > Lampriformes > Lampridae > Lampris > Lampris megalopsis. The sequence goes on from JAJHIY020000431.1 coordinate 4,520,798, forward strand.
AGTTGGAACTCTGCACGCCAGCGGCACCGGGCAACGGTCGTTAGCAGCTGGGATTGAGTGGCAGCTGTTTCCGGCAGACCCCTGTGCGTCTGAGCAGCCCTATTTAGGGACCGCACTGCTCACCCCTTTCGGGGAACGGCCTAGAAAAGGTGGCCCAAAAATTGCCCACTCAACACTGCGCCTGGGCAGGAAACCGCACCTGCCGGGCCATTCCACTATGCAGTCGAAAAACAAACATTATACCACTAAGATTTGCAGCATGGAACATAAGAACACTCCTTGACATCAGCCATGGTACGGACAGACCTCAACGCAGAACAGCACTTATTGCCAGCGAGCTGAAGCGCTATTGTGTGGATGTGGCGGCACTCAGTGAGACCAGGCTCCTTGAAGAGGGCTCGCTCAACGAAGTAGGAGAGGGCTATACCTTCTTTTGGAAAGGATACCCCCTAGGAGGTCAACACATCCATGGAGTTGGTTTTGCAATTAAGAACAGTCTCTTACCCAAACTCGAAGAAACACCAGTGGGCATTAATGAGCGGCTTATGACTCTCCGCATACCCCTTGCAAAATGTCGATACATCACCTTGATAAGTGCCTATGCTCCAACTTTACTATCTCATGATGAAGAGAAAGATCGCTTCTACCAGGCACTCGATGATATACTCATCAACATCCCAAGGAGCGACAAAGTCATTTTGCTTGGTGATTTTAATGCCCGAGTTGGGAAGAACATGCAAAATTGGAATGGAGTGATTGGCGCCCACGGCATTGGAAAAGTCAACCTCAATGGCATAAGACTTCTTAGTCTGTGCTCGGAACATAACCTCACCATCACAAACACCATTTTCCAACAAAAGAATAAATACAAGGCATCCTGGATGCATCCCAGATCCAAACACTGGCACCTGCTTGATTATGCTATCGTGAGGCGGGTTGATCTTAAAGACGTGCTCCTTACAAGAGCTATGCGAGGAGCAGACTGCTGGACAGACCACCGTATGAACCTGACAAAAGTCAGAGTACATGTCCGACCCTTGAGACGCCAATCTGGGCCAAAAAAGAAACCACTCCACTGCGCCAGACTATCCAACAGCGACACCCGAAACACCTTCCGTCGTTCTCTAGCCGACAACTAGTTGACATTGAACAGCTGATCAACTCAGAGTCTGGGATGGATGAAAAGTGGACTTCTCTGAGCACCACCCTCTTTGACAATGCAGCCCAATCCATTGGCTTCAAAACCAAGAAACATCAGGACTGGTTTGATGACACTGCCGGAACGATCTCCACCCTCCTGGACAACATGCATAAGGCACACAGAGCTGCCCTCAGCAACCCACTATCCCAACCTCTCAAGAAAAAATGGCAAGACCTCCGCTCTGAGGTCCAAGCAACTCTGCGGAAACTGCAAAATGAGTGGTGGATTTTGAAAGCCAACGAAATCCAGGCTCATGCAGACAGGAACGACATGCATGGTTTCTGTGATGCAGTTAAGGCCATCTATGGCCCCAGAAACTGCGCCCTGACACCCGTTAGGTCTGCTGATGGAACAACTCTCATCAAGGATCAGGCCCTGTTAGTGGAGCGGTGGGCCGAGCATTTTAACACCCTGCTCAACCAGCCCACCCCAGTGGACTCAACTGTACTGGCAGAACTCCCTGAACAGCCTACCTTGCAAGACCTAGACCTCCCACCATCTTTTAAATAAATCCTACATGCAGTCAAGACCCTGAAAAACAACAAAACCCCTGGACCTGATAATATTCCAGCTGAAATCCTCAAGGAAGGAGGCTACCTCTGTACGAGGACACTGCATCTCTATATCCTTGAGGTGTGGAGTCGCGAGTGTGTCCCCCAACAGTGGAAAGATGCCAACATTGTGGTCATTTATAAAAACAAAGGAGACAAATCCATCTGCTCCAACAGTAGGGGTATTTCACTGCTGGCCATTGCAGGAAAGGTTCTAGCCAAGATCATGCTCCGCAGACTAACACTCGCAGTAGCCGAACAGGTCATACCAGAGTCACAATGCGGCTTCCGAAAGGATAGAGGGACCGTTGACATGATCTTTGTGACACGCCAGCTCCAGGAGAAATGTAGAGAACAGCACAAGGATCTATACATAGCATTCATAGACCTCTCAAAGGCATTTGATACAGTTAACCGGGCCCTGCTGTGGCAAGTCCTGAAGAAATTTGGATGTCCACCCAAGTTTCTTACCATTCTTGGACAGTTTCACTCAGGAATGATGGCCCGAGTGGTAGTAGGGAACTGCAGTTCTGAGCCCTTTGGTGTGCAGACTGGAGTCAGACAAGGCTGTGTGCTAGCCCCAGTCCTGTTCAATATCTTCTTAGTCTCTGTTACAACACTGTTACGAAGGAGGCTGGAGAAGCAGGCTGGAGTGACCATTGACTTCAGGCTCGATGGAAACCTATTCAACATCAGGAGGTTTCAGGCAACCACCAAGTTGACCTCTGAGACCATTATTGAGCTACAGTATGCCGACGATTGTGCCCTGGTAGCTCAAACACCAGAAGCTCTACAAAACACTCTGTCGGCAGTTGTGACTGCATACAGGAGAATGGGACTGATTATTAACACCCAAAAGACAGAGGTAATTTGTCAGATGACTGCCGGCCTCCCAAACCACCCAACAACCTTCACAGCAGAAGGGCAACAACTGGCCACTATTCCTGCCTTCAAATATCTGGGAAGTATGCTAGCCGACACCTGCAAAATAGACGATGAGATTCAGCACCGCCTCAAACAAGCCTCAACATCTTTTGGCCGTCTAAGGAGAAGGATTTTCCAAAACAGCAACCTCAATCTCCACACTAAAGTGCTTGTTTACAGAGCAGTGTGCATCTCCGAACTACTCTATGGATGTGAGGCATGGACCATCTACAGCCACCATCTCAGAAGCCTGGAGGCCTTCCATGTAAAATGTCTCCAGAGGATCCTCGGCATTACTTGGGAGGACAGAGTGCCACACACAGAGGTATTGGAGCGGGCAGGCAGCTGCAGCGTGGAGTCTACCCTAAAACACCATCAACTCAGGTGGCTTGGGCATGTTATCCGCATGCCCAGCGAACGACTCCCACGAAAAGTCCTCTACAGCCAACTACGCCTTGGCCAACGCACTGCTGGTGGGTAGAAGAAGCGGTTCAAAGACCAAATGAAGACCACACTAAAAAGATGTCAGATCAACCCCTCTTCTTTGGAGGAACTTGCTTTCTGCTGCAAAACCTGGCGCTCTCACATCTCAGAGGGAGTAAAGTACATGGAAAACCAGCACACACAACACTGTGTAGCAAAGCGTGCGAAGAGGCATGCTCGCAAAGCTACCCCTACCCCCTCCAGCACCACTTTTACATGCCCGGTCTGCAACCGCAACTGTGCATCCAGGATCGGACTATTCAGCCACCAAAGGACCCACAAATAGAAGAAGATGGTCATCATCGGGCACGATGGACAACCAGCAAGCAAGGAGCAGGTTTTCATCAAGGATCTCTCTGTACTTTGCTCCATTCATCTTTCCCTCGACCCTGACTAGTCTTCCAGTTCCTGCCGCTGAAAAACATCCCCACAGCATGATGCTGCCACCACCATGCTTCACTGTAGGGATAGTATTAGCAAGGGGATGAGAGGTGCCTGGTTTCCTCCAGACGTGACGTTTGGCATTCAGGCCAGAGTTCAATCTTGGTTTCATCAGACCAGAGAATCTTGTCTCTCATGGTCTGAGAGTCCTTTAGGTGCTTTCTGGCAAATTCCAAGTGGGCTGTCATGTGCCTTTTACTGAGCAGAGGCTTCCGTCTGGCCACTCTACCATAAAGGCCTGATTGGTGGTGTGCTGCAGAGATGGTTGTCCTTCTTGAAGGTTCTCCCATCTCCACAGAGGAACGCTGGAGCTCTGTCAGAGTGACCATCGGGTTCTTGGTCACCTCCCTGACCAAGGCCCTTCTCCCCCGATTGCTCAGTTTGGCTGGGCGGCCAGCTCTAGGAAGAGTCCTGGTGGATCCAAACTTCTTCCATTTACGAATGATGGAGACCACTGTGCTCTTCGGGACCTTCAAAGCTGTAGAATTTTTTTTGTACCCTTCCCCAGATCCGTGCCTCGATACAATCCTGTCTCAGAGGTCCACAGACAATTCCTTTGACTCCATGGCTTGGTTTCTGCTCTGACATGCACTGTCAACAGTGGGACCTTATATAGACAGGTGTGTGCCTTTCCAAATCATGTCCGATCAATAGAATTTACTACAGGTGGACTCCAATCAAGATATAGAAACAGCTCAAGGATGATCAGAGGAAACAGGATGAACCTGAGCTCAATTTTGAGTGTCATAGCGAAGGGTGTGAATACTTATGTACATGCAATATTTCAGTTTTTATTTTTAATAAATTTGCAAAAATTTCTACAAAACCTTTTTCACTTTGTCATTATGGGGTATTGTGTGTAGATTGATGAGAAAAAAAGGAATTTAATCCATTTTGAAATAAGGCTGTAACATAACAAAATGTGGGGAAAGTGAAGGGGTGTTAATACTTTCCGGATGCACTGTATGTAATGGATCTTCTGAACCAAACATACATCATCCATTTGGTCTGCAGCATTTGAAAGTACTGCGACCCTTTATGTGCCTATTACCATACATATTGCCTAGTTATTAACTAGTTAAACGTTGTCAAATGGGGCCGTTGTGTTTACTTTTGCAAATTAATGCTGCAGAGCTCCACTTGTGAAAAGAAGAATCTCATACTTCAGTCTCCCCACTCTTCTCACTGATCTCATGTCATTTAATTTTCAGAACGTCCTCAGAGCAAGCCACAAGTCAACCCACAAGCAACCCCGCTGATTTGCAGGACTTCCTCAACCGCATCTTCCAGGGAAGGCCTGCCAATGACATGGCTGCCAACGGAGGCTTCTTCCCTTCAGCCCCACCCCAACATCACCCTCCTGGTGCTGGAGCTAACCCGTTCTCCTGTCCCTCAGCCCAAACAAGTTTTTTCATGCCGGGGGGTCAGAGGTCTGAGCCCAATGAGTCATGGACTGAAACTGGCAAGCCTCCTCGCAGAAGGAAAAAGGTTCGCAAGCCATTTCAGAGGTGAAATCTGTTGGCATCTTGATTCATCACCATAGCAAAACAGACAAACAAATAATGGCCATGTTTGTCTCTTGCATGCCTGTGGCCGTGCCAAGATCTGCCCCTTCATGAGTTGAACTCAGGAAGATTTGTGTGGGTTGGGTTGCCATTATGAGTCAACATGGCATCAGCCAAAGGAGAGAGAGAGAGAGGAACCATTTACCTGGGAATGGTGTTTTGAAATGGGGATTAGGAGGTGGCAGTGATGGTTTTGTGTTGCCCCTCAATTCATGTTTTTGTTGGTCTTGTAGATGACTGTAGCCTTTCCGTTGACCTCTTTCAGAATGCTGTAATAAAACATTTTCCTGTCTTTCCTGCGAAGTCCTGCATTGCATGCAAGATTTATTCACTTGCATTTTATCATTTGTTTTCATAATTGTTTGAATTTGATAAGTTGGTTTCACATCAGGTATTAGTTCAGTTTGTAACCTGCAGAGAGGGTAGAGGCCAGTTACAATTCATTCTGACTTGCCACTATCAAAGTATGTCGTGTTGGGCTGCTTCACTGCTTCAGCATTGCTTCAAATCTCACATTTGTGCTGTGCGTTTAACTTTTGGAACTGCAACTAACCCAACCGATTTCAACATTTCAAACCGACTACTACCTAGTCATCTGTTCCAAATCTACAAATACTAGAAGTACAGATGAATGACTGGAGGCAGTATGGTTCTTACTCAGTTTATTGAAAGAACGCTTCACATAACATAACATTGCAGTGTTTTGCATTACACACATTTAAAGATTGAAAAAGTGCACTTCTCAAGGAAGCAACAATGGTAGATTAGCATTGTTAGCTTGGCATTGCTAGCTTAGCATTAATAGCTTAGCATTGCTAGCTTAGGTGTGGTGTTGGCTCAGTAGCACACTAACATTAGCTGATAAGCCAAAAAATGGTGATGGTTAAGTTCATAAACAGAGGCCAAATCATTACTGCCCCTGTTGCCTTCTGGTTAACGGGCAAAGTTGATGTCAGCAGCTGTTTGCTGTCACTTACGTTACTTGGGTAGAGTCTGTGGAATTTATAATATTTGAATTGTTTGTAGAGATTGCTTTTCATTTACTACAAAATTATTTCTGTACCCTGACATGGAATTTTGAATTTGAAGCAATAGTAAAATACATTTCTGAAAAGAAGGGACTGGGCGAAGACGTGACTGCTGCCACATCTTTCTGGATCTGTTGTGAGTCCAATAGCTGAATGTGTTCACATGTCATGAGAAGCGCTGCTGCTGTAGTACTACCCAGACTGGCCAGTGTTGTGCTTGACAGATCTCATGGTCTTCTGGAGAGGTATGTGTAGATAAAATCAAAATCAAGTTGACAATCACAATTATTGATTTTGCCATTAACATTAGAAGGCTGGCTCATATCATAATAATAATAATAATAGTAATAATAATAATAATAAAAATTTCTATTTAAATTAGTCTGACAATTCAAATCAGGCCCAGTTAATGGTTATGTGAGCAGTCCTCCTGGTGGTGTAGAACAGCCCTACAACATGTTTGAACATTAACAGCACTCTACTCAGGCGGAGACCAGGGGGCTGTTATGTGACCTGTCACCCTGGAATAATGAATCGGTTCATCTGGACAGCTGATGAGGTCTTCTGGGATGTGCTTACCTGGATTATTGAGATGTGAAGCTGTTGCCTTTTAAGAGGGGGAAACTTGTCTGTGTATAAAAGTCACACGCTAGGGATCCACGCACTGATGGTTTTGAACCCACGGTTCAGGATGTACATTGTACTTGGATCTGCTGGTGTTGTGAAGGAGGTTTTGCCTGTCCTACAGTGTGGACACCTAGTAAGGTCATTACACGTCGCACAGCACGCCCCATGACTGTCTGCACTGACCTTCAGGAGGTGTGTGAAGCCACATCCTTACCCACACCCTGTTCTTTCCATTCTGACAGCCTTTAAACATCCATTTATCTTGAAACTCTTCATGTAGAAGTGAGGGATGATGACTGCTGTTGATCCTCTTTCACCCTTCTGCTGGCCTTTATGACTTCACTGTACTGACTTCACAACAGTAAACCATTCCTTTCACACACACACACACACACACACACACACACACACACACACACACGTACACTGCCCAATGACTGCTGGGATAGGCTCCAGCATCCCCGCCACCCTGAGAGCAGGATAAGCGCTTTGGATAATGGATGGATGGATGGAGATATACACTCACCGGCCACTTTATTAGGCACACCTGTCCAACTGCTCGTTAACGCAAATTTCTAATCAGCCAATCACATGGCAGCAACTCAATGCATTTAGGCATGTAGACATGGTCAAGACGATCTGCTGCAGTTCAAACCAAGCATCAGAATGGGGAAGAAAGGTGATTTAAGTGACTTTGAACGTGGCATGGTTGTTGGTGCCAGACGGGCTGGTCTGAGTATTTCAGAAACTGCTGATCTACTGGGATTTTCACGCACAACCATCTCTAGGGTTTACAGAGAACGGTCCGAAAAAGAGAAAATATCCAGTGAGCGGCAGTTCTGTGGGCGAAAATGCCTTGTTGATGCCAGAGGTCAGAGGAGAATGGCCAGACTGGTTTGAGCTGATAGAAAGGCAACAGTAACTCAAATAACCACTCATTACAACCGAGGTATGCAGAAGAGCATCTCTGAACACACAACACGTCGAACCTTGAGGCAGATGGGCTACAGCAGCAGAAGACCACACCGGGTGCCACTCCTGTCAGCAAAGAACAGGAAACTGAGGCTACAATTCGCACAGGCTCACCAAAATTGGACAATAGAAGATTGGAAAAACATTGCCTGGTCTGATGAGTCTCGATTTCTGCTGCGACATTCGGATGGTAGGGTCAGAATTTGGCGTCAACAACATGAAAGCATGGATCCATCCTGCCTTGTATCAACGGTTCAGGCTGGTGGTGGTGGTGTAATGGTGTGGGGGATATTTTCTTGGCACACTTTGGGCCCCTTAGTACCAATTGAGCATCGTGTCAACGCCACAACCTACCTGAGTATTGTTGCTGACCATGTCCATCCCTTTATGACCACAGTGTTCCCATCTTCTGATGGCTACTTCCAGCAGGATAACGCGCCATGTCATAAAGCTCGAATCATCTCAGACTGGTTTCTTGAACATGACAATGAGTTCACTGTACTCAAATGGCCTCCACAGTCACCAGATCTCAATCCAATAGAGCACCTTTGGGATGTGGTGGACCGGGAGATTCGCATCATGGATGTGCAGCCGACAAATCTGCAGCAACTGCGTGATGCTATCATGTCAATATGGACCAAACTCTCTGAGGAATGTTTCCAGTACCTTGTTGAATCTATGCCACGAAGGATTAAGGCAGTTCTGAAGGCAAAAGGGGGTCCAACCCGGTACTAGCAAGGTGTACCTAATAAAGTGGCCAGTGAGTGTATATGTATATATATATATATATATAGAGAGAGAGAGAGAGAGAGAGAGAGAGCGTTTTTTTCTGAAACCGTCAATGGTGTAGTGAGTGCTGAACTAATGAGGAGTGGAATATCAACATGGATACAGGAAAAAAAGATTTTATTAAAATCTTTTTTTCCTGTATCCATGTTGTTATATATATATTTGTGTGTGTGTGTGTGTGTGTGATTGTGTGTGTATATATACTATATATATATATATATATATATATATATATATATATATATATATATATACACACACATATACACACACACACGTGTTCGGTGAAAGTATTTGCTCTCTCTGATTTCCTGTATTTTTGCAACATTTTTCACATTTGAACGGTTTCAGAGCAACCTGAGTAAACACAAAATAAAGTTTTTAAATGATCATTTCATTTATTGAAGGAGAAGTTACCCAACACCATATCACCCATGAGAACAAGTAATCACCCCCTGAGCCCAATACGTGGTTGTGCCACCTTCAGCAGCAACCAGTACAGCCCAACACTTGCTGCGTGGGAGGCCGGGCTTCCACGTGGCTGTGCAGGGGTTTTGGCACACTCTTTGCAGAATCACTGTTATTCAGCGACACTGATGTTGTTTTCAAGCGTCATAGACTCTTTATTGTCCTCTTCCAAGGAAATGTGTTGCCCCAGTCTGTAGAACCTCATAAGCAGATACACACACCTCTGTACATAGCTGAGGATCTGTATCAGTGACCAGGTGGAAGCTGTGGCGAACGGGTTGAGGGGCTGCACGGGTCATGTGCAATGGTGTGTGTTCTGTGTGTAATGGCCTCGTTGAGGTCTGAGAGGTTGGGGGGTGGGGAGGCCAATACTCTTGGAGGCATTGTGTGTGATGAGTATGAGGCAGTTCCTATTGGAGACAGTTAACGTGTTGAAGAAATGGGGAACAACGGAGGAGAATTGGTTGGGGTATGCTTCTGTAGAGCAGCAACAGAAAGTGTGTTGAGTTTGCAGATGGCAGAGAGTCTTTCCTGGCAGCATTTGTGGATGCAGTGGTGTGTTGTTAAAGTTCCGTATATTGTCCAGGGTGAGTGAAATATTTGAAGCACTCAGCCATCTCAACAGTTTCATTATTGATGCAGGTGGGGTTGTGGGTGGAATTGTGGGCTGTACTGTCTGTGCTGGAGGTGTTATTAAGTTTTTGTTTTTATAACATTCAGCTTCAGGTACTTGTCCACCATTGTGTGAAATGAACTGCTCGTCTAAGGTCCTGCCACAGCATCTTCATGGGATTCAAGTCAGGACTTTGAATAGGACACTCCAAAACCTTAATTTTGTTTCTTTTGAGCCATTCTGAGGTGGACTTACTCTTGTGTTTTGGGTTATTGTCCTGCTGCATAACCCAATTACGCTTCAGCTTCAGATCACAGACTGATGACCAGACATTGTCCTTCAGTATTTTCTGCTAGAGAGCAGAATTCATGGTTCCTTCGGTGATGGCAAGTCTTCCAGGCCCTGAGGCAGCAAAGTGTCCCCACACCATCACGCTATGTTTGACTGTTGGTATGACATGCTGTCACATGTTATGACCTTGTGAAGTACTGTGTTTGCTTAATGGCAGACATAACGGGACCCGTGTCTTGTAAAAAGTTTCACTACTGACTCATCTGTCCACAAAACATTATCTCAAAAGGTTTGGGGTCATTAATGCTTTTTTGCATATGCAAGATGAGCACTATAATGTTTCTCTTTGTTAGCAATGGTTTGCGCCTTGCAACTCTCCCATGAATTCCGTTTTTGCCCAGTCTCTTTCTTATTGTCGAATCATGACCGTGCACCTTAGCTGAGGCTAGTTCTTTAGTTCTTCAGATGTTGTCCTGGGTTTTCTGGTGACTTTCTGGATGAGTCGTCACTGGGCCCTTGTTAGGCCAGTGTTCTAAGTTTTCTCTGTTTGGAGACAATGGCTCTCACTGTGCTCCACTGTAGTCCCAGCGCCTTACAAATCACTTCACAACCATTTCCAGACTATGTCCCAACTTTTTTTCTCCCTGAAGGTCTTTTGATGTCAGCATCAGCATGTGGACACCTTGTAGTCTGCTTCCCATTGATGCTAAGGTTCTATGTAAGTCATGTTTGGATTCAACAGAGGTGGCAGTAATCAAGCGTGGGTGTTTCTGCTCTAATTCAATCCAATGATCAACTACATTTATTGGTTGATTGAGTAACTAAGGGGCAATTACTTCTTCACACAGGGTCAATTGGTGTTGGATACCTCTTTTTCATTAAATAAATAAAAAATAACGGAATTTTGCATTTACTCTGGTCCGCTTCGTCTTATGTTACATTTTGTATGAAGATCTGGAACACTTAAGTGAGACAAATATGCAAAATAGAGGAAGCCAGGGAGGGGGCAAATACTTTTTTAGGCACTGTATATACACACACAGTGGTGAGGTGTGCGGTAGGAATCATGGATGGGTTCAGGGTGGAGTTGGGATTACATCAAGGATCGGCTCTGAGCCCTTTCTTGTTTGCAATGGTGATGGAGAGCTTGACAGGCGATATCAGGCAGGAGCCTCCATGGACTATGATGTTTGCAGATGACATTGTGATCTGTAGTGAGAGTAGGGTGCAGGTGGAGGAGAGCCTGGAGAGGTGGAGGTATGCACTGGAGAGAAGAGGAATGAAAGTCAGTAGGAGTAAGATGGAATACCTATGCATGAGTGAGAGGGAGGACAGTGGAATGTTGAGGATACAAGGAGTGAAGGTGATGTATGAATTTAAATACTTGGAGTCAACTGTCCAAAGTAACGGGGAGTGCAGAAGAGAGGTGAAGAAGAGAGTGCAGGCAGGCAGGGTGGAGTGGGTGGAGAAGAGTGTCAGGAGTGATGTGTGACAGAAGGATACCAGCAAGAGTTAAAGGGAAGGTTTACAAGATGGTTGTGAGACCAGCTATGTTCTATGGTTTGGAGATAGTGGCACTGATGAAAAGACAGGAGGTGGAGCTGGAGGTGGCAGAGATGAAGATGATAAGATTTTCATTGGGAGTGAAGAAGAAGGACAGGATTAGGAGCGAGTATATTAGAGGATAGGGAAGGGATTATTTCGCTCCTTATTTGTTGAGCACTTTCGCTACCGTGGAGTGTTTCTTTTAACAAAGTATGTGTGTGTGTGTGTGTGTGTGTGTGTGTGTGTTTGTGTGTATAAAGTAGGTTAAAAGAAAAAAAGTTTATCTATATACTGTATATCTATATAGATAGACAGACAGAAAGATAGACAGACAGACAGACAGACAGACAGACAGACAGACAGACAGACAGACAGACAGACAGACAGACAGACAGACAGATAGATAGATAGACAGACAGACAGACAGACAGACAGACAGACAGACAGACAGACAGACAGATAGATAGATAGATAGATAGATAGATAGATAGATAGATAGATAGATAGATAGATAGATAGATAGATAGATAGATAGATAGATAGATAGATAGATAGATAGATAGATAGATAGATAGATAGATAGATAACTTTGTTAAAAGAATCACTCAGTGGGAGGGAACGTGCTCAACAAATAAGGAGCAAAATAATCCAGTGAGTCAAGTAAATTCTCTATGAGACAGCACAAGCCTGTTTCATGCTTATACTATCTCACAGAGAATTTACTTGACTCACTGGAAATTTATATATATATATATATATATATACAGTGGCTTGCAAAAGTATTCATACCCCTTGAACTTTTCCACATTTTGTCACGTTTCGACCACAAACATAAATATATTTTGTGTGTGTCTGTGTGTGTGTGTGTGTGTGTGTGTTGGACTGGTGGCCCGTCCGGGGTGTCTCCCTGCCTGCCGACCAATGACTGCTGGGATAGACTCCAGCATCCCACGACCCCAGTTGGGAGAAGCGGCTTGGATAATGGATGGATGGATGTTCTTATCAAAGAAAAGTAATTGTCTATAAACTTCTCTTTTGGCTCTCAGTGTTACTTTTTAATGCAAAGTAATTGCAATATAAATGAAGGAATCTTCATGAGGAGCCTTGATCCAGAATGCACTGGAATGGTGTAATCTAGGACACCCAGTAATTTTCACTTAATCTATAAATTTGTAATCCTGTTCAAATTGAGAATTTCTGATTAAAAAGCCATATTTTTTTTCTAGAAAAGATGAAATTCACTTTATAGTACTAGTTGTTTGTCAATATGCATTTCATCTCAAGCAAATCCCTGGTTTTACAGGAAAACTCAAACAAGCCTGAAACTTTGTTTCAGCAGGATCTGCACATTAAAACAAAAATCATCAACTGTTACACACTATTAAAGCCTCATTAAAAACTCATCTCATACAAATGTACTAAAATCTGTATATACCAGTCCTGGGCAAAAGGGGTCACATGAGGGTAAATAACAAAATGTTCCCCATTTATTTGGGTAACTATCTGAAGTTACAATTATTTCAAATGTTGGGGTCCTCTGTGTTATTATTTCAATCTTTGGTGCCATGTCATTGTTTTGAGCCAGGTGTCAATGGTCCCTTCCAGATTCAAAATTAGGAAAACAATTTTCTCTTGCTTTGATGCTTTTGCAGCCACGCTATAAACTTTCTCTTTTTCATTTGAAGCCATTCACACAAGTGCCATTAAACTAGCTTTGCAAGTAATGTGTAATTACCCTACAGGTTTCCATTTTGACATGCACAACTTGTGTGTGATAAGACTAATCACAAGTATTAAAAAGTGAAACAAGCCATCGAGAAGGGGGGTAGAATTTAAACTACAATGACATTGGCTCTAAGAGAATGGACATCCTAACCTATTCCACTCTTTGATTTGCTACATTGAGCTGTTGCATTTTGGGTTTGGCTTCAGCACTCGTGTGGTGAAATGGTTTTTGCATAGAAATGTCACTTGAAGTTGAAATAGATGTTTGTTTCAAGAGAAACCCCTGCTTGTTTACAGTATTGATTCTGAGGATGAATTCTTCAGAAGTATTCAATGAAAAGTCAACTGATGTTAGTTAAAAAGCCCTGCATCTCTTTTTTTCTGTTAACATGCAGGCTTTGAGTAAGGGCTTTGAATGAACAGGTGTCCGTATTAACATGGCTCATCTTAACCCATTTGGGGAAAAAATTGTAGAATTGCTTTTTTTAGATTGAGTACTATAAGGCTTGGTTGTAGAGGCAGAGATGCTGCACAGTACTCAGCCTAAACTGACCTTTAAGATTGACTGAAGTTGGCTTGCATCGACAAATCCATGTTAAAATCCCTCCTTAACATTGCCCATTCCAGTTTAAATAATTAGACTCAACCAGGATACAAGAGATACTACAGGAGTACAAGGACTTGAATTAAAGTGTCAAGAAGTTTTTTGAGAGCAGATCTGTGTTTATCAGTGAGACAATAGAATGTCAAAGTGATGAGCACATGTCGGAAAAGGATTAAGGCACAAAATAAACCTGACAGATTTTCAAATATTAAATTCACAATTAACAAAAAAGAAAATCGTTTTGACATTTGTTGGGTTTTTTATGCATCTTGTACTGTGTAATTTTGCTTTTTTGACATCCTCATCAAGGAAAATGGCCCATGAATTTAACTTTTTTATAAAGGTAAAAATGAAAATTATTTCTGTCCTTTTCAACTTAAAAATTATCAGTACAATTTAAGTATACATTTTAAGTTAACAAGTCAATTAAGATACAATCATTTGAGCAGTTAAAAATAAACCAAAAGATGCAAAAGTATTGCAAAAACAGAACGATAAGCATTAAGAAGTGACTATTGTCAGAGTTTGGTGTGTGTGACATTCATGTTTGATTTTAGTCGGGGAATAGAGGTAGAACTGGCAAAGTATTTTTCCCTGCCTTCTCTGCTCTTCAAAATAAAAAAATTTAAAAAAAGATTTCTTGAATGCTTTTTTTTCTTTTTTTGTTCAAACAAAACAGAATTTCTCAGCTCTGTAAGTAAACCAACGCAAAGTAGGCAGCCAGGTATCTTGCTGCTATCTTGGTTTTAGTAGCCTGCAAGCCTGTAGAAGTCTCATTCCTTCAGATAAGCCAACTATTCCATTTGACTGTAAACACAATGGAAATGGCTCCCTGAGTCACTGTTTTACCTCATATGGCGTTTCCATCCTCTGACCTTCTGAACACAAGGAGCTGTGGCTGTGGAAAGAGGCTATGGCAGGTCCATGCCTCTGCTCCTTAAATGGACTCGTTTCAGAGAGGCTGGAATTGAGTCTTATTCACACATTTTTCTCAATTACACAACATGAAAAAGCTGGGTTCGTGACAGTATAATTGTTGTTTAATCTATGGTAACGTGTAATTAAAATGGTTCGTTAAACTACATTTGGGAAAATCTGGATAACATCCAAAGCAGTTTAGATTATTCGACATTGACATATAATAGCTCTACATATACCTACATATCTCTACATATAGCTACATATATCTAGATATATCTACATATAATATAGCTACATATATCTACATATAATATATCTATATGTCTACATATATCTACACACACACACACACACACACACACACACACACATACATATGTCTACATATAGCTACATATATCTACATATAATATATCTATATATCTACATATACCTACATATATCTACATATAATATATCTATATAGCTACATATATATATATATCTCCTCCGAGAATCGTCACCTTAACGGTGTGGAGGGGTTTGTGTGTCCCGGTGATCCTGGGAGCTGTGTTGTCGGGGGCAATAGACCCTGGTAGGGTCTCCATAGGCAAATTGGTCCCAGGGAAGGGGCCAGACTAACAGCAATTCCCAAATAACCCAGTGAATTTACACCAGTAGAGTTACAGCACCTCGCCCGGAAAAGGGAAACCGGGTGTTACGTATCACGAATGACGACTATAGGCCAGTGTAGCGAAACCCAAAGGACAGACAGACACAGAGCACCGAGAAAACCCGAAGGCGATTTTAATGCAGGAAAATAAACAACACTGCCACAGGGATGATAACAGAGGAATCTCAGGTGGGGGTTGTTGTGACGATGTGCGTGCGTCAGGCTACCAAAGTCCAAATCCGTAGAACGAGGGGTTGTCCGAGGAAGTCCGGGTCTGAGATCCAGGAAGTCAAGTCCAAAGGTAGGGGTCCATGGAGAGAGACACGGAGGGAGATCGCTGGAGAGGTCCGGGGAAAACGTGATGGTCGCTGGGGACGAGGAGCGAGGGAGACGCGGGGAACCGTGGAAGTCGTGGAGGGAGGGTCGCAGGGTTCAGTACGTCAAAACACAGAGGGGTGTTCTGGGAGGTTTCTTGTAGAGGGCTGCCTGATTGCCGCAGGTGTGCCTGATAGATGATGGCAAACACCTGGTGCAGCGCAGCGCTCGTCTCCTCAGAGCGTGAACCGAGCACTCAGATGTTTCGGCACGTCCGAGCTGGGGGAGTGGCTTGAACGTGCCGGGGAGGCAGCTTGGGGCAGTGTAGCCACAACACCAGGGCCCCCTACTGGAGCCAGACCTGGGAGGGGAGCTCGCCGGCGAGCATCTGGTGGCCGGGCCTTGGCCCATGGGGCCCTGTCAGGCCCAGCCCAAAAAACAACATGGAGTCACCACCTTGTGGACCCACCACACGTGGGGATGAGCATTGGGGTAGGGTGCAATGCAGGCTGGGCGGCAGGCAAAGGTGGGGACCGGGGCGTGCTGACTTAAGGCATCGCAGATTGGTCCTCAGGACGTGTAAAGTCACCTCTCTGGTGGGGAAGGAGCCTTAGTTGGTGCGGGAGGTGGAGCGGTACAAACTAGATATAGTTGGACTCACTTCCACACATAGCATGGGCTCTGGTACCAAACACCTGAAGAGAGGCTGGACTTATTACTTTTCCGGAGTTGGCCAAGGTGACAGTTGCCGGGCAGGTGTGGGGATACTCACAAGTCCCCAGTTGAGCGCCGCTGTGTTGGAGTTCTCTCCGGGGAATGAGAGGGTTGCCTCTATAAGACCGTGAGTTGCTGGGGGAAAGGCTCTGATTATTGTGTGTGCTTATGCACCGAATAGCAGTTCAGAATATCCGGCCTTCTTGGAGTCTCTGGGTGGTGTCCTGGATCGGGCTCCGCCTCGGGACTCTCTAGTTCTGCTGGGGAATTTCAACGCTCACGTGGGCAACGATGGAGAAAAATTGAGGGACGTGATTGGGAGGAACGGCCTCCCCGATCTGAACCTGGCGGTGCCTTGTTGTTGGACTTCTGCGCAAGTCATGGATTGGCAATAACAAACAGCGTGTTCAAACATAAGGTAGTTCTTAAGTGTACTTGATACCAGAACACCTTAGACAGAAGATCGATGATAGACTTTGTGGTCGTATCATCACATCTGCAGCCGTACGTTTTGGACACTCGGGTGAAGAGAGGTGCAGAGCTGTCAACTGATCACCACCTGGTGGTGAGTTGGACCAGATGGCGGGGAAGGCTGCCAAACAGACCTGGCAAACGCAAACGTGTAGTGAGGGTGAACTGGGAACGTCTAGCGGAGGCCCCTGTCCGTGAGGTCTTCAACTCCCACCTCTGGAAGAAGTTCTCGTGTATCCCGAGGGAGGCTTGGGACATGGAGTCTGAGTGGGCCATGTTCAAAGCCTCTATTGTAGATGCGGCAGGCAGGTGCTGTGGTCAAAAGGTCATCGGTGCCTGTCGAGGCAGAAACCCAAGAACCCGCTGGTGGACACCGGTGGTGAGCGACGCCGTCAGGCTGAAGAAGGAGGCCTTTCGGACTTGGTTGGCCCAGGGGTCTCCTGAAGCAGCAGACAGGTACCGGGAGACCAGAAGGGCTGCTGCTTCAGTGGTCGCGAAAGCAAAAACTCGGGTGTGGTAGTAGTTCGGCAAGGCTATGGAGGAAGATGTTCGGTTGGCCTCAAGGAAGTTCTGGCAAACCATCCGGCGACTCAGGAAGGGGAAGCAGGGCTTGAGTCAGGCTGTGTTCAGCCGGGGAGGGGAAATGTTGACCCGGATTGGGGATGTTGTTGAGCGGTGGAAAGAACACTTTGAGGAGCTCCTGAACCTGACTAACACGTCCTCAGTGGAGGAGATAGAGTCTGAAGACTCAGGGGAAGCCCCACCCATATCCCAGAAAGAGGTGTCTGAGGTAGTTAAAAATCTCCTCAGTGGCAAGGTGCCGGTTGTGGATGGATTCACCCTGAGATGCTGAAGGCTCTGGACATTGTTGGGCTGTCTTGGTTGACACACCTCTTAAGTGTCGCGTGGAGGTCGGGGACAGTACCTGTGTGGAGTGGCAGACTGGTATGGTGGTGGTTCCCATATTCAAAAAGGGGGACTGGAGGGTGTTCTCCAATTATCGAGGCATCACATTGCTCAGCCTCCCTGGGAAAGTCTACTCTAGGGCAGTGGTTCTCAACCTTGTTGGGGTCCTGGACCCCCTGCGTATTTTTGATCTACCCTGAGGACCCCTCCACCTGATCTTGGGGAGGGGGGTTGCAATTTGATAGAAACAGTAGAAACTGCATTTTAAATTGCATTATTGTGGCGGACACCAGGGGCCATGCCTCTCACCCAGCAGGACTGTGAGCTGGGGGCGTGGTTGCAGGGTTGTTCCTGCTGCAGTTGGTTTTTGGAGTTGAGGAATAAACATCAAACTCACCTTGGTCTCATGTGTTTTTCCTCATTCCTGCCACATTGGTGACCCCGAATTGAACATGTTTGGAGCAGAAGATGTGTGTGAATCCACTTCGGCCACGCCGCCCCAACTCTCACAGCCGGCCGTTCTCGCCGCGGCTGTGAAACTCCCAGAGTTCTGGCAGAGCGACCCGGCCTCGTGGTTCCAGCATGTCGAGGCGCTGTTCCACCTGCGTGGAATCTCCGCGGACGACTCCAGATACTATTTGGTCGTCGCTGCGCTGGACCAGCAGTCCACACGCCGGGCCATGCAGCTGTTGCGCGCCCCTCCGCAACACGATAAATACGTCGCCCTCAAACATCTTCTGCTCCGGAGGTACAGTCTATCTACCGCAGAGAGGGCAGATATAATCCTTTCCCTATCCGGTTTGGGCGACGGGACGGCTGTGGATCTCATGGACAATATGCTGTCGCTGCTAGGCTCAGACGAAGGTGGGTTCCTTTTCCCGCACGTTTTCCTGCGCCAGCTTCCGTCTCCTGTGCGCGCGGCTTTGGCTAACTCCCCGTGTCTGGCCGCTGGTGACTGCCGAGGTTTGGCTGAGGAGGCCGATCGGGTCCTGCTGGCTACCAGACGGTTCTCTGTGCAGAGTGTGGCATCGGAGCCTCTGCAGCCGACGTCGAAGGACGCGGACCCGGCGGTGGTGGCTGGAGTGACTGCCCGGAGACGGCGCGGGAGAGGCCTCTGTTTCTTCCACCAGCGGTTCGGCAGCAAGGCGAGGCGCTGCGTCCCTCCGTGCACGTTTGAGGCGGCGGGAAACTCCCGGGCCAGCGCTCAGTAGCAGCTGTGGGCGCTGGCGGTCGTAGTGAGCTGCTCTTCATTAAGGACACGATGTCAGGAAGACGGTTAATGGTGGACTCAGGCTCGCAAAAGAGCCTACTCCCTCCTGCTAAGACAGACAGGTCGGCCGAAGGCGGCGGCCCACAGTTAAGTGCAGCTAACGGTTCGTCCATTGCGACGTTTGGCACAAGGTTGGTGACTGTTTGCTTCCACGGGCGCCATTTTGAGTGGGACTTTGTAGTGGCCGCCATTGCGGTTCCTATTATCGGCGCGGATTTTCTGTATGCTAATGGTCTGCTGGTTGATGTTGCAAACCGCCGTTTAATTGATGCTGTCTTTCGCCACTGTTCCGTGCGAAACAGGGGGAGCCGGGCCGTTGACACACGCTAACTTTTTAGCATTAGGGGATGTTTTTCAGCGTTTGCTGGCGGATTTTCCATCGGTGACTACGCCTGCCTTTTCCACCGCGGTTACTAAACACGGGGTAGAACATTTCATTCCCACTCTGGGACCGCCAGTTTTTGCGCGCGCGCGGCGCCTCGACGCTTTAAAATTGGCTATTGCTAAGGAGGAGTTCTCCATCATGGAGCGTCTTGGTATAGTGAGGCGTTCCAACAGCCCGTGGGCCTCGCCGCTTCACATGGTGCCCAAGGCGGATGGGTCGTGGCGGCCTTGCGGCGATTTTCGCCGCCTGAACAACGTCACCGCCAATGACCGCTATCCCATCCCACACATACAGGACTTTTCCATACGCCTGGCAGGTACCACTATTTTCTCTAAGGTGGACCTGGTGCGCGGCTATCATCAGGTTCCCGTGCGCGCAAAGGACGTGCCCAAGACCGCAGTGATCACCCCGTTTGGGCTTTTTGAGTTCATGCGCATGCCTTTTGGCTTGAAGGGGGCTGCGCAAACCTTTCAGAGGCTGATGGACTCGGTGTTGCGTGACCTTGCTTTCGTGTTCGTTTATCTCGACGACATATTAGTGGCCAGTCCGTCAGCTGAAGAGCACCTGGCGCACCTGAAACAGGTTTGCCGTCGTCTGGACGAACACGGCCTGATAGTCAACCCGGCCAAGTGTCAGTTTGGACTGCCGGTGATTGACTTCTTGGGTCACCGCATTTCGCCGCAAGGCGCGGTCCCGTTGCCTTCTAAGGTGCAAGTGGTGGCGGAATTTCTCCGCCCAGTCTCTGTTAAGGCATTGCAGGAATTCTTGGGCATGGTGAATTTCTATAACCGTTTCCTCCCTCGCGCTG
Organism: Lampris megalopsis; assembly: GCA_022114975.2. NCBI lineage: Eukaryota > Metazoa > Chordata > Actinopteri > Lampriformes > Lampridae > Lampris > Lampris megalopsis. The sequence goes on from JAJHIY020000431.1 coordinate 4,541,067, forward strand.
CCCACCTCCTTCAGCCACTTTACGAAGCCCTGCGGCTTAAGAAGGCTAACGACCCTGTCGACTGGACTCCCGAACGGGTCCAGGCCTTTGACGGAGCTAAGTGTGCCCTGGCTAACGCTGCCCTCCTCGCCCATCCCACACCCACGGCGTCCATAGCTTTAACAACCGATGCGTCTGACATAGCCGTGGGGGCTGTGGTTGAACAGCGTGTGGCGAATGCGTGGCACCCACTCGCATTTTTTAGCCGCAAACTGCGAGATAGCGAGCGCAAGTACAGCGTTTTTGACCGGGAGTTGCTGGCACTGCACCTTGCAACCCGGCATTTCCGCTTCCCGCTGGAGGGTCGACCATTCACGGCTTATGTGGATCATAAGCCGCTGACTTTTGCCATGTCCAAGGTGACTGAGCCGTGGTCTGCTCGTCAACAGCGCCACCTAGCGGCGATCTCCGAGTTCACAACGGACATTCAGCATGTGGCCGGTAAGTCCAACCCTGTTGCTGATTGTCTGTCGCGTGTGCTTGTGTGTCCTGTGCACCTCGGTGTGGATTTCTCCGCTATGGCTGCCGACCAGCCCAGCGACCCGGACGTCCTTGCCCTTAGGTCGACGCGTACCGGTCTCAAGCTAGAGGACGCTGTGATGCAGGAAGGCAGTCCTGCCCTCCTCTGCGATGTCTCCACCGGCCGTCCCCGCCCCGTTGTTCCAGTGGCCTGGCGCCGTCGAGTTTTCGATTCGATTCACTCCCTCTCGCACCCTGGAGTTCGGACGTCGGTGAAGTTGGTCGCTTCCAAATTCGTCTGGCCTGGCCTCCGCAAGGACGTCAAGGGGTGTGCAGCTGCATGTGTGGCGTGCCAGCGCGCTAAGGTCCACCAGTACACTAAATTGCCCCTCGAACCGTTTCCGATCCCGGCCAGACGTTTCGACCACGTGCATGTGGACCTGGTGGGCCCTCTACCTTCTTCACAGGGTTTTACGCACCTGCTCACAATGGTAGATCGGACCACCAGGTGGCCAGAGGCTGTCCCTCTATCCTCCACAACATCCTCGGATGTTGCACGCGCTTTTCTTTCCTCCTGGGTCGCCCGTTTCGGCACTCCGTCAGATATCACCTCAGACAGGGGCCCCCAGTTCGTGTCAGAGCTCTGGTCGGTACTTGCGCGATCCTTGGGTGTGCAGGTACACCGCACTACCGCGTATCACCCTCAGGCTAACGGGTTGTGTGAACGTTTTCACCGGTCGCTCAAGGCAGCGCTGCGCGCTGCGCTCTCGGATGGTAACTGGGTGGATCGTTTACCTTGGGTTATGCTCGGGTTGCGTTCGGCTCCTAAGGAGGACCTCGACGCGTCACCCGCTGAGCTGGTGCTCGGTCAGCCGCTCCGCGTCCCTGGGGAATTTTTGCCTGGGAGTTCCGCTCCTCGACCCCGTCCGGCCGTTTATCCTTTTTTGTCCGACAGCACTCGGGTTCCAGGCCCCGTTCACCACTGTTTTCCGCGGTCGTTCGTGCCTGCGGAGCTCATGTCGGCTCGTTTTGTTTTTGTACGGCATGATGCTCACCGCTCGCCCCTCCAACCCCCATACGATGGCCCATTTCGGGTCCTTGAGACGGGTCCTAAGGGTTTTGTGCTGGATATGGGTAGCGTAGGGAGCGTGTCACGCTTGATAGGCTTAAACCGGGTGGCAGGCGAAGTTGTGTTTCCGGCCCAGGTTCCCCGTCGGGGTCGTCCTCCTTCCAGGACCCCGGCAGTGTCTTCACGGGTTCAGCGTTCTGCTTCTCAGCCGGCTTTGGACTGTGTTTCACCTACTGTTTCGGCTGAGGGACGGCGCAGCCGTTATGGCAGGCTGCTTAAGCCTCCAGTGAGACACTAATTTTCTTTCCAGGAGTCCCTTCTGGGTGTTCGGGGGGGGGGGGGCTGTGTGGCGGACATCAGGGGCTATGCCTCTCACCCAGCAGGACTGTGAGCTGGGGGCGTGGTTTACGTTCCCGGGCTGGCCGGTGCAGGGTTGTTCCTGCTGCAGTTGGTTTTTGGAGTTGAGGAATAAACATCAAACTCGCTTTGGTCTCATGTGTTTTTCCTCATTCCTGCCACATTATAGCATTTATTCACTCTTTGGGGGCAAAAATAAGAGCTTTCAGTTGTAACTTAGATATAGTTAACAAAACAGAATTCTTATGCAGTAACTTTCAGATTTATGTAACAAAACAGAACATGTATTCAGTAACTTTCAGATATATGTAACAAAAGAATTTTTATGCAGTAACTTTTAACAACGCAAACGGGAGCGAGATCTCTTATTAAAATACAATAAATTACACTTGTGAAACAGATGTAATTAGAGAAAAAAGTCCTGTTACCCTTTATAGTTTAGGTAGATAAAGGTCTCAGTCATATTTGAGTAAAATAATCCTATTTCTATAAATGTCATAGGATCTTTTTTTAAAGATATTTTATTTTCACGGACCCCTTGCAATTACACCACGGACCACTAGGGGTCCGCGGACCCCCGGTTGAGAAACACTGCTCTAGGGTGCTCGAAAGGAGGCTCTGACCAATTGTCGAACCTCAGATCCAGGAGGAACAATGTGGATTCCGTCCTAGCCGTGAAACAATGGACCAACTCTTTACCCTTGAGGAAGTGCTGAGGGGGGCATGGGAGTTTGACCAGCCAGTCTACATGTGTTTTGTGGACTTGGAGAAGGCTTACGACTGTGTACCCCGGGGTACTCTGTAGGGGGTACTGCGGGAGTATGGGGTACCGGGGCAGCTGCTACAAGCCATCCGGTCCTTGTATAACCAAAGTGAGAACTGTGTCCGCATTCTTGGCACAAAGTCAAACATGTTTTCGGTGGGTGTCGGACTCTGCCAAGGTTGTCCCTTGTCTCCGATTCTGTTTGTGATATTCAAAGGAATTGAATCGAGTGCAACTGGACTTGGTATATATCCGTGAAGACGTTTCGCCTCTCATCCAAGAGGCTTCATCAGTTCGTGCCTTTCTGACTTTGGATAACCATGACCTGGATGAATGAGAACATTCACAGACTGTTTGTGATATTCATGGACAGGATCTCAATGCGCAGCCAAGGTGAGGAGTGCGTCGTTTTGGGAACCTCAGAACTGCATCTCTGCTCATCGCGGATGATGTGGTTTTGTTGGCTTCATCAGAACGCGACCTCCGGCACACACTGGGGCGGTTTCAAGCTGAGTGTGAAATGGCTGGGATGAGAGTCAGCACCTCCAATTCTTAGGCCATGGTTCTCTACCGGAAAATGGCGGATTGCTCCCTCCGGGTTGGGGATGAGTTGTTGCCTCAAGTGAAGGAGTTCACGTATCTCAGGGTCTTTTTCACGAGTGAGGGTAGGATGGAGCGGGAGATTGACAGGCGGATTGGTGCAGCATCAGCAGTAATGCGGACGTTATACCGGACCATTGTGGCGAAGAAGGAGCTGAACCGGGAGGCCAAGCTCTCGATTTACCAGTCAATCTTCGTTCCAGTCCTCACCTATGGTCATGAGATTTCAGTAGCGACCGAAAGGGTGAGATCGCGGATACAAGCGGCTGAAATGTGTTTCCTTCGTAGGGTGCCTGGGCCCAGCCTTAGAGACAGGGTGAGGAGCTCGGACATCCGGAGGGAGCCTGGAGTAGAGCCGCTGCTCCTTCGCATCGAAAGGAGCCAGTTGAGGTGGTTCGGGCATTTGATTAGGATGCCTCCTGGGCACCTTCCTTTGGAGGTTTACCGGGCACGGCCAACTGGGCGGAGACCGCGGGGTAGACCCAGAATGCGCTGAGGGGACTACATGTCCAATCTGGCCTGGGAACGCCTTGGGATCCCCCAGGAGGAGCTGGAGGGTGTTACTGGGGAGAGGGACATCTGGAGTGCCCTATTTAACTTGCTGCCACCGCGACCTGACCCCGGAGAAGCAGCTGAAGATGAGATCAGATGACCTACATATATCTACATATACCTACATATATCTTCATATATCTACATATCCAGATATAGCTACAAATATTCTAATATAATATATCTAGATATATCTACATATGTACATATATCTACATACAGTGCATCCGGAAAGTATTCACACCCCTTCACTTTCCCCACATTTTGTCATGTTACAGCCTTATTCCAAAATGGATTAAATTCCTTTTTTTTCTCATCAATCTACATATAATACCCCATAATGACAAAGTGAAAAAGGTTTTGTATAAATTTTTGCAAATTTATTAAAAATAAAAAACTGAAATATTGCATGTACAGTGGCTTGCAAAAGTATTCATACCCCTTGAACTTTTCCACATTTTGTCACGTTACGACCACAAACATAAATATATTTTATTGGAATTTTATGTGAAAGACCAACACAAAGTGGCACACAATTGTGAAGTACAAAGAAAATTATACATGATTTTAAATTTTTTTTACAGATAAAAAACTGAAAAGTGCGGTGTGCAAAAGTATTCAGCCCCCCTGAGTCAATACTTTGTGGAACCGCCTTTTGCTGCAAATACAGCTGCAAATCTTTTGGGGTATGTCTCTACCAGCTTTGCACATCTAGAGACTGAAATTTTTGCCCATTCTTCTTTTCAAAACAGCTCAAGCTCAGTCAGATTAGATGGAGAGCGTTTGTGAATGGCAGTTTTCAGATCTTGCCACAGATTCTCAATTGGATTTAGGTCTGGACTTTGACTGGGCCATTCTAACACATGAATATGTTTTGTTTTAAACCATTCCATCGTAGCCCTGGCTTTATGTTTAGGGTCGTTGTCCTGCTGGAAGGTGAACCTCCGCCCCAGTCTCAAGTCTTTTGCAGACTCCAACAGGTTTTCTTCCAAGATTGCCCTGTATTTGGCTCCATCCATCTTCCCATCAACTCTGACCATCTTCCATGTCCCCGCTGAAGAGAAGCACTCCCAGAGCATGATACTGCCACCACCATGTTTGACAGTGGGGATGGTGTGTTCAGAGTGATGTGCAGTGTTAGTTTTCCGCCACACATAGCGTTTTGCATTTAGGCCAAAAAGTTCAATTTTGGTCTCATCTGACCAGAGCACCTTCTTCCACATGTTTGCTGTGTCCCCCACATGGCTTCTGGCAAACTGCAAACGGGACTTCTTATGGTTTTCTTTTTAACAATGGCTTTCTTCTTGCCACTCTTCCATAAAGGCCAGATTTGTGCAGTGCATGACCAATAGTTGTCCTGTGGACAGATTCCTCCACCTGAGCTGTGGATCTCTGCAGTTCGTCCAGAGTCACCATGGACCTCTTGGCTGCATCTCTGATCAGTGCTCTCCTTGTTCAGCCTGTAAGTTTAGGTGGACGGCCGTGCCTTGGTAGGTTTGCGGTTGTGCCATACTCTTTCCATTTCCAGATGATGGATTGAACAGTGCTCCGTGAGATGTTCAAAGCTTGGAAAATCTTTTTATAGCCTAACCCTGCTTTAAACCTCTCCACAACTTTATCCCTGACCTGTCTGGTGTGTTCCTTGGACTTCATGATGCTGTTTGCTCCCCAATATTCTCTTAACAAACCTCTGAGGCCGTTACAGAACAGCTGTATTTGTACTGAGATTAGATTACACACAGGTTGACTCTATTTAGTCATTAGGTCAACATTCGATCATTCAGCAATCATCAGGCAACTTCTGAAGGCAATTGGTTGCACTCAGAGAAAAGGGGGCTGAATACTTTTGCACACCGCACTTTTCAGTTTTTTATTTGTAAAAAAAAAATTAAATCATGTATAATTTTCTTTGTACTTCACAATTATGTGGCACTTTGTGTTGGTCTTTCACATAAAATTCCAATAAAATATATTTATGTTTGTGGTCGTAACGTGACAAAATGTGGAAAAGTTCAAGGGGTATGAATACTTTTGCAAGCCACTGTACATAAGTATCCACACCCTTTGCTATGACACTCAAAATTGAGCTCGGGTTCATCCTGTTTCCACTGATCATCCTTGAGATGTTTCTACATCTTGATTGGAGTCCACCCGTAGTAAATTCAATTGATTGGACATGATTTGGAAAGGCACACACCTGTCTATATAAGGTCCCGCTGTTGACAGTGCATGTCAGAGCAGAAACCAAGCCATGAAGTCAAAGGAATTTTCTGTGGACCTCCGAGACAGGATTGTATCGAGGCACGGATCTGGGGAAGGGTACAAAAAAATGTCTACAGCTTTGAAGGTCCGGAAGAGCACAGTGGTCTCCATCATTCGTAAAAGGAAGAAGTTTGGATCCACCAGGACTCTTCCTAGAGCTGGCCGCCCAGCCAAAATGAGCAATCGGGGGAGAAGGGCCTTGGTCAGGGAGGCGACCAAGAACCCAATGGTCACTCTGACAGAGCTCCAGCGTTCCTCTGTGGAGATGGGAGAACCTTCCAGAAGGACAACCATCTCTGCAGCACTCCACCAATCATGCCTTTATGGTAGAGTGGCCAGACGGAAGCCTCTGCTCAGTAAAAGGCACACGACAGCCAGCTCGGAGTTTGCCAGAAAGCACCTAAAGGACTCTCAGACCATGAAAAACAAGATTCTCTGGTCTGATGAAACCAAGATTGAACTGTTTGGCCTGAATGCCAAACGTCACGTCTGGCGGAAACCAGGCACCTCTCATCACCTTGCTAATACCATCCCTACAGTGAAGCATGGTGGTGGCAGCATCACGCTGTGGGGATGTTTTTTCAGCGGCAGGAACTGGGAGACTAGTCAGGATCGAGGGAAAGATGAATGGAGCAAAGTACAGAGAGATCCTTGATGAAAACCTGCTCCAGAAGCGCTCAGGACCTCAGACTGGGGCGAAGGTTTACCTTTCAACACGACAATGACCCTAAGCACACAGCCAAGACAACGAAGGAGTGGCTTCGGGACAAGTCTGTGAATGTCCTTGAGTGGCCCAGCGAGAGCCCAGACTTGAACCCCATTGAACATCTCTGGAAAAACCTGAAAATAGCTGTGCAGCGACGCTCCCCATCTAACCTTACAGAGCTTGAGAGGATCTGCAGAGAAGAATGGGAGAAATACCCCAAATATAGGTGTGGCATGCTTGTAGCTTCATACCCAAGAAGACTTGAGGCTGTAATCGCTGCCAAGGGTGCCTCAACCAAGTACTGAGTAAAGGGTGTGAATACTTATGTACATGCAATATTTCAGTTTTTTATTTTTAATAGATTTGCAAAAATTTCTAAAAAACCTTTTTCACTTTGTCATTATGGGGTATTGTGTGTAGATTGATGAGAAAAAAAGGAATTTAATCCATTTTGGAAAAAGGCTGTAACATAACAAAATGTGGGGAAAGTGAAGCTGTATATCTAGGGCAGTGTGAGGAATACATCTGCCCTCTGGCAAACACTTTAGTCCTGTGTGTGTGTGTGTGTGTGTGTGTGTGTGTGTGTGTTGTAGGGGGTATTTTCCTGGAATGGTTTACTCCACGGTCACTGCAAATCAAAACAGTTATTGTGAGTGATCACCTTTATCCATGATGAGACATGTCTTTCCTGATGGGAGAGGTCTCCTCCAGGATGATGATGCCCCTATCCACAGGGCACAAGGAGTCAATGGAGGGTTTGATGAGGATGAACATGATGTAAATCATATGCAATGGCCTTCACAGTCACCACATCTCAACCCAGTTAAACACCTATGGAAGGTTTTGGACCGACATGTTAGACAGCGCTCATCAAAACACCAAATGAGGGAGTATCTTCTGCAAGAATGGCGTTCATCCCTCCAGTAGACTTCATCCCTAGAGTACAGTTCATCCCTCCAGTAACTTCATCCCTCCAGTAGAGTTCATCCATCAAGTAACTTCATCCCTCCAGTAACTTCATCCCTCCAGTAGGCTTCATCCCTCCAGTAGACTTCGTCCCTCCAGTAGACTACATCCCTCCAGTAACTTCATCCCTCCAGTAGAGTTCATCCCTCTAGTACCCACATCCCTCCCGTAGAGTTCATCTCCAGTAACGTCATCCATCCAGTAGACTTCATCCCTCCAGTAACTTCATCCCTCCAGTAGAGTTCATCCCTCCAGTAACTTCATCCCTCCAGTAGAGTTCATCCCTCCAGTAACTTTATCCCTCCAGTAGACTACATCCCTCCAGTAACTTCATCCCTCCAGTAGACTTCATCTCTCCAGTAACTTCATCCCTCCAGTAGATTTCATCCCTCCAGTAACTTGTCCTTCCACTTGTCCCTCATTTCATTTTTAACATGTGCCTGTACATTGTTTTTAATGACAATACATTGAATTGAATTGAATTGAATTGAACTTCATCCCTCCAGTAGAGTTCATCCCTCCAGTAACTTCACCCCTCCAGTAGACTACATCCCTCCAGTGGAGTTCATCCCTCCAGTAACTTTGTCCCTTCAGTAGACTTCATCCCTCCAGTATCTTCATCTCTCCAGTAGAGTTCATCCCTCCATTAGACTTCATCCCTCCAGTAGAGTTCATCCCTCCAGTAACTTCACCCCTCCAGTAGACTACATCCCTCCAGTGGAGTTCATCCCTCCAGTAACTTTGTCCCTCCAGTATCTTCATCTCTCCAGTAGAGTTCATCCCTCCAGTAACTTCATCCCTCCAGTAACTTCATCCCTCCAGTAGACTACATCCCTCCAGTGGAGTTCATTCCTCCGGTAACTTCGTCCCTCCAGTAGACTTCATCCCTCCAGTATCTTCATCTCTCCAGTAGAGTTCATCCCTCCAGTAGACTACATCCCTCCAGTAGACCTCATCCCCCCAGTAGACCTCATCCCTCCAGTAACTTCATCCCTCCAGTAGACTACATCCCTCCAGTAACCTCATCCCTCCAGTAGACCTCATCCCTCCAGTAGAGTTCATCCCTCCAGTATCTTCATCCCTCTAGTAGAGTTCATCCCTCTAGTAACTTCCTCCCTCCAGTAGAGTTCATCCCTCCAGTAACTTCATCCCTCTAGTAGAGTTCATCCCTCCAGTAGAGTTCAGACACTTGTAGCATCAAGGAGCATTGATGCTGTTCTGGGGACTCAACAACTTCCCAAGACACTTTATGTTGCTTTCTCATTTAATTTTTCACCTGTACACACACACACACACACACACATACACACACACACAGAGTCAAAGCACATCATTGTTTAACAAATCCCCAGGCCCGAGACAAACTGTATTCATGAGTACTTATGTTTATTTGTGGCTGCTGTAAGTAAAAGATGGGCAAGTTTACTACAGCATATTCACTACGTAAGACACGTGCCCTACAGGAAAAATAAGGTTTACTACAGCACATTCACTACATAACACAACTGCCCTACAGGAAACATAAGGTTTACTACAGCACGTTCTCTACGTAATACAACTGCCCTACAGGAAACATAAGGTTTACTACAGCATGTTCACTACGTAAGACACGTGCCCTACAGGAAACATAAGGTTTATTATAGCACGTTCTCTACGTAACACAACTGCTCTACAGGAAACATAACATGTTTTCTTCTGATTGTCTGAACCTCTGTGGTGAGCATTGTATCACACATCAGGCACGAAAGGCCAAAAACACAATTACTCAGCCCGGGTATGACATATTCCTACCTACATTTATAATTGCATATATATGTATGTTAAATATGAGAAAGCATAGTTGATCATAACAATAATTTTCCCCATTCCGAACCCTACTTTTTCACAAACTAGAAAGGATGAATAAGAGCTCAGCAGCAGCAGCAGCAGCAGCAGCAGCAGCAGCAGCAGCAGCAGCAGCAGCAGCAGCAGCAGTTACAGCAGCTGGACTGCCTCTTCACTCATAGTTTGCCCCTCATGCCCCCAGTGACAGCACAGAGCAGAGCACCGTCTAGATAAGCCACCAAGCCCCCCTGGTTGGCCCAGCGGTCTGCCCCCTGGTGCTCATTGTGAGGCAGGTGGTATGTGAGTTCTGCCTGGTGACCCTCTGTTCCCTCGCTGGAGTGGAGACACTTGGTCAGGTCTGCCACGCCGCCCCCCAGCGCCCGCAGCAGGGCGTGAGGCGCACAGGAGTCCCACTTGAAGGTGCTGCCCTCTGAGAGGACGTAGATATCAGCCAAGCCCTGGATCACACACAGGATCTTGTAGCCAGCTCCAGAGGCGTACATCAGCCTGTCAGGGCCACACAGTGGGACCAGGGCTTCCTTCACCACCTGCTTCTCACTGGAGCTCAGCACCACCGACAGCCCTCTTCCACCCCCTCTGCTCTTGTTAGGTCCATGTTTGGGTTGGGAGACGGAGCAGGCATTGATGCTTCCATATGACACACCCCAGAATTGTTTTCCTCTCCAGCTGTGGAGAGCATGAATATGAGTTAGCATCATTTCCTCTGGTGTTACAGTATCACGTCTACTTGTAGCTGCAGCTGTATCATCACTTCACACTGCCTCCTGCTATGAGAGAACAACGTCAAATCCAGACTGATCTCATAACCTACAGTTGTTTTAAGCCACACCATCTCTGCAGACATCAGTTCTACTAGTTTCATTAAGTTTCTTTAATGGTGAACAGCAAAAGGGTAGAATTTCTGTCTGCCACTACAATATGAGTTTGCTCGCCTCTATTTTATTGGGTAGTTTATTTGTATTCAATTGATATACTTATTTTACCAATATTTGTCGCTATTGCTACTTAGTTTCATTTATAGATTTAGTCAAGTCTTAGGACAACAATGACATAGGGATGTAAAACAGCTCAGTAATTCACAGACAAACAGTTCTTTTTCATAAGGGATCAAGCTCAAATGATAAAAACGGAGTTGATGAAAAGGTAATTGAAGTGATATATTTGCTCTTAAAATCTAATTTGGTTTTCATAAAGACATGAGTTATTTGATACAAACACACTTGATTCTAACACATTAATTGATACAGACAGGCCTGATTTGATAAAGGCCTTTATCATTCACCACAATTGTGTCTGCCATTTATTATATAATACATATTGCTTATTGTTTATTGCCATTTATTGCATGCACTTCCATTGTCACTGATGAGGCTGCATCAATGGTGGGACAACACAAGAGCTTGGTGAGCAGGCTTGCTGCTGTTAAGCCAGTGCTCTTAGCATTTCACTGCATTATTCACACATCAGTGTTGTGCACTAAACTGTGTGTGTGTGTGTGGGGGGGGGTGAAGGGTGACAGATGCTGTGACGAGACTGGTAAATTTGGTTTGCGAGAGTTCAGTCTGCAACATCGCCTTTTCAGAGCACTGCTGGAGGAAATGTCAGCGGAACACAAGGCTCTTTTGCTGCATAATGACGTTCGCTGGCTGAGTAAAGGTCGTGTGTTGGAGAGGGTGTGCGACCTGCGTGATAAGCTTGTGTCATTTTTATCTGGATTGCAGAACCAAAAAGCCCAAGAATATCAGAGGTTTTTAAGTGACAATAAGGTGATGGCGTATGTTTTTTTCTGCCATCTGCCACATCCAACGGCAAGGTGCAAGACGTGCAGCGGCTGCTGGTGCTGGGCCCTGAAAAGGGCCGTTGGTTCAATGTTTTCTTGTCAGAAGACATGGAAAAGGCTCTTAATAGGAAAAGCTCTTTGACAAGGGAAGCTCTTTCAGTGTGAAAACATAGGACGGAATAACGACAGTTTCACCAGTCTCACATAGGCCACTGAGTCAGCTCTGCCCATATCATCTGCCCACTCAGTGGGCACCGTGTTGCAGTTTTCAATGTGAGTGTGCATTTCACACGAGGACAAGCCTGTAAGGTGGAGCCAGATGGCAGAGCCTGCATGAAATCGAACAGATTGATATATTTGAATCCAGAACCCCAGCCACCCCAACTATGGACTGTTCCAGCTGCTACCGTCAGGCAAGCAGTACCGCAGCCTCAAAGCCCAGAGCAGTCGGCTCCGGAATAACTTTTTTCACCAAGCAACCAGGCTTTTGAACAAAGAATATTAAAGACACTAAGCCTGGTGCCGGACTGACTGGTACTGACCTATGGTCTTCAGCCGATCATCAGTTTACACACAAACACACTCGCGCAGACATAGCTTGGCATACACAAACACACAAATATACAAACAACTACATACGCATATGCACATTTATTAAGGTTGGCCTACACACACACACACACACACACAATACCCTGCATACACCACACACTATTTATTATTGTTACTGCTTTTTTAAATATTCTTGAATCTTGAATCTTGAATTTGTAAAGGCTTTACCAGGGCTTTCCCTGGCTCATGCTTGAGTTCAGTCTGCCAATCAATTCAAAAGGCACGGTACATTGTGCATGGCTGAGCACAGGCTGCACTTGTTAAATATGATGTCTACATATTGTAAAGACCACGGATGACTAGACTCACTAGCCCTTGGCTAACAAGTTGGACCTTTTAGTTGACTGGTTAGCGCAGTTGCCCATGATCCGGGCGACCGGGGTTCGATTTCCCCAGCTCTTCATCCTTGGATTCTTGCCAGAGTAATCTATGCAGGTGTACTTCTCAGTCTTCTAACCAAAAGGAATTTTACATCTTTTTTATGTCACCCAGAGCAGCGTATACTTCACCCCTGTATCTGAGAAGAACAGCACAAATCTGGACCTTTCATTAGCAAGTCGTTCTAGCTCATGCCTCTGAACAACATCCTCTTACATCGCTTAGATACTTGGGTTGGCATCAAGGGCTCGGCTCTAAACTTATTAAGCTCTTACCTCACCAACAGAACTTTTTCTGTTGTTGTGGGTAACTCTGCCTCCTCAGTGGCTCAGTTGAGTTGTGGTGTCCCTCAAGGCTCAGTTCTTGGCCCCCTTCTCTTTTCTATATACAGTGCATCCGGAAAGTATTCACACCCCTTCACTTTCCCCACATTTTGTTATGTTACAGCCTTATTCCAAAATGGATTACATTCATTTTTTTGCTCATCAATCTACACATAATACCCCATAATGACAAAGTGAAAAGGTTTTGTAGAAATTTGTGCAAATTTATTGAAAATAAAAAACTGAAATATTGCATGTACATAAGTATTCACACCCTTTGCTATGACACTCAAAATTGAGCTCGGGTTCATCCTGTTTCCACTGATCATCTTTGAGACGTTTCTACATCTTGATTGGAGTCCACCTGTAGTAAATTCATTTGATTGGACATGATTTGGAAAGGCACACACCTGTCTATATAAGGTCCCACTGTTGACAGTGCATGTCAGAGCAGAAACCAAGCCATGAAGTCAACCAAGATTGATCTCTTTGGCCTGAATGCCAAACGTCACGTCTGGATGAAACCAGGCACCTCTCATCACCTTGCTAATACCATCCCTACAGTGAGCATGGTGGTGGCAGCATCATGCTGTGGGGATGTTTTTCAGCGGCAGGAACTGGGAGACTAGTCAGGATTGAGGGAAAGGTGAATGGAGCAAAGAACAGAGAGATCCTTGATAAAAACCTTCTCCAGAACGCTTAGGACCTCAGACTGGGGCGAAGGTTTACCTTTCAACACAACAACGACCCTAAGCACACAGCCAAGACAACGAAGGAGTGGCTTCGGGACAAGTCTGTGAATGTCCTTGAGTGGCTCAGCCAGAGCCCAGACTAGAACCCCAATTGAACATCTCTGGAAAGACCTGAAAATAGCTGTGCAGCAACGCTCCCCATCTAACCCTACAGAGCTAGAGAGGATCTGCAGAGAAGAATGGGAAAAATACCCCAAATATAGGTGTGCCAAGCTTGTAGCTTCATACCCAAGAAGACTTGAGGCTGTAATCGCTGCCAAGGGTGCCTCAACCAAGTACTGAGTAAAGGGTGTGAATACTTATGTACATGCAATATTTCAGTTTTTTATTTTTAATAAATTTGCAAAAATTTCTACAAAACCTTTTTCGCTTTGTCATTATGGGGTATTGTGCGTAGATTGATGAGAGAAAAAAGGAACTTAATCCATTTTGGAATAAGGCTGTAACATAACAAAATGTGGGGAAAGTGAAGGGGTGTGAATACTTTCCGGATGAACTGTACATGCTGCATCTTGGCCAGGTCATTCAAAATCACGATGTGCTCTACCATTTTTATGCTGATGACACTCAGTTATACATGCCACTAAAACCCAAAGATCCTAGCACCCTAGCAAATCTCACAGCTTGCCTCAGTGACATTAAATTCTGGATGTCCAATAATTATCTTAAATTTAATGATGATAAGTCCGAGGCATTCTGTTCGGCCCCAAAAATTTCATCAGTCTGTTTGCTACTAATCTTGGTGGTCTGTCAGGTAGTCTTAAACAGGCTGCTAGGAATCTTGGGGTAATATTTGATGCTAACCTCAATTTTGACAATCAAATTAAACATGTTGTTCAGTCATGCTTTTTCCAACTCAAGCTAATCTCCAAAATTAGATCATTTTGATCAATTGCCGATTTGCAAAAAGTTGTACACGCTTTTACCTTTTCTTGGCTCGACTACTGTAATGCACTTTATTCTGGTATCAGCAAGGGCTCACTCCACCATCTACAGTTGGTACAAAATGCTGCTGCTTGGCTCATTACAGGGACAAGGAGGCATGACCATATCACTCCTATGCTTACCTCCCTACACTGGCTCCCTGTTATATATCGAATTGATTTTAAAATTGGAGTCCGCGGTGGTGTAGTGGTCTAAGCATCGGCTTTGTGTCGATGCAGTTGCCCACTGGGGACCGGGGTTCGCGCCCCGGTCTTGTCAGCTCCGACTATGGCCGGACTCGATGAAGCAGCAATAATTGGCAACGCTGTCTTCTGGAGGGGGGCGGAGTCGGCTTGTATTTGTCACATGAATGCGTCTGTGTGTGTGTCGGAAAAGCAGTGGTTCGGCCTGGATTCACCTTGTCACGAAAGTGGCGAGGCGTCTCCTTCGAGACAGCCGGCCGAAGAGATGCAGTACGGGGATGGTGTTTAAACTTAAATAGGGATCGATTGGGAGAAAAAGGGAAAAAAAAATTACTGCTCACTTTTAAGGCTTTAAATGGTCTTGCTCCTTTATACATTTGTGATTTATTGACTTGGTATGCCCCTCCCCCCGACCATTAAGGTCTGCAGATGGAGCCCTGCTGGTTATTCCCAGGTTGGTTACAAACCACTCGGTTGGTTACAAAGGGTGGCCGGGCTTTTGCTGTTAGAGCCCCCACACTATGGACCTCTCTTCCTGCTGAGCTAAGACGAACTAAGTCTCTAGCTTCTTTTAAATCTCGTCTTAAAACTTTCCTTTTTATGAAAACTTTTATAAATGTTTGATATTTGTTGAAATTTTTACTGTTTTTATTTTCACTCTTATCTGATCTTATTCTTATTCCTGCCTTGTCTGGTTTTATCTGTTTTTTGTTTTGTTTTTTGCTTTTTCTTTTGTGAAGCACTTTGTAACATTGTTTTAGAAAGGTGCTATATAAATACAATTATTATTATATTATAATTATGGGCCACATGTGTCAGTTGTAGCGCCCCCTATGGACTAAATTTCACAAAATTTGGCATGCTTCCAAAGAATGTTGTGGCGATTGTGCATAACAAGTTTCGTTAAGTTTGGACAATCACATCACTAGATATAGGCAATACAATCACAATGGGCCACACTCTAAATTTTGATTGACAAGTAACTTCGAAATGGAATGACATATCAAAATTCGTTTGACAACTTTTTATCAGCATTGTCTGGAGATGACGCATACCAAATGTCATGCAAATCGGATGAACAGCCTCAGGCTAGTTCATTTTACTGTCACTTCCGGTTTTTTGAAAATGGCGGGAAATTTGGCAGGCGGAAATTGGCGGGTGCGTTGGATTCGGGAGCTTTCAGGGAATTAGAGTATAAAATAATTTCTCAAAAATTCCATACAGAGCCCGAGATATTGCCAACGCAAAGTGCGGATTACATCATGGTGCCGTGACCCGGATCGTGGTGCTTCGAGATCCAAGGAGATACAGAGACTCGCGTCCTCGCCTTTGCTGCTGCATTGAACTGCGTTACCTTCAGTGACTGGACAGTGTGGTGGACTGAACTACTGTCATCGGCGCTGCAGCATTGGCAAGATACTCACCTCTTCAAATATCCTTTAAAGACTGTTGAAAGCTTGCTATATCCATTTGAGGACTTTTTATGATATTTCGATAAACTTAACTGTTATTTGAGTTGTGTAAAAGTGTGCTATGTGAGATCCTGCTATAGGAACACTGTGTTTAACATTAAGCTGATATATATCATTCATAATTTTTTGGTTTTGGTTAAGGGTTGTGTATTGACCATCTGATTTTGACTCAAGTTTAATGTGAGTTTTGAGTTGATAGTGATTATTGTTTTTTGATATATTTACTGGAAAAAAAGGGGAGATTTTGCATACACAGCTAAACTTATTCTGTGAACACAGTGAATCATTAATAGTCACCTGTTTTGACACCAACAGTTACACCAGTCATAGTGATTTAAAAAAAAAAAATCAAAATGTTCAGTGACTATGCAGATTATCAGTCAAAGCAAGAAGGTGCCTCTGCTGCCACACTGGGTTCCCAACTGCCCCCGATGCCCACAGCCAGCCACAACTGTGACTCTCCAGCCCAGACACAACCCCACCTTTCAAGCAAGGGCGTAACAACCACCAGTGCTGCAAATCAACAGCAATCCGTGAGGCCAAAGCTTAACAACTACTTCACTAGCCCCACCACCACCCAACAGCTGATCCTCCCTCAAGACCACCACAGCAGTCAGCAGCCCCCATACCCAGGACTAAGTGCACCACTCACTCCACCACCCCCAATACTGTCACCTTACCCTATTCACTACTCCACTCCAGCTCATGCACCCACCTTGCCAGCCTCTAGAGCTCCAATGCAAGCACCCTCACTATGTTTTGACAGAAGCCCAGCTGCCAAACCAATCCACCGAAACAGCAGGCCAGACTACAGCCTGCCCAGTGCATCCCTTCCAGCCGTACAGATATTAGTGGAACCTAATCCCCCGGCCCAAGCCAGTGTGAACCAGCACACACACCCTTTGCCCATTCACAGCCTCTCGTGCCCCACCTCCACGGAAATGCAAAATGTACAGCGGCCTACCATGACTCACCCAGACACCCCTCCTAACCAAAGCCCTGCTGCCGAGCCTAAACCCCAGGTCTACACTGGTCCTGCATATAATCCCCCTGTGCCCCAGGCCCTCATGCCAAGCTTTCAAATGCCACCAATGATGAACATTATGAGCTACCCCTCTTCTACTGGCCAGACCCTTCAAAGTTTGCAGCATGGATCAATCCCCCAGCTGCATATGTCACAGCATGCTGCCCTCTACCCCCAAGAGGTGACCACCCCACTAGCAGTGCAACATGTAGCCCCTAACCACACAGCCCCTGCCTCAGACCCTCGAGCTGTCATGTACCACAACACACTCCCACAACACCCATCCACCACCCCGCACATGCACCCACGTCCGTATGAGCCCCCAATGAATGCTCCCGTCAGAGCTGCAGCCAACACAACCCTTCCACCAGCTGCCTATGGTGGGTTCATGCAAACTCATCAGGTAAAAAATGTCCAAATCTTCACTGGCAATCCAGACAGCAAAATACTTATAGAAGACTGGGTTCGTGATGTGCAGTACCTTCTGGAGGCAATCGAGCTCCCCACACACCTCCGCTTTTCGACTGTTGTGCGACACCTGAGCGGTGAGGCCAGGAAGCTAGTCCTGAACCTGCCCCCCCATGACCAGACTCCAGAGAAGGCATATGAGGAGCTCAGGGCTGAATACAGCGACACACAAGGCTCACTTGATCCACTAGCCGACTTCTATGAGCGCAGCCAGAGGTCCGGAGAGTCTGCCTGTTCTTATGCTATTGCTCTGGAGGCAACACTGAGAGCGGTAGAGGAAAGTCAGAGAGGGGGCAGGCAATTTCCTGATCGTGATAGTAAACTCACTCGACAGTTTCTAAGAGGGCTTATGGATGAGATGGTGTATGCAAGGATCGCACCAATGAAGCCCAGGCTTTTGAGTTTCCGGGAGCTGCAAGCAGAGCTTAGAAACCTTGCAAAAGAGACTCAGAGGTTCCAGTCACAACACAAGACAAAGAAAGCGCTCACCCAGGTGCAGGTCACATCAGAATGTGATACTAATATGAGGTCAGAGAGGTCAAAACACACTTCAGAGTGGACAGAGCTAAAAGATATGGTCAATAAATTAGCTCTTAGCCAAGAAGAACAGATGACCAAGTTGGCTCACCTTGAGTTGAGAATTGCTGCACCTACCCCTGCACCAGCCCCTGCACCCCCACTAAGGCCCCAACCATCTCCCAGAACAGGTACTCAGGGCTCCAGTGTTGTTTGCTACCGGTGTGGGAAGCAAGGGCATATAGCCCGAGTATGTCGAGCGGTGCTCCCAGATCCCAGTCCGCCCTGGACTCACC
This sequence comes from Lampris megalopsis, assembly GCA_022114975.2. Classification (NCBI taxonomy): domain Eukaryota; kingdom Metazoa; phylum Chordata; class Actinopteri; order Lampriformes; family Lampridae; genus Lampris; species Lampris megalopsis. Next base: position 4,559,433 of record JAJHIY020000431.1, read on the forward strand.
AACCCCAGCCTGCGACCTCCGCGGAGAGCACCACGCCCCACTCAACGCAGCATTTAAACGCCCTAGAGCCTGTGGTAACTGGGGCAACCATGGGCAAGCAGCAAGACCCCCCACTGCAGGTGAGCGATACTGATGATGGAGTAGAGGACATTTCTATTGTGGGTCCCAGGAATGAGGGTGAGGTGGAAGTGAATGAATTAAAGTGCAGGGCTCTTATCGATTCCGGCTCTCAGGTAACCAGTATTACTCACGGATACTGGTGCAACCACCCTGACCTTCATGGACAGAAACTACGGCCCTCTAAAATACCCATAGCAGGTGCAGCAGGTCAGGATGTGCTTTACTCTGGTGTCCTGCGCATTAAGTTGAAAGTGCTGGGGAAAGAGTTCCAGAGTGTGCCGGCTTTTGTTGTCCCTGACTCCGAGTATCGCTCCTCTGTCCCACTGCTTGTGGGAACTAATGTCGTCCGTGCCGCCAGGAGGCACCTCCAAGCAACCTATGGGGAGCAATATCTTCAGCGGGTGAAGGAAAGCCATCCAGAGTGGTACACAGCTTTACTGGAAACTGGCGACACTGAATATACAGGAGCAGACAACATGGTGGGCCCTGCTGTGTACACTGGCCGTAAAATACGCATCCCGGGAGGGAAAGAGATGGACTTAATGTGCAAAATCAAAGCTGGCCCACAAAGAAAGACATACACAGCGCTAATTGAAGGCCACACCTCCATTCGGCTTCCCCAGGACCTTATGGTCGCCAAAGTTCTTGCAGATGTGAAGAAAGGCTGTGCTCCTGTCAGAGTGATGAACCTGTCCCAACAAACTGTCACAATCAAACCACACACACAGCTGGCCAGCGCCTTCCTGGTGGACAGTGTTGTGGATTTTTCAGCCATGGAACAGGGTTGTCATCAAAATGAGGAGAACAAAGAGACATACCTGTGTCTGAACCAAGTTGTGAGCAGTGGTGGGGTGGACATAAGTGAAGCAGCAGTGGAGAATGAGCACCAGCGCGCCCTCCTAAAAGAGCTTGTGGAGAGGAATATGGGGGTGTTCTCACAGCACTCAATGGACTACGGCCACACAAAAACAGTGCAGCATGAAATCCCCCTGGTCGACTCAAAGCCCTTTCGACTCCCGTACTGCAAGATTCCCCCTTCACAGTGGCAGGATGTGAGGAAGTTGCTGACAGAAATGGAAACAGCAGGGGTTATCAGGCCTAGTAAGAGTCCATATGCTTCGCCAGTAGTGATTGTTACCAAGAAAGACGGATCACTAAGATTATGCATCGATTACCGAAGGCTTAACGCCTGCAGCACAAGAGATGCATTTCCACTGCCCAGAATAGAGGAGGCCCTGGAGGCTCTGGGTCAAGCACAGTATTTCTCAACACTTGATCTCACATCTGGATACTGGCAGGTAGAGGTGGCGGAGCAGGACAAACACAAAACAGCATTCAGTACTCCCATGGGGCTGTTTGAAGCCAACAGAATGCCTTTCGGCCTTCAAAACGCTCCGTCCACCTTCCAGAGACTCATGACCTGCTGTTTTGGCGATCTGAACTTCACCCATCTCCTGATCTACCTTGATGATCTGATCATATTCTCTAAAACCTTTGATGAGCATCTGGAGAGGCTGCAGCTGGTGTTCGATCGACTGAAGGAGCATGGCTTGAAGTTGAAGCCTTCCAAATGTCAGCTTGTGAGAAAGGAGGTGCACTACTTGGGTCACCTGGTGTCTGCGGAGGGCATCAGGACAGACCCAGAGAAGATCAGCAGAGTCAAGGACTGGGCGAGGCCCACGAATTGTAAAGAGGTGCTTCAGTTCCTGGGATTCACCGGATATTACAGGCGGTTTGTGTGCAGTTACTCCACCTTAGCCGCGCCCCTGTACCGCCTTACCGCTGGTGACCCTAGAAAGAAATGGAGAGGGGGGAAGAAGAGGTTAGTGCCTGACCCGCCCTTTGTCTGGACTGATGAGTGTGAGGAGGCTTTTCAGTCACTGAGAGAAAGATTGACAACTGCTCCAGTGTTAGGCTATCCAGACTACAGCCTACCCTTTCTGCTCCAGACTGACGCCTCGGGGTAGGGGCTTGGTGCTGTATTAGCCCAAGTTCAGGACGGAGTCGAGAGAGTCATAGCCTATGGCAGCAGAGGCTTGAGCCCAGCAGAGACGAGGTATCCTGCACACAAACTAGAGTTCCTCGCTCTGAAATGGGCAGTGACCGACAAGTTCTATGACCATCTATATGGGCGCAAGTTCTCAGTCCAGACAGACAATAACCCCCTCAAGTATGTCATGTCGTCTGCAAAATTGGATGCTACAGGTCAGCGGTGGGTGTCTCGGCTGTCAGCGTTTGATTTTGATGTGCAGTATCGAAGGGGACAGAATAATGCGAACGCTGATGCCCTCTCCCGGCTGTCTAACCAGGAGGTCACCCAAGTCCTGCAAACCTGCCCTCAGCTTTTATCAGCCAAAGTACAAAGGTGTGTAGAGGAACAATCTCCCCAACAACTGGAAAGCTCCGCTTCAGAGGGACCTGAGCAGCAAGAACCTCTGTCACACACGCTCGGTGAATCCTATCAAGATGTGGGGATGGACTCTCTACCTGCATTGACAAAACAGGAGATTCGTGCAGGGCAAAAAGAGGATGCTGTAATCGGTCCCGTTTTGCACTTTAAAAGTGTGAACCAAAAACCGAGCCGCAGCGAGAGGATTGGTGGTGGCAGGCAGGTTTGCCTTCTCTTAAAAGAGTGGCGGAGGTTATTAGTAAGGGATGGAATAATGTATCGTCAGGTCCAAGACTGTCAAAGGGGAGTAGTAGAGCAGCTGGTACTACCAGAGAGATTTCACACATCCGTCAAGACTGCACTTCATGAAGACTCAGGGCATTTAGGGTTTGAGAGAACGCTGCAGATGATAAGGGAGAGATTTTACTGGCCTAAGATGTTCCAGGAAATCAAGGCTTGGTGTGAGCAGTGTGAAAGGTGCTGCCTCAAAAAGACTCCAACTGCAGGCCTCAGGGCTCCCCTGGTCAGTATTCACAGCAGCGCTCCTATGGAACTTGTGTGTGTAGACTTTCTGACTCTGGAGAATTCAAAGGGAGGCATAGAAAATGTGCTTATTGTCACTGACCACTTCTCCCGGTACGCCCAGGCCTATCCCACTAAAGACCAAAAAGCCTGTACAGTGGCGAAGGTACTGTGGAAGAACTTTTTCTGTCGGTTTGGATTCCCAGCAAAACTACATGCAGACCAGGGGCGTAATTTTGAAAGTGCTGTGGTGAAAGAGCCGTGTAAGTGTACTGGTGTCACTAAGACACACACAACCCCCTATCACCCCCAGGGTAACGGCACCACCGAAAGGTTCAACCGGACTCTCATGGACATGCTGGGGACACTAGAGCCTCACCTGAAACCCCGCTGGCATGAGTATGTGGATGCAATGACACATGCGTATAACTGCACCAAACATGACTCTACTGGGTACACACCGTATTACCTAATGTTTGGTAGACATCCACGACTCCCAGTCGACCTGATTTTTGGGCTTTCTACCACCAAAGAGCCATGTGAGTATAGTGAATATGTCCAGACCCTGCATGACTGTCTGTCGGAAGCTTATACTCAGGCTAACCAGGCCTCGCGACATGCAAAAGAGCAGCAGAAAAGGTACTATGATCAAAAGGCAAAGAGTCAAGGTTTCAGCCCAGGGGACAGAGTCTTGGTCAAAATATGTCATGTGGAGGGACGGCAGAAACTGGGAGACAGATGGGAGTCACGCCCATACATTGTGGTGAAGAAACAACCCAGTATACCTGTGTATGTGGTCCGAACAGAGGATGGTGAAAAAGAGAGAGTGGTTCACCGCAACCTTCTTACACAGTGTATGTTTCTTCCGGTGGAGCGGGCTGGTGCAGCAACAGGTGCAGGAGTTGAGTCTGACATGGGGGACTGGGAGGTGGATGGCATGGAGGTAATGGGGGAGGAAGCCGAAAAAGTGAGTCAAGGGGGGGAAGAGGACTTAAATGTCAGTGACACCAACGCACTTGATGGCCCCAGCCTGAGGAGGAACCCACAGAGAACTCGACGTCCCCCAAAGAAACTGTCTTACGAGTCACAGGTGGTGAGATCAAAAGAGGAACAGCAGAAGATAGAGAGGGGCTGGACATTGTGGCAGAGGGCCATAGCAGAGAGAGTAGCAAGGCACGTATAATCCACGGAAAAAAAAAACAAAAAAACAAACAAGTTTTATTAATGGTTTATTTACTTTGATTGCATTTACACATCTACATTTCATATGCAACTCATGGTATTAATACGTCACTTTCAGTGTGATCTGTTTTAATGTTTATGCTCATAAGTTTTATTTGTTTTGTTTTGTTTGGTCTGATGGCTGGGACGCCATCAATTAAAGAAGGGGTAGATGTAAGGTAGTAATGTAAATCCGCCACAGGGTGGCACTGTTACGCTGTATGTTCCCCTGGGAATGCCGCAAAGGGCGATGTTTGTCCCTTTTGCAACACCGTACCCCTAAGTCTTGTCCCGGGCAAAAGGCTATGTTGATCAAATGTTTTTTTGTTTCTTCTGCCGGAAGGTGAGCAGTGTTACTGGCGGTCTGCATTATCATAAAAATATTGATTTATATCGCACATATTGTCTAACTGTTTATTCTGTGGTGTTAATAGACAAGTTTGCTTATAACCTAGTTAAAGTTTGATGTCGAACATTGTATTTGGCAAGAGAAATGTGACAAAAAGTGTTGGCTAGCCTGTTGAGCATTAGCATGGCATATAACGCAGGATGCAGTATTATTTGAGCAGATTATCCATGGTTTTTTTGTTTAATTTTATGGGTAATAAGTGCCTTATTTAATTTATAATGGATGACATTTGCTTTGGTTTTGCCGTAAAGTAGCATTTTGATATGAGATGTGTTTATTTGCACATTTGCACTTTTTATTTTAATTTTATTGAGAAAGAGAAATGTTTTTTTGTTTCTTCTGCCGGAAGCTGTGAGTATGATGAGGCTAGCGGCCAGCTGATTGATGAGAGGTGAAGTGCAAGCGAGTGCCAATAAAGTGTCCAGGTCTCAGCCACGATCCCAAGCCTCCGCCTCCTTCCTTTTCCACGCAAACATCATACTACAACAAACACAACGCAGAGTCCCAGGGCGTGTAGGGAGACGACGGCCGAACGCAAAGTGCGAGTTACATACACATACACACACACACACATATATACACACATATACACACACACACACGCACACAGAGGCGCCGGCAGCCGTAATTCTGTACGCACCGTGCGTCCATTTTTTAATTATTTTGTTCGTCTTTTTTTTTTTTTCATTCACGCCGTTTGACGCAAATACATTTGATTGGTGTTAACATCACTGGCTAACAGCGCACGCAGCCGGCTAATAGCGCCACTGTATATACATTTATATAGATATAAACGTATAGATATATATATGTCATGTGCATAAACGACAGGCAAGGGAGTCGCGATTAATAACGTGCTTTATTCAGCCATCTGCTTCCAGTCCCCGACCCGGACAATCCCCAGAATGCCCCAGTACAGAACCGCGCTAAAACATATAGTTGCGTGCCCCTCCTCTTACGTACACAGCATGCTGGGCACTGTAGTTCTCATCACAATATAGATATAGATATATACATATAGATATAGATATATATGTATAGATATAGATAGATGTAGGAAAAACCTTTAATACTAGCAGTACAAGCTGGTTTCGTGCGTCGCGTACTCATCAGCTGCCTATATTGTGGGAGTGCAGGAATGAGACGGAGCGATCGAGTCGAGTCAATTCTGTTTACTCGCCACACAAAACAACACCGATACGACACAATCTCCAGTGGCAACATGCTAACCGCTAGGCTGCTGAAAACATGGTTCCACTTCCTGGGAATCTCTAAGCAGTGCCTACGTCAGCACTCTGAACGTCTGCCTTAAAGGAGCAGCAGCCCCTGGTGAATCTACCCTCAATTGTGTATCACCACACAACCCCCCGCTCCCTCACAATTCACCATCACGAAAAAATGCAAAACAGTAATGTAACACAACAGTACTCAGTGAAACACAAACAGCCAATAAGCGAACAGTTCCCAGTGAAACAGTCAACATCTCATGGGGCGGACTAGGCGGCCAAAACGGCTGCGCTGAACGGGTATGGGGGCGGGGGCAGGGGCAGGGGACAGAGCCGGAGCCCGAGAAGGGGGGCGTCCACGCCGCGAGGGCAGGGCCAGTTCGACTGGCCCACCCAGGTCCAAATGGGCAGGCTTGAGATGGTCCACCGAGTCGCGCTCCGGCTTGCCCCCCATGTCCACCAAAAAGTTATTAGGCCCTGCTTCCAGGACACGGGCTGCAGGGGGGGTACGGTGGCAGATTCTTGGGGACGTAGAACTGAGGGAGGCAGTCAGTGGTGAGATGTAGGGATTGGAGCGAAAGCGTTGGCATCGTCCCGGGCCACAGCCCGTTGAGAAGCTGCAGACCAGGGGGCCACGGCATCCGGGAGAAACTCACCCGGGACACGCAGCGGCTGGCCGTAAACCAGCTCGGCAGACGAGGACTGGAGGTCTTCCTTGGAGGCAGAGCGAAGGCCGAGCATGACCCACGGGAGGCGATCGACCCAGTTGATGTCCGTGAGGCTGGCACGAACAGCGGCCTTCATAGACCGATGAAACTGCTCACAAAGTCCGTTGCCCTGCGGGTTGTACGCTGTGGTGCGGTGGAGCTTCACCCCCAGCCCCTCCGCGACTGCACTCCAGCGATCCGACGTGAACTGCGGGCCCCTGTCAGAGGTGAGGTCAGCCGGCGTGCCAAAACGGGCCACCCAGGACCCGATGAACGCCCGGGCCACCGCAGTAGACGTGGTCGATGACAGGGGAACAGCTTCCGGCCACCTGGTGGTCCTGACCACCATGGTGAGAAGGTGAGTGAACCCGTGGGAGGGGGAGAGGGGGCCCACCAGGTCCACATTCACATGGTCGAAACGCCTCTCGGGCACCAGGAATGGCGCCAAGGGGGCTTTGGTATGACGGTGTACTTTGGAACGTTGGCACGCCACACAGGAGTCAGCCCAGGTCTTGACGTCCTTCCTGAGGCTGGGCCAGATGAACTTGGCTCCCACCAGCTTAGTGGATGCCTTCACACCTGGGTGGGAAAGGCCATGGATAACATCAAAAACATGGCGCCGCCAGCCAGTGGGCACCATGGGGCAGGGCTGGCCCGTGGAAACTTCGCAGAGGAGTATGGCGTTGGCACTGTCAAACACCACATCCTCCAACCACAGCCCCGTAGTGGCCGTCCGATAGGCCTGGATGTCCGCGTCAGCGGCTTGGTCTGCAGCCATGGCAGTGTAATCGAGTCCCAAGTGAACGGACCCTGCCACCGCCCGGGAGAGGCAGTCAGCGACCAAGTTGTCCTTGCCAGCCACGTGCCGGATGTCCGTGGTAAACTCCAAGATGGCAGAGAGCTGACGCTGTTGGCGCCCGGACCACGGCTCGGAGGGCTGGGCCATGGCAAATGTCAGCAGCTTTTCATCGATGAAGGTGATGAAATGGCGGCCTTCCAACAGGAACCTGAAGTGTCGGGTAACGAGGAAGAGACCCAGGAGCTCCCGGTCGAAAGTGCTATACTTCCTCTCGTTGTCTTTAAGCTGTTTTCTAAAGAAGGCAGTGGGATGCCAGGCGCCACCCACCCACTGCTCGCACACATAGTCAGAGGCGTCGGTCATGAGGGCAATCCGGGCGGTGGGGGATGGGTGCGCCAGCAACGCGGCGTTGGCCAGCACAGCCTTGGCGTCGTCGAAAGCGTCGTCCATCCCCAGGGACCAGTCTACCTCACCCTTGACTTCCTTCCTCTCCAGGGCCTTGTACAAGGGCCGCATGCGGTGAGCTGTGCGGGGAATGAACCTGTTATAAAAGTTCACCATGCCCAGGAACTCCAGCAGGGACTTCACGGTGCAGGGGCATAGGAAACTGGTGACGGCGTCCACTCTGGCGGGAAGTGGAACGGCACCCGCGGTGGGTGAGGAAGTTAATGGACAACAGGCCAAACTGGCACTTGGCTGGATTGACTATGAGTCAATGCACACTGAGCCGCTCAAACAACTGCTGGGGGTGCGTCAGGTGCTCCTCCGCGGATGCGCTGCCCCCGAGAATGTCATCCAAGTAAACACACAACAACGGCATATCTAGTAGCACAGAGTCCATCAGCCACTGGAACGTCTGCGCTGCCCCCTTGAGGCCGAAGGGCATACTCAGCAACTTGAAGAGTCAAAATGGCGGGATGACCGCTGTCTTCGGCACGTCCCGAGGGTGGACTGGTACCTGGTGGTAGCCCCGCATCAAATCTACTTTGGAAAAGATGGTGGCCCCCGCCAGATGGGCGGAGAGGTCCTGTATGTGCAGGACGGGGTACCGGTCGGGGATTGTGGCGTTGTTCAGGCGACGAAAATCGCCACAGGGGCGCCAACCGCCGTCAGCCTTAGAAAACATGTGCAGGAGGGAGGCCCAAGGGCTGTCCGAGCGGTGCACAATGCCGAGGCGTTATATATATTTCACAGCTGTTGTGTTGAGAACGACACTGTATTTCACAGCTGTTGTGTTGAGAACAACACTATATTACACAGCTGTAGTGTTGAGAACAACACTATATTACACAGCTGTAGTGTTGTAAACAACACTATATTACAACAACACTATATTACACAGCTGTAGTGTTGAGAGCAACACTATATTACACAGTTGTAGCGTTGAGAACAACACTATGTTACAATGCTGTAGTGTTGAGAACAACAATATATTACACAGCTGTAGTGTTGAAAACAACACTATATTACAACAACACTATATTACACAGCTGTAGTGTTGAGAACAACACTATATTACTCAGACGTAGTGTTGAGAACAACACTGTTACACAGCTGTGGTGTTGAGAACAACACTGTATTACAACAACACTATATTAGACAGCTGTAGTGTTGAGAATAACACTGTGTTACACAGCTGTAGTGTTGAGAACAACACTATATTACGCAGCTGTAGTGTTGAGAATAACACTGTGTTACACAGCTGTAGTGTTGAGAACAACACTGTATTACAACAACGCAACATTACACAGCTGTAGTGTTGAGAACAACACCATATTACACAGCTGTAGTGTTGAGAACAACCCTATATGACACACCTGTAGTGTTGAGAACAACACTATATTACACAGTTGTAGCGTTGAGAACAACACTATGTTACAATACCACTATATTACACAAATGTAGTGTTGAGAACAACACTATATGACACAGCTGTGGTGTTGAGAACAACACCATATTACAGCTGTAGCGTTGAGAACAACACTATAATACACAGCCGTAGTGTTGAAAACAACACTATATTACACAGTTGTAGCGTTGAGAACAACACTATGTTACAATGCTGTAGTGTTGAGAACAACACTATATTGCACAGCTGTAGTGTTGAAAACAACACTATATTACAACAACACTATATTACACAGCTGTAGTGTTGAGAACAAAACTATATTACTCAGACGTAGTGTTGAGAACAACACTGTTACACAGCTGTGGTGTTGAGAACAACACTATATTACAACAACACTATATTAGACAGCTGTAGTGTTGAGAATAACACTGGGTTACACAGCTGTAGTTTTGAGAACAACACTGTTACACAGCTGTGGTGTTGAGAACAACACTATATTACAACAACACTATATTAGACAGCTGTAGTGTTGAGAATAACACTGTGTTACACAGCTGTAGTGTTGAGAAAAACACCATATTACACAGCTGTAGTGTTGAGAACAACCCTATATTACACAGCTGTAGTGCTGAGAACAACACCATATGACACAGCTGTGGTGTTGAGAACAACACTATATTACACAGCTGTAGTGTTGAGAACAACACCATATTACACAGCTGTAGTGTTGAGAACAACACTATATTACACAGCTGTAGCGATGAGAACAACACTATGTTACAATACCACTATATTACACGAATGTAGTGTTGAGAACAACACTATATGACACAGCTTTGGTGTTGAGAACAACACCATATTACAGCTGTAGTGTTGAGAACAACACTATATTACACAGTTGTAGCGTTGAGAACAACACTATGTTACAATACCACTATATTACACAAATGTAGTGTTGAGAACAACACTATATAACACAGCTGTGGTGTTGAGAACAACACCATATTACACAGCTGTAGTGTTGAGAACAACACTATATTACACAGCTGTAGTGTTGAGAACACTATATTACACAGTTGTAGTGTTGAGAACACTATATTACACAGTTGTAGTGTTGAGAACAACACTATATTACTCAGATGTAGTGTTGAGAACAACACTGTGACACAGCTGTAGTGTTGAGAACAACACTATATTACAACAACACTATATTACACAGCTGTAGTGTTGAGAAACCACTATGTTACATATCTCTAGAATTGAGAACAACACTATATTACAACAACACTATATTGCACAGCTGTAGTGTTAATTACAAAGCTGTAGTGTTGAGAACAACACTATGTTACGAGACCACCAAATTGCACAAATGTAGTGTTGAGAAAAACACTATATTACACAATTGTAGCGTTGAGAACAACACCATATTACAGCTGTAGTGTTGAGAACAACACTATATTACACAGCTGTAGTGTTGAGAACAACACTATATTACACAGCTGTACTGTTGAGAACAACACTATATTACACAGTTGTAGCGTTGAGAACAACACTGTGCTACAAGACCACTATATTACACAAATGTAGTGTTGAGAACAACACTATATGTCACAGCTGTGGTGTTGAGAATAACACTATATTACACAGCTGTAGTGTTGAGAACAACACCATATTACACAGCTGTAGTGTTGAGGACAACCCCATATTACACAGCTGTAGTGTTGAGAACAACACTATATGACACAGCTGTGGTGTTGAGAACAATACCATATTACAGCTGTAGTGTTGAGAACAACACTATATTACACAGCTGTAGTGTTGAGAACAACACTATATTACACAGTTGTAGCGTTGAGAACAACACTATATTACACAGCTGTAGTGTTGAAAACAACACTATATTACAACACTATATTACACAGCTGTAGTGTTGAGAACAACACTATATTACACAAATGTAGTGTTGAGAACAACACTATATGTCACAGCTGTACTGTTGAGGACAACACTATATTACACAGCTTTGGTGTTGAGAACAACACTTTATTACACAGCTGTAGTGTTGAGAACAACACCATATTACACAGCTGTAGTGTTGAGAACAACCCCATATTACACAGCTGTAGTGTTGAGAACAACACTATGTTACAACAACACTATATTTCACAGCTGTTGTGTTGAGAACAACACTATATTACACAGCTGTAGTGTTGAGAACAACACTATATTACACAGTTGTAGCATGGAGAACAACACTATGTTACAAGACCACTATATTACACAAATGTAGTGTTGAGAACAACACTATGTTACATATCTCGAGAATTGAGAACAACACTATATTACAAAAACACTATATTGCACAGTTGTAGTGTTGAGAACAACACTATATTACACAGCTGTGGTGTTGAGAACAACACCATATTACAGTTGTAGTGTTGAGAACAACACTATGTTACACAGCTGTAGTGTTGAGAACACTATATTACACAGCTGTAGTGTTGAGAACAACCCTATATTACACAGCTGTAGTTTTGAGAACAACACTATATTACACAGCTGTAGTGTTGAGAACAATACCATATTAAAGAGCTGTTGTGTTGAGAACAACACTATGTTAAAACAACACTATATTACACAGCTGTGGTGTTGAGAACAACACTATATTACAGCTGTGGTGTTGAGAACAACAGTATATTACACAGCTGTGGTGCTGAGAAAAACACCATATTAAACAGCTGTAGTGTTGAGAACAATACTATATTACACAGCTGTGGTGTTGAGAACAACACTATATTACAGCTGTACTATATTACAGCTGTAGTGTTGAGAACAACACTATATTACAAGGCTGTGGTGCTGAGAACAACACTATATTACACAGCTGTGGTGTTGAGAACAACACTATATTACACAGTTGTAGTGTTGAGAACAACACTATATTACACAGCTGTGGTGTTGAGAACAACACTATATTACAGCTGTGGTGTTGAGAACAACACTATATTACACAGCTGTAGTGTTGAGAACAACACTATATTACAGCTGTAGTGTTGAGAACAACACTATATTACACAGCTGTGGTGTTGAGAACAACACTATATTACACAGCTTTAGTGTTGAGAACAACACTATATTACACAGTTGTAGCGTTGAGAACAACACTATGTTACAATACCACTATATTACACAAATGTAGTGTTGAGAACAACACTATATGACACAGCTGTGGTGTTGAGAACAACACCATATTACAGCTGTAGTGTTGAGAACAACACTATATTACACAGTTGTAGCGTTGAGAACAACACTATGTTACAATACCACTATATTACACAAATGTAGTGTTGAGAACAACACTATATGACACAGCTGTGGTGTTGAGAACAACACCATATTACAGCTGTAGTGTTGAGAACAAAACTATATTACACAGCTGTAGTGTTGAGAACACTATATTACACAGTTGTAGTGTTGAGAACAACACTGTGACACAGCTGTAGTGTTGAGAACAACACTATATTACAACAACACTATATTACACAGCTGTAGTGTTGAGAAACCAATATGTTACATATCTCTAGAATTGAGAACAACACTATATTACAACAACACTATATTGCACAGCTGCAGTGTTAATTACACAGCTGTAGTGTTGAGAACAACACTATATTACACAGTTGTAGCGTTGAGAACAACACTATGTTACAATACCACTATATTACACAAATGTAGTGTTGAGAACAACACTATATAACACAGCTGTGGTGTTGAGAACAACACCATATTACACAGCTGTAGTGTTGAGAACAACACTATATTACACAGCTGTAGTGTTGAGAACACTATATTACACAGTTGTAGTGTTGAGAACAACACTATATTACACAGTTGTAGTGTTGAGAACAACACTATATTACTCAGATGTAGTGTTGAGAACAACACTGTGACACAGCTGTAGTGTTGAGAACAACACTATATTACAACAACACTATATTACACAGCTGTAGTGTTGAGAAACCACTATGTTACATATCTCTAGAATTGAGAACAACACTATATTACAACAACACTATATTGCACAGCTGTAGTGTTAATTACAAAGCTGTAGTGTTGAGAACAACACTATGTTACGAGACCACCAAATTGCACAAATGTAGTGTTGAGAAAAACACTATATTACACAATTGTAGCGTTGAGAACAACACCATATTACAGCTGTAGTGTTGAGAACAACACTATATTACACAGCTGTAGTGTTGAGAACAACACTATATTACACAGCTGTACTGTTGAGAACAACACTATATAACACAGTTGTAGCGTTGAGAACAACACTGTGCTACAAGACCACTATATTACACAAATGTAGTGTTGAGAACAACACTATATGTCACAGCTGTGGTGTTGAGAATAACACTATATTACACAGCTGTAGTGTTGAGAACAACACCATATTACACAGCTGTAGTGTTGAGGACAACCCCATATTACACAGCTGTAGTGTTGAGAACAACACTATATGACACAGCTGTGGTGTTGAGAACAATACCATATTACAGCTGTAGTGTTGAGAACAACACTATATTACACAGCTGTAGTGTTGAGAACAACACTATATTACACAGTTGTAGCGTTGAGAACAACACTATATTACACAGCTGTAGTGTTGAAAACAACACTATATTACAACACTATATTACACAGCTGTAGTGTTGAGAACAACACTATATTACACAAATGTAGTGTTGAGAACAACACTATATGTCACAGCTGTACTGTTGAGGACAACACTATATTACACAGCTTTGGTGTTGAGAACAACACTATATTACACAGGTTTTGTGTTGAGAACAACACTTTATTACACAGCTGTAGTGTTGAGAACAACACCATATTACACAGCTGTAGTGTTGAGAACAACCCCATATTACACAGCTGTAGTGTTGAGAACAACACTATGTTACAACAACACTATATTTCACAGCTGTTGTGTTGAGAACAACACTATATTACACAGCTGTAGTGTTGAGAACAACACTATATTACACAGTTGTAGCATGGAGAACAACACTATGTTACAAGACCACTATATTACACAAATGTAGTGTTGAGAACAACACTATGTTACATATCTCGAGAATTGAGAACAACACTGTATTACAAAAACACTATATTGCACAGTTGTAGTGTTGAGAACAACACTATATTACACAGCTGTGGTGTTGAGAACAACACCATATTACAGTTGTAGTGTTGAGAACAACACTATGTTACACAGCTGTAGTGTTGAGAACACTATATTACACAGCTGTAGTGTTGAGAACAACCCTATATTACACAGCTGTAGTTTTGAGAACAACACTATATTACACAGCTGTAGTGTTGAGAACAATACCATATTAAAGAGCTGTTGTGTTGAGAACAACACTATGTTAAAACAACACTATATTACACAGCTGTGGTGTTGAGAACAACACTATATTACAGCTGTGGTGTTGAGAACAACAGTATATTACACAGCTGTGGTGCTGAGAAAAACACCATATTAAACAGCTGTAGTGTTGAGAACAATACTATGTTACACAGCTGTGGTGTTGAGAACAACACTATATTACAGCTGTACTATATTACAGCTGTAGTGTTGAGAACAACACTATATTACAAGGCTGTGGTGCTGAGAACAACACTATATTACACAGCTGTGGTGTTGAGAACAACACTATATTACAGCTGTAGTGTTGAGAACAACACTATATTACACAGCTGTGGTGTTGAGAACAACACTATATTACACAGCTGTAGTGTTGAGAACAACACTATATTACACAGCTGTACTGTTGAGAACAACACTATATTACATAGTTGTAGCGTTGAGAACAACACTGTGCTACAAGACCACTATATTACACAAATGTAGTGTTGAGAACAACACTATATGTCACAGCTGTGGTGTTGAGAATAACACTATATTACACAGCTGTAGTGTTGAGAACAACACCATATTACACAGCTGTAGTGTTGAGGACAACCCCATATTACACAGCTGTAGTGTTGAGAACAACACTATATGACACAGCTGTGGTGTTGAGAACAATACCATATTACAGCTGTAGTGTTGAGAACAACACTAAATTACACAGCTGTAGTGTTGAGAACAACACTATATTACACAGTTGTAGCGTTGAGAACAACACTATATTACACAGCTGTAGTGTTGAAAACAACACTATATTACAACACTATATTACACAGCTGTAGTGTTGAGAACAACACTATATTACACAAATGTAGTGTTGAGAACAACACTATATGTCACAGCTGTACTGTTGAGGACAACATTATATTACACAGCTTTGGTGTTGAGAACAACACTATATTACACAGGTTTTGTGTTGAGAACAACACTTTATTACACAGCTGTAGTGTTGAGAACAACACCATATTACACAGCTGTAGTGTTGAGAACAACCCCATATTACACAGCTGTAGTGTTGAGAACAACACTATGTTACAACAACACTATATTTCACAGCTGTTGTGTTGAGAACAACACTATATTACACAGCTGTAGTGTTGAGAACAACACTATATTACACAGTTGTAGCATGGAGAACAACACTATGTTACAAGACCACTATATTACACAAATGTAGTGTTGAGAACAACACTATGTTACATATCTCGAGAATTGAGAACAACACTATATTACAAAAACACTATATTGCACAGTTGTAGTGTTGAGAACAACACTATATTACACAGCTGTGGTGTTGAGAACAACACCATATTACAGTTGTAGTGTTGAGAACAACACTATGTTACACAGCTGTAGTGTTGAGAACACTATATTACACAGCTGTAGTGTTGAGAACAACCCTATATTACACAGCTGTAGTTTTGAGAACAACACTATATTACACAGCTGTAGTGTTGAGAACAATACCATATTAAAGAGCTGTTGTGTTGAGAACAACACTATGTTAAAACAACACTATATTACACAGCTGTGGTGTTGAGAACAACACTATATTACAGCTGTGGTGTTGAGAACAACAGTATATTACACAGCTGTGGTGCTGAGAAAAACACCATATTAAACAGCTGTAGTGTTGAGAACAATACTATATTACACAGCTGTGGTGTTGAGAACAACACTATATTACAGCTGTACTATATTACAGCTGTAGTGTTGAGAACAACACTATATTACAAGGCTGTGGTGCTGAGAACAACACTATATTACACAGCTGTGGTGTTGAGAACAACACTATATTACACAGTTGTAGTGTTGAGAACAACACTATATTACACAGCTGTGGTGTTGAGAACAACACTATATTACAGCTGTAGTGTTGAGAACAACACTATATTACACAGCTGTGGTGTTGAGAACAACAATATGTTACAGCTGTGGTGCTGAGAACAACACTATATTACACAGCTGTGGTGTTGAGAACAACACTATATTACAGCTGTGGTGTTGAGAACAACACTATATTACACAGCTGTAGTGTTGAGAACAACACTATATTACAGCTGTAGTGTTGAGAACAACACTATATTACACAGCTGTGGTGTTGAGAACAACACTATATTACACAGCTGTAGTGTTGAGAACAACACTATATTACACAGTTGTAGCGTTGAGAACAACACTATGTTACAATACCACTATATTACACAAATGTAGTGTTGAGAACAACACTATATGACACAGCTGTGGTGTTGAGAACAACACCATATTACAGCTGTAGTGTTGAGAACAACACTATATTACACAGTTGTAGCGTTGAGAACAACACTATGTTACAATACCACTATATTACACAAATGTAGTGTTGAGAACAACACTATATGACACAGCTGTGGTGTTGAGAACAACACCATATTACAGCTGTAGTGTTGAGAACAAAACTATATTACACAGCTGTAGTGTTGAGAACACTATATTACACAGTTGTAGTGTTGAGAACAACACTGTGACACAGCTGTAGTGTTGAGAACAACACTATATTACAACAACACTATATTACACAGCTGTAGTGTTGAGAAACCAATATGTTACATATCTCTAGAATTGAGAACAACACTATATTACAACAACACTATATTGCACAGCTGCAGTGTTAATTACACAGCTGTAGTGTTGAGAACAACACTATATTACACAGTTGTAGCGTTGAGAACAACACTATGTTACAATACCACTATATTACACAAATGTAGTGTTGAGAACAACACTATATAACACAGCTGTGGTGTTGAGAACAACACCATATTACACAGCTGTAGTGTTGAGAACAACACTATATTACACAGCTGTAGTGTTGAGAACACTATATTACACAGTTGTAGTGTTGAGAACAACACTATATTACACAGTTGTAGTGTTGAGAACAACACTATATTACTCAGATGTAGTGTTGAGAACAACACTGTGACACAGCTGTAGTGTTGAGAACAACACTATATTACAACAACACTATATTACACAGCTGTAGTGTTGAGAAACCACTATGTTACATATCTCTAGAATTGAGAACAACACTATATTACAACAACACTATATTGCACAGCTGTAGTGTTAATTACAAAGCTGTAGTGTTGAGAACAACACTATGTTACGAGACCACCAAATTGCACAAATGTAGTGTTGAGAAAAACACTATATTACACAATTGTAGCGTTGAGAACAACACCATATTACAGCTGTAGTGTTGAGAACAACACTATATTACACAGCTGTAGTGTTGAGAACAACACTATATTACACAGCTGTACTGTTGAGAACAACACTATATAACACAGTTGTAGCGTTGAGAACAACACTGTGCTACAAGACCACTATATTACACAAATGTAGTGTTGAGAACAACACTATATGTCACAGCTGTGGTGTTGAGAATAACACTATATTACACAGCTGTAGTGTTGAGAACAACACCATATTACACAGCTGTAGTGTTGAGGACAACCCCATATTACACAGCTGTAGTGTTGAGAACAACACTATATGACACAGCTGTGGTGTTGAGAACAATACCATATTACAGCTGTAGTGTTGAGAACAACACTATATTACACAGCTGTAGTGTTGAGAACAACACTATATTACACAGTTGTAGCGTTGAGAACAACACTATATTACACAGCTGTAGTGTTGAAAACAACACTATATTACAACACTATATTACACAGCTGTAGTGTTGAGAACAACACTATATTACACAAATGTAGTGTTGAGAACAACACTATATGTCACAGCTGTACTGTTGAGGACAACACTATATTACACAGCTTTGGTGTTGAGAACAACACTATATTACACAGGTTTTGTGTTGAGAACAACACTTTATTACACAGCTGTAGTGTTGAGAACAACACCATATTACACAGCTGTAGTGTTGAGAACAACCCCATATTACACAGCTGTAGTGTTGAGAACAACACTATGTTACAACAACACTATATTTCACAGCTGTTGTGTTGAGAACAACACTATATTACACAGCTGTAGTGTTGAGAACAACACTATATTACACAGTTGTAGCATGGAGAACAACACTATGTTACAAGACCACTATATTACACAAATGTAGTGTTGAGAACAACACTATGTTACATATCTCGAGAATTGAGAACAACACTGTATTACAAAAACACTATATTGCACAGTTGTAGTGTTGAGAACAACACTATATTACACAGCTGTGGTGTTGAGAACAACACCATATTACAGTTGTAGTGTTGAGAACAACACTATGTTACACAGCTGTAGTGTTGAGAACACTATATTACACAGCTGTAGTGTTGAGAACAACCCTATATTACACAGCTGTAGTTTTGAGAACAACACTATATTACACAGCTGTAGTGTTGAGAACAATACCATATTAAAGAGCTGTTGTGTTGAGAACAACACTATGTTAAAACAACACTATATTACACAGCTGTGGTGTTGAGAACAACACTATATTACAGCTGTGGTGTTGAGAACAACAGTATATTACACAGCTGTGGTGCTGAGAAAAACACCATATTAAACAGCTGTAGTGTTGAGAACAATACTATGTTACACAGCTGTGGTGTTGAGAACAACACTATATTACAGCTGTACTATATTACAGCTGTAGTGTTGAGAACAACACTATATTACAAGGCTGTGGTGCTGAGAACAACACTATATTACACAGCTGTGGTGTTGAGAACAACACTATATTACACAGTTGTAGTGTTGAGAACAACACTATATTACACAGCTGTGGTGTTGAGAACAACACTATATTACAGCTGTAGTGTTGAGAACAACACTATATTACACAGCTGTGGTGTTGAGAACAACACTATATTACACAGCTGTAGTGTTGAGAACAACACTATATTACACAGCTGTACTGTTGAGAACAACACTATATTACACAGTTGTAGCGTTGAGAACAACACTGTGCTACAAGACCACTATATTACACAAATGTAGTGTTGAGAACAACACTATATGTCACAGCTGTGGTGTTGAGAATAACACTATATTACACAGCTGTAGTGTTGAGAACAACACCATATTACACAGCTGTAGTGTTGAGGACAACCCCATATTACACAGCTGTAGTGTTGAGAACAACACTATATGACACAGCTGTGGTGTTGAGAACAATACCATATTACAGCTGTAGTGTTGAGAACAACACTAAATTACACAGCTGTAGTGTTGAGAACAACACTATATTACACAGTTGTAGCGTTGAGAACAACACTATATTACACAGCTGTAGTGTTGAAAACAACACTATATTACAACACTATATTACACAGCTGTAGTGTTGAGAACAACACTATATTACACAAATGTAGTGTTGAGAACAACACTATATGTCACAGCTGTACTGTTGAGGACAACACTATATTACACAGCTTTGGTGTTGAGAACAACACTATATTACACAGGTTTTGTGTTGAGAACAACACTTTATTACACAGCTGTAGTGTTGAGAACAACACCATATTACACAGCTGTAGTGTTGAGAACAACCCCATATTACACAGCTGTAGTGTTGAGAACAACACTATGTTACAAGAACACTATATTTCACAGCTGTTGTGTTGAGAACAACACTATATTACACAGCTGTAGTGTTGAGAACAACACTATATTACACAGTTGTAGCATGGAGAACAACACTATGTTACAAGACCACTATATTACACAAATGTAGTGTTGAGAACAACACTATGTTACATATCTCGAGAATTGAGAACAACACTATATTACAAAAACACTATATTGCACAGTTGTAGTGTTGAGAACAACACTATATTACACAGCTGTGGTGTTGAGAACAACACCATATTACAGTTGTAGTGTTGAGAACAACACTATGTTACACAGCTGTAGTGTTGAGAACACTATATTACACAGCTGTAGTGTTGAGAACAACCCTATATTACACAGCTGTAGTTTTGAGAACAACACTATATTACACAGCTGTAGTGTTGAGAACAATACCATATTAAAGAGCTGTTGTGTTGAGAACAACACTATGTTAAAACAACACTATATTACACAGCTGTGGTGTTGAGAACAACAGTATATTACACAGCTGTGGTGCTGAGAAAAACACCATATTAAACAGCTGTAGTGTTGAGAACAATACTATATTATACAGCTGTGGTGTTGAGAACAACACTATATTACAGCTGTACTATATTACAGCTGTAGTGTTGAGAACAACACTATATTACAAGGCTGTGGTGCTGAGAACAACACTATATTACACAGCTGTGGTGTTGAGAACAACACTATATTACACAGTTGTAGTGTTGAGAACAACACTATATTACACAGCTGTGGTGTTGAGAACAACACTATATTACAGCTGTAGTGTTGAGAACAACACTATATTACACAGCTGTGGTGTTGAGAACAACAATATGTTACAGCTGTGGTGCTGAGAACAACACTATATTACACAGCTGTGGTGTTGAGAACAACACTATATTACAGCTGTGGTGTTGAGAACAACACTATATTACACAGCTGTAGTGTTGAGAACAACACTATATTACAGCTGTAGTGTTGAGAACAACACTATATTACACAGCTGTGGTGTTGAGAACAACACTATATTACACAGCTGTAGTGTTGAGAACAACACTATATTACACAGTTGTAGCGTTGAGAACAACACTATGTTACAATACCACTATATTACACAAATGTAGTGTTGAGAACAACACTATATGACACAGCTGTGGTGTTGAGAACAACACCATATTACAGCTGTAGTGTTGAGAACAACACTATATTACACAGTTGTAGCGTTGAGAACAACACTATGTTACAATACCACTATATTACACAAATGTAGTGTTGAGAACAACACTATATGACACAGCTGTGGTGTTGAGAACAACACCATATTACAGCTGTAGTGTTGAGAACAAAACTATATTACACAGCTGTAGTGTTGAGAACACTATATTACACAGTTGTAGTGCTGAGAACAACACTGTGACACAGCTGTAGTGTTGAGAACAACACTATATTACAACAACACTATATTACACAGCTGTAGTGTTGAGAAACCACTATGTTACATATCTCTAGAATTGAGAACAACACTATATTACAACAACACTATATTGCACAGCTGTAGTGTTAATTACACAGCTGTAGTGTTGAGAACAACACTATATTACACAGTTGTAGCGTTGAGAACAACACTATGTTACAATACCACTATATTACACAAATGTAGTGTTGAGAACAACACTATATAACACAGCTGTGGTGTTGAGAACAACACCATATTACACAGCTGTAGTGTTGAGAACAACACTATATTACACAGCTGTAGTGTTGAGAACACTATATTACACAGTTGTAGTGTTGAGAACAACACTATATTACACAGTTGTAGTGTTGAGAACAACACTATATTACTCAGATGTAGTGTTGAGAACAACACTGTGACACAGCTGTAGTGTTGAGAACAACACTATATTACAACAACACTATATTACACAGCTGTAGTGTTGAGAAACCACTATGTTACATATCTCTAGAATTGAGAACAACACTATATTACAACAACACTATATTGCACAGCTGTAGTGTTAATTACAAAGCTGTAGTGTTGAGAACAACACTATGTTACGAGACCACCAAATTGCACAAATGTAGTGTTGAGAAAAACACTATATTACACAATTGTAGCGTTGAGAACAACACCATATTACAGCTGTAGTGTTGAGAACAACACTATATTACACAGCTGTAGTGTTGAGAACAACACTATATTACACAGCTGTACTGTTGAGAACAACACTATATTACACAGTTGTAGCGTTGAGAACAACACTGTGCTACAAGACCACTATATTACACAAATGTAGTGTTGAGAACAACACTATATGTCACAGGTGTGGTGTTGAGAATAACACTATATTACACAGCTGTAGTGTTGAGAACAACACCATATTACACAGCTGTAGTGTTGAGGACAACCCCATATTACACAGCTGTAGTGTTGAGAACAACACTATATGACACAGCTGTGGTGTTGAGAACAATACCATATTACAGCTGTAGTGTTGAGAACAACACTATATTACACAGCTGTAGTGTTGAGAACAACACTATATTACACAGTTGTAGCGTTGAGAACAACACTATATTAAACAGCTGTAGTGTTGAAAACAACACTATATTACAACACTATATTACACAGCTGTAGTGTTGAGAACAACACTATATTACACAAATGTAGTGTTGAGAACAACACTATATTACACAGTTGTAGCATGGAGAACAACACTATGTTACAAGACCACTATATTAAACAAATGTAGTGTTGAGAACAACACTATGTTACATATCTCGAGAATTGAGAACAACACTATATTACAAAAACACTATATTGCACAGTTGTAGTGTTGAGAACAACACTATATTACACAGCTGTGGTGTTGAGAACAACACCATATTACAGTTGTAGTGTTGAGAACAACACTATGTTACACAGCTGTAGTGTTGAGAACACTATATTACACAGCTGTAGTGTTGAGAACAACCCTATATTACACAGCTGTAGTTTTGAGAACAACACTATATTACACAGCTGTAGTGTTGAGAACAATACCATATTAAAGAGCTGTTGTGTTGAGAACAACACTATGTTAAAACAACACTATATTACACAGCTGTGGTGTTGAGAACAACACTATATTACAGCTGTGGTGTTGAGAACAACAGTATATTACACAGCTGTGGTGCTGAGAAAAACACCATATTAAACAGCTGTAGTGTTGAGAACAATACTATATTACACAGCTGTGGTGTTGAGAACAACACTATATTACAGCTGTACTATATTACAGCTGTAGTGTTGAGAACAACACTATATTACAAGGCTGTGGTGCTGAGAACAACACTATATTACACAGCTGTGGTGTTGAGAACAACACTATATTACACAGTTGTAGTGTTGAGAACAACACTATATTACACAGCTGTGGTGTTGAGAACAACACTATATTACAGCTGTAGTGTTGAGAACAACACTATATTACACAGCTGTGGTGTTGAGAACAACAATATGTTACAGCTGTGGTGCTGAGAACAACACTATATTACACAGCTGTGGTGTTGAGAACAACACTATATTACAGCTGTGGTGTTGAGAACAACACTATATTACACACCTGTAGTGTTGAGAACAACACTATATTACACAGCTGTGGTGTTGAGAACAACACTATATTACACAGCTGTAGTGTTGAGAACAACACTATATTACACAGTTGTAGCGTTGAGAACAACACTATGTTACAATACCACTATATTACACAAATGTAGTGTTGAGAACAACACTATATGACACAGCTGTGGTGTTGAGAACAACACCATATTACAGCTGTAGTGTTGAGAACAACACTATATTACACAGTTGTAGCGTTGAGAACAACACTATGTTACAATACCACTATATTACACAAATGTAGTGTTGAGAACAACACTATATGACACAGCTGTGGTGTTGAGAACAACACCATATTACAGCTGTAGTGTTGAGAACAAAACTATATTACACAGCTGTAGTGTTGAGAACACTATATTACACAGTTGTAGTGTTGAGAACAACACTGTGACACAGCTGTAGTGTTGAGAACAACACTATATTACAACAACACTATATTACACAGCTGTAGTGTTGAGAAACCACTATGTTACATATCTCTAGAATTGAGAACAACACTATATTACAACAACACTATATTGCACAGCTGTAGTGTTAATTACACAGCTGTAGTGTTGAGAACAACCCCATATTACACAGCTGTAGTGTTGAGAACAACACTATGTTACAACAACACTATATTTCACAGCTGTTGTGTTGAGAACAACACTATATTACACAGCTGTAGTGTTGAGAACAACACTATATTACACAGTTGTAGCATGGAGAACAACACTATGTTACAAGACCACTATATTACACAAATGTAGTGTTGAGAACAACACTATGTTACATATCTCGAGAATTGAGAACAACACTATATTACAAAAACACTATATTGCACAGTTGTAGTGTTGAGAACAACACTATATTACACAGCTGTGGTGTTGAGAACAACACCATATTACAGTTGTAGTGTTGAGAACAACACCATGTTACACAGCTGTAGTGTTGAGAACACTATATTACACAGCTGTAGTGTTGAGAACAACCCTATATTACACAGCTGTAGTTTTGAGAACAACACTATATTACACAGCTGTAGTGTTGAGAACAATACCATATTAAAGAGCTGTTGTGTTGAGAACAACACTATGTTAAAACAACACTATATTACACAGCTGTGGTGTTGAGAACAACACTATATTACAGCTGTGGTGTTGAGAACAACAGTATATTACACAGCTGTGGTGCTGAGAAAAACACCATATTAAACAGCTGTAGTGTTGAGAACAATACTATATTACACAGCTGTGGTGTTGAGAACAACACTATATTACAGCTGTACTATATTACAGCTGTAGTGTTGAGAACAACACTATATTACAAGGCTGTGGTGCTGAGAACAACACTATATTACACAGCTGTGGTGTTGAGAACAACACTATATTACACAGTTGTAGTGTTGAGAACAACACTATATTACACAGCTGTGGTGTTGAGAACAACACTATATTACAGCTGTAGTGTTGAGAACAACACTATATTACACAGCTGTGGTGTTGAGAACAACAATATGTTACAGCTGTGGTGCTGAGAACAACACTATATTACACAGCTGTGGTGTTGAGAACAACACTATATTACAGCTGTGGTGTTGAGAACAACACTATTTTACACAGCTGTAGTGTTGAGAACAACACTATATTACAGCTGTAGTGTTGAGAACAACACTATATTACACAGCTGTGGTGTTGAGAACAACACTATATTACACAGCTGTAGTGTTGAGAACAACACTATATTACACAGTTGTAGCGTTGAGAACAACACTATGTTACAATACCACTATATTACACAAATGTAGTGTTGAGAACAACACTATATGACACAGCTGTGGTGTTGAGAACAACACCATATTACAGCTGTAGTGTTGAGAACAACACTATATTACACAGTTGTAGCGTTGAGAACAACACTATGTTACAATACCACTATATTACACAAATGTAGTGTTGAGAACAACACTATATGACACAGCTGTGGTGTTGAGAACAACACCATATTACAGCTGTAGTGTTGAGAACAAAACTATATTACACAGCTGTAGTGTTGAGAACACTATATTACACAGTTGTAGTGTTGAGAACAACACTGTGACACAGCTGTAGTGTTGAGAACAACACTATATTACAACAACACTATATTACACAGCTGTAGTGTTGAGAAACCACTATGTTACATATCTCTAGAATTGAGAACAACACTATATTACAACAACACTATATTGCACAGCTGTAGTGTTAATTACACAGCTGTAGTGTTGAGAACAACACTATATTACACAGTTGTAGCGTTGAGAACAACACTATGTTACAATACCACTATATTACACAAATGTAGTGTTGAGAACAACACTATATAACACAGCTGTGGTGTTGAGAACAACACCATATTACACAGCTGTAGTGTTGAGAACAACACTATATTACACAGCTGTAGTGTTGAGAACACTATATTACACAGTTGTAGTGTTGAGAACAACACTATATTACACAGTTGTAGTGTTGAGAACAACACTATATTACTCAGATGTAGTGTTGAGAACAACACTGTGACACAGCTGTAGTGTTGAGAACAACACTATATTACAACAACACTATATTACACAGCTGTAGTGTTGAGAAACCACTATGTTACATATCTCTAGAATTGAGAACAACACTATATTACAACAACACTATATTGCACAGCTGTAGTGTTAATTACAAAGCTGTAGTGTTGAGAACAACACTATGTTACGAGACCACCAAATTGCACAAATGTAGTGTTGAGAAAAACACTATATTACACAATTGTAGCGTTGAGAACAACACCATATTACAGCTGTAGTGTTGAGAACAACACTATATTACACAGCTGTAGTGTTGAGAACAACACTATATTACACAGCTGTACTGTTGAGAACAACACTATATTACACAGTTGTAGCGTTGAGAACAACACTGTGCTACAAGACCACTATATTACACAAATGTAGTGTTGAGAACAACACTATATGTCACAGCTGTGGTGTTGAGAATAACACTATATTACACAGCTGTAGTGTTGAGAACAACACCATATTACACAGCTGTAGTGTTGAGGACAACCCCATATTACACAGCTGTAGTGTTGAGAACAACACTATATGACACAGCTGTGGTGTTGAGAACAATACCATATTACAGCTGTAGTGTTGAGAACAACACTATATTACACAGCTGTAGTGTTGAGAACAACACTATATTACACAGTTGTAGCGTTGAGAACAACACTATATTACACAGCTGTAGTGTTGAAAACAACACTATATTACAACACTATATTACACAGCTGTAGTGTTGAGAACAACACTATATTACACAAATGTAGTGTTGAGAACAACACTATATGTCACAGCTGTACTGTTGAGGACAACACTATATTACACAGCTTTGGTGTTGAGAACAACACTATATTACACAGGTTTTGTGTTGAGAACAACACTTTATTACACAGCTGTAGTGTTGAGAACAACACCATATTACACAGCTGTAGTGTTGAGAACAACCCCATATTACACAGCTGTAGTGTTGAGAACAACACTATGTTACAACAACACTATATTTCACAGCTGTTGTGTTGAGAACAACACTATATTACACAGCTGTAGTGTTGAGAACAACACTATATTACACAGTTGTAGCATGGAGAACAACACTATGTTACAAGACCACTATATTACACAAATGTAGTGTTGAGAACAACACTATGTTACATATCTCGAGAATTGAGAACAACACTATATTACAAAAACACTATATTGCACAGTTGTAGTGTTGAGAACAACACTATATTACACAGCTGTGGTGTTGAGAACAACACCATATTACAGTTGTAGTGTTGAGAACAACACTATGTTACACAGCTGTAGTGTTGAGAACACTATATTACACAGCTGTAGTGTTGAGAACAACCCTATATTACACAGCTGTAGTTTTGAGAACAACACTATATTACACAGCTGTAGTGTTGAGAACAATACCATATTAAAGAGCTGTTGTGTTGAGAACAACACTATGTTACAACAACACTATATTACACAGCTGTGGTGTTGAGAACAACACTATATTACAGCTGTGGTGTTGAGAACAACAGTATATTACACAGCTGTGGTGCTGAGAAAAACACCATATTAAACAGCTGTAGTGTTGAGAACAATACTATGTTACACAGCTGTGGTGTTGAGAACAACACTATATTACAGCTGTACTATATTACAGCTGTAGTGTTGAGAACAACACTATATTACAAGGCTGTGGTGCTGAGAACAACACTATATTACACAGCTGTGGTGTTGAGAACAACACTATATTACACAGTTGTAGTGTTGAGAACAACACTATATTACACAGCTGTGGTGTTGAGAACAACACTATATTACAGCTGTAGTGTTGAGAACAACACTATATTACACAGCTGTGGTGTTGAGAACAACAATATGTTACAGCTGTGGTGCTGAGAACAACACTATATTACACAGCTGTGGTGTTGAGAACAACACTATATTACAGCTGTGGTGTTGAGAACAACACTATATTACACAGCTGTAGTGTTGAGAACAACACTATATTACAGCTGTAGTGTTGAGAACAACACTATATTACACAGCTGTGGTGTTGAGAACAACACTATATTACACAGCTGTAGTGTTGAGAACAACACTATATTACACAGTTGTAGCGTTGAGAACAACACTATGTTACAATACCACTATATTACACAAATGTAGTGTTGAGAACAACACTATATGACACAGCTGTGGTGTTGAGAACAACACCATATTACAGCTGTAGTGTTGAGAACAACACTATATTACACAGTTGTAGCGTTGAGAACAACACTATGTTACAATACCACTATATTACACAAATGTAGTGTTGAGAACAACACTATATGACACAGCTGTGGTGTTGAGAACAACACCATATTACAGCTGTAGTGTTGAGAACAAAACTATATTACACAGCTGTAGTGTTGAGAACACTATATTACACAGTTGTAGTGTTGAGAACAACACTATATTACACAGTTGTAGCGTTGAGAACAACACTGTGCTACAAGACCACTATATTACACAAATGTAGTGTTGAGAACAACACTATATGTCACAGCTGTGGTGTTGAGAATAACACTATATTACACAGCTGTAGTGTTGAGAACAACACCATATTACACAGCTGTAGTGTTGAGGACAACCCCATATTACACAGCTGTAGTGTTGAGAACAACACTATATGACACAGCTGTGGTGTTGAGAACAATACCATATTACAGCTGTAGTGTTGAGAACAACACTAAATTACACAGCTGTAGTGTTGAGAACAACACTATATTACACAGTTGTAGCGTTGAGAACGACACTATATTACACAGCTGTAGTGTTGAAAACAACACTATATTACAACACTATATTACACAGCTGTAGTGTTGAGAACAACACTATATTACACAAATGTAGTGTTGAGAACAACACTATATGTCACAGCTGTACTGTTGAGGACAACACTATATTACACAGCTTTGGTGTTGAGAACAACACTATGTTACACAGGTTTTGTGTTGAGAACAACACTTTATTACACAGCTGTAGTGTTGAGAACAACACCATATTACACAGCTGTAGTGTTGAGAACAACCCCATATTACACAGCTGTAGTGTTGAGAACAACACTATGTTACAACAACACTATATTTCACAGCTGTTGTGTTGAGAACAACACTATATTACACAGCTGTAGTGTTGAGAACAACACTATATTACACAGTTGTAGCATGGAGAACAACACTATGTTACAAGACCACTATATTACACAAATGTAGTGTTGAGAACAACACTATGTTACATATCTCGAGAATTGAGAACAACACTATATTACAAAAACACTATATTGCACAGTTGTAGTGTTGAGAACAACACTATATTACACAGCTGTGGTGTTGAGAACAACACCATATTACAGTTGTAGTGTTGAGAACAACACTATGTTACACAGCTGTAGTGTTGAGAACACTATATTACACAGCTGTAGTGTTGAGAACAACCCTATATTACACAGCTGTAGTTTTGAGAACAACACTATATTACACAGCTGTAGTGTTGAGAACAATACCATATTAAAGAGCTGTTGTGTTGAGAACAACACTATGTTACAACAACACTATATTACACAGCTGTGGTGTTGAGAACAACACTATATTACAGCTGTGGTGTTGAGAACAACAGTATATTACACAGCTGTGGTGCTGAGAAAAACACCATATTAAACAGCTGTAGTGTTGAGAACAATACTATATTACACAGCTGTGGTGTTGAGAACAACACTATATTACAGCTGTACTATATTACAGCTGTAGTGTTGAGAACAACACTATATTACAAGGCTGTGGTGCTGAGAACAACACTATATTACACAGCTGTGGTGTTGAGAACAACACTATATTACACAGTTGTAGTGTTGAGAACAACACTATATTACACAGCTGTGGTGTTGAGAACAACACTATATTACAGCTGTAGTGTTGAGAACAACACTATATTACACAGCTGTGGTGTTGAGAACAACAATATGTTACAGCTGTGGTGCTGAGAACAACACTATATTACACAGCTGTGGTGTTGAGAACAACACTATATTACAGCTGTGGTGTTGAGAACAACACTATATTACACAGCTGTAGTATTGAGAACAACACTATATTACAGCTGTAGTGTTGAGAACAACACTATATTACACAGCTGTGGTGTTGAGAACAACACTATATTACACAGCTGTAGTGTTGAGAACAACACTATATTACACAGTTGTAGCGTTGAGAACAACACTATGTTACAATACCACTATATTACACAAATGTAGTGTTGAGAACAACACTATATGACACAGCTGTGGTGTTGAGAACAACACCATATTACAGTTGTAGCGTTGAGAACAACACTATGTTACAATACCACTATATTACACAAATGTAGTGTTGAGAACAACACTATATGACACAGCTGTGGTGTTGAGAACAACACCATATTACAGCTGTAGTGTTGAGAACAAAACTATATTACACAGCTGTAGTGTTGAGAACACTATATTACACAGTTGTAGTGTTGAGAACAACACTGTGACACAGCTGTAGTGTTGAGAACAACACTATATTACAACAACACTATATTACACAGCTGTAGTGTTGAGAAACCACTATGTTACATATCTCTAGAATTGAGAACAACACTATATTACAACAACACTATATTGCACAGCTGTAGTGTTAATTACACAGCTGTAGTGTTGAGAACAACACTATATTACACAGTTGTAGCGTTGAGAACAACACTATGTTACAATACCACTATATTACACAAATGTAGTGTTGAGAACAACACTATATAACACAGCTGTGGTGTTGAGAACAACACCATATTACACAGCTGTAGTGTTGAGAACAACACTATATTACACAGCTGTAGTGTTGAGAACACTATATTACACAGTTGTAGTGTTGAGAACAACACTATATTACACAGTTGTAGTGTTGAGAACAACACTATATTACTCAGATGTAGTGTTGAGAACAACACTGTGACACAGCTGTAGTGTTGAGAACAACACTATATTACAACAACACTATATTACACAGCTGTAGTGTTGAGAAACCACTATGTTACATATCTCTAGAATTGAGAACAACACTATATTACAACAACACTATATTGCACAGCTGTAGTGTTAATTACAAAGCTGTAGTGTTGAGAACAACACTGTGTTACGAGACCACCAAATTGCACAAATGTAGTGTTGAGAAAAACACTATATTACACAATTGTAGCGTTGAGAACAACACCATATTACAGCTGTAGTGTTGAGAACAACACTATATTACACAGCTGTAGTGTTGAGAACAACACTATATTACACAGTTGTAGCGTTGAGAACAACACTATATTACACAGCTGTAGTGTTGAAAACAACACTATATTACAACACTATATTACACAGCTGTAGTGTTGAGAACAACACTATATTACACAAATGTAGTGTTGAGAACAACACTATATTACACAGTTGTAGCATGGAGAACAACACTATGTTACAAGACCACTATATTAAACAAATGTAGTGTTGAGAACAACACTATGTTACATATCTCGAGAATTGAGAACAACACTATATTACAAAAACACTATATTGCACAGTTGTAGTGTTGAGAACAACACTATATTACACAGCTGTGGTGTTGAGAACAACACCATATTACAGTTGTAGTGTTGAGAACAACACTATGTTACACAGCTGTAGTGTTGAGAACACTATATTACACAGCTGTAGTGTTGAGAACAACCCTATATTACACAGCTGTAGTTTTGAGAACAACACTATATTACACAGCTGTAGTGTTGAGAACAATACCATATTAAAGAGCTGTTGTGTTGAGAACAACACTATGTTAAAACAACACTATATTACACAGCTGTGGTGTTGAGAACAACACTATATTACAGCTGTGGTGTTGAGAACAACAGTATATTACACAGCTGTGGTGCTGAGAAAAACACCATATTAAACAGCTGTAGTGTTGAGAACAATACTATATTACACAGCTGTGGTGTTGAGAACAACACTATATTACAGCTGTACTATATTACAGCTGTAGTGTTGAGAACAACACTATATTACAAGGCTGTGGTGCTGAGAACAACACTATATTACACAGCTGTGGTGTTGAGAACAACACTATATTACACAGTTGTAGTGTTGAGAACAACACTATATTACACAGCTGTGGTGTTGAGAACAACACTATATTACAGCTGTAGTGTTGAGAACAACACTATATTACACAGCTGTGGTGTTGAGAACAACAATATGTTACAGCTGTGGTGCTGAGAACAACACTATATTACACAGCTGTGGTGTTGAGAACAACACTATATTACAGCTGTGGTGTTGAGAACAACACTATATTACACAGCTGTAGTGTTGAGAACAACACTATATTACAGCTGTAGTGTTGAGAACAACACTATATTACACAGCTGTGGTGTTGAGAACAACACTATATTACACAGCTGTAGTGTTGAGAACAACACTATATTACACAGTTGTAGCGTTGAGAACAACACTATGTTACAATACCACTATATTACACAAATGTAGTGTTGAGAACAACACTATATGACACAGCTGTGGTGTTGAGAACAACACCATATTACAGCTGTAGTGTTGAGAACAACACTATATTACACAGTTGTAGCGTTGAGAACAACACTATGTTACAATACCACTATATTACACAAATGTAGTGTTGAGAACAACACTATATGACACAGCTGTGGTGTTGAGAACAACACCATATTACAGCTGTAGTGTTGAGAACAAAACTATATTACACAGCTGTAGTGTTGAGAACACTATATTACACAGTTGTAGTGTTGAGAACAACACTGTGACACAGCTGTAGTGTTGAGAACAACACTATATTACAACAACACTATATTACACAGCTGTAGTGTTGAGAAACCACTATGTTACATATCTCTAGAATTGAGAACAACACTATATTACAACAACACTATATTGCACAGCTGTAGTGTTAATTACACAGCTGTAGTGTTGAGAACAACACTATATTACACAGTTGTAGCGTTGAGAACAACACTATGTTACAATACCACTATATTACACAAATGTAGTGTTGAGAACAACACTATATAACACAGCTGTGGTGTTGAGAACAACACCATATTACACAGCTGTAGTGTTGAGAACAACACTATATTACACAGCTGTAGTGTTGAGAACACTATATTACACAGTTGTAGTGTTGAGAACAACACTATATTACACAGTTGTAGTGTTGAGAACAACACTATATTACTCAGATGTAGTGTTGAGAACAACACTGTGACACAGCTGTAGTGTTGAGAACAACACTATATTACAACAACACTATATTACACAGCTGTAGTGTTGAGAAACCACTATGTTACATATCTCTAGAATTGAGAACAACACTATATTACAACAACACTATATTGCACAGCTGTAGTGTTAATTACAAAGCTGTAGTGTTGAGAACAACACTATGTTACGAGACCACCAAATTGCACAAATGTAGTGTTGAGAAAAACACTATATTACACAATTGTAGCGTTGAGAACAACACCATATTACAGCTGTAGTGTTGAGAACAACACTATATTACACAGCTGTAGTGTTGAGAACAACACTATATTACACAGCTGTACTGTTGAGAACAACACTATATTACACAGTTGTAGCGTTGAGAACAACACTGTGCTACAAGACCACTATATTACACAAATGTAGTGTTGAGAACAACACTATATGTCACAGCTGTGGTGTTGAGAATAACACTATATTACACAGCTGTAGTGTTGAGAACAACACCATATTACACAGCTGTAGTGTTGAGGACAACCCCATATTACACAGCTGTAGTGTTGAGAACAACACTATATTACACAGCTGTAGTGTTGAGAACAACACTATATTACACAGTTGTAGCGTTGAGAACAACACTATATTACACAGCTGTAGTGTTGAAAACAACACTATATTACAACACTATATTACACAGCTGTAGTGTTGAGAACAACACTATATTACACAGCTGTAGTGTTGAGAACAACACTATATTACACAGCTGTACTGTTGAGAACAACACTATATTACACAGTTGTAGCGTTGAGAACAACACTGTGCTACAAGACCACTATATTACACAAATGTAGTGTTGAGAACAACACTATATGTCACAGCTGTGGTGTTGAGAATAACACTATATTACACAGCTGTAGTGTTGAGAACAACACCATATTACACAGCTGTAGTGTTGAGGACAACCCCATATTACACAGCTGTAGTGTTGAGAACAACACTATATTACACAGCTGTAGTGTTGAGAACAACACTATATTACACAGTTGTAGCGTTGAGAACAACACTATATTACACAGCTGTAGTGTTGAAAACAACACTATATTACAACACTATATTACACAGCTGTAGTGTTGAGAACAACACTATATTACACAAATGTAGTGTTGAGAACAACACTATATTACACAGTTGTAGCATGGAGAACAACACTATGTTACAAGACCACTATATTAAACAAATGTAGTGTTGAGAACAACACTATGTTACATATCTCGAGAATTGAGAACAACACTATATTACAAAAACACTATATTGCACAGTTGTAGTGTTGAGAACAACACTATATTACACAGCTGTGGTGTTGAGAACAACACCATATTACAGTTGTAGTGTTGAGAACAACACTATGTTACACAGCTGTAGTGTTGAGAACACTATATTACACAGCTGTAGTGTTGAGAACAACCCTATATTACACAGCTGTAGTTTTGAGAACAACACTATATTACACAGCTGTAGTGTTGAGAACAATACCATATTAAAGAGCTGTTGTGTTGAGAACAACACTATGTTAAAACAACACTATATTACACAGCTGTGGTGTTGAGAACAACACTATATTACAGCTGTGGTGTTGAGAACAACAATATGTTACAGCTGTGGTGCTGAGAACAACACTATATTACACAGCTGTGGTGTTGAGAACAACACTATATTACAGCTGTGGTGTTGAGAACAACAATATGTTACAGCTGTGGTGCTGAGAACAACACTATATTACACAGCTGTGGTGTTGAGAACAACACTATATTACAGCTGTGGTGTTGAGAACAACACTATATTACACAGCTGTAGTGTTGAGAACAACACTATATTACAGCTGTAGTGTTGAGAACAACACTATATTACACAGCTGTGGTGTTGAGAACAACACTATATTACACAGCTGTAGTGTTGAGAACAACACTATATTACACAGTTGTAGCGTTGAGAACAACACTATGTTACAATACCACTATATTACACAAATGTAGTGTTGAGAACAACACTATATGACACAGCTGTGGTGTTGAGAACAACACCATATTACAGCTGTAGTGTTGAGAACAACACTATATTACACAGTTGTAGCGTTGAGAACAACACTATGTTACAATACCACTATATTACACAAATGTAGTGTTGAGAACAACACTATATGACACAGCTGTGGTGTTGAGAACAACACCATATTACAGCTGTAGTGTTGAGAACAAAACTATATTACACAGCTGTAGTGTTGAGAACACTATATTACACAGTTGTAGTGTTGAGAACAACACTATATTACACAGTTGTAGCGTTGAGAACAACACTGTGCTACAAGACCACTATATTACACAAATGTAGTGTTGAGAACAACACTATATGTCACAGCTGTGGTGTTGAGAATAACACTATATTACACAGCTGTAGTGTTGAGAACAACACCATATTACACAGCTGTAGTGTTGAGGACAACCCCATATTACACAGCTGTAGTGTTGAGAACAACACTATATGACACAGCTGTGGTGTTGAGAACAATACCATATTACAGCTGTAGTGTTGAGAACAACACTAAATTACACAGCTGTAGTGTTGAGAACAACACTATATTACACAGTTGTAGCGTTGAGAACGACACTATATTACACAGCTGTAGTGTTGAAAACAACACTATATTACAACACTATATTACACAGCTGTAGTGTTGAGAACAACACTATATTACACAAATGTAGTGTTGAGAACAACACTATATGTCACAGCTGTACTGTTGAGGACAACACTATATTACACAGCTTTGGTGTTGAGAACAACACTATATTACACAGGTTTTGTGTTGAGAACAACACTTTATTACACAGCTGTAGTGTTGAGAACAACACCATATTACACAGCTGTAGTGTTGAGAACAACCCCATATTACACAGCTGTAGTGTTGAGAACAACACTATGTTACAACAACACTATATTTCACAGCTGTTGTGTTGAGAACAACACTATATTACACAGCTGTAGTGTTGAGAACAACACTATATTACACAGTTGTAGCATGGAGAACAACACTATGTTACAAGACCACTATATTACACAAATGTAGTGTTGAGAACAACACTATGTTACATATCTCGAGAATTGAGAACAACACTATATTACAAAAACACTATATTGCACAGTTGTAGTGTTGAGAACAACACTATATTACACAGCTGTGGTGTTGAGAACAACACCATATTACAGTTGTAGTGTTGAGAACAACACTATGTTACACAGCTGTAGTGTTGAGAACACTATATTACACAGCTGTAGTGTTGAGAACAACCCTATATTACACAGCTGTAGTTTTGAGAACAACACTATATTACACAGCTGTAGTGTTGAGAACAATACCATATTAAAGAGCTGTTGTGTTGAGAACAACACTATGTTACAACAACACTATATTACACAGCTGTGGTGTTGAGAACAACACTATATTACAGCTGTGGTGTTGAGAACAACAGTATATTACACAGCTGTGGTGCTGAGAAAAACACCATATTAAACAGCTGTAGTGTTGAGAACAATACTATATTACACAGCTGTGGTGTTGAGAACAACACTATATTACAGCTGTACTATATTACAGCTGTAGTGTTGAGAACAACACTATATTACAAGGCTGTGGTGCTGAGAACAACACTATATTACACAGCTGTGGTGTTGAGAACAACACTATATTACACAGTTGTAGTGTTGAGAACAACACTATATTACACAGCTGTGGTGTTGAGAACAACACTATATTACAGCTGTAGTGTTGAGAACAACACTATATTACACAGCTGTGGTGTTGAGAACAACAATATGTTACAGCTGTGGTGCTGAGAACAACACTATATTACACAGCTGTGGTGTTGAGAACAACACTATATTACAGCTGTGGTGTTGAGAACAACACTATATTACACAGCTGTAGTATTGAGAACAACACTATATTACAGCTGTAGTGTTGAGAACAACACTATATTACACAGCTGTGGTGTTGAGAACAACACTATATTACACAGCTGTAGTGTTGAGAACAACACTATATTACACAGTTGTAGCGTTGAGAACAACACTATGTTACAATACCACTATATTACACAAATGTAGTGTTGAGAACAACACTATATGACACAGCTGTGGTGTTGAGAACAACACCATATTACAGTTGTAGCGTTGAGAACAACACTATGTTACAATACCACTATATTACACAAATGTAGTGTTGAGAACAACACTATATGACACAGCTGTGGTGTTGAGAACAACACCATATTACAGCTGTAGTGTTGAGAACAAAACTATATTACACAGCTGTAGTGTTGAGAACACTATATTACACAGTTGTAGTGTTGAGAACAACACTGTGACACAGCTGTAGTGTTGAGAACAACACTATATTACAACAACACTATATTACACAGCTGTAGTGTTGAGAAACCACTATGTTACATATCTCTAGAATTGAGAACAACACTATATTACAACAACACTATATTGCACAGCTGTAGTGTTAATTACACAGCTGTAGTGTTGAGAACAACACTATATTACACAGTTGTAGCGTTGAGAACAACACTATGTTACAATACCACTATATTACACAAATGTAGTGTTGAGAACAACACTATA
The DNA here is from genome assembly GCA_022114975.2 of Lampris megalopsis. Lineage (NCBI taxonomy): Eukaryota > Metazoa > Chordata > Actinopteri > Lampriformes > Lampridae > Lampris > Lampris megalopsis. Next base: position 4,598,013 of record JAJHIY020000431.1, read on the forward strand.
TAACACAGCTGTGGTGTTGAGAACAACACCATATTACACAGCTGTAGTGTTGAGAACAACACTATATTACACAGCTGTAGTGTTGAGAACACTATATTACACAGTTGTAGTGTTGAGAACAACACTATATTACACAGTTGTAGTGTTGAGAACAACACTATATTACTCAGATGTAGTGTTGAGAACAACACTGTGACACAGCTGTAGTGTTGAGAACAACACTATATTACAACAACACTATATTACACAGCTGTAGTGTTGAGAAACCACTATGTTACATATCTCTAGAATTGAGAACAACACTATATTACAACAACACTATATTGCACAGCTGTAGTGTTAATTACAAAGCTGTAGTGTTGAGAACAACACTGTGTTACGAGACCACCAAATTGCACAAATGTAGTGTTGAGAAAAACACTATATTACACAATTGTAGCGTTGAGAACAACACCATATTACAGCTGTAGTGTTGAGAACAACACTATATTACACAGCTGTAGTGTTGAGAACAACACTATATTACACAGTTGTAGCGTTGAGAACAACACTATATTACACAGCTGTAGTGTTGAAAACAACACTATATTACAACACTATATTACACAGCTGTAGTGTTGAGAACAACACTATATTACACAAATGTAGTGTTGAGAACAACACTATATTACACAGTTGTAGCATGGAGAACAACACTATGTTACAAGACCACTATATTAAACAAATGTAGTGTTGAGAACAACACTATGTTACATATCTCGAGAATTGAGAACAACACTATATTACAAAAACACTATATTGCACAGTTGTAGTGTTGAGAACAACACTATATTACACAGCTGTGGTGTTGAGAACAACACCATATTACAGTTGTAGTGTTGAGAACAACACTATGTTACACAGCTGTAGTGTTGAGAACACTATATTACACAGCTGTAGTGTTGAGAACAACCCTATATTACACAGCTGTAGTTTTGAGAACAACACTATATTACACAGCTGTAGTGTTGAGAACAATACCATATTAAAGAGCTGTTGTGTTGAGAACAACACTATGTTAAAACAACACTATATTACACAGCTGTGGTGTTGAGAACAACACTATATTACAGCTGTGGTGTTGAGAACAACAGTATATTACACAGCTGTGGTGCTGAGAAAAACACCATATTAAACAGCTGTAGTGTTGAGAACAATACTATATTACACAGCTGTGGTGTTGAGAACAACACTATATTACAGCTGTACTATATTACAGCTGTAGTGTTGAGAACAACACTATATTACAAGGCTGTGGTGCTGAGAACAACACTATATTACACAGCTGTGGTGTTGAGAACAACACTATATTACACAGTTGTAGTGTTGAGAACAACACTATATTACACAGCTGTGGTGTTGAGAACAACACTATATTACAGCTGTAGTGTTGAGAACAACACTATAATACACAGCTGTGGTGTTGAGAACAACAATATGTTACAGCTGTGGTGCTGAGAACAACACTATATTACACAGCTGTGGTGTTGAGAACAACACTATATTACAGCTGTGGTGTTGAGAACAACACTATATTACACAGCTGTAGTGTTGAGAACAACACTATATTACAGCTGTAGTGTTGAGAACAACACTATATTACACAGCTGTGGTGTTGAGAACAACACTATATTACACAGCTGTAGTGTTGAGAACAACACTATATTACACAGTTGTAGCGTTGAGAACAACACTATGTTACAATACCACTATATTACACAAATGTAGTGTTGAGAACAACACTATATGACACAGCTGTGGTGTTGAGAACAACACCATATTACAGCTGTAGTGTTGAGAACAACACTATATTACACAGTTGTAGCGTTGAGAACAACACTATGTTACAATACCACTATATTACACAAATGTAGTGTTGAGAACAACACTATATGACACAGCTGTGGTGTTGAGAACAACACCATATTACAGCTGTAGTGTTGAGAACAAAACTATATTACACAGCTGTAGTGTTGAGAACACTATATTACACAGTTGTAGTGTTGAGAACAACACTGTGACACAGCTGTAGTGTTGAGAACAACACTATATTACAACAACACTATATTACACAGCTGTAGTGTTGAGAAACCACTATGTTACATATCTCTAGAATTGAGAACAACACTATATTACAACAACACTATATTGCACAGCTGTAGTGTTAATTACACAGCTGTAGTGTTGAGAACAACACTATATTACACAGTTGTAGCGTTGAGAACAACACTATATTACACAGCTGTGGTGTTGAGAACAACAATATGTTACAGCTGTGGTGCTGAGAACAACACTATATTACACAGCTGTGGTGTTGAGAACAACACTATATTACAGCTGTGGTGTTGAGAACAACACTATATTACACAGCTGTAGTATTGAGAACAACACTATATTACAGCTGTAGTGTTGAGAACAACACTATATTACACAGCTGTGGTGTTGAGAACAACACTATATTACACAGCTGTAGTGTTGAGAACAACACTATATTACACAGTTGTAGCGTTGAGAACAACACTATGTTACAATACCACTATATTACACAAATGTAGTGTTGAGAACAACACTATATGACACAGCTGTGGTGTTGAGAACAACACCATATTACAGTTGTAGCGTTGAGAACAACACTATGTTACAATACCACTATATTACACAAATGTAGTGTTGAGAACAACACTATATGACACAGCTGTGGTGTTGAGAACAACACCATATTACAGCTGTAGTGTTGAGAACAAAACTATATTACACAGCTGTAGTGTTGAGAACACTATATTACACAGTTGTAGTGTTGAGAACAACACTGTGACACAGCTGTAGTGTTGAGAACAACACTATATTACAACAACACTATATTACACAGCTGTAGTGTTGAGAAACCACTATGTTACATATCTCTAGAATTGAGAACAACACTATATTACAACAACACTATATTGCACAGCTGTAGTGTTAATTACACAGCTGTAGTGTTGAGAACAACACTATATTACACAGTTGTAGCGTTGAGAACAACACTATGTTACAATACCACTATATTACACAAATGTAGTGTTGAGAACAACACTATATAACACAGCTGTGGTGTTGAGAACAACACCATATTACACAGCTGTAGTGTTGAGAACAACACTATATTACACAGCTGTAGTGTTGAGAACACTATATTACACAGTTGTAGTGTTGAGAACAACACTATATTACACAGTTGTAGTGTTGAGAACAACACTATATTACTCAGATGTAGTGTTGAGAACAACACTGTGACACAGCTGTAGTGTTGAGAACAACACTATATTACAACAACACTATATTACACAGCTGTAGTGTTGAGAAACCACTATGTTACATATCTCTAGAATTGAGAACAACACTATATTACAACAACACTATATTGCACAGCTGTAGTGTTAATTACAAAGCTGTAGTGTTGAGAACAACACTGTGTTACGAGACCACCAAATTGCACAAATGTAGTGTTGAGAAAAACACTATATTACACAATTGTAGCGTTGAGAACAACACCATATTACAGCTGTAGTGTTGAGAACAACACTATATTACACAGCTGTAGTGTTGAGAACAACACTATATTACACAGTTGTAGCGTTGAGAACAACACTATATTACACAGCTGTAGTGTTGAAAACAACACTATATTACAACACTATATTACACAGCTGTAGTGTTGAGAACAACACTATATTACACAAATGTAGTGTTGAGAACAACACTATATTACACAGTTGTAGCATGGAGAACAACACTATGTTACAAGACCACTATATTAAACAAATGTAGTGTTGAGAACAACACTATGTTACATATCTCGAGAATTGAGAACAACACTATATTACAAAAACACTATATTGCACAGTTGTAGTGTTGAGAACAACACTATATTACACAGCTGTGGTGTTGAGAACAACACCATATTACAGTTGTAGTGTTGAGAACAACACTATGTTACACAGCTGTAGTGTTGAGAACACTATATTACACAGCTGTAGTGTTGAGAACAACCCTATATTACACAGCTGTAGTTTTGAGAACAACACTATATTACACAGCTGTAGTGTTGAGAACAATACCATATTAAAGAGCTGTTGTGTTGAGAACAACACTATGTTAAAACAACACTATATTACACAGCTGTGGTGTTGAGAACAACACTATATTACAGCTGTGGTGTTGAGAACAACAGTATATTACACAGCTGTGGTGCTGAGAAAAACACCATATTAAACAGCTGTAGTGTTGAGAACAATACTATATTACACAGCTGTGGTGTTGAGAACAACACTATATTACAGCTGTACTATATTACAGCTGTAGTGTTGAGAACAACACTATATTATAAGGCTGTGGTGCTGAGAACAACACTATATTACACAGCTGTGGTGTTGAGAACAACACTATATTACACAGTTGTAGTGTTGAGAACAACACTATATTACACAGCTGTGGTGTTGAGAACAACACTATATTACAGCTGTAGTGTTGAGAACAACACTATATTACACAGCTGTGGTGTTGAGAACAACAATATGTTACAGCTGTGGTGCTGAGAACAACACTATATTACACAGCTGTGGTGTTGAGAACAACACTATATTACAGCTGTGGTGTTGAGAACAACACTATATTACACAGCTGTAGTGTTGAGAACAACACTATATTACAGCTGTAGTGTTGAGAACAACACTATATTACACAGCTGTGGTGTTGAGAACAACACTATATTACACAGCTGTAGTGTTGAGAACAACACTATATTACACAGTTGTAGCGTTGAGAACAACACTATGTTACAATACCACTATATTACACAAATGTAGTGTTGAGAACAACACTATATGACACAGCTGTGGTGTTGAGAACAACACCATATTACAGCTGTAGTGTTGAGAACAACACTATATTACACAGTTGTAGCGTTGAGAACAACACTATGTTACAATACCACTATATTACACAAATGTAGTGTTGAGAACAACACTATATGACACAGCTGTGGTGTTGAGAACAACACCATATTACAGCTGTAGTGTTGAGAACAAAACTATATTACACAGCTGTAGTGTTGAGAACACTATATTACACAGTTGTAGTGTTGAGAACAACACTGTGACACAGCTGTAGTGTTGAGAACAACACTATATTACAACAACACTATATTACACAGCTGTAGTGTTGAGAAACCACTATGTTACATATCTCTAGAATTGAGAACAACACTATATTACAACAACACTATATTGCACAGCTGTAGTGTTAATTACACAGCTGTAGTGTTGAGAACAACACTATATTACACAGTTGTAGCGTTGAGAACAACACTATGTTACAATACCACTATATTACACAAATGTAGTGTTGAGAACAACACTATATAACACAGCTGTGGTGTTGAGAACAACACCATATTACACAGCTGTAGTGTTGAGAACAACACTATATTACACAGCTGTAGTGTTGAGAACACTATATTACACAGTTGTAGTGTTGAGAACAACACTATATTACACAGTTGTAGTGTTGAGAACAACACTATATTACTCAGATGTAGTGTTGAGAACAACACTGTGACACAGCTGTAGTGTTGAGAACAACACTATATTACAACAACACTATATTACACAGCTGTAGTGTTGAGAAACCACTATGTTACATATCTCTAGAATTGAGAACAACACTATATTACAACAACACTATATTGCACAGCTGTAGTGTTAATTACAAAGCTGTAGTGTTGAGAACAACACTATGTTACGAGACCACCAAATTGCACAAATGTAGTGTTGAGAAAAACACTATATTACACAATTGTAGCGTTGAGAACAACACCATATTACAGCTGTAGTGTTGAGAACAACACTATATTACACAGCTGTAGTGTTGAGAACAACACTATATTACACAGCTGTACTGTTGAGAACAACACTATATTACACAGTTGTAGCGTTGAGAACAACACTGTGCTACAAGACCACTATATTACACAAATGTAGTGTTGAGAACAACACTATATGTCACAGCTGTGGTGTTGAGAATAACACTATATTACACAGCTGTAGTGTTGAGAACAACACCATATTACACAGCTGTAGTGTTGAGGACAACCCCATATTACACAGCTGTAGTGTTGAGAACAACACTATATTACACAGCTGTAGTGTTGAGAACAACACTATATTACACAGTTGTAGCGTTGAGAACAACACTATATTACACAGCTGTAGTGTTGAAAACAACACTATATTACAACACTATATTACACAGCTGTAGTGTTGAGAACAACACTATATTACACAGCTGTAGTGTTGAGAACAACACTATATTACACAGCTGTACTGTTGAGAACAACACTATATTACACAGTTGTAGCGTTGAGAACAACACTGTGCTACAAGACCACTATATTACACAAATGTAGTGTTGAGAACAACACTATATGTCACAGCTGTGGTGTTGAGAATAACACTATATTACACAGCTGTAGTGTTGAGAACAACACCATATTACACAGCTGTAGTGTTGAGGACAACCCCATATTACACAGCTGTAGTGTTGAGAACAACACTATATTACACAGCTGTAGTGTTGAGAACAACACTATATTACACAGTTGTAGCGTTGAGAACAACACTATATTACACAGCTGTAGTGTTGAAAACAACACTATATTACAACACTATATTACACAGCTGTAGTGTTGAGAACAACACTATATTACACAAATGTAGTGTTGAGAACAACACTATATTACACAGTTGTAGCATGGAGAACAACACTATGTTACAAGACCACTATATTAAACAAATGTAGTGTTGAGAACAACACTATGTTACATATCTCGAGAATTGAGAACAACACTATATTACAAAAACACTATATTGCACAGTTGTAGTGTTGAGAACAACACTATATTACACAGCTGTGGTGTTGAGAACAACACCATATTACAGTTGTAGTGTTGAGAACAACACTATGTTACACAGCTGTAGTGTTGAGAACACTATATTACACAGCTGTAGTGTTGAGAACAACCCTATATTACACAGCTGTAGTTTTGAGAACAACACTATATTACACAGCTGTAGTGTTGAGAACAATACCATATTAAAGAGCTGTTGTGTTGAGAACAACACTATGTTAAAACAACACTATATTACACAGCTGTGGTGTTGAGAACAACACTATATTACAGCTGTGGTGTTGAGAACAACAATATGTTACAGCTGTGGTGCTGAGAACAACACTATATTACACAGCTGTGGTGTTGAGAACAACACTATATTACAGCTGTGGTGTTGAGAACAACAATATGTTACAGCTGTGGTGCTGAGAACAACACTATATTACACAGCTGTGGTGTTGAGAACAACACTATATTACAGCTGTGGTGTTGAGAACAACACTATATTACACAGCTGTAGTGTTGAGAACAACACTATATTACAGCTGTAGTGTTGAGAACAACACTATATTACACAGCTGTGGTGTTGAGAACAACACTATATTACACAGCTGTAGTGTTGAGAACAACACTATATTACACAGTTGTAGCGTTGAGAACAACACTATGTTACAATACCACTATATTACACAAATGTAGTGTTGAGAACAACACTATATGACACAGCTGTGGTGTTGAGAACAACACCATATTACAGCTGTAGTGTTGAGAACAACACTATATTACACAGTTGTAGCGTTGAGAACAACACTATGTTACAATACCACTATATTACACAAATGTAGTGTTGAGAACAACACTATATGACACAGCTGTGGTGTTGAGAACAACACCATATTACAGCTGTAGTGTTGAGAACAAAACTATATTACACAGCTGTAGTGTTGAGAACACTATATTACACAGTTGTAGTGTTGAGAACAACACTATATTACACAGTTGTAGCGTTGAGAACAACACTGTGCTACAAGACCACTATATTACACAAATGTAGTGTTGAGAACAACACTATATGTCACAGCTGTGGTGTTGAGAATAACACTATATTACACAGCTGTAGTGTTGAGAACAACACCATATTACACAGCTGTAGTGTTGAGGACAACCCCATATTACACAGCTGTAGTGTTGAGAACAACACAATATGACACAGCTGTGGTGTTGAGAACAATACCATATTACAGCTGTAGTGTTGAGAACAACACTAAATTACACAGCTGTAGTGTTGAGAACAACACTATATTACACAGTTGTAGCGTTGAGAACGACACTATATTACACAGCTGTATTACAACACTATATTACACAGCTGTAGTGTTGAGAACAACACTATATTACACAAATGTAGTGTTGAGAACAACACTATATGTCACAGCTGTACTGTTGAGGACAACACTATATTACACAGCTTTGGTGTTGAGAACAACACTATATTACACAGGTTTTGTGTTGAGAACAACACTTTATTACACAGCTGTAGTGTTGAGAACAACACCATATTACACAGCTGTAGTGTTGAGAACAACCCCATATTACACAGCTGTAGTGTTGAGAACAACACTATGTTACAACAACACTATATTTCACAGCTGTTGTGTTGAGAACAACACTATATTACACAGCTGTAGTGTTGAGAACAACACTATATTACACAGTTGTAGCATGGAGAACAACACTATGTTACAAGACCACTATATTACACAAATGTAGTGTTGAGAACAACACTATGTTACATATCTCGAGAATTGAGAACAACACTATATTACAAAAACACTATATTGCACAGTTGTAGTGTTGAGAACAACACTATATTACACAGCTGTGGTGTTGAGAACAACACCATATTACAGTTGTAGTGTTGAGAACAACACTATGTTACACAGCTGTAGTGTTGAGAACACTATATTACACAGCTGTAGTGTTGAGAACAACCCTATATTACACAGCTGTAGTTTTGAGAACAACACTATATTACACAGCTGTAGTGTTGAGAACAATACCATATTAAAGAGCTGTTGTGTTGAGAACAACACTATGTTACAACAACACTATATTACACAGCTGTGGTGTTGAGAACAACACTATATTACAGCTGTGGTGTTGAGAACAACAGTATATTACACAGCTGTGGTGCTGAGAAAAACACCATATTAAACAGCTGTAGTGTTGAGAACAATACTATATTACACAGCTGTGGTGTTGAGAACAACACTATATTACAGCTGTACTATATTACAGCTGTAGTGTTGAGAACAACACTATATTACAAGGCTGTGGTGCTGAGAACAACACTATATTACACAGCTGTGGTGTTGAGAACAACACTATATTACACAGTTGTAGTGTTGAGAACAACACTATATTACACAGCTGTGGTGTTGAGAACAACACTATATTACAGCTGTAGTGTTGAGAACAACACTATATTACACAGCTGTGGTGTTGAGAACAACAATATGTTACAGCTGTGGTGCTGAGAACAACACTATATTACACAGCTGTGGTGTTGAGAACAACACTATATTACAGCTGTGGTGTTGAGAACAACACTATATTACACAGCTGTAGTGTTGAGAACAACACTATATTACAGCTGTAGTGTTGAGAACAACACTATATTACACAGCTGTGGTGTTGAGAACAACACTATATTACACAGCTGTAGTGTTGAGAACAACACTATATTACACAGTTGTAGCGTTGAGAACAACACTATGTTACAATACCACTATATTACACAAATGTAGTGTTGAGAACAACACTATATGACACAGCTGTGGTGTTGAGAACAACACCATATTACAGTTGTAGCGTTGAGAACAACACTATGTTACAATACCACTATATTACACAAATGTAGTGTTGAGAACAACACTATATGACACAGCTGTGGTGTTGAGAACAACACCATATTACAGCTGTAGTGTTGAGAACAAAACTATATTACACAGCTGTAGTGTTGAGAACACTATATTACACAGTTGTAGTGTTGAGAACAACACTGTGACACAGCTGTAGTGTTGAGAACAACACTATATTACAACAACACTATATTACACAGCTGTAGTGTTGAGAAACCACTATGTTACATATCTCTAGAATTGAGAACAACACTATATTACAACAACACTATATTGCACAGCTGTAGTGTTAATTACACAGCTGTAGTGTTGAGAACAACACTATATTACACAGTTGTAGCGTTGAGAACAACACTATGTTACAATACCACTATATTACACAAATGTAGTGTTGAGAACAACACTATATAACACAGCTGTGGTGTTGAGAACAACACCATATTACACAGCTGTAGTGTTGAGAACAACACTATATTACACAGCTGTAGTGTTGAGAACACTATATTACACAGTTGTAGTGTTGAGAACAACACTATATTACACAGTTGTAGTGTTGAGAACAACACTATATTACTCAGATGTAGTGTTGAGAACAACACTGTGACACAGCTGTAGTGTTGAGAACAACACTATATTACAACAACACTATATTACACAGCTGTAGTGTTGAGAAACCACTATGTTACATATCTCTAGAATTGAGAACAACACTATATTACAACAACACTATATTGCACAGCTGTAGTGTTAATTACAAAGCTGTAGTGTTGAGAACAACACTGTGTTACGAGACCACCAAATTGCACAAATGTAGTGTTGAGAAAAACACTATATTACACAATTGTAGCGTTGAGAACAACACCATATTACAGCTGTAGTGTTGAGAACAACACTATATTACACAGCTGTAGTGTTGAGAACAACACTATATTACACAGTTGTAGCATTGAGAACAACACTATATTACACAGCTGTAGTGTTGAAAACAACACTATATTACAACACTATATTACACAGCTGTAGTGTTGAGAACAACACTATATTACACAGCTGTAGTGTTGAGAACAACACTATATTACACAGTTGTAGCATGGAGAACAACACTATGTTACAAGACCACTATATTAAACAAATGTAGTGTTGAGAACAACACTATGTTACATATCTCGAGAATTGAGAACAACACTATATTACAAAAACACTATATTGCACAGTTGTAGTGTTGAGAACAACACTATATTACACAGCTGTGGTGTTGAGAACAACACCATATTACAGTTGTAGTGTTGAGAACAACACTATGTTACACAGCTGTAGTGTTGAGAACACTATATTACACAGCTGTAGTGTTGAGAACAACCCTATATTACACAGCTGTAGTTTTGAGAACAACACTATATTACACAGCTGTAGTGTTGAGAACAATACCATATTAAAGAGCTGTTGTGTTGAGAACAACACTATGTTAAAACAACACTATATTACACAGCTGTGGTGTTGAGAACAACACTATATTACAGCTGTGGTGTTGAGAACAACAGTATATTACACAGCTGTGGTGCTGAGAAAAACACCATATTAAACAGCTGTAGTGTTGAGAACAATACTATATTACACAGCTGTGGTGTTGAGAACAACACTATATTACAGCTGTACTATATTACAGCTGTAGTGTTGAGAACAACACTATATTACAAGGCTGTGGTGCTGAGAACAACACTATATTACACAGCTGTGGTGTTGAGAACAACACTATATTACACAGTTGTAGTGTTGAGAACAACACTATATTACACAGCTGTGGTGTTGAGAACAACACTATATTACAGCTGTAGTGTTGAGAACAACACTATATTACACAGCTGTGGTGTTGAGAACAACAATATGTTACAGCTGTGGTGCTGAGAACAACACTATATTACACAGCTGTGGTGTTGAGAACAACACTATATTACAGCTGTGGTGTTGAGAACAACACTATATTACACAGCTGTAGTGTTGAGAACAACACTATATTACAGCTGTAGTGTTGAGAACAACACTATATTACACAGCTGTGGTGTTGAGAACAACACTATATTACACAGCTGTAGTGTTGAGAACAACACTATATTACACAGTTGTAGCGTTGAGAACAACACTATGTTACAATACCACTATATTACACAAATGTAGTGTTGAGAACAACACTATATGACACAGCTGTGGTGTTGAGAACAACACCATATTACAGCTGTAGTGTTGAGAACAACACTATATTACACAGTTGTAGCGTTGAGAACAACACTATGTTACAATACCACTATATTACACAAATGTAGTGTTGAGAACAACACTATATGACACAGCTGTGGTGTTGAGAACAACACCATATTACAGCTGTAGTGTTGAGAACAAAACTATATTACACAGCTGTAGTGTTGAGAACACTATATTACACAGTTGTAGTGTTGAGAACAACACTGTGACACAGCTGTAGTGTTGAGAACAACACTATATTACAACAACACTATATTACACAGCTGTAGTGTTGAGAAACCACTATGTTACATATCTCTAGAATTGAGAACAACACTATATTACAACAACACTATATTGCACAGCTGTAGTGTTAATTACACAGCTGTAGTGTTGAGAACAACACTATATTACACAGTTGTAGCGTTGAGAACAACACTATGTTACAATACCACTATATTACACAAATGTAGTGTTGAGAACAACACTATATAACACAGCTGTGGTGTTGAGAACAACACCATATTACACAGCTGTAGTGTTGAGAACAACACTATATTACACAGCTGTAGTGTTGAGAACACTATATTACACAGTTGTAGTGTTGAGAACAACACTATATTACACAGTTGTAGTGTTGAGAACAACACTATATTACTCAGATGTAGTGTTGAGAACAACACTGTGACACAGCTGTAGTGTTGAGAACAACACTATATTACAACAACACTATATTACACAGCTGTAGTGTTGAGAAACCACTATGTTACATATCTCTAGAATTGAGAACAACACTATATTACAACAACACTATATTGCACAGCTGTAGTGTTAATTACAAAGCTGTAGTGTTGAGAACAACACTATGTTACGAGACCACCAAATTGCACAAATGTAGTGTTGAGAAAAACACTATATTACACAATTGTAGCGTTGAGAACAACACCATATTACAGCTGTAGTGTTGAGAACAACACTATATTACACAGCTGTAGTGTTGAGAACAACACTATATTACACAGCTGTACTGTTGAGAACAACACTATATTACACAGTTGTAGCGTTGAGAACAACACTGTGCTACAAGACCACTATATTACACAAATGTAGTGTTGAGAACAACACTATATGTCACAGCTGTGGTGTTGAGAATAACACTATATTACACAGCTGTAGTGTTGAGAACAACACCATATTACACAGCTGTAGTGTTGAGGACAACCCCATATTACACAGCTGTAGTGTTGAGAACAACACTATATTACACAGCTGTAGTGTTGAGAACAACACTATATTACACAGTTGTAGCGTTGAGAACAACACTATATTACACAGCTGTAGTGTTGAAAACAACACTATATTACAACACTATATTACACAGCTGTAGTGTTGAGAACAACACTATATTACACAGCTGTAGTGTTGAGAACAACACTATATTACACAGCTGTACTGTTGAGAACAACACTATATTACACAGTTGTAGCGTTGAGAACAACACTGTGCTACAAGACCACTATATTACACAAATGTAGTGTTGAGAACAACACTATATGTCACAGCTGTGGTGTTGAGAATAACACTATATTACACAGCTGTAGTGTTGAGAACAACACCATATTACACAGCTGTAGTGTTGAGGACAACCCCATATTACACAGCTGTAGTGTTGAGAACAACACTATATTACACAGCTGTAGTGTTGAGAACAACACTATATTACACAGTTGTAGCGTTGAGAACAACACTATATTACACAGCTGTAGTGTTGAAAACAACACTATATTACAACACTATATTACACAGCTGTAGTGTTGAGAACAACACTATATTACACAAATGTAGTGTTGAGAACAACACTATATTACACAGTTGTAGCATGGAGAACAACACTATGTTACAAGACCACTATATTAAACAAATGTAGTGTTGAGAACAACACTATGTTACATATCTCGAGAATTGAGAACAACACTATATTACAAAAACACTATATTGCACAGTTGTAGTGTTGAGAACAACACTATATTACACAGCTGTGGTGTTGAGAACAACACCATATTACAGTTGTAGTGTTGAGAACAACACTATGTTACACAGCTGTAGTGTTGAGAACACTATATTACACAGCTGTAGTGTTGAGAACAACCCTATATTACACAGCTGTAGTTTTGAGAACAACACTATATTACACAGCTGTAGTGTTGAGAACAATACCATATTAAAGAGCTGTTGTGTTGAGAACAACACTATGTTAAAACAACACTATATTACACAGCTGTGGTGTTGAGAACAACACTATATTACAGCTGTGGTGTTGAGAACAACAATATGTTACAGCTGTGGTGCTGAGAACAACACTATATTACACAGCTGTGGTGTTGAGAACAACACTATATTACAGCTGTGGTGTTGAGAACAACAATATGTTACAGCTGTGGTGCTGAGAACAACACTATATTACACAGCTGTGGTGTTGAGAACAACACTATATTACAGCTGTGGTGTTGAGAACAACACTATATTACACAGCTGTAGTGTTGAGAACAACACTATATTACAGCTGTAGTGTTGAGAACAACACTATATTACACAGCTGTGGTGTTGAGAACAACACTATATTACACAGCTGTAGTGTTGAGAACAACACTATATTACACAGTTGTAGCGTTGAGAACAACACTATGTTACAATACCACTATATTACACAAATGTAGTGTTGAGAACAACACTATATGACACAGCTGTGGTGTTGAGAACAACACCATATTACAGCTGTAGTGTTGAGAACAACACTATATTACACAGTTGTAGCGTTGAGAACAACACTATGTTACAATACCACTATATTACACAAATGTAGTGTTGAGAACAACACTATATGACACAGCTGTGGTGTTGAGAACAACACCATATTACAGCTGTAGTGTTGAGAACAAAACTATATTACACAGCTGTAGTGTTGAGAACACTATATTACACAGTTGTAGTGTTGAGAACAACACTATATTACACAGTTGTAGCGTTGAGAACAACACTGTGCTACAAGACCACTATATTACACAAATGTAGTGTTGAGAACAACACTATATGACACAGCTGTGGTGTTGAGAACAACACCATATTACAGCTGTAGTGTTGAGAACAACACTATATTACACAGTTGTAGCGTTGAGAACAACACTATGTTACAATACCACTATATTACACAAATGTAGTGTTGAGAACAACACTATATGACACAGCTGTGGTGTTGAGAACAACACCATATTACAGCTGTAGTGTTGAGAACAAAACTATATTACACAGCTGTAGTGTTGAGAACACTATATTACACAGTTGTAGTGTTGAGAACAACACTATATTACACAGTTGTAGCGTTGAGAACAACACTGTGCTACAAGACCACTATATTACACAAATGTAGTGTTGAGAACAACACTATATGTCACAGCTGTGGTGTAAAGAATAACACTATATTACACAGCTGTAGTGTTGAGAACAACACCATATTACACAGCTGTAGTGTTGAGGACAACCCCATATTACACAGCTGTAGTGTTGAGAACAACACTATATGACACAGCTGTGGTGTTGAGAACAATACCATATTACAGCTGTAGTGTTGAGAACAACACTAAATTACACAGCTGTAGTGTTGAGAACAACACTATATTACACAGTTGTAGCGTTGAGAACGACACTATATTACACAGCTGTATTACAACACTATATTACACAGCTGTAGTGTTGAGAACAACACTATATTACACAAATGTAGTGTTGAGAACAACACTATATGTCACAGCTGTACTGTTGAGGACAACACTATATTACACAGCTTTGGTGTTGAGAACAACACTATATTACACAGGTTTTGTGTTGAGAACAACACTTTATTACACAGCTGTAGTGTTGAGAACAACACCATATTACACAGCTGTAGTGTTGAGAACAACCCCATATTACACAGCTGTAGTGTTGAGAACAACACTATGTTACAACAACACTATATTTCACAGCTGTTGTGTTGAGAACAACACTATATTACACAGCTGTAGTGTTGAGAACAACACTATATTACACAGTTGTAGCATGGAGAACAACACTATGTTACAAGACCACTATATTACACAAATGTAGTGTTGAGAACAACACTATGTTACATATCTCGAGAATTGAGAACAACACTATATTACAAAAACACTATATTGCACAGTTGTAGTGTTGAGAACAACACTATATTACACAGCTGTGGTGTTGAGAACAACACCATATTACAGTTGTAGTGTTGAGAACAACACTATGTTACACAGCTGTAGTGTTGAGAACACTATATTACACAGCTGTAGTGTTGAGAACAACCCTATATTACACAGCTGTAGTTTTGAGAACAACACTATATTACACAGCTGTAGTGTTGAGAACAATACCATATTAAAGAGCTGTTGTGTTGAGAACAACACTATGTTACAACAACACTATATTACACAGCTGTGGTGTTGAGAACAACACTATATTACAGCTGTGGTGTTGAGAACAACAGTATATTACACAGCTGTGGTGCTGAGAAAAACACCATATTAAACAGCTGTAGTGTTGAGAACAATACTATATTACACAGCTGTGGTGTTGAGAACAACACTATATTACAGCTGTACTATATTACAGCTGTAGTGTTGAGAACAACACTATATTACAAGGCTGTGGTGCTGAGAACAACACTATATTACACAGCTGTGGTGTTGAGAACAACACTATATTACACAGTTGTAGTGTTGAGAACAACACTATATTACACAGCTGTGGTGTTGAGAACAACACTATATTACAGCTGTAGTGTTGAGAACAACACTATATTACACAGCTGTGGTGTTGAGAACAACAATATGTTACAGCTGTGGTGCTGAGAACAACACTATATTACACAGCTGTGGTGTTGAGAACAACACTATATTACAGCTGTGGTGTTGAGAACAACACTATATTACACAGCTGTAGTGTTGAGAACAACACTATATTACAGCTGTAGTGTTGAGAACAACACTATATTACACAGCTGTGGTGTTGAGAACAACACTATATTACACAGCTGTAGTGTTGAGAACAACACTATATTACACAGTTGTAGCGTTGAGAACAACACTATGTTACAATACCACTATATTACACAAATGTAGTGTTGAGAACAACACTATATGACACAGCTGTGGTGTTGAGAACAACACCATATTACAGTTGTAGCGTTGAGAACAACACTATGTTACAATACCACTATATTACACAAATGTAGTGTTGAGAACAACACTATATGACACAGCTGTGGTGTTGAGAACAACACCATATTACAGCTGTAGTGTTGAGAACAAAACTATATTACACAGCTGTAGTGTTGAGAACACTATATTACACAGTTGTAGTGTTGAGAACAACACTGTGACACAGCTGTAGTGTTGAGAACAACACTATATTACAACAACACTATATTACACAGCTGTAGTGTTGAGAAACCACTATGTTACATATCTCTAGAATTGAGAACAACACTATATTACAACAACACTATATTGCACAGCTGTAGTGTTAATTACACAGCTGTAGTGTTGAGAACAACACTATATTACACAGTTGTAGCGTTGAGAACAACACTATGTTACAATACCACTATATTACACAAATGTAGTGTTGAGAACAACACTATATAACACAGCTGTGGTGTTGAGAACAACACCATATTACACAGCTGTAGTGTTGAGAACAACACTATATTACACAGCTGTAGTGTTGAGAACACTATATTACACAGTTGTAGTGTTGAGAACAACACTATATTACACAGTTGTAGTGTTGAGAACAACACTATATTACTCAGATGTAGTGTTGAGAACAACACTGTGACACAGCTGTAGTGTTGAGAACAACACTATATTACAACAACACTATATTACACAGCTGTAGTGTTGAGAAACCACTATGTTACATATCTCTAGAATTGAGAACAACACTATATTACAACAACACTATATTGCACAGCTGTAGTGTTAATTACAAAGCTGTAGTGTTGAGAACAACACTGTGTTACGAGACCACCAAATTGCACAAATGTAGTGTTGAGAAAAACACTATATTACACAATTGTAGCGTTGAGAACAACACCATATTACAGCTGTAGTGTTGAGAACAACACTATATTACACAGCTGTAGTGTTGAGAACAACACTATATTACACAGTTGTAGCATTGAGAACAACACTATATTACACAGCTGTAGTGTTGAAAACAACACTATATTACAACACTATATTACACAGCTGTAGTGTTGAGAACAACACTATATTACACAGCTGTAGTGTTGAGAACAACACTATATTACACAGTTGTAGCATGGAGAACAACACTATGTTACAAGACCACTATATTAAACAAATGTAGTGTTGAGAACAACACTATGTTACATATCTCGAGAATTGAGAACAACACTATATTACAAAAACACTATATTGCACAGTTGTAGTGTTGAGAACAACACTATATTACACAGCTGTGGTGTTGAGAACAACACCATATTACAGTTGTAGTGTTGAGAACAACACTATGTTACACAGCTGTAGTGTTGAGAACACTATATTACACAGCTGTAGTGTTGAGAACAACCCTATATTACACAGCTGTAGTTTTGAGAACAACACTATATTACACAGCTGTAGTGTTGAGAACAATACCATATTAAAGAGCTGTTGTGTTGAGAACAACACTATGTTAAAACAACACTATATTACACAGCTGTGGTGTTGAGAACAACACTATATTACAGCTGTGGTGTTGAGAACAACAGTATATTACACAGCTGTGGTGCTGAGAAAAACACCATATTAAACAGCTGTAGTGTTGAGAACAATACTATATTACACAGCTGTGGTGTTGAGAACAACACTATATTACAGCTGTACTATATTACAGCTGTAGTGTTGAGAACAACACTATATTACAAGGCTGTGGTGCTGAGAACAACACTATATTACACAGCTGTGGTGTTGAGAACAACACTATATTACACAGTTGTAGTGTTGAGAACAACACTATATTACACAGCTGTGGTGTTGAGAACAACACTATATTACAGCTGTAGTGTTGAGAACAACACTATATTACACAGCTGTGGTGTTGAGAACAACAATATGTTACAGCTGTGGTGCTGAGAACAACACTATATTACACAGCTGTGGTGTTGAGAACAACACTATATTACAGCTGTGGTGTTGAGAACAACACTATATTACACAGCTGTAGTGTTGAGAACAACACTATATTACAGCTGTAGTGTTGAGAACAACACTATATTACACAGCTGTGGTGTTGAGAACAACACTATATTACACAGCTGTAGTGTTGAGAACAACACTATATTACACAGTTGTAGCGTTGAGAACAACACTATGTTACAATACCACTATATTACACAAATGTAGTGTTGAGAACAACACTATATGACACAGCTGTGGTGTTGAGAACAACACCATATTACAGCTGTAGTGTTGAGAACAACACTATATTACACAGTTGTAGCGTTGAGAACAACACTATGTTACAATACCACTATATTACACAAATGTAGTGTTGAGAACAACACTATATGACACAGCTGTGGTGTTGAGAACAACACCATATTACAGCTGTAGTGTTGAGAACAAAACTATATTACACAGCTGTAGTGTTGAGAACACTATATTACACAGTTGTAGTGTTGAGAACAACACTGTGACACAGCTGTAGTGTTGAGAACAACACTATATTACAACAACACTATATTACACAGCTGTAGTGTTGAGAAACCACTATGTTACATATCTCTAGAATTGAGAACAACACTATATTACAACAACACTATATTGCACAGCTGTAGTGTTAATTACACAGCTGTAGTGTTGAGAACAACACTATATTACACAGTTGTAGCGTTGAGAACAACACTATGTTACAATACCACTATATTACACAAATGTAGTGTTGAGAACAACACTATATAACACAGCTGTGGTGTTGAGAACAACACCATATTACACAGCTGTAGTGTTGAGAACAACACTATATTACACAGCTGTAGTGTTGAGAACACTATATTACACAGTTGTAGTGTTGAGAACAACACTATATTACACAGTTGTAGTGTTGAGAACAACACTATATTACTCAGATGTAGTGTTGAGAACAACACTGTGACACAGCTGTAGTGTTGAGAACAACACTATATTACAACAACACTATATTACACAGCTGTAGTGTTGAGAAACCACTATGTTACATATCTCTAGAATTGAGAACAACACTATATTACAACAACACTATATTGCACAGCTGTAGTGTTAATTACAAAGCTGTAGTGTTGAGAACAACACTATGTTACGAGACCACCAAATTGCACAAATGTAGTGTTGAGAAAAACACTATATTACACAATTGTAGCGTTGAGAACAACACCATATTACAGCTGTAGTGTTGAGAACAACACTATATTACACAGCTGTAGTGTTGAGAACAACACTATATTACACAGCTGTACTGTTGAGAACAACACTATATTACACAGTTGTAGCGTTGAGAACAACACTGTGCTACAAGACCACTATATTACACAAATGTAGTGTTGAGAACAACACTATATGTCACAGCTGTGGTGTTGAGAATAACACTATATTACACAGCTGTAGTGTTGAGAACAACACCATATTACACAGCTGTAGTGTTGAGGACAACCCCATATTACACAGCTGTAGTGTTGAGAACAACACTATATTACACAGCTGTAGTGTTGAGAACAACACTATATTACACAGTTGTAGCGTTGAGAACAACACTATATTACACAGCTGTAGTGTTGAAAACAACACTATATTACAACACTATATTACACAGCTGTAGTGTTGAGAACAACACTATATTACACAGCTGTAGTGTTGAGAACAACACTATATTACACAGCTGTACTGTTGAGAACAACACTATATTACACAGTTGTAGCGTTGAGAACAACACTGTGCTACAAGACCACTATATTACACAAATGTAGTGTTGAGAACAACACTATATGTCACAGCTGTGGTGTTGAGAATAACACTATATTACACAGCTGTAGTGTTGAGAACAACACCATATTACACAGCTGTAGTGTTGAGGACAACCCCATATTACACAGCTGTAGTGTTGAGAACAACACTATATTACACAGCTGTAGTGTTGAGAACAACACTATATTACACAGTTGTAGCGTTGAGAACAACACTATATTACACAGCTGTAGTGTTGAAAACAACACTATATTACAACACTATATTACACAGCTGTAGTGTTGAGAACAACACTATATTACACAAATGTAGTGTTGAGAACAACACTATATTACACAGTTGTAGCATGGAGAACAACACTATGTTACAAGACCACTATATTAAACAAATGTAGTGTTGAGAACAACACTATGTTACATATCTCGAGAATTGAGAACAACACTATATTACAAAAACACTATATTGCACAGTTGTAGTGTTGAGAACAACACTATATTACACAGCTGTGGTGTTGAGAACAACACCATATTACAGTTGTAGTGTTGAGAACAACACTATGTTACACAGCTGTAGTGTTGAGAACACTATATTACACAGCTGTAGTGTTGAGAACAACCCTATATTACACAGCTGTAGTTTTGAGAACAACACTATATTACACAGCTGTAGTGTTGAGAACAATACCATATTAAAGAGCTGTTGTGTTGAGAACAACACTATGTTAAAACAACACTATATTACACAGCTGTGGTGTTGAGAACAACACTATATTACAGCTGTGGTGTTGAGAACAACAATATGTTACAGCTGTGGTGCTGAGAACAACACTATATTACACAGCTGTGGTGTTGAGAACAACACTATATTACAGCTGTGGTGTTGAGAACAACAATATGTTACAGCTGTGGTGCTGAGAACAACACTATATTACACAGCTGTGGTGTTGAGAACAACACTATATTACAGCTGTGGTGTTGAGAACAACACTATATTACACAGCTGTAGTGTTGAGAACAACACTATATTACAGCTGTAGTGTTGAGAACAACACTATATTACACAGCTGTGGTGTTGAGAACAACACTATATTACACAGCTGTAGTGTTGAGAACAACACTATATTACACAGTTGTAGCGTTGAGAACAACACTATGTTACAATACCACTATATTACACAAATGTAGTGTTGAGAACAACACTATATGACACAGCTGTGGTGTTGAGAACAACACCATATTACAGCTGTAGTGTTGAGAACAACACTATATTACACAGTTGTAGCGTTGAGAACAACACTATGTTACAATACCACTATATTACACAAATGTAGTGTTGAGAACAACACTATATGACACAGCTGTGGTGTTGAGAACAACACCATATTACAGCTGTAGTGTTGAGAACAAAACTATATTACACAGCTGTAGTGTTGAGAACACTATATTACACAGTTGTAGTGTTGAGAACAACACTATATTACACAGTTGTAGCGTTGAGAACAACACTGTGCTACAAGACCACTATATTACACAAATGTAGTGTTGAGAACAACACTATATGACACAGCTGTGGTGTTGAGAACAACACCATATTACAGCTGTAGTGTTGAGAACAACACTATATTACACAGTTGTAGCGTTGAGAACAACACTATGTTACAATACCACTATATTACACAAATGTAGTGTTGAGAACAACACTATATGACACAGCTGTGGTGTTGAGAACAACACCATATTACAGCTGTAGTGTTGAGAACAAAACTATATTACACAGCTGTAGTGTTGAGAACACTATATTACACAGTTGTAGTGTTGAGAACAACACTATATTACACAGTTGTAGCGTTGAGAACAACACTGTGCTACAAGACCACTATATTACACAAATGTAGTGTTGAGAACAACACTATATGTCACAGCTGTGGTGTAAAGAATAACACTATATTACACAGCTGTAGTGTTGAGAACAACACCATATTACACAGCTGTAGTGTTGAGGACAACCCCATATTACACAGCTGTAGTGTTGAGAACAACACTATATGACACAGCTGTGGTGTTGAGAACAATACCATATTACAGCTGTAGTGTTGAGAACAACACTAAATTACACAGCTGTAGTGTTGAGAACAACACTATATTACACAGTTGTAGCGTTGAGAACGACACTATATTACACAGCTGTATTACAACACTATATTACACAGCTGTAGTGTTGAGAACAACACTATATTACACAAATGTAGTGTTGAGAACAACACTATATGTCACAGCTGTACTGTTGAGGACAACACTATATTACACAGCTTTGGTGTTGAGAACAACACTATATTACACAGGTTTTGTGTTGAGAACAACACTTTATTACACAGCTGTAGTGTTGAGAACAACACCATATTACACAGCTGTAGTGTTGAGAACAACCCCATATTACACAGCTGTAGTGTTGAGAACAACACTATGTTACAACAACACTATATTTCACAGCTGTTGTGTTGAGAACAACACTATATTACACAGCTGTAGTGTTGAGAACAACACTATATTACACAGTTGTAGCATGGAGAACAACACTATGTTACAAGACCACTATATTACACAAATGTAGTGTTGAGAACAACACTATGTTACATATCTCGAGAATTGAGAACAACACTATATTACAAAAACACTATATTGCACAGTTGTAGTGTTGAGAACAACACTATATTACACAGCTGTGGTGTTGAGAACAACACCATATTACAGTTGTAGTGTTGAGAACAACACTATGTTACACAGCTGTAGTGTTGAGAACACTATATTACACAGCTGTAGTGTTGAGAACAACCCTATATTACACAGCTGTAGTTTTGAGAACAACACTATATTACACAGCTGTAGTGTTGAGAACAATACCATATTAAAGAGCTGTTGTGTTGAGAACAACACTATGTTACAACAACACTATATTACACAGCTGTGGTGTTGAGAACAACACTATATTACAGCTGTGGTGTTGAGAACAACAGTATATTACACAGCTGTGGTGCTGAGAAAAACACCATATTAAACAGCTGTAGTGTTGAGAACAATACTATATTACACAGCTGTGGTGTTGAGAACAACACTATATTACAGCTGTACTATATTACAGCTGTAGTGTTGAGAACAACACTATATTACAAGGCTGTGGTGCTGAGAACAACACTATATTACACAGCTGTGGTGTTGAGAACAACACTATATTACACAGTTGTAGTGTTGAGAACAACACTATATTACACAGCTGTGGTGTTGAGAACAACACTATATTACAGCTGTAGTGTTGAGAACAACACTATATTACACAGCTGTGGTGTTGAGAACAACAATATGTTACAGCTGTGGTGCTGAGAACAACACTATATTACACAGCTGTGGTGTTGAGAACAACACTATATTACAGCTGTGGTGTTGAGAACAACACTATATTACACAGCTGTAGTGTTGAGAACAACACTATATTACAGCTGTAGTGTTGAGAACAACACTATATTACACAGCTGTGGTGTTGAGAACAACACTATATTACACAGCTGTAGTGTTGAGAACAACACTATATTACACAGTTGTAGCGTTGAGAACAACACTATGTTACAATACCACTATATTACACAAATGTAGTGTTGAGAACAACACTATATGACACAGCTGTGGTGTTGAGAACAACACCATATTACAGTTGTAGCGTTGAGAACAACACTATGTTACAATACCACTATATTACACAAATGTAGTGTTGAGAACAACACTATATGACACAGCTGTGGTGTTGAGAACAACACCATATTACAGCTGTAGTGTTGAGAACAAAACTATATTACACAGCTGTAGTGTTGAGAACACTATATTACACAGTTGTAGTGTTGAGAACAACACTGTGACACAGCTGTAGTGTTGAGAACAACACTATATTACAACAACACTATATTACACAGCTGTAGTGTTGAGAAACCACTATGTTACATATCTCTAGAATTGAGAACAACACTATATTACAACAACACTATATTGCACAGCTGTAGTGTTAATTACACAGCTGTAGTGTTGAGAACAACACTATATTACACAGTTGTAGCGTTGAGAACAACACTATGTTACAATACCACTATATTACACAAATGTAGTGTTGAGAACAACACTATATAACACAGCTGTGGTGTTGAGAACAACACCATATTACACAGCTGTAGTGTTGAGAACAACACTATATTACACAGCTGTAGTGTTGAGAACACTATATTACACAGTTGTAGTGTTGAGAACAACACTATATTACACAGTTGTAGTGTTGAGAACAACACTATATTACTCAGATGTAGTGTTGAGAACAACACTGTGACACAGCTGTAGTGTTGAGAACAACACTATATTACAACAACACTATATTACACAGCTGTAGTGTTGAGAAACCACTATGTTACATATCTCTAGAATTGAGAACAACACTATATTACAACAACACTATATTGCACAGCTGTAGTGTTAATTACAAAGCTGTAGTGTTGAGAACAACACTGTGTTACGAGACCACCAAATTGCACAAATGTAGTGTTGAGAAAAACACTATATTACACAATTGTAGCGTTGAGAACAACACCATATTACAGCTGTAGTGTTGAGAACAACACTATATTACACAGCTGTAGTGTTGAGAACAACACTATATTACACAGTTGTAGCATTGAGAACAACACTATATTACACAGCTGTAGTGTTGAAAACAACACTATATTACAACACTATATTACACAGCTGTAGTGTTGAGAACAACACTATATTACACAGCTGTAGTGTTGAGAACAACACTATATTACACAGTTGTAGCATGGAGAACAACACTATGTTACAAGACCACTATATTAAACAAATGTAGTGTTGAGAACAACACTATGTTACATATCTCGAGAATTGAGAACAACACTATATTACAAAAACACTATATTGCACAGTTGTAGTGTTGAGAACAACACTATATTACACAGCTGTGGTGTTGAGAACAACACCATATTACAGTTGTAGTGTTGAGAACAACACTATGTTACACAGCTGTAGTGTTGAGAACACTATATTACACAGCTGTAGTGTTGAGAACAACCCTATATTACACAGCTGTAGTTTTGAGAACAACACTATATTACACAGCTGTAGTGTTGAGAACAATACCATATTAAAGAGCTGTTGTGTTGAGAACAACACTATGTTAAAACAACACTATATTACACAGCTGTGGTGTTGAGAACAACACTATATTACAGCTGTGGTGTTGAGAACAACAGTATATTACACAGCTGTGGTGCTGAGAAAAACACCATATTAAACAGCTGTAGTGTTGAGAACAATACTATATTACACAGCTGTGGTGTTGAGAACAACACTATATTACAGCTGTACTATATTACAGCTGTAGTGTTGAGAACAACACTATATTACAAGGCTGTGGTGCTGAGAACAACACTATATTACACAGCTGTGGTGTTGAGAACAACACTATATTACACAGTTGTAGTGTTGAGAACAACACTATATTACACAGCTGTGGTGTTGAGAACAACACTATATTACAGCTGTAGTGTTGAGAACAACACTATATTACACAGCTGTGGTGTTGAGAACAACAATATGTTACAGCTGTGGTGCTGAGAACAACACTATATTACACAGCTGTGGTGTTGAGAACAACACTATATTACAGCTGTGGTGTTGAGAACAACACTATATTACACAGCTGTAGTGTTGAGAACAACACTATATTACAGCTGTAGTGTTGAGAACAACACTATATTACACAGCTGTGGTGTTGAGAACAACACTATATTACACAGCTGTAGTGTTGAGAACAACACTATATTACACAGTTGTAGCGTTGAGAACAACACTATGTTACAATACCACTATATTACACAAATGTAGTGTTGAGAACAACACTATATGACACAGCTGTGGTGTTGAGAACAACACCATATTACAGCTGTAGTGTTGAGAACAACACTATATTACACAGTTGTAGCGTTGAGAACAACACTATGTTACAATACCACTATATTACACAAATGTAGTGTTGAGAACAACACTATATGACACAGCTGTGGTGTTGAGAACAACACCATATTACAGCTGTAGTGTTGAGAACAAAACTATATTACACAGCTGTAGTGTTGAGAACACTATATTACACAGTTGTAGTGTTGAGAACAACACTGTGACACAGCTGTAGTGTTGAGAACAACACTATATTACAACAACACTATATTACACAGCTGTAGTGTTGAGAAACCACTATGTTACATATCTCTAGAATTGAGAACAACACTATATTACAACAACACTATATTGCACAGCTGTAGTGTTAATTACACAGCTGTAGTGTTGAGAACAACACTATATTACACAGTTGTAGCGTTGAGAACAACACTATGTTACAATACCACTATATTACACAAATGTAGTGTTGAGAACAACACTATATAACACAGCTGTGGTGTTGAGAACAACACCATATTACACAGCTGTAGTGTTGAGAACAACACTATATTACACAGCTGTAGTGTTGAGAACACTATATTACACAGTTGTAGTGTTGAGAACAACACTATATTACACAGTTGTAGTGTTGAGAACAACACTATATTACTCAGATGTAGTGTTGAGAACAACACTGTGACACAGCTGTAGTGTTGAGAACAACACTATATTACAACAACACTATATTACACAGCTGTAGTGTTGAGAAACCACTATGTTACATATCTCTAGAATTGAGAACAACACTATATTACAACAACACTATATTGCACAGCTGTAGTGTTAATTACAAAGCTGTAGTGTTGAGAACAACACTATGTTACGAGACCACCAAATTGCACAAATGTAGTGTTGAGAAAAACACTATATTACACAATTGTAGCGTTGAGAACAACACCATATTACAGCTGTAGTGTTGAGAACAACACTATATTACACAGCTGTAGTGTTGAGAACAACACTATATTACACAGCTGTACTGTTGAGAACAACACTATATTACACAGTTGTAGCGTTGAGAACAACACTGTGCTACAAGACCACTATATTACACAAATGTAGTGTTGAGAACAACACTATATGTCACAGCTGTGGTGTTGAGAATAACACTATATTACACAGCTGTAGTGTTGAGAACAACACCATATTACACAGCTGTAGTGTTGAGGACAACCCCATATTACACAGCTGTAGTGTTGAGAACAACACTATATTACACAGCTGTAGTGTTGAGAACAACACTATATTACACAGTTGTAGCGTTGAGAACAACACTATATTACACAGCTGTAGTGTTGAAAACAACACTATATTACAACACTATATTACACAGCTGTAGTGTTGAGAACAACACTATATTACACAGCTGTAGTGTTGAGAACAACACTATATTACACAGCTGTACTGTTGAGAACAACACTATATTACACAGTTGTAGCGTTGAGAACAACACTGTGCTACAAGACCACTATATTACACAAATGTAGTGTTGAGAACAACACTATATGTCACAGCTGTGGTGTTGAGAATAACACTATATTACACAGCTGTAGTGTTGAGAACAACACCATATTACACAGCTGTAGTGTTGAGGACAACCCCATATTACACAGCTGTAATGTTGAGAACAACACTATATTACACAGCTGTAGTGTTGAGAACAACACTATATTACACAGTTGTAGCGTTGAGAACAACACTATATTACACAGCTGTAGTGTTGAAAACAACACTATATTACAACACTATATTACACAGCTGTAGTGTTGAGAACAACACTATATTACACAAATGTAGTGTTGAGAACAACACTATATTACACAGTTGTAGCATGGAGAACAACACTATGTTACAAGACCACTATATTAAACAAATGTAGTGTTGAGAACAACACTATGTTACATATCTCGAGAATTGAGAACAACACTATATTACAAAAACACTATATTGCACAGTTGTAGTGTTGAGAACAACACTATATTACACAGCTGTGGTGTTGAGAACAACACCATATTACAGTTGTAGTGTTGAGAACAACACTATGTTACACAGCTGTAGTGTTGAGAACACTATATTACACAGCTGTAGTGTTGAGAACAACCCTATATTACACAGCTGTAGTTTTGAGAACAACACTATATTACACAGCTGTAGTGTTGAGAACAATACCATATTAAAGAGCTGTTGTGTTGAGAACAACACTATGTTAAAACAACACTATATTACACAGCTGTGGTGTTGAGAACAACACTATATTACAGCTGTGGTGTTGAGAACAACAGTATATTACACAGCTGTGGTGCTGAGAAAAACACCATATTAAACAGCTGTAGTGTTGAGAACAATACTATATTACACAGCTGTGGTGTTGAGAACAACACTATATTACAGCTGTACTATATTACAGCTGTAGTGTTGAGAACAACACTATATTACAAGGCTGTGGTGCTGAGAACAACACTATATTACACAGCTGTGGTGTTGAGAACAACACTATATTACACAGTTGTAGTGTTGAGAACAACACTATATTACACAGCTGTGGTGTTGAGAACAACACTATATTACAGCTGTAGTGTTGAGAACAACACTATATTACACAGCTGTGGTGTTGAGAACAACAATATGTTACAGCTGTGGTGCTGAGAACAACACTATATTACACAGCTGTGGTGTTGAGAACAACACTATATTACAGCTGTGGTGTTGAGAACAACACTATATTACACAGCTGTAGTGTTGAGAACAACACTATATTACAGCTGTAGTGTTGAGAACAACACTATATTACACAGCTGTGGTGTTGAGAACAACACTATATTACACAGCTGTAGTGTTGAGAACAACACTATATTACACAGTTGTAGCGTTGAGAACAACACTATGTTACAATACCACTATATTACACAAATGTAGTGTTGAGAACAACACTATATGACACAGCTGTGGTGTTGAGAACAACACCATATTACAGCTGTAGTGTTGAGAACAACACTATATTACACAGTTGTAGCGTTGAGAACAACACTATGTTACAATACCACTATATTACACAAATGTAGTGTTGAGAACAACACTATATGACACAGCTGTGGTGTTGAGAACAACACCATATTACAGCTGTAGTGTTGAGAACAAAACTATATTACACAGCTGTAGTGTTGAGAACACTATATTACACAGTTGTAGTGTTGAGAACAACACTGTGACACAGCTGTAGTGTTGAGAACAACACTATATTACAACAACACTATATTACACAGCTGTAGTGTTGAGAAACCACTATGTTACATATCTCTAGAATTGAGAACAACACTATATTACAACAACACTATATTGCACAGCTGTAGTGTTAATTACACAGCTGTAGTGTTGAGAACAACCCCATATTACACAGCTGTAGTGTTGAGAACAACACTATGTTACAACAACACTATATTTCACAGCTGTTGTGTTGAGAACAACACTATATTACACAGCTGTAGTGTTGAGAACAACACTATATTACACAGTTGTAGCATGGAGAACAACACTATGTTACAAGACCACTATATTACACAAATGTAGTGTTGAGAACAACACTATGTTACATATCTCGAGAATTGAGAACAACACTATATTACAAAAACACTATATTGCACAGTTGTAGTGTTGAGAACAACACTATATTACACAGCTGTGGTGTTGAGAACAACACCATATTACAGTTGTAGTGTTGAGAACAACACCATGTTACACAGCTGTAGTGTTGAGAACACTATATTACACAGCTGTAGTGTTGAGAACAACCCTATATTACACAGCTGTAGTTTTGAGAACAACACTATATTACACAGCTGTAGTGTTGAGAACAATACCATATTAAAGAGCTGTTGTGTTGAGAACAACACTATGTTAAAACAACACTATATTACACAGCTGTGGTGTTGAGAACAACACTATATTACACAGGTTTTGTGTTGAGAACAACACTTTATTACACAGCTGTAGTGTTGAGAACAACACCATATTACACAGCTGTAGTGTTGAGAACAACCCCATATTACACAGCTGTAGTGTTGAGAACAACACTATGTTACAACAACACTATATTTCACAGCTGTTGTGTTGAGAACAACACTATATTACACAGCTGTAGTGTTGAGAACAACACTATATTACACAGTTGTAGCATGGAGAACAACACTATGTTACAAGACCACTATATTACACAAATTTAGTGTTGAGAACAACACTATGTTACATATCTCGAGAATTGAGAACAACACTATATTACAAAAACACTATATTGCACAGTTGTAGTGTTGAGAACAACACTATATTACACAGCTGTGGTGTTGAGAACAACACCATATTACAGTTGTAGTGTTGAGAACAACACTATGTTACACAGCTGTAGTGTTGAGAACAACACTCTATTACACAGCTGTAGTGTTGAGAACAACCCTATATTACACAGCTGTAGTTTTGAGAACAACACTATATTACACAGCTGTAGTGTTGAGAACAATACCATATTAAAGAGCTGTTGTGTTGAGAACAACACTATGTTACAACAACACTATATTACACAGCTGTGGTGTTGAGAACAACACTATATTACAGCTGTGGTGTTGAGAACAACAGTATATTACACAGCTGTGGTGCTGAGAAAAACACCATATTAAACAGCTGTAGTGTTGAGAACAATACTATATTACACAGCTGTGGTGTTGAGAACAACACTATATTACAGCTGTACTATATTACAGCTGTAGTGTTGAGAACAACACTATATTACAAGGCTGTGGTGCTGAGAACAACACTATATTACACAGCTGTGGTGTTGAGAACAACACTATATTACACAGTTGTAGTGTTGAGAACAACACTATATTACACAGCTGTGGTGTTGAGAACAACACTATATTACAGCTGTAGTGTTGAGAACAACACTATATTACACAGCTGTGGTGTTGAGAACAACAATATGTTACAGCTGTGGTGCTGAGAACAACACTATATTACACAGCTGTGGTGTTGAGAACAACACTATATTACAGCTGTGGTGTTGAGAACAACACTATATTACACAGCTGTAGTGTTGAGAACAACACTATATTACAGCTGTAGTGTTGAGAACAACACTATATTACACAGCTGTGGTGTTGAGAACAACACTATATTACACAGCTGTAGTGTTGAGAACAACACTATATTACACAGTTGTAGCGTTGAGAACAACACTATGTTACAATACCACTATATTACACAAATGTAGTGTTGAGAACAACACTATATGACACAGCTGTGGTGTTGAGAACAACACCATATTACAGCGGTAGTGTTGAGAACAACACTATATTACACAGTTGTAGCGTTGAGAACAACACTATGTTACAATACCACTATATTACACAAATGTAGTGTTGAGAACAACACTATATGACACAGCTGTGGTGTTGAGAACAACACCATATTACAGCTGTAGTGTTGAGAACAAAACTATATTACACAGCTGTAGTGTTGAGAACACTATATTACACAGTTGTAGTGTTGAGAACAACACTGTGACACAGCTGTAGTGTTGAGAACAACACTATATTACAACAACACTATATTACACAGTTGTAGTGTTGAGAAACCACTATGTTACATATCTCTAGAATTGAGAACAACACTATATTACAACAACACTATATTGCACATCTGTAGTGTTAATTACACAGCTGTAGTGTTGAGAACAACACTATGTTACGAGACCACCAAATTGCACAAATGTAGTGTTGAGAACAACACTATATTACACAGTTGTAGCACTGAGAACAACACTATATTACACAGCTGTGGTGTTGAGAACAACACCATATTACACAGCTGTAGTGTAGAACAACCCCATATTACACAGCTGTAGTGTTGAGAACAACACTATATTACACAGCTGTAGTGTTGAGAACAACACCATATTACACAGCTGTAGTATTGAGAACAACACTATGTTACAACAACACTAAATTTCACAGCTGTTGTGTTGAGAACAACACTATATTCACAGATGTGGAGTTGAGAACGATATATACACAACTGTAGTGTTGAGAATAACACTGTGTTACACAGCTGTAGTGTTGAGAACAACACTATATCACACAGTTGTAGCATGGAGAACAACACTATGTTACAAGCCCACTATATTACACAAATGTAGTGTTGAGAACAACACTATATTACACAGATGTGGTGTTGAGAACAACACTATATAACACAGCTGTGGTGTTGAGAACAACACCATATTACACAGCTGTAGTGTTGAGAACAACACTATATTACACAGCTGTAGTGTTGAGAACACTATATTACACAGTTGTAGTGTTGAGAACAACACTATATTACACAGTTGTAGTGTTGAGAACAACACTATATTACTCAGATGTAGTGTTGAGAACAACACTGTGACACAGCTGTAGTGTTGAGAACAACACTATATTACAACAACACTATATTACACAGCTGTAGTGTTGAGAAACCACTATGTTACATATCTCTAGAATTGAGAACAACACTATATTACAACAACACTATATTGCACAGCTGTAGTGTTAATTACAAAGCTGTAGTGTTGAGAACAACACTATGTTACGAGACCACCAAATTGCACAAATGTAGTGTTGAGAAAAACACTATATTACACAATTGTAGCGTTGAGAACAACACCATATTACAGCTGTAGTGTTGAGAACAACACTATATTACACAGCTGTAGTGTTGAGAACAACACTATATTACACAGCTGTACTGTTGAGAACAACACTATATTACACAGTTGTAGCGTTGAGAACAACACTGTGCTACAAGACCACTATATTACACAAATGTAGTGTTGAGAACAACACTATATGTCACAGCTGTGGTGTTGAGAATAACACTATATTACACAGCTGTAGTGTTGAGAACAACACCATATTACACAGCTGTAGTGTTGAGGACAACCCCATATTACACAGCTGTAGTGTTGAGAACAACACTATATTACACAGCTGTAGTGTTGAGAACAACACTATATTACACAGTTGTAGCGTTGAGAACAACACTATATTACACAGCTGTAGTGTTGAAAACAACACTATATTACAACACTATATTACACAGCTGTAGTGTTGAGAACAACACTATATTACACAGCTGTAGTGTTGAGAACAACACTATATTACACAGCTGTACTGTTGAGAACAACACTATATTACACAGTTGTAGCGTTGAGAACAACACTGTGCTACAAGACCACTATATTACACAAATGTAGTGTTGAGAACAACACTATATGTCACAGCTGTGGTGTTGAGAATAACACTATATTACACAGCTGTAGTGTTGAGAACAACACCATATTACACAGCTGTAGTGTTGAGGACAACCCCATATTACACAGCTGTAGTGTTGAGAACAACACTATATTACACAGCTGTAGTGTTGAGAACAACACTATATTACACAGTTGTAGCGTTGAGAACAACACTATATTACACAGCTGTAGTGTTGAAAACAACACTATATTACAACACTATATTACACAGCTGTAGTGTTGAGAACAACACTATATTACACAAATGTAGTGTTGAGAACAACACTATATTACACAGTTGTAGCATGGAGAACAACACTATGTTACAAGACCACTATATTAAACAAATGTAGTGTTGAGAACAACACTATGTTACATATCTCGAGAATTGAGAACAACACTATATTACAAAAACACTATATTGCACAGTTGTAGTGTTGAGAACAACACTATATTACACAGCTGTGGTGTTGAGAACAACACCATATTACAGTTGTAGTGTTGAGAACAACACTATGTTACACAGCTGTAGTGTTGAGAACACTATATTACACAGCTGTAGTGTTGAGAACAACCCTATATTACACAGCTGTAGTTTTGAGAACAACACTATATTACACAGCTGTAGTGTTGAGAACAATACCATATTAAAGAGCTGTTGTATTGAGAACAACACTATGTTAAAACAACACTATATTACACAGCTGTGGTGTTGAGAACAACACTATATTACAGCTGTGGTGTTGAGAACAACAGTATATTACACAGCTGTGGTGCTGAGAAAAACACCATATTAAACAGCTGTAGTGTTGAGAACAATACTATATTACACAGCTGTGGTGTTGAGAACAACACTATATTACAGCTGTACTATATTACAGCTGTAGTGTTGAGAACAACACTATATTACAAGGCTGTGGTGCTGAGAACAACACTATATTACACAGCTGTGGTGTTGAGAACAACACTATATTACACAGTTGTAGTGTTGAGAACAACACTATATTACACAGCTGTGGTGTTGAGAACAACACTATATTACAGCTGTAGTGTTGAGAACAACACTATATTACACAGCTGTGGTGTTGAGAACAACAATATGTTACAGCTGTGGTGCTGAGAACAACACTATATTACACAGCTGTGGTGTTGAGAACAACACTATATTACAGCTGTGGTGTTGAGAACAACACTATATTACACAGCTGTAGTGTTGAGAACAACACTATATTACAGCTGTAGTGTTGAGAACAACACTATATTACACAGCTGTGGTGTTGAGAACAACACTATATTACACAGCTGTAGTGTTGAGAACAACACTATATTACACAGTTGTAGCGTTGAGAACAACACTATGTTACAATACCACTATATTACACAAATGTAGTGTTGAGAACAACACTATATGACACAGCTGTGGTGTTGAGAACAACACCATATTACAGCTGTAGTGTTGAGAACAACACTATATTACACAGTTGTAGCGTTGAGAACAACACTATGTTACAATACCACTATATTACACAAATGTAGTGTTGAGAACAACACTATATGACACAGCTGTGGTGTTGAGAACAACACCATATTACAGCTGTAGTGTTGAGAACAAAACTATATTACACAGCTGTAGTGTTGAGAACACTATATTACACAGTTGTAGTGTTGAGAACAACACTGTGACACAGCTGTAGTGTTGAGAACAACACTATATTACAACAACACTATATTACACAGCTGTAGTGTTGAGAAACCACTATGTTACATATCTCTAGAATTGAGAACAACACTATATTACAACAACACTATATTGCACAGCTGTAGTGTTAATTACACAGCTGTAGTGTTGAGAACAACCCCATATTACACAGCTGTAGTGTTGAGAACAACACTATGTTACAACAACACTATATTTCACAGCTGTTGTGTTGAGAACAACACTATATTACACAGCTGTAGTGTTGAGAACAACACTATATTACACAGTTGTAGCATGGAGAACAACACTATGTTACAAGACCACTATATTACACAAATGTAGTGTTGAGAACAACACTATGTTACATATCTCGAGAATTGA
Organism: Lampris megalopsis; assembly: GCA_022114975.2. Lineage (NCBI taxonomy): Eukaryota > Metazoa > Chordata > Actinopteri > Lampriformes > Lampridae > Lampris > Lampris megalopsis. The sequence goes on from JAJHIY020000431.1 coordinate 4,634,646, forward strand.
GAACAACACTATATTACAAAAACACTATATTGCACAGTTGTAGTGTTGAGAACAACACTATATTACACAGCTGTGGTGTTGAGAACAACACCATATTACAGTTGTAGTGTTGAGAACAACACCATGTTACACAGCTGTAGTGTTGAGAACACTATATTACACAGCTGTAGTGTTGAGAACAACCCTATATTACACAGCTGTAGTTTTGAGAACAACACTATATTACACAGCTGTAGTGTTGAGAACAATACCATATTAAAGAGCTGTTGTGTTGAGAACAACACTATGTTAAAACAACACTATATTACACAGCTGTGGTGTTGAGAACAACACTATATTACACAGGTTTTGTGTTGAGAACAACACTTTATTACACAGCTGTAGTGTTGAGAACAACACCATATTACACAGCTGTAGTGTTGAGAACAACCCCATATTACACAGCTGTAGTGTTGAGAACAACACTATGTTACAACAACACTATATTTCACAGCTGTTGTGTTGAGAACAACACTATATTACACAGCTGTAGTGTTGAGAACAACACTATATTACACAGTTGTAGCATGGAGAACAACACTATGTTACAAGACCACTATATTACACAAATTTAGTGTTGAGAACAACACTATGTTACATATCTCGAGAATTGAGAACAACACTATATTACAAAAACACTATATTGCACAGTTGTAGTGTTGAGAACAACACTATATTACACAGCTGTGGTGTTGAGAACAACACCATATTACAGTTGTAGTGTTGAGAACAACACTATGTTACACAGCTGTAGTGTTGAGAACAACACTCTATTACACAGCTGTAGTGTTGAGAACAACCCTATATTACACAGCTGTAGTTTTGAGAACAACACTATATTACACAGCTGTAGTGTTGAGAACAATACCATATTAAAGAGCTGTTGTGTTGAGAACAACACTATGTTACAACAACACTATATTACACAGCTGTGGTGTTGAGAACAACACTATATTACAGCTGTGGTGTTGAGAACAACAGTATATTACACAGCTGTGGTGCTGAGAAAAACACCATATTAAACAGCTGTAGTGTTGAGAACAATACTATATTACACAGCTGTGGTGTTGAGAACAACACTATATTACAGCTGTACTATATTACAGCTGTAGTGTTGAGAACAACACTATATTACAAGGCTGTGGTGCTGAGAACAACACTATATTACACAGCTGTGGTGTTGAGAACAACACTATATTACACAGTTGTAGTGTTGAGAACAACACTATATTACACAGCTGTGGTGTTGAGAACAACACTATATTACAGCTGTAGTGTTGAGAACAACACTATATTACACAGCTGTGGTGTTGAGAACAACAATATGTTACAGCTGTGGTGCTGAGAACAACACTATATTACACAGCTGTGGTGTTGAGAACAACACTATATTACAGCTGTGGTGTTGAGAACAACACTATATTACACAGCTGTAGTGTTGAGAACAACACTATATTACAGCTGTAGTGTTGAGAACAACACTATATTACACAGCTGTGGTGTTGAGAACAACACTATATTACACAGCTGTAGTGTTGAGAACAACACTATATTACACAGTTGTAGCGTTGAGAACAACACTATGTTACAATACCACTATATTACACAAATGTAGTGTTGAGAACAACACTATATGACACAGCTGTGGTGTTGAGAACAACACCATATTACAGCGGTAGTGTTGAGAACAACACTATATTACACAGTTGTAGCGTTGAGAACAACACTATGTTACAATACCACTATATTACACAAATGTAGTGTTGAGAACAACACTATATGACACAGCTGTGGTGTTGAGAACAACACCATATTACAGCTGTAGTGTTGAGAACAAAACTATATTACACAGCTGTAGTGTTGAGAACACTATATTACACAGTTGTAGTGTTGAGAACAACACTGTGACACAGCTGTAGTGTTGAGAACAACACTATATTACAACAACACTATATTACACAGTTGTAGTGTTGAGAAACCACTATGTTACATATCTCTAGAATTGAGAACAACACTATATTACAACAACACTATATTGCACATCTGTAGTGTTAATTACACAGCTGTAGTGTTGAGAACAACACTATGTTACGAGACCACCAAATTGCACAAATGTAGTGTTGAGAACAACACTATATTACACAGTTGTAGCACTGAGAACAACACTATATTACACAGCTGTGGTGTTGAGAACAACACCATATTACACAGCTGTAGTGTAGAACAACCCCATATTACACAGCTGTAGTGTTGAGAACAACACTATATTACACAGCTGTAGTGTTGAGAACAACACCATATTACACAGCTGTAGTATTGAGAACAACACTATGTTACAACAACACTAAATTTCACAGCTGTTGTGTTGAGAACAACACTATATTCACAGATGTGGAGTTGAGAACGATATATACACAACTGTAGTGTTGAGAATAACACTGTGTTACACAGCTGTAGTGTTGAGAACAACACTATATCACACAGTTGTAGCATGGAGAACAACACTATGTTACAAGCCCACTATATTACATAAATGTAGTGTTGAGAACAACACTATATTACACAGATGTGGTGTTGAGAACAACACCATATTACAGCTGTAGTGTTGAGAACAACACTATATTACACAGCTGTAGTGTTGACAACAACACTATATTACACAGTTGTAGCGTTGAGAACAACACTATGTTACAATGCTGTAGTGTTGACAACAACACTATATTACACAGCTGTAGTGTTGAAAACAACACTATATTACAACAACACTATATTACACAGCTGTAGTGTTGAGAACAACACTATATTACTCAGACGTAGTGTTGAGAACAACACTGTTACACAGCTGTGGTGTTGAGAACAACACTATATTACAACAACACTATATTAGACAGCTGTAGTGTTGAGAATAACACTGTGTTACACAGCTGTAGTGTTGAGAACAACACTGTATTACAACAACGCTACATTACACAGCTGTAGTGTTGAGAACAACACCATATTACACCGCTGTAGTGTTGAGAACAACCCTATATTACACAGCTGTAGTGCTGAGAACAACACCATATGACACAGCTGTAGTGTTGAGAACAACACTATATTACACAGCTGTAGCGTTGAGAACAACACTATGTTAAAATATCACTATATTACACAAATGTAGTGTTGAGAACAACACTATATGACACAGCTGTGGTGTTGAGAACAACACCATATTACAGCTGTAGTGTTGAGAACAACACTATATTACACAGCTGTAGTGTTGAGAACAACACTATATTACACAGTTGTAGTGTTGAGAACAACACTATATTACACAGTTGTAGTGTTGAGAACAACACTATATTACTCAGATGTAGTGTTGAGAACAACACTGTGACGCAGCTGTAGTGTTGAGAACAACACTATATTACAACAACACTATATTACACAGCTGTAGTGTTGAGAAACCACTATGTTACATATCTCTAGAATTGAGAACAACACTATATTAAAACAACACTATATTGCACAGCTGTAGTGTTAATTACACAGCTGTAGTGTTGAGAACAACACTATGTTACAAGACCACCAAATTGCACAAATGTAGTGTTGAGAAAAACACTATTTTACACAGTTGTAGCGTTGAGAACAATACTATGTTACAAGACCACTATATTCCACAAATGTAGTGTTGAGAACAACACTATATGTCACAGCTGTACTGTTGAGGACAACACTATATTACACAGCTTTGGTGTTGAGAACAACACTATATTACAGCTGTGGTGTTGAGAACAACAGTATATTACACAGCTGTGCTTCTGAGAACAACACCATATTACACAGCTGTAGTGTTGAGAACAATACTATATTACACAGCTGTGGTGTTGAGAACAACACTATATTACAGCTGTACTATATTACAGCTGTAGTGTTGAGAACAACACTATATTACACAGCTGTGGTGCTGAGAACAACACTATATTACACAGCTGTGGTGTTGAGAACAACACTATATTACACAGTTGTAGTGTTGAGAACAACACTATATTACACAGCTGTGGTGTTGAGAACAACACTATATTACAGCTGTAGTGTTGAGAACAACACTATATTACAGCTGTAGTGTTGAGAACAACACTATATTACACAGCTGTGGTGCTGAGAACACCACTATATTACAGCTGTGGTGTTGAGAACAACACTATATTACACAGTTGTAGCGTTGAGAACAACACTATGTTACAATACCACTATATTACACAAATGTAGTGTTGAGAACAACACTATATGACACAGCTGTGGTGTTGAGAACAACACCATATTACAGCTGTAGTGTTGAGAACAACACTATATTACACAGTTGTAGCGTTGAGAACAACACTATGTTACAATACCACTATATTACACAAATGTAGTGTTGAGAACAACACTATATGACACAGCTGTGGTGTTGAGAACAACACCATATTACAGCTGTAGTGTTGAGAACAAAACTATATTACACAGCTGTAGTGTTGAGAACACTATATTACACAGTTGTAGTGTTGAGAACAACACTGTGACACAGCTGTAGTGTTGAGAACAACACTATATTACAACAACACTATATTACACAGCTGTAGTGTTGAGAAACCACTATGTTACATATCTCTAGAATTGAGAACAACACTATATTACAACAACACTATATTGCACAGCTGTAGTGTTAATTACACAGCTGTAGTGTTGAGAACAACCCCATATTACACAGCTGTAGTGTTGAGAACAACACTATGTTACAACAACACTATATTTCACAGCTGTTGTGTTGAGAACAACACTATATTACACAGCTGTAGTGTTGAGAACAACACTATATTACACAGTTGTAGCATGGAGAACAACACTATGTTACAAGACCACTATATTACACAAATGTAGTGTTGAGAACAACACTATGTTACATATCTCGAGAATTGAGAACAACACTATATTACAAAAACACTATATTGCACAGTTGTAGTGTTGAGAACAACACTATATTACACAGCTGTGGTGTTGAGAACAACACCATATTACAGTTGTAGTGTTGAGAACAACACCATGTTACACAGCTGTAGTGTTGAGAACACTATATTACACAGCTGTAGTGTTGAGAACAACCCTATATTACACAGCTGTAGTTTTGAGAACAACACTATATTACACAGCTGTAGTGTTGAGAACAATACCATATTAAAGAGCTGTTGTGTTGAGAACAACACTATGTTAAAACAACACTATATTACACAGCTGTGGTGTTGAGAACAACACTATATTACACAGGTTTTGTGTTGAGAACAACACTTTATTACACAGCTGTAGTGTTGAGAACAACACCATATTACACAGCTGTAGTGTTGAGAACAACCCCATATTACACAGCTGTAGTGTTGAGAACAACACTATGTTACAACAACACTATATTTCACAGCTGTTGTGTTGAGAACAACACTATATTACACAGCTGTAGTGTTGAGAACAACACTATATTACACAGTTGTAGCATGGAGAACAACACTATGTTACAAGACCACTATATTACACAAATTTAGTGTTGAGAACAACACTATGTTACATATCTCGAGAATTGAGAACAACACTATATTACAAAAACACTATATTGCACAGTTGTAGTGTTGAGAACAACACTATATTACACAGCTGTGGTGTTGAGAACAACACCATATTACAGTTGTAGTGTTGAGAACAACACTATGTTACACAGCTGTAGTGTTGAGAACAACACTCTATTACACAGCTGTAGTGTTGAGAACAACCCTATATTACACAGCTGTAGTTTTGAGAACAACACTATATTACACAGCTGTAGTGTTGAGAACAATACCATATTAAAGAGCTGTTGTGTTGAGAACAACACTATGTTACAACAACACTATATTACACAGCTGTGGTGTTGAGAACAACACTATATTACAGCTGTGGTGTTGAGAACAACAGTATATTACACAGCTGTGGTGCTGAGAAAAACACCATATTAAACAGCTGTAGTGTTGAGAACAATACTATATTACACAGCTGTGGTGTTGAGAACAACACTATATTACAGCTGTACTATATTACAGCTGTAGTGTTGAGAACAACACTATATTACAAGGCTGTGGTGCTGAGAACAACACTATATTACACAGCTGTGGTGTTGAGAACAACACTATATTACACAGTTGTAGTGTTGAGAACAACACTATATTACACAGCTGTGGTGTTGAGAACAACACTATATTACAGCTGTAGTGTTGAGAACAACACTATATTACACAGCTGTGGTGTTGAGAACAACAATATGTTACAGCTGTGGTGCTGAGAACAACACTATATTACACAGCTGTGGTGTTGAGAACAACACTATATTACAGCTGTGGTGTTGAGAACAACACTATATTACACAGCTGTAGTGTTGAGAACAACACTATATTACAGCTGTAGTGTTGAGAACAACACTATATTACACAGCTGTGGTGTTGAGAACAACACTATATTACACAGCTGTAGTGTTGAGAACAACACTATATTACACAGTTGTAGCGTTGAGAACAACACTATGTTACAATACCACTATATTACACAAATGTAGTGTTGAGAACAACACTATATGACACAGCTGTGGTGTTGAGAACAACACCATATTACAGCGGTAGTGTTGAGAACAACACTATATTACACAGTTGTAGCGTTGAGAACAACACTATGTTACAATACCACTATATTACACAAATGTAGTGTTGAGAACAACACTATATGACACAGCTGTGGTGTTGAGAACAACACCATATTACAGCTGTAGTGTTGAGAACAAAACTATATTACACAGCTGTAGTGTTGAGAACACTATATTACACAGTTGTAGTGTTGAGAACAACACTGTGACACAGCTGTAGTGTTGAGAACAACACTATATTACAACAACACTATATTACACAGTTGTAGTGTTGAGAAACCACTATGTTACATATCTCTAGAATTGAGAACAACACTATATTACAACAACACTATATTGCACATCTGTAGTGTTAATTACACAGCTGTAGTGTTGAGAACAACACTATGTTACGAGACCACCAAATTGCACAAATGTAGTGTTGAGAACAACACTATATTACACAGTTGTAGCACTGAGAACAACACTATATTACACAGCTGTGGTGTTGAGAACAACACCATATTACACAGCTGTAGTGTAGAACAACCCCATATTACACAGCTGTAGTGTTGAGAACAACACTATATTACACAGCTGTAGTGTTGAGAACAACACCATATTACACAGCTGTAGTATTGAGAACAACACTATGTTACAACAACACTAAATTTCACAGCTGTTGTGTTGAGAACAACACTATATTCACAGATGTGGAGTTGAGAACGATATATACACAACTGTAGTGTTGAGAATAACACTGTGTTACACAGCTGTAGTGTTGAGAACAACACTATATCACACAGTTGTAGCATGGAGAACAACACTATGTTACAAGCCCACTATATTACATAAATGTAGTGTTGAGAACAACACTATATTACACAGATGTGGTGTTGAGAACAACACCATATTACAGCTGTAGTGTTGAGAACAACACTATATTACACAGCTGTAGTGTTGACAACAACACTATATTACACAGTTGTAGCGTTGAGAACAACACTATGTTACAATGCTGTAGTGTTGACAACAACACTATATTACACAGCTGTAGTGTTGAAAACAACACTATATTACAACAACACTATATTACACAGCTGTAGTGTTGAGAACAACACTATATTACTCAGACGTAGTGTTGAGAACAACACTGTTACACAGCTGTGGTGTTGAGAACAACACTATATTACAACAACACTATATTAGACAGCTGTAGTGTTGAGAATAACACTGTGTTACACAGCTGTAGTGTTGAGAACAACACTGTATTACAACAACGCTACATTACACAGCTGTAGTGTTGAGAACAACACCATATTACACCGCTGTAGTGTTGAGAACAACCCTATATTACACAGCTGTAGTGCTGAGAACAACACCATATGACACAGCTGTAGTGTTGAGAACAACACTATATTACACAGCTGTAGCGTTGAGAACAACACTATGTTAAAATATCACTATATTACACAAATGTAGTGTTGAGAACAACACTATATGACACAGCTGTGGTGTTGAGAACAACACCATATTACAGCTGTAGTGTTGAGAACAACACTATATTACACAGCTGTAGTGTTGAGAACAACACTATATTACACAGTTGTAGTGTTGAGAACAACACTATATTACACAGTTGTAGTGTTGAGAACAACACTATATTACTCAGATGTAGTGTTGAGAACAACACTGTGACGCAGCTGTAGTGTTGAGAACAACACTATATTACAACAACACTATATTACACAGCTGTAGTGTTGAGAAACCACTATGTTACATATCTCTAGAATTGAGAACAACACTATATTAAAACAACACTATATTGCACAGCTGTAGTGTTAATTACACAGCTGTAGTGTTGAGAACAACACTATGTTACAAGACCACCAAATTGCACAAATGTAGTGTTGAGAAAAACACTATTTTACACAGTTGTAGCGTTGAGAACAATACTATGTTACAAGACCACTATATTCCACAAATGTAGTGTTGAGAACAACACTATATGTCACAGCTGTACTGTTGAGGACAACACTATATTACACAGCTTTGGTGTTGAGAACAACACTATATTACAGCTGTGGTGTTGAGAACAACAGTATATTACACAGCTGTGCTTCTGAGAACAACACCATATTACACAGCTGTAGTGTTGAGAACAATACTATATTACACAGCTGTGGTGTTGAGAACAACACTATATTACAGCTGTACTATATTACAGCTGTAGTGTTGAGAACAACACTATATTACACAGCTGTGGTGCTGAGAACAACACTATATTACACAGCTGTGGTGTTGAGAACAACACTATATTACACAGTTGTAGTGTTGAGAACAACACTATATTACACAGCTGTGGTGTTGAGAACAACACTATATTACAGCTGTAGTGTTGAGAACAACACTATATTACAGCTGTAGTGTTGAGAACAACACTATATTACACAGCTGTGGTGCTGAGAACACCACTATATTACAGCTGTGGTGTTGAGAACAACACTATATTACACAGCTGTAGTGTTGAGAACAACACTATATTACACAGTTTCAGCATTGAGAACAACACTATGTTACAATACCACTATATTACACAAATGTAGTGTTGAGAACAACACTATATGACACAGCTGTGGTGTTGAGAACAACACCATATTACAGCTGTAGTGTTGAGATCAACACTATATTACACAGTTGTAGCGTTGAGAACAACACTATGTTACAATACCACTATATTACACAAATGTAGTGTTGAGAACAACACTATATGACACAGCTGTGGTGTTGAGAAAAACACCATATTACAGCTGTAGTGTTGAGAACAACACTATATTACAAAACTGTAGTGTTGAGAACACTATATTACACAGTTGTAGTGTTGAGAACAACTCTATATTACACAGTTGTAGCGTTGAGAACAACACTATGTTACAATACCACTACATTACACAAATGTACTGTTGAGAACAACACTATATAACACAGCTGTGGTGTTGAGAACAACACCATATTACACAGCTGTAGTGTTGAGAACAACACTATATTACACAGCTGTAGTGTTGAGAACACTATATTACACAGTTGTAGTGTTGAGAACAACACTATATTACACAGTTGTAGTGTTGAGAACAACACTATATTACTCAGATGTAGTGTTGAGAACAACACTGTGACACAGCTGTAGTGTTGAGAACAACACTATATTACAACAACACTATATTACACAGCTGTAGTGTTGAGAAACCACTATGTTACATATCTCTAGAATTGAGAACAACACTATATTACAACAACACTATATTGCACAGCTGTAGTGTTAATTACAAAGCTGTAGTGTTGAGAACAACACTATGTTACGAGACCACCAAATTGCACAAATGTAGTGTTGAGAAAAACACTATATTACACAATTGTAGCGTTGAGAACAACACCATATTACAGCTGTAGTGTTGAGAACAACACTATATTACACAGCTGTAGTGTTGAGAACAACACTATATTACACAGCTGTACAGTTGAGAACAACACTATATTACACAGCTGTAGTGTTGAGAACAACACCATATTACACAGCTGTAGTATTGAGAACAACACTATGTTACAACAACACTAAATTTCACAGCTGTTGTGTTGAGAACAACACTATATTCACAGATGTGGAGTTGAGAACGATATATACACAACTGTAGTGTTGAGAATAACACTGTGTTACACAGCTGTAGTGTTGAGAACAACACTATATCACACAGTTGTAGCATGGAGAACAACACTATGTTACAAGCCCACTATATTACACAAATGTAGTGTTGAGAACAACACTATATTACACAGATGTGGTGTTGAGAACAACACCATATTACAGCTGTAGTGTTGAGAACAACACTATATTACACAGCTGTAGTGTTGAGAACAACACTATATTACACAGTTGTAGCGTTGAGAACAACACTATGTTACAATGCTGTAGTGTTGACAACAACACTATATTACACAGCTGTAGTGTTGAAAACAACACTATATTACAACAACACTATATTACACAGCTGTAGTGTTGAGAACAACACTATATTACTCAGACGTAGTGTTGAGAACAACACTGTTACACAGCTGTGGTGTTGAGAACAACACTATATTACAACAACACTATATTAGACAGCTGTAGTGTTGAGAATAACACTGTGTTACACAGCTGTAGTGTTGAGAACAACACTGTATTACAACAACGCTACATTACACAGCTGTAGTGTTGAGAACAACACCATATTACACAGCTGTAGTGTTGAGAACAACCCTATATTACACAGCTGTAGTGCTGAGAACAACACCATATGACACAGCTGTAGTGTTGAGAACAACACTATATTACACAGCTGTAGCGTTGAGAACAACACTATGTTAAAATATCACTATATTACACAAATGTAGTGTTGAGAACAACACTATATGACACAGCTGTGGTGTTGAGAACAACACCATATTACAGCTGTAGTGTTGAGAACAACACTATATTACACAGCTGTAGTGTTGAGAACAACACTATATTACACAGTTGTAGTGTTGAGAACAACACTATATTACACAGTTGTAGTGTTGAGAACAACACTATATTACTCAGATGTAGTGTTGAGAACAACACTGTGACGCAGCTGTAGTGTTGAGAACAACACTATATTACAACAACACTATATTACACAGCTGTAGTGTTGAGAAACCACTATGTTACATATCTCTAGAATTGAGAACAACACTATATTAAAACAACACTATATTGCACAGCTGTAGTGTTAATTACACAGCTGTAGTGTTGAGAACAACACTATGTTACAAGACCACCAAATTGCACAAATGTAGTGTTGAGAAAAACACTATTTTACACAGTTGTAGCGTTGAGAACAATACTATGTTACAAGACCACTATATTCCACAAATGTAGTGTTGAGAACAACACTATATGTCACAGCTGTACTGTTGAGGACAACACTATATTACACAGCTTTGGTGTTGAGAACAACACTATATTACAGCTGTGGTGTTGAGAACAACAGTATATTACACAGCTGTGCTTCTGAGAACAACACCATATTACACAGCTGTAGTGTTGAGAACAATACTATATTACACAGCTGTGGTGTTGAGAACAACACTATATTACAGCTGTACTATATTACAGCTGTAGTGTTGAGAACAACACTATATTACACAGCTGTGGTGCTGAGAACAACACTATATTACACAGCTGTGGTGTTGAGAACAACACTATATTACACAGTTGTAGTGTTGAGAACAACACTATATTACACAGCTGTGGTGTTGAGAACAACACTATATTACAGCTGTAGTGTTGAGAACAACACTATATTACAGCTGTAGTGTTGAGAACAACACTATATTACACAGCTGTGGTGCTGAGAACACCACTATATTACAGCTGTGGTGTTGAGAACAACACTATATTACACAGCTGTAGTGTTGAGAACAACACTATATTACACAGTTTCAGCATTGAGAACAACACTATGTTACAATACCACTATATTACACAAATGTAGTGTTGAGAACAACACTATATGACACAGCTGTGGTGTTGAGAACAACACCATATTACAGCTGTAGTGTTGAGATCAACACTATATTACACAGTTGTAGCGTTGAGAACAACACTATGTTACAATACCACTATATTACACAAATGTAGTGTTGAGAACAACACTATATGACACAGCTGTGGTGTTGAGAAAAACACCATATTACAGCTGTAGTGTTGAGAACAACACTATATTACAAAACTGTAGTGTTGAGAACACTATATTACACAGTTGTAGTGTTGAGAACAACTCTATATTACACAGTTGTAGCGTTGAGAACAACACTATGTTACAATACCACTACATTACACAAATGTACTGTTGAGAACAACACTATATAACACAGCTGTGGTGTTGAGAACAACACCATATTACACAGCTGTAGTGTTGAGAACAACACTATATTACACAGCTGTAGTGTTGAGAACACTATATTACACAGTTGTAGTGTTGAGAACAACACTATATTACACAGTTGTAGTGTTGAGAACAACACTATATTACTCAGATGTAGTGTTGAGAACAACACTGTGACACAGCTGTAGTGTTGAGAACAACACTATATTACAACAACACTATATTACACAGCTGTAGTGTTGAGAAACCACTATGTTACATATCTCTAGAATTGAGAACAACACTATATTACAACAACACTATATTGCACAGCTGTAGTGTTAATTACAAAGCTGTAGTGTTGAGAACAACACTATGTTACGAGACCACCAAATTGCACAAATGTAGTGTTGAGAAAAACACTATATTACACAATTGTAGCGTTGAGAACAACACCATATTACAGCTGTAGTGTTGAGAACAACACTATATTACACAGCTGTAGTGTTGAGAACAACACTATATTACACAGCTGTACAGTTGAGAACAACACTATATTACACAGTTGTAGCGTTGAGAACAACACTGTGCTACAAGACCACTATATTACACAAATGTAGTGTTGAGAACAACACTATATGTCACAGCTGTGGTGTTGAGAATAACACTATATTACACAGCTGTAGTGTTGAGAACAACACCATATTACACAGCTGTAGTGTTGAGGACAACCCCATATTACACAGCTGTAGTGTTGAGAACAACACTATATGACACAGCTGTGGTGTTGAGAACAACACCATATTACAGCTGTAGTGTTGCACAGCTGTAGTGTTGAGAACAACACTATATTACACAGTTGTAGCGTTGAGAACAACACTATATTACACAGCTGTAGTGTTGAAAACAACACTATATTACAACACTATATTACACAGCTGTAGTGCTGAGAACAACACTATATTACACAAATGTAGTGTTGAGAACAACACTATATGTCACAGCTGTACTGTTGAGGACAACACTATATTACACAGCTTTGGTGTTGAGAACAACACTATATTACACAGGTTTTGTGTTGAGAACAACACTTTATTACACAGCTGTAGTGTTGAGAACAACACCATATTACACAGCTGTAGTGTTGAGAACAACCCCATATTACACAGCTGTAGTGTTGAGAACAACACTATGTTACAACAACACTATATTTCACAGCTGTTGTGTTGAGAACAACACTATATTACACAGCTGTAGTGTTGAGAACAACACTATATTACACAGTTGTAGCATGGAGAACAACACTATGTTACAAGACCACTATATTACACAAATGTAGTGTTGAGAACAACACTATGTTACATATCTCGAGAATTGAGAACAACACTATATTACAAAAACACTATATTGCACAGTTGTAGTGTTGAGAACAACACTATATTACACAGCTGTGGTGTTGAGAACAACACCATATTACAGCTGTAGTGTTGAGAACAACACTATATTACACAGCTGTAGTGTTGAGAACAACCCTATATTACACAGCTGTAGTTTTGAGAACAACACTATATTACACAGCTGTAGTGTTGAGAACAATACCATATTAAAGAGCTGTTGTGTTGAGAACAACACTATGTTACAACAACACTATATTACACAGCTGTGGTGTTGAGAACAACACTATATTACAGCTGTGGTGTTGAGAACAACAGTATATTACACAGCTGTGGTGCTGAGAAAAACACCATATTAAACAGCTGTAGTGTTGAGAACAATACTATATTACACAGCTGTGGTGTTGAGAACAACACTATATTACAGCTGTACTATATTACAGCTGTAGTGTTGAGAACAACACTATATTACAAGGCTGTGGTGCTGAGAACAACACTATATTACACAGCTGTGGTGTTGAGAACAACACTATATTACACAGTTGTAGTGTTGAGAACAACACTATATTACACAGCTGTGGTGTTGAGAACAACACTATATTACAGCTGTAGTGTTGAGAACAACACTATATTACACAGCTGTGGTGTTGAGAACAACACTATATTACAGCTGTGGTGCTGAGAACAACACTATATTACACAGCTGTGGTGTTGAGAACAACACTATATTACAGCTGTGGTGTTGAGAACAACACTATATTACACAGCTGTAGTGTTGAGAACAACACTATATTACAGCTGTAGTGTTGAGAACAACACTATATTACACAGCTGTGGTGCTGAGAACAACACTATATTACACAGCTGTAGTGTTGAGAACAACACTATATTACACAGCTGTAGTGTTGAGAACAACACTATATTACACAGTTGTAGCGTTGAGAACAACACTATGTTACAATACCACTATATTACACAAATGTAGTGTTGAGAACAACACTATATGACACAGCTGTGGTGTTGAGAACAACACCATATTACAGCTGTAGTGTTGAGAACAACACTATATTACACAGTTGTAGCGTTGAGAACAACAATATGTTACAATACCACTATATTACACAAATGTAGTGTTGAGAACAACACTATATGACACAGCTGTCGTGTTGAGAACAACACCATATTACAGCTGTAGTGTTGAGAACAACACTATATTACACAGCTGTAGTGTTGAGAACACTATATTACACAGTTGTAGTGTTGAGAACAACTCTATATTACACAGTTGTAGTGTTGAGAACAACACTATATTACTCAGATGTAGTGTTGAGAACAACACTGTGACACAGCTGTAGTGTTGAGAAACCACTATGTTACATATCTCTAGAATTGAGAACAACACTATATTACAACAACACTATATTGCACAGCTGTAGTGTTAATTACACAGCTGTAGTGTTGAGAACAACACTATGTTACGAGACCACCAAATTGCACAAATGTAGTGTTGAGAACCACACTATATTACACAGTTGTAGCGTTGAGAACAACACTATATTACACAGCTGTGGTGTTGAGAACAACACCATATTACAGCTGTAGTGTTGAGAACAACACTGTATTACACAGCTGTAGTGTTGAGAACAACACAATATTACACAGCTGTACTGTTGAGAACAACACTATATTACACAGTTGTAGCGTTGAGAACAACACTATGTTACAAGACCACTATATTACACAGCTGTAGTGTTGAGAACAACACCATATTACACAGCTGTAGTGTTGAGAACAACCCCATATTACACAGCTCTAGTGTTGAGAACAACACTATATTACACAGCTGTAGTGTTGAGAACAACACTATATTACACAGCTGTAGTGTTGAGAACAACACTATATTACACAGCTGTACTGTTGAGAACAACACTATATTACACAGTTGTAGCGTTGAGAACAACATTGTGCTACAAGACCACTATATTACACAAATGTAGTGTTGAGAACAACACTATATGTCACAGCTGTGGTGTTGAGAATAACACTATATTACACAGCTGTAGTGTTGAGAACAACACCATATTACACAGCTGTAGTGTTGAGGACAACCCCATATTACACAGCTGTAGTGTTGAGAACAACACTATATGACACAGCTGTGGTGTTGAGAACAACACCATATTACAGCTGTAGTGTTGAGAACAACACTATATTACACAGCTGTAGTGTTGAGAACAACACTATATTACACAGTTGTAGCGTTGAGAACAACACTATATTACACAGCTGTAGTGTTGAAAACAACACTATATTACAACACTATATTACACAGCTGTAGTGCTGAGAACAACACTATATTACACAAATGTAGTGTTGAGAACAACACTATATGTCACAGCTGTACTGTTGAGGACAACACTATATTACACAGCTTTGGTGTTGAGAACAACACTATATTACACAGGTTTTGTGTTGAGAACAACACTTTATTACACAGCTGTAGTGTTGAGAACAACACCATATTACACAGCTGTAGTGTTGAGAACAACCCCATATTACACAGCTGTAGTGTTGAGAACAACACTATGTTACAACAACACTATATTTCACAGCTGTTGTGTTGAGAACAACACTATATTACACAGCTGTAGTGTTGAGAACAACACTATATTACACAGTTGTAGCATGGAGAACAACACTATGTTACAAGACCACTATATTACACAAATGTAGTGTTGAGAACAACACTATGTTACATATCTCGAGAATTGAGAACAACACTATATTACAAAAACACTATATTGCACAGTTGTAGTGTTGAGAACAACACTATATTACACAGCTGTGGTGTTGAGAACAACACCATATTACAGCTGTAGTGTTGAGAACAACACTATATTACACAGCTGTAGTGTTGAGAACAACCCTATATTACACAGCTGTAGTTTTGAGAACAACACTATATTACACAGCTGTAGTGTTGAGAACAATACCATATTAAAGAGCTGTTGTGTTGAGAACAACACTATGTTACAACAACACTATATTACACAGCTGTGGTGTTGAGAACAACACTATATTACAGCTGTGGTGTTGAGAACAACAGTATATTACACAGCTGTGGTGCTGAGAAAAACACCATATTAAACAGCTGTAGTGTTGAGAACAATACTATATTACACAGCTGTGGTGTTGAGAACAACACTATATTACAGCTGTACTATATTACAGCTGTAGTGTTGAGAACAACACTATATTACAAGGCTGTGGTGCTGAGAACAACACTATATTACACAGCTGTGGTGTTGAGAACAACACTATATTACACAGCTGTGGTGTTGAGAACAACACCATATTACAGCTGTAGTGTTGAGAACAACACTATATTACAGCTGTGGTGTTGAGAACAACACTATATTACACAGCTGTAGTGTTGAGAACAACACTATATTACAGCTGTAGTGTTGAGAACGACACTATATTACACAGCTGTGGTGCTGAGAACAACACTATATTACACAGCTGTAGTGTTGAGAACAACACTATATTACACAGCTGTAGTGTTGAGAACAACACTATATTACACAGTTGTAGCGTTGAGAACAACACTATGTTACAATACCACTATATTACACAAATGTAGTGTTGAGAACAACACTATATGACACAGCTGTGGTGTTGAGAACAACACCATATTACAGCTGTAGTGTTGAGAACAACACTATATTACACAGTTGTAGCGTTGAGAACAACAATATGTTACAATACCACTATATTACACAAATGTAGTGTTGAGAACAACACTATATGACACAGCTGTCGTGTTGAGAACAACACAATATTACAGCTGTAGTGTTGAGAACAACACTATATTACACAGCTGTAGTGTTGAGAACACTATATTACACAGTTGTAGTGTTGAGAACAACTCTATATTACACAGTTGTAGTGTTGAGAACAACACTATATTACTCAGATGTAGTGTTGAGAACAACACTGTGACACAGCTGTAGTGTTGAGAAACCACTATGTTACATATCTCTAGAATTGAGAACAACACTATATTACAACAACACTATATTGCACAGCTGTAGTGTTAATTACACAGCTGTAGTGTTGAGAACAACACTATGTTACGAGACCACCAAATTGCACAAATGTAGTGTTGAGAACCACACTATATTACACAGTTGTAGCGTTGAGAACAACACTATATTACACAGCTGTGGTGTTGAGAACAACACCATATTACAGCTGTAGTGTTGAGAACAACACTGTATTACACAGCTGTAGTGTTGAGAACAACACAATATTACACAGCTGTACTGTTGAGAACAACACTATATTACACAGTTGTAGCGTTGAGAACAACACTATGCTACAAGACCACTATATTACACAGCTGTAGTGTTGAGAACAACACCATATTACACAGCTGTAGTGTTGAGAACAACCCCATATTACACAGCTCTAGTGTTGAGAACAACACTATATTACACAGCTGTAGTGTTGAGAACAACACTATATTACACAGCTGTAGTGTTGAGAACAACACTATATTACACAGCTGTACTGTTGAGAACAACACTATATTACACAGTTGTAGCGTTGAGAACAACATTGTGCTACAAGACCACTATATTACACAAATGTAGTGTTGAGAACAACACTATATGTCACAGCTGTGGTGTTGAGAATAACACTATATTACACAGCTGTAGTGTTGAGAACAACACCATATTACACAGCTGTAGTGTTGAGGACAACCCCATATTACACAGCTGTAGTGTTGAGAACAACACTATATGACACAGCTGTGGTGTTGAGAACAACACCATATTACAGCTGTAGTGTTGCACAGCTGTAGTGTTGAGAACAACACTATATTACACAGTTGTAGCGTTGAGAACAACACTATATTACACAGCTGTAGTGTTGAAAACAACACTATATTACAACACTATATTACACAGCTGTAGTGCTGAGAACAACACTATATTACACAAATGTAGTGTTGAGAACAACACTATATGTCACAGCTGTACTGTTGAGGACAACACTATATTACACAGCTTTGGTGTTGAGAACAACACTATATTACACAGGTTTTGTGTTGAGAACAACACTTTATTACACAGCTGTAGTGTTGAGAACAACACCATATTACACAGCTGTAGTGTTGAGAACAACCCCATATTACACAGCTGTAGTGTTGAGAACAACACTATGTTACAACAACACTATATTTCACAGCTGTTGTGTTGAGAACAACACTATATTACACAGCTGTAGTGTTGAGAACAACACTATATTACACAGTTGTAGCATGGAGAACAACACTATGTTACAAGACCACTATATTACACAAATGTAGTGTTGAGAACAACACTATGTTACATATCTCGAGAATTGAGAACAACACTATATTACAAAAACACTATATTGCACAGTTGTAGTGTTGAGAACAACACTATATTACACAGCTGTGGTGTTGAGAACAACACCATATTACAGCTGTAGTGTTGAGAACAACACTATATTACACAGCTGTAGTGTTGAGAACAACCCTATATTACACAGCTGTAGTTTTGAGAACAACACTATATTACACAGCTGTAGTGTTGAGAACAATACCATATTAAAGAGCTGTTGTGTTGAGAACAACACTATGTTACAACAACACTATATTACACAGCTGTGGTGTTGAGAACAACACTATATTACAGCTGTGGTGTTGAGAACAACAGTATATTACACAGCTGTGGTGCTGAGAAAAACACCATATTAAACAGCTGTAGTGTTGAGAACAATACTATATTACACAGCTGTGGTGTTGAGAACAACACTATATTACAGCTGTACTATATTACAGCTGTAGTGTTGAGAACAACACTATATTACAAGGCTGTGGTGCTGAGAACAACACTATATTACACAGCTGTGGTGTTGAGAACAACACTATATTACACAGTTGTAGTGTTGAGAACAACACTATATTACACAGCTGTGGTGTTGAGAACAACACTATATTACAGCTGTAGTGTTGAGAACAACACTATATTACACAGCTGTGGTGTTGAGAACAACACTATATTACAGCTGTGGTGCTGAGAACAACACTATATTACACAGCTGTGGTGTTGAGAACAACACTATATTACAGCTGTGGTGTTGAGAACAACACTATATTACACAGCTGTAGTGTTGAGAACAACACTATATTACAGCTGTAGTGTTGAGAACAACACTATATTACACAGCTGTGGTGCTGAGAACAACACTATATTACACAGCTGTAGTGTTGAGAACAACACTATATTACACAGCTGTAGTGTTGAGAACAACACTATATTACACAGTTGTAGCGTTGAGAACAACACTATGTTACAATACCACTATATTACACAAATGTAGTGTTGAGAACAACACTATATGACACAGCTGTGGTGTTGAGAACAACACCATATTACAGCTGTAGTGTTGAGAACAACACTATATTACACAGTTGTAGCGTTGAGAACAACAATATGTTACAATACCACTATATTACACAAATGTAGTGTTGAGAACAACACTATATGACACAGCTGTCGTGTTGAGAACAACACCATATTACAGCTGTAGTGTTGAGAACAACACTATATTACACAGCTGTAGTGTTGAGAACACTATATTACACAGTTGTAGTGTTGAGAACAACTCTATATTACACAGTTGTAGTGTTGAGAACAACACTATATTACTCAGATGTAGTGTTGAGAACAACACTGTGACACAGCTGTAGTGTTGAGAAACCACTATGTTACATATCTCTAGAATTGAGAACAACACTATATTACAACAACACTATATTGCACAGCTGTAGTGTTAATTACACAGCTGTAGTGTTGAGAACAACACTATGTTACGAGACCACCAAATTGCACAAATGTAGTGTTGAGAACCACACTATATTACACAGTTGTAGCGTTGAGAACAACACTATATTACACAGCTGTGGTGTTGAGAACAACACCATATTACAGCTGTAGTGTTGAGAACAACACTGTATTACACAGCTGTAGTGTTGAGAACAACACAATATTACACAGCTGTACTGTTGAGAACAACACTATATTACACAGTTGTAGCGTTGAGAACAACACTATGTTACAAGACCACTATATTACACAGCTGTAGTGTTGAGAACAACACCATATTACACAGCTGTAGTGTTGAGAACAACCCCATATTACACAGCTCTAGTGTTGAGAACAACACTATATTACACAGCTGTAGTGTTGAGAACAACACTATATTACACAGCTGTAGTGTTGAGAACAACACTATATTACACAGCTGTACTGTTGAGAACAACACTATATTACACAGTTGTAGCGTTGAGAACAACATTGTGCTACAAGACCACTATATTACACAAATGTAGTGTTGAGAACAACACTATATGTCACAGCTGTGGTGTTGAGAATAACACTATATTACACAGCTGTAGTGTTGAGAACAACACCATATTACACAGCTGTAGTGTTGAGGACAACCCCATATTACACAGCTGTAGTGTTGAGAACAACACTATATGACACAGCTGTGGTGTTGAGAACAACACCATATTACAGCTGTAGTGTTGAGAACAACACTATATTACACAGCTGTAGTGTTGAGAACAACACTATATTACACAGTTGTAGCGTTGAGAACAACACTATATTACACAGCTGTAGTGTTGAAAACAACACTATATTACAACACTATATTACACAGCTGTAGTGCTGAGAACAACACTATATTACACAAATGTAGTGTTGAGAACAACACTATATGTCACAGCTGTACTGTTGAGGACAACACTATATTACACAGCTTTGGTGTTGAGAACAACACTATATTACACAGGTTTTGTGTTGAGAACAACACTTTATTACACAGCTGTAGTGTTGAGAACAACACCATATTACACAGCTGTAGTGTTGAGAACAACCCCATATTACACAGCTGTAGTGTTGAGAACAACACTATGTTACAACAACACTATATTTCACAGCTGTTGTGTTGAGAACAACACTATATTACACAGCTGTAGTGTTGAGAACAACACTATATTACACAGTTGTAGCATGGAGAACAACACTATGTTACAAGACCACTATATTACACAAATGTAGTGTTGAGAACAACACTATGTTACATATCTCGAGAATTGAGAACAACACTATATTACAAAAACACTATATTGCACAGTTGTAGTGTTGAGAACAACACTATATTACACAGCTGTGGTGTTGAGAACAACACCATATTACAGCTGTAGTGTTGAGAACAACACTATATTACACAGCTGTAGTGTTGAGAACAACCCTATATTACACAGCTGTAGTTTTGAGAACAACACTATATTACACAGCTGTAGTGTTGAGAACAATACCATATTAAAGAGCTGTTGTGTTGAGAACAACACTATGTTACAACAACACTATATTACACAGCTGTGGTGTTGAGAACAACACTATATTACAGCTGTGGTGTTGAGAACAACAGTATATTACACAGCTGTGGTGCTGAGAAAAACACCATATTAAACAGCTGTAGTGTTGAGAACAATACTATATTACACAGCTGTGGTGTTGAGAACAACACTATATTACAGCTGTACTATATTACAGCTGTAGTGTTGAGAACAACACTATATTACAAGGCTGTGGTGCTGAGAACAACACTATATTACACAGCTGTGGTGTTGAGAACAACACTATATTACACAGCTGTGGTGTTGAGAACAACACCATATTACAGCTGTAGTGTTGAGAACAACACTATATTACAGCTGTGGTGTTGAGAACAACACTATATTACACAGCTGTAGTGTTGAGAACAACACTATATTACAGCTGTAGTGTTGAGAACGACACTATATTACACAGCTGTGGTGCTGAGAACAACACTATATTACACAGCTGTAGTGTTGAGAACAACACTATATTACACAGCTGTAGTGTTGAGAACAACACTATATTACACAGTTGTAGCGTTGAGAACAACACTATGTTACAATACCACTATATTACACAAATGTAGTGTTGAGAACAACACTATATGACACAGCTGTGGTGTTGAGAACAACACCATATTACAGCTGTAGTGTTGAGAACAACACTATATTACACAGTTGTAGCGTTGAGAACAACAATATGTTACAATACCACTATATTACACAAATGTAGTGTTGAGAACAACACTATATGACACAGCTGTCGTGTTGAGAACAACACAATATTACAGCTGTAGTGTTGAGAACAACACTATATTACACAGCTGTAGTGTTGAGAACACTATATTACACAGTTGTAGTGTTGAGAACAACTCTATATTACACAGTTGTAGTGTTGAGAACAACACTATATTACTCAGATGTAGTGTTGAGAACAACACTGTGACACAGCTGTAGTGTTGAGAAACCACTATGTTACATATCTCTAGAATTGAGAACAACACTATATTACAACAACACTATATTGCACAGCTGTAGTGTTAATTACACAGCTGTAGTGTTGAGAACAACACTATGTTACGAGACCACCAAATTGCACAAATGTAGTGTTGAGAACCACACTATATTACACAGTTGTAGCGTTGAGAACAACACTATATTACACAGCTGTGGTGTTGAGAACAACACCATATTACAGCTGTAGTGTTGAGAACAACACTGTATTACACAGCTGTAGTGTTGAGAACAACACAATATTACACAGCTGTACTGTTGAGAACAACACTATATTACACAGTTGTAGCGTTGAGAACAACACTATGCTACAAGACCACTATATTACACAGCTGTAGTGTTGAGAACAACACCATATTACACAGCTGTAGTGTTGAGAACAACCCCATATTACACAGCTCTAGTGTTGAGAACAACACTATATTACACAGCTGTAGTGTTGAGAACAACACCATATTACACAGCTGTAGTGTTGAGAACAACACTATGTTACAACAACACTATATTTCACAGCTGTTGTGTTGAGAACAACACTATATTCACAGATGTGGTGTTGAGAACGATATATACACAACTGTAGTGTTGAGAATAACACTGTGTTACACAGCTGTAGTGTTGAGAACAAAACTATATCACACAGTTGTAGCATGGAGAACAACACTATGTTACAAGCCCACTATATTACACAAATGTAGTGTTGAGAACAACACTATATGACACAGCTGTGGTGTTGAGAACAACACCATATTACAGCTGTAGTGTTGAGAACAACACTATATTACACAGC
This sequence comes from Lampris megalopsis, assembly GCA_022114975.2. Classification (NCBI taxonomy): domain Eukaryota; kingdom Metazoa; phylum Chordata; class Actinopteri; order Lampriformes; family Lampridae; genus Lampris; species Lampris megalopsis. The sequence continues at coordinate 4,658,947 of JAJHIY020000431.1, forward strand.
TGTAGTGTTGAGAACAACACTATATTACACAGTTGTAGCGTTGAGAACAACACTATGTTACAATGCTGTAGTGTTGACAACAACACTATATTACACAGCTGTAGTGATGAAAACAACACTATATTACAACAACACTATATTACACAGCTGTAGTGTTGAGAACAACACTATATTACTCAGACGTAGTGTTGAGAACAACACTGTTACACAGCTGTGGTGTTGAGAACAACACTATATTACAACAACACTATATTAGACAGCTGTAGTGTTGAGAATAACACTGTGTTACACAGCTGTAGTGTTGAGAACAACACTATATTAAGGAGCTGTAGTGTTGAGAATAACACTGTGTTACACAGCTGTAGTGTTGAGAACAACACTGTATTACAACAACGCTACATTACACAGCTGTAGTGTTGAGAACAACACCATATTACACAGCTGTAGTGTTGAGAACAACCCTATATTACACAGCTGTAGTGCTGAGAACAACACCATATGACACAGCTGTGGTGTTGAGAACAACACTATATTACACAGCTGTAGTGTTGAGAACAACACCATATTACACAGCTGTAGTGTTGAGAACAACACTATATTACACAGTTGTAGCGTTGAGAACAACACTATGTTAAAATATCACTATGTTACACAAATGTAGTGTTGAGAACAACACTATATGACACAGCTGTGGTGTTGAGAACAACACCATATTACAGCTGTAGTGTTGAGAACAACACTATATTACACAGCTGTAGTGTTGAGAACAACACTATATTACACAGTTGTAGTGTTGAGAACAACACTATATTACACAGTTGTAGTGTTGAGAACAACACTATATTACTCAGATGTAGTGTTGAGAACAACACTGTGACGCAGCTGTAGTGTTGAGAACAACACTATATTACAACAACACTATATTACACAGCTGTAGTGTTGAGAAACCACTATGTTACATATCTCTAGAATTGAGAACAACACTATATTAAAACAACACTATATTGCACAGCTGTAGTGTTAATTACAAAGCTGTAGTGTTGAGAACAACACTATGTTACAAGACCACCAAATTGCACAAAAGTAGTGTTGAGAACAACACTATTTTACACAGTTGTAGCGTTGAGAACAATACTACGTTACAAGACCACTATATTCCACAAATGTAGTGTTGAGAACAACACTATATGTCACAGCTGTACTGTTGAGGACAACACTATATTACACAGCTTTGGTGTTGAGAACAACACTATATTACACAGGTTTTGTGTTGAGAACAACACTTTATTACACAGCTGTAGTGTTGAGAACAACACCATATTACACAGCTGTAATGTTGAGAACAACCCCATATTACACAGCTGTAGTGTTGAGAACAACACTATATTACACAGCTGTAGTGTAAGAGAACAACACCATATTACACAGCTGTAGTGTTGAGAACAACACTATGTTACAACAACACTATATTTCACAGCTGTTGTGTTGAGAACACTATATTCACAGATGTGGTGTTGAGAACAACGATATACACACAGCTGTAGTGTTGAGAACAACACTATATTACAGCTGTAATGTTGAGAATACCACTGTGTTACACAGCTGTAGTGTTGAGAACTACACTGTATTTCACAGCTGTGTGTTGAGAACAACACTATATTACAGCTGTAATGTTGAGAATACCACTGTGTTACACAGCTGTAGTGTTGAGAACAACACTATATTACTCAGATGTAGTGTTGAGAACAACACTGTGACACAGCTGTAGTGTTGAGAACAACACTATATTACAACAACACTATATTACACAGCTGTAGTGTTGAGAAACCACTATGTTACATATCTCTAGAATTGAGAACAACACTATATTACAACAACACTATATTGCACAGCTGTAGTGTTAATTACAAAGCTGTAGTGTTGAGAACAACACTATGTTACGAGACCACCAAATTGCACAAATGTAGTGTTGAGAAAAACACTATATTACACAATTGTAGCGTTGAGAACAACACCATATTACAGCTGTAGTGTTGAGAACAACACTATATTACACAGCTGTAGTGTTGAGAACAACACTATATTACACAGCTGTACTGTTGAGAACAACACTATATTACACAGTTGTAGCGTTGAGAACAACACTGTGCTACAAGACCACTATATTACACAAATGTAGTGTTGAGAACAACACTATATGTCACAGCTGTGGTGTTGAGAATAACACTATATTACACAGCTGTAGTGTTGAGAACAACACCATATTACACAGCTGTAGTGTTGAGGACAACCCCATATTACACAGCTGTAGTGTTGAGAACAACACTATATTACACAGCTGTAGTGTTGAGAACAACACTATATTACACAGTTGTAGCGTTGAGAACAACACTATATTACACAGCTGTAGTGTTGAAAACAACACTATATTACAACACTATATTACACAGCTGTAGTGTTGAGAACAACACTATATTACACAGCTGTAGTGTTGAGAACAACACTATATTACACAGCTGTACTGTTGAGAACAACACTATATTACACAGTTGTAGCGTTGAGAACAACACTGTATTACAAGACCACTATATTACACAAATGTAGTGTTGAGAACAACACTATATGTCACAGCTGTGGTGTTGAGAATAACACTATATTACACAGCTGTAGTGTTGAGAACAACACCATATTACACAGCTGTAGTGTTGAGGACAACCCCATATTACACAGCTGTAGTGTTGAGAACAACACTATATTACACAGCTGTAGTGTTGAGAACAACACTATATTACACAGTTGTAGCGTTGAGAACAACACTATATTACACAGCTGTAGTGTTGAAAACAACACTATATTACAACACTATATTACACAGCTGTAGTGTTGAGAACAACACTATATTACACAAATGTAGTGTTGAGAACAACACTATATTACACAGTTGTAGCATGGAGAACAACACTATGTTACAAGACCACTATATTAAACAAATGTAGTGTTGAGAACAACACTATGTTACATATCTCGAGAATTGAGAACAACACTATATTACAAAAACACTATATTGCACAGTTGTAGTGTTGAGAACAACACTATATTACACAGCTGTGGTGTTGAGAACAACACCATATTACAGTTGTAGTGTTGAGAACAACACTATGTTACACAGCTGTAGTGTTGAGAACACTATATTACACAGCTGTAGTGTTGAGAACAACCCTATATTACACAGCTGTAGTTTTGAGAACAACACTATATTACACAGCTGTAGTGTTGAGAACAATACCATATTAAAGAGCTGTTGTGTTGAGAACAACACTATGTTAAAACAACACTATATTACACAGCTGTGGTGTTGAGAACAACACTATATTACAGCTGTGGTGTTGAGAACAACAGTATATTACACAGCTGTGGTGCTGAGAAAAACACCATATTAAACAGCTGTAGTGTTGAGAACAATACTATATTACACAGCTGTGGTGTTGAGAACAACACTATATTACAGCTGTACTATATTACAGCTGTAGTGTTGAGAACAACACTATATTACAAGGCTGTGGTGCTGAGAACAACACTATATTACACAGCTGTGGTGTTGAGAACAACACTATATTACACAGTTGTAGTGTTGAGAACAACACTATATTACACAGCTGTGGTGTTGAGAACAACACTATATTACAGCTGTAGTGTTGAGAACAACACTATATTACACAGCTGTGGTGTTGAGAACAACAATATGTTACAGCTGTGGTGCTGAGAACAACACTATATTACACAGCTGTGGTGTTGAGAACAACACTATATTACAGCTGTGGTGTTGAGAACAACACTATATTACACAGCTGTAGTGTTGAGAACAACACTATATTACAGCTGTAGTGTTGAGAACAACACTATATTACACAGCTGTGGTGTTGAGAACAACACTATATTACACAGCTGTAGTGTTGAGAACAACACTATATTACACAGTTGTAGCGTTGAGAACAACACTATGTTACAATACCACTATATTACACAAATGTAGTGTTGAGAACAACACTATATGACACAGCTGTGGTGTTGAGAACAACACCATATTACAGCTGTAGTGTTGAGAACAACACTATATTACACAGTTGTAGCGTTGAGAACAACACTATGTTACAATACCACTATATTACACAAATGTAGTGTTGAGAACAACACTATATGACACAGCTGTGGTGTTGAGAACAACACCATATTACAGCTGTAGTGTTGAGAACAAAACTATATTACACAGCTGTAGTGTTGAGAACACTATATTACACAGTTGTAGTGTTGAGAACAACACTGTGACACAGCTGTAGTGTTGAGAACAACACTATATTACAACAACACTATATTACACAGCTGTAGTGTTGAGAAACCACTATGTTACATATCTCTAGAATTGAGAACAACACTATATTACAACAACACTATATTGCACAGCTGTAGTGTTAATTACACAGCTGTAGTGTTGAGAACAACCCCATATTACACAGCTGTAGTGTTGAGAACAACACTATGTTACAACAACACTATATTTCACAGCTGTTGTGTTGAGAACAACACTATATTACACAGCTGTAGTGTTGAGAACAACACTATATTACACAGTTGTAGCATGGAGAACAACACTATGTTACAAGACCACTATATTACACAAATGTAGTGTTGAGAACAACACTATGTTACATATCTCGAGAATTGAGAACAACACTATATTACAAAAACACTATATTGCACAGTTGTAGTGTTGAGAACAACACTATATTACACAGCTGTGGTGTTGAGAACAACACCATATTACAGTTGTAGTGTTGAGAACAACACCATGTTACACAGCTGTAGTGTTGAGAACACTATATTACACAGCTGTAGTGTTGAGAACAACCCTATATTACACAGCTGTAGTTTTGAGAACAACACTATATTACACAGCTGTAGTGTTGAGAACAATACCATATTAAAGAGCTGTTGTGTTGAGAACAACACTATGTTAAAACAACACTATATTACACAGCTGTGGTGTTGAGAACAACACTATATTACACAGGTTTTGTGTTGAGAACAACACTTTATTACACAGCTGTAGTGTTGAGAACAACACCATATTACACAGCTGTAGTGTTGAGAACAACCCCATATTACACAGCTGTAGTGTTGAGAACAACACTATGTTACAACAACACTATATTTCACAGCTGTTGTGTTGAGAACAACACTATATTACACAGCTGTAGTGTTGAGAACAACACTATATTACACAGTTGTAGCATGGAGAACAACACTATGTTACAAGACCACTATATTACACAAATTTAGTGTTGAGAACAACACTATGTTACATATCTCGAGAATTGAGAACAACACTATATTACAAAAACACTATATTGCACAGTTGTAGTGTTGAGAACAACACTATATTACACAGCTGTGGTGTTGAGAACAACACCATATTACAGTTGTAGTGTTGAGAACAACACTATGTTACACAGCTGTAGTGTTGAGAACAACACTCTATTACACAGCTGTAGTGTTGAGAACAACCCTATATTACACAGCTGTAGTTTTGAGAACAACACTATATTACACAGCTGTAGTGTTGAGAACAATACCATATTAAAGAGCTGTTGTGTTGAGAACAACACTATGTTACAACAACACTATATTACACAGCTGTGGTGTTGAGAACAACACTATATTACAGCTGTGGTGTTGAGAACAACAGTATATTACACAGCTGTGGTGCTGAGAAAAACACCATATTAAACAGCTGTAGTGTTGAGAACAATACTATATTACACAGCTGTGGTGTTGAGAACAACACTATATTACAGCTGTACTATATTACAGCTGTAGTGTTGAGAACAACACTATATTACAAGGCTGTGGTGCTGAGAACAACACTATATTACACAGCTGTGGTGTTGAGAACAACACTATATTACACAGTTGTAGTGTTGAGAACAACAATATGTTACACAGCTGTGGTGTTGAGAACAACACTATATTACAGCTGTAGTGTTGAGAACAACACTATATTACACAGCTGTGGTGTTGAGAACAACAATATGTTACAGCTGTGGTGCTGAGAACAACACTATATTACACAGCTGTGGTGTTGAGAACAACACTATATTACAGCTGTGGTGTTGAGAACAACACTATATTACACAGCTGTAGTGTTGAGAACAACACTATATTACAGCTGTAGTGTTGAGAACAACACTATATTACACAGCTGTGGTGTTGAGAACAACACTATATTACACAGCTGTAGTGTTGAGAACAACACTATATTACACAGTTGTAGCGTTGAGAACAACACTATGTTACAATACCACTATATTACACAAATGTAGTGTTGAGAACAACACTATATGACACAGCTGTGGTGTTGAGAACAACACCATATTACAGCTGTAGTGTTGAGAACAACACTATATTACACAGTTGTAGCGTTGAGAACAACACTATGTTACAATACCACTATATTACACAAATGTAGTGTTGAGAACAACACTATATGACACAGCTGTGGTGTTGAGAACAACACCATATTACAGCTGTAGTGTTGAGAACAAAACTATATTACACAGCTGTAGTGTTGAGAACACTATATTACACAGTTGTAGTGTTGAGAACAACACTGTGACACAGCTGTAGTGTTGAGAACAACACTATATTACAACAACACTATATTACACAGTTGTAGTGTTGAGAAACCACTATGTTACATATCTCTAGAATTGAGAACAACACTATATTACAACAACACTATATTGCACATCTGTAGTGTTAATTACACAGCTGTAGTGTTGAGAACAACACTATGTTACGAGACCACCAAATTGCACAAATGTAGTGTTGAGAACAACACTATATTACACAGTTGTAGCACTGAGAACAACACTATATTACACAGCTGTGGTGTTGAGAACAACACCATATTACACAGCTGTAGTGTAGAACAACCCCATATTACACAGCTGTAGTGTTGAGAACAACACTATATTACACAGCTGTAGTGTTGAGAACAACACCATATTACACAGCTGTAGTATTGAGAACAACACTATGTTACAACAACACTAAATTTCACAGCTGTTGTGTTGAGAACAACACTATATTCACAGATGTGGAGTTGAGAACGATATATACACAACTGTAGTGTTGAGAATAACACTGTGTTACACAGCTGTAGTGTTGAGAACAACACTATATCACACAGTTGTAGCATGGAGAACAACACTATGTTACAAGCCCACTATATTACACAAATGTAGTGTTGAGAACAACACTATATTACACAGATGTGGTGTTGAGAACAACACCATATTACAGCTGTAGTGTTGAGAACAACACTATATTACACAGCTGTAGTGTTGAGAACAACACTATATTACACAGTTGTAGCGTTGAGAACAACACTATGTTACAATGCTGTAGTGTTGACAACAACACTATATTACACAGCTGTAGTGTTGAAAACAACACTATATTACAACAACACTATATTACACAGCTGTAGTGTTGAGAACAACACTATATTACTCAGACGTAGTGTTGAGAACAACACTGTTACACAGCTGTGGTGTTGAGAACAACACTATATTACAACAACACTATATTAGACAGCTGTAGTGTTGAGAATAACACTGTGTTACACAGCTGTAGTGTTGAGAACAACACTGTATTACAACAACGCTACATTACACAGCTGTAGTGTTGAGAACAACACCATATTACACAGCTGTAGTGTTGAGAACAACCCTATATTACACAGCTGTAGTGCTGAGAACAACACCATATGACACAGCTGTAGTGTTGAGAACAACACTATATTACACAGCTGTAGCGTTGAGAACAACACTATGTTAAAATATCACTATATTACACAAATGTAGTGTTGAGAACAACACTATATGACACAGCTGTGGTGTTGAGAACAACACCATATTACAGCTGTAGTGTTGAGAACAACACTATATTACACAGCTGTAGTGTTGAGAACAACACTATATTACACAGTTGTAGTGTTGAGAACAACACTATATTACACAGTTGTAGTGTTGAGAACAACACTATATTACTCAGATGTAGTGTTGAGAACAACACTGTGACGCAGCTGTAGTGTTGAGAACAACACTATATTACAACAACACTATATTACACAGCTGTAGTGTTGAGAAACCACTATGTTACATATCTCTAGAATTGAGAACAACACTATATTAAAACAACACTATATTGCACAGCTGTAGTGTTAATTACACAGCTGTAGTGTTGAGAACAACACTATGTTACAAGACCACCAAATTGCACAAATGTAGTGTTGAGAAAAACACTATTTTACACAGTTGTAGCGTTGAGAACAATACTATGTTACAAGACCACTATATTCCACAAATGTAGTGTTGAGAACAACACTATATGTCACAGCTGTACTGTTGAGGACAACACTATATTACACAGCTTTGGTGTTGAGAACAACACTATATTACAGCTGTGGTGTTGAGAACAACAGTATATTACACAGCTGTGCTTCTGAGAACAACACCATATTACACAGCTGTAGTGTTGAGAACAACACTATATTACAAGGCTGTGGTGCTGAGAACAACACTATATTACACAGCTGTGGTGTTGAGAACAACACTATATTACACAGTTGTAGTGTTGAGAACAACACTATATTACACAGCTGTGGTGTTGAGAACAACACTATATTACAGCTGTAGTGTTGAGAACAACACTATATTACACAGCTGTGGTGTTGAGAACAACAATATGTTACAGCTGTGGTGCTGAGAACAACACTATATTACACAGCTGTGGTGTTGAGAACAACACTATATTACAGCTGTGGTGTTGAGAACAACACTATATTACACAGCTGTAGTGTTGAGAACAACACTATATTACAGCTGTAGTGTTGAGAACAACACTATATTACACAGCTGTGGTGTTGAGAACAACACTATATTACACAGCTGTAGTGTTGAGAACAACACTATATTACACAGTTGTAGCGTTGAGAACAACACTATGTTACAATACCACTATATTACACAAATGTAGTGTTGAGAACAACACTATATGACACAGCTGTGGTGTTGAGAACAACACCATATTACAGCTGTAGTGTTGAGAACAACACTATATTACACAGTTGTAGCGTTGAGAACAACACTATGTTACAATACCACTATATTACACAAATGTAGTGTTGAGAACAACACTATATGACACAGCTGTGGTGTTGAGAACAACACCATATTACAGCTGTAGTGTTGAGAACAAAACTATATTACACAGCTGTAGTGTTGAGAACACTATATTACACAGTTGTAGTGTTGAGAACAACACTGTGACACAGCTGTAGTGTTGAGAACAACACTATATTACAACAACACTATATTACACAGTTGTAGTGTTGAGAAACCACTATGTTACATATCTCTAGAATTGAGAACAACACTATATTACAACAACACTATATTGCACATCTGTAGTGTTAATTACACAGCTGTAGTGTTGAGAACAACACTATGTTACGAGACCACCAAATTGCACAAATGTAGTGTTGAGAACAACACTATATTACACAGTTGTAGCACTGAGAACAACACTATATTACACAGCTGTGGTGTTGAGAACAACACCATATTACACAGCTGTAGTGTAGAACAACCCCATATTACACAGCTGTAGTGTTGAGAACAACACTATATTACACAGCTGTAGTGTTGAGAACAACACCATATTACACAGCTGTAGTATTGAGAACAACACTATGTTACAACAACACTAAATTTCACAGCTGTTGTGTTGAGAACAACACTATATTCACAGATGTGGAGTTGAGAACGATATATACACAACTGTAGTGTTGAGAATAACACTGTGTTACACAGCTGTAGTGTTGAGAACAACACTATATCACACAGTTGTAGCATGGAGAACAACACTATGTTACAAGCCCACTATATTACACAAATGTAGTGTTGAGAACAACACTATATTACACAGATGTGGTGTTGAGAACAACACCATATTACAGCTGTAGTGTTGAGAACAACACTATATTACACAGCTGTAGTGTTGAGAACAACACTATATTACACAGTTGTAGCGTTGAGAACAACACTATGTTACAATGCTGTAGTGTTGACAACAACACTATATTACACAGCTGTAGTGTTGAAAACAACACTATATTACAACAACACTATATTACACAGCTGTAGTGTTGAGAACAACACTATATTACTCAGACGTAGTGTTGAGAACAACACTGTTACACAGCTGTGGTGTTGAGAACAACACTATATTACAACAACACTATATTAGACAGCTGTAGTGTTGAGAATAACACTGTGTTACACAGCTGTAGTGTTGAGAACAACACTGTATTACAACAACACTACATTACACAGCTGTAGTGTTGAGAACAACACCATATTACACAGCTGTAGTGTTGAGAACAACCCTATATTACACAGCTGTAGTGCTGAGAACAACACCATATGACACAGCTGTAGTGTTGAGAACAACACTATATTACACAGCTGTAGCGTTGAGAACAACACTATGTTAAAATATCACTATATTACACAAATGTAGTGTTGAGAACAACACTATATGACACAGCTGTGGTGTTGAGAACAACACCATATTACAGCTGTAGTGTTGAGAACAACACTATATTACACAGCTGTAGTGTTGAGAACAACACTATATTACACAGTTGTAGTGTTGAGAACAACACTATATTACACAGTTGTAGTGTTGAGAACAACACTATATTACTCAGATGTAGTGTTGAGAACAACACTGTGACGCAGCTGTAGTGTTGAGAACAACACTATATTACAACAACACTATATTACACAGCTGTAGTGTTGAGAAACCACTATGTTACATATCTCTAGAATTGAGAACAACACTATATTAAAACAACACTATATTGCACAGCTGTAGTGTTAATTACACAGCTGTAGTGTTGAGAACAACACTATGTTACAAGACCACCAAATTGCACAAATGTAGTGTTGAGAAAAACACTATTTTACACAGTTGTAGCGTTGAGAACAATACTATGTTACAAGACCACTATATTCCACAAATGTAGTGTTGAGAACAACACTATATGTCACAGCTGTACTGTTGAGGACAACACTATATTACACAGCTTTGGTGTTGAGAACAACACTATATTACAGCTGTGGTGTTGAGAACAACAGTATATTACACAGCTGTGCTTCTGAGAACAACACCATATTACACAGCTGTAGTGTTGAGAACAATACTATATTACACAGCTGTGGTGTTGAGAACAACACTATATTACAGCTGTACTATATTACAGCTGTAGTGTTGAGAACAACACTATATTACACAGCTGTGGTGCTGAGAACAACACTATATTACACAGCTGTGGTGTTGAGAACAACACTATATTACACAGTTGTAGTGTTGAGAACAACACTATATTACACAGCTGTGGTGTTGAGAACAACACTATATTACAGCTGTAGTGTTGAGAACAACACTATATTACAGCTGTAGTGTTGAGAACAACACTATATTACACAGCTGTGGTGCTGAGAACACCACTATATTACAGCTGTGGTGTTGAGAACAACACTATATTACACAGCTGTAGTGTTGAGAACAACACTATATTACACAGTTGTAGCATTGAGAACAACACTATGTTACAATACCACTATATTACACAAATGTAGTGTTGAGAACAACACTATATGACACAGCTGTGGTGTTGAGAACAACACCATATTACAGCTGTAGTGTTGAGATCAACACTATATTACACAGTTGTAGTGTTGAGAACAACACTATGTTACAATACCACTATATTACACAAATGTAGTGTTGAGAACAACACTATATGACACAGCTGTGGTGTTGAGAAAAACACCATATTACAGCTGTAGTGTTGAGAACAACACTATATTACAAAACTGTAGTGTTGAGAACACTATATTACACAGTTGTAGTGTTGAGAACAACTCTATATTACACAGTTGTAGCGTTGAGAACAACACTATGTTACAATACCACTACATTACACAAATGTACTGTTGAGAACAACACTATATAACACAGCTGTGGTGTTGAGAACAACACCATATTACACAGCTGTAGTGTTGAGAACAACACTATATTACACAGCTGTAGTGTTGAGAACACTATATTACACAGTTGTAGTGTTGAGAACAACACTATATTACACAGTTGTAGTGTTGAGAACAACACTATATTACTCAGATGTAGTGTTGAGAACAACACTGTGACACAGCTGTAGTGTTGAGAACAACACTATATTACAACAACACTATATTACACAGCTGTAGTGTTGAGAAACCACTATGTTACATATCTCTAGAATTGAGAACAACACTATATTACAACAACACTATATTGCACAGCTGTAGTGTTAATTACAAAGCTGTAGTGTTGAGAACAACACTATGTTACGAGACCACCAAATTGCACAAATGTAGTGTTGAGAAAAACACTATATTACACAATTGTAGCGTTGAGAACAACACCATATTACAGCTGTAGTGTTGAGAACAACACTATATTACACAGCTGTAGTGTTGAGAACAACACTATATTACACAGCTGTACAGTTGAGAACAACACTATATTACACAGTTGTAGCGTTGAGAACAACACTGTGCTACAAGACCACTATATTACACAAATGTAGTGTTGAGAACAACACTATATGTCACAGCTGTGGTGTTGAGAATAACACTATATTACACAGCTGTAGTGTTGAGAACAACACCATATTACACAGCTGTAGTGTTGAGGACAACCCCATATTACACAGCTGTAGTGTTGAGAACAACACTATATGACACAGCTGTGGTGTTGAGAACAACACCATATTACAGCTGTAGTGTTGCACAGCTGTAGTGTTGAGAACAACACTATATTACACAGTTGTAGCGTTGAGAACAACACTATATTACACAGCTGTAGTGTTGAAAACAACACTATATTACAACACTATATTACACAGCTGTAGTGCTGAGAACAACACTATATTACACAAATGTAGTGTTGAGAACAACACTATATGTCACAGCTGTACTGTTGAGGACAACACTATATTACACAGCTTTGGTGTTGAGAACAACACTATATTACACAGGTTTTGTGTTGAGAACAACACTTTATTACACAGCTGTAGTGTTGAGAACAACACCATATTACACAGCTGTAGTGTTGAGAACAACCCCATATTACACAGCTGTAGTGTTGAGAACAACACTATGTTACAACAACACTATATTTCACAGCTGTTGTGTTGAGAACAACACTATATTACACAGCTGTAGTGTTGAGAACAACACTATATTACACAGTTGTAGCATGGAGAACAACACTATGTTACAAGACCACTATATTACACAAATGTAGTGTTGAGAACAACACTATGTTACATATCTCGAGAATTGAGAACAACACTATATTACAAAAACACTATATTGCACAGTTGTAGTGTTGAGAACAACACTATATTACACAGCTGTGGTGTTGAGAACAACACCATATTACAGCTGTAGTGTTGAGAACAACACTATATTACACAGCTGTAGTGTTGAGAACAACCCTATATTACACAGCTGTAGTTTTGAGAACAACACTATATTACACAGCTGTAGTGTTGAGAACAATACCATATTAAAGAGCTGTTGTGTTGAGAACAACACTATGTTACAACAACACTATATTACACAGCTGTGGTGTTGAGAACAACACTATATTACAGCTGTGGTGTTGAGAACAACAGTATATTACACAGCTGTGGTGCTGAGAAAAACACCATATTAAACAGCTGTAGTGTTGAGAACAATACTATATTACACAGCTGTGGTGTTGAGAACAACACTATATTACAGCTGTACTATATTACAGCTGTAGTGTTGAGAACAACACTATATTACAAGGCTGTGGTGCTGAGAACAACACTATATTACACAGCTGTGGTGTTGAGAACAACACTATATTACACAGTTGTAGTGTTGAGAACAACACTATATTACACAGCTGTGGTGTTGAGAACAACACTATATTACAGCTGTAGTGTTGAGAACAACACTATATTACACAGCTGTGGTGTTGAGAACAACACTATATTACAGCTGTGGTGCTGAGAACAACACTATATTACACAGCTGTGGTGTTGAGAACAACACTATATTACAGCTGTGGTGTTGAGAACAACACTATATTACACAGCTGTAGTGTTGAGAACAACACTATATTACAGCTGTAGTGTTGAGAACAACACTATATTACACAGCTGTGGTGCTGAGAACAACACTATATTACACAGCTGTAGTGTTGAGAACAACACTATATTACACAGCTGTAGTGTTGAGAACAACACTATATTACACAGTTGTAGCGTTGAGAACAACACTATGTTACAATACCACTATATTACACAAATGTAGTGTTGAGAACAACACTATATGACACAGCTGTGGTGTTGAGAACAACACCATATTACAGCTGTAGTGTTGAGAACAACACTATATTACACAGTTGTAGCGTTGAGAACAACAATATGTTACAATACCACTATATTACACAAATGTAGTGTTGAGAACAACACTATATGACACAGCTGTCGTGTTGAGAACAACACCATATTACAGCTGTAGTGTTGAGAACAACACTATATTACACAGCTGTAGTGTTGAGAACACTATATTACACAGTTGTAGTGTTGAGAACAACTCTATATTACACAGTTGTAGTGTTGAGAACAACACTATATTACTCAGATGTAGTGTTGAGAACAACACTGTGACACAGCTGTAGTGTTGAGAAACCACTATGTTACATATCTCTAGAATTGAGAACAACACTATATTACAACAACACTATATTGCACAGCTGTAGTGTTAATTACACAGCTGTAGTGTTGAGAACAACACTATGTTACGAGACCACCAAATTGCACAAATGTAGTGTTGAGAACCACACTATATTACACAGTTGTAGCGTTGAGAACAACACTATATTACACAGCTGTGGTGTTGAGAACAACACCATATTACAGCTGTAGTGTTGAGAACAACACTGTATTACACAGCTGTAGTGTTGAGAACAACACAATATTACACAGCTGTACTGTTGAGAACAACACTATATTACACAGTTGTAGCGTTGAGAACAACACTATGTTACAAGACCACTATATTACACAGCTGTAGTGTTGAGAACAACACCATATTACACAGCTGTAGTGTTGAGAACAACCCCATATTACACAGCTCTAGTGTTGAGAACAACACTATATTACACAGCTGTAGTGTTGAGAACAACACTATATTACACAGCTGTAGTGTTGAGAACAACACTATATTACACAGCTGTACTGTTGAGAACAACACTATATTACACAGTTGTAGCGTTGAGAACAACATTGTGCTACAAGACCACTATATTACACAAATGTAGTGTTGAGAACAACACTATATGTCACAGCTGTGGTGTTGAGAATAACACTATATTACACAGCTGTAGTGTTGAGAACAACACCATATTACACAGCTGTAGTGTTGAGGACAACCCCATATTACACAGCTGTAGTGTTGAGAACAACACTATATGACACAGCTGTGGTGTTGAGAACAACACCATATTACAGCTGTAGTGTTGAGAACAACACTATATTACACAGCTGTAGTGTTGAGAACAACACTATATTACACAGTTGTAGCGTTGAGAACAACACTATATTACACAGCTGTAGTGTTGAAAACAACACTATATTACAACACTATATTACACAGCTGTAGTGCTGAGAACAACACTATATTACACAAATGTAGTGTTGAGAACAACACTATATGTCACAGCTGTACTGTTGAGGACAACACTATATTACACAGCTTTGGTGTTGAGAACAACACTATATTACACAGGTTTTGTGTTGAGAACAACACTTTATTACACAGCTGTAGTGTTGAGAACAACACCATATTACACAGCTGTAGTGTTGAGAACAACCCCATATTACACAGCTGTAGTGTTGAGAACAACACTATGTTACAACAACACTATATTTCACAGCTGTTGTGTTGAGAACAACACTATATTACACAGCTGTAGTGTTGAGAACAACACTATATTACACAGTTGTAGCATGGAGAACAACACTATGTTACAAGACCACTATATTACACAAATGTAGTGTTGAGAACAACACTATGTTACATATCTCGAGAATTGAGAACAACACTATATTACAAAAACACTATATTGCACAGTTGTAGTGTTGAGAACAACACTATATTACACAGCTGTGGTGTTGAGAACAACACCATATTACAGCTGTAGTGTTGAGAACAACACTATATTACACAGCTGTAGTGTTGAGAACAACCCTATATTACACAGCTGTAGTTTTGAGAACAACACTATATTACACAGCTGTAGTGTTGAGAACAATACCATATTAAAGAGCTGTTGTGTTGAGAACAACACTATGTTACAACAACACTATATTACACAGCTGTGGTGTTGAGAACAACACTATATTACAGCTGTGGTGTTGAGAACAACAGTATATTACACAGCTGTGGTGCTGAGAAAAACACCATATTAAACAGCTGTAGTGTTGAGAACAATACTATATTACACAGCTGTGGTGTTGAGAACAACACTATATTACAGCTGTACTATATTACAGCTGTAGTGTTGAGAACAACACTATATTACAAGGCTGTGGTGCTGAGAACAACACTATATTACACAGCTGTGGTGTTGAGAACAACACTATATTACACAGCTGTGGTGTTGAGAACAACACCATATTACAGCTGTAGTGTTGAGAACAACACTATATTACAGCTGTGGTGTTGAGAACAACACTATATTACACAGCTGTAGTGTTGAGAACAACACTATATTACAGCTGTAGTGTTGAGAACGACACTATATTACACAGCTGTGGTGCTGAGAACAACACTATATTACACAGCTGTAGTGTTGAGAACAACACTATATTACACAGCTGTAGTGTTGAGAACAACACTATATTACACAGTTGTAGCGTTGAGAACAACACTATGTTACAATACCACTATATTACACAAATGTAGTGTTGAGAACAACACTATATGACACAGCTGTGGTGTTGAGAACAACACCATATTACAGCTGTAGTGTTGAGAACAACACTATATTACACAGTTGTAGCGTTGAGAACAACAATATGTTACAATACCACTATATTACACAAATGTAGTGTTGAGAACAACACTATATGACACAGCTGTCGTGTTGAGAACAACACAATATTACAGCTGTAGTGTTGAGAACAACACTATATTACACAGCTGTAGTGTTGAGAACACTATATTACACAGTTGTAGTGTTGAGAACAACTCTATATTACACAGTTGTAGTGTTGAGAACAACACTATATTACTCAGATGTAGTGTTGAGAACAACACTGTGACACAGCTGTAGTGTTGAGAAACCACTATGTTACATATCTCTAGAATTGAGAACAACACTATATTACAACAACACTATATTGCACAGCTGTAGTGTTAATTACACAGCTGTAGTGTTGAGAACAACACTATGTTACGAGACCACCAAATTGCACAAATGTAGTGTTGAGAACCACACTATATTACACAGTTGTAGCGTTGAGAACAACACTATATTACACAGCTGTGGTGTTGAGAACAACACCATATTACAGCTGTAGTGTTGAGAACAACACTGTATTACACAGCTGTAGTGTTGAGAACAACACAATATTACACAGCTGTACTGTTGAGAACAACACTATATTACACAGTTGTAGCGTTGAGAACAACACTATGCTACAAGACCACTATATTACACAGCTGTAGTGTTGAGAACAACACCATATTACACAGCTGTAGTGTTGAGAACAACCCCATATTACACAGCTCTAGTGTTGAGAACAACACTATATTACACAGCTGTAGTGTTGAGAACAACACCATATTACACAGCTGTAGTGTTGAGAACAACACTATGTTACAACAACACTATATTTCACAGCTGTTGTGTTGAGAACAACACTATATTCACAGATGTGGTGTTGAGAACGATATATACACAACTGTAGTGTTGAGAATAACACTGTGTTACACAGCTGTAGTGTTGAGAACAAAACTATATCACACAGTTGTAGCATGGAGAACAACACTATGTTACAAGCCCACTATATTACACAAATGTAGTGTTGAGAACAACACTATATGACACAGCTGTGGTGTTGAGAACAACACCATATTACAGCTGTAGTGTTGAGAACAACACTATATTACACAGCTGTAGTGTTGAGAACAACACTATATTACACAGTTGTAGCGTTGAGAACAACACTATGTTACAATGCTGTAGTGTTGACAACAACACTATATTACACAGCTGTAGTGATGAAAACAACACTATATTACAACAACACTATATTACACAGCTGTAGTGTTGAGAACAACACTATATTACTCAGACGTAGTGTTGAGAACAACACTGTTACACAGCTGTGGTGTTGAGAACAACACTATATTACAACAACACTATATTAGACAGCTGTAGTGTTGAGAATAACACTGTGTTACACAGCTGTAGTGTTGAGAACAACACTATATTAAGGAGCTGTAGTGTTGAGAATAACACTGTGTTACACAGCTGTAGTGTTGAGAACAACACTGTATTACAACAACGCTACATTACACAGCTGTAGTGTTGAGAACAACACCATATTACACAGCTGTAGTGTTGAGAACAACCCTATATTACACAGCTGTAGTGCTGAGAACAACACCATATGACACAGCTGTGGTGTTGAGAACAACACTATATTACACAGCTGTAGTGTTGAGAACAACACCATATTACACAGCTGTAGTGTTGAGAACAACACTATATTACACAGTTGTAGCGTTGAGAACAACACTATGTTAAAATATCACTATGTTACACAAATGTAGTGTTGAGAACAACACTATATGACACAGCTGTGGTGTTGAGAACAACACCATATTACAGCTGTAGTGTTGAGAACAACACTATATTACACAGCTGTAGTGTTGAGAACAACACTATATTACACAGTTGTAGTGTTGAGAACAACACTATATTACACAGTTGTAGTGTTGAGAACAACACTATATTACTCAGATGTAGTGTTGAGAACAACACTGTGACGCAGCTGTAGTGTTGAGAACAACACTATATTACAACAACACTATATTACACAGCTGTAGTGTTGAGAAACCACTATGTTACATATCTCTAGAATTGAGAACAACACTATATTAAAACAACACTATATTGCACAGCTGTAGTGTTAATTACAAAGCTGTAGTGTTGAGAACAACACTATGTTACAAGACCACCAAATTGCACAAAAGTAGTGTTGAGAACAACACTATTTTACACAGTTGTAGCGTTGAGAACAATACTACGTTACAAGACCACTATATTCCACAAATGTAGTGTTGAGAACAACACTATATGTCACAGCTGTACTGTTGAGGACAACACTATATTACACAGCTTTGGTGTTGAGAACAACACTATATTACACAGGTTTTGTGTTGAGAACAACACTTTATTACACAGCTGTAGTGTTGAGAACAACACCATATTACACAGCTGTAATGTTGAGAACAACCCCATATTACACAGCTGTAGTGTTGAGAACAACACTATATTACACAGCTGTAGTGTAAGAGAACAACACCATATTACACAGCTGTAGTGTTGAGAACAACACTATGTTACAACAACACTATATTTCACAGCTGTTGTGTTGAGAACACTATATTCACAGATGTGGTGTTGAGAACAACGATATACACACAGCTGTAGTGTTGAGAACAACACTATATTACAGCTGTAATGTTGAGAATACCACTGTGTTACACAGCTGTAGTGTTGAGAACTACACTGTATTTCACAGCTGTGTGTTGAGAACAACACTATATTACACAGCTGTAGTGTTGACAACACTATATTACACAGTTGTAGCATGGAGAACAACACTATGTTACAAGACCACTATATCACACAACTGTAGTGTTGAGAACAACACTATGTTACATATCTCGAGAATTGAGAACAACACTATATTACAAAAACACTATATTGCACAGTTGTAGTGTTGAGAACAACACTATATTACACAGCTGTGGTGTTGAGAACAACACCATATTACAGTTGTAGTGTTGAGAACAACACTATGTTACACAGCTGTAGTTTTGAGAACAACACTATATTACACAGCTGTAGTGTTGAGAACAATACCATATTACAGAGCTGTTGTGTTGAGAACAACACTATGTTACAACAACACTATATTACACAGCTGTGGTGTTGAGAACAACACTATATTACAGCTGTGGTGTTGAGAACAACAGTATATTACACAGCTGTGGTGCTGAGAACAACACCATATTACACAGCTGTAGTGTTGAGAACAATACTATATTACACAGCTGTGGTGTTGAGAACAACACTATATTACAGCTGTACTATATTACAGCTGTAGTGTTGAGAACAACACTATATTACACAGTTGTAGCGTTGAGAACAACACTATGTTACAATGCTGTAGTGTTGAGAACAACACTATATTACACAGCTGTAGTGTTGAAAACAACACTATATTACAACAACACTATATTACACAGCTGTAGTGTTGAGAACAACACTATATTACTCAGACGTAGTGTTGAGAACAACACTGTTACACAGCTGTGGTGTTGAGAACAACACTATATTACAACAACACTATATTAGACAGCTGTAGTGTTGAGAATAACACTATATTACACAGCTGTGGTGTTGAGAACAACACTATATTACAGTTGTGGTGCTGAGAACAACACTATATTACACAGCTGTGGTGTTGAGAACAACGCTATATTACAGCTGTGGTGTTGAGAACAACACTATATTACACAGCTGTAGTGTTGAGAACAACACTATATTACAGCTGTAGTGTTGAGAACAACACTATATTACACAGCTGTGGTGCTGAGAACAACACCATATTACAGCTGTAGTGTTGAGAACAACACTATATTACACAGTTGTAGCGTTGAGAACAACAATATGTTACAATACCACTATATTACACAAATGTAGTGTTGAGAACAACACTATATGACACAGCTGTCGTGTTGAGAACAACACCATATTACAGCTGTAGTGTTGAGAACAACACTATATTACACAGCTGTAGTGTTGAGAACACTATATTACACAGTTGTAGTGTTGAGAACAACTCTATATTACACAGTTGTAGTGTTGAGAACAACACTATATTACTCAGATGTAGTGTTGAGAACAACACTGTGACACAGCTGTAGTGTTGAGAAACCACTATGTTACATATCTCTAGAATTGAGAACAACACTATATTACAACAACACTATATTGCACAGCTGTAGTGTTAATTACACAGCTGTAGTGTTGAGAACAACACTATGTTACGAGACCACCAAATTGCACAAATGTAGTGTTGAGAACCACACTATATTACACAGTTGTAGCGTTGAGAACAACACTATATTACACAGCTGTGGTGTTGAGAACAACACCATATTACAGCTGTAGTGTTGAGAACAACACTGTATTACACAGCTGTAGTGTTGAGAACAACACAATATTACACAGCTGTACTGTTGAGAACAACACTATATTACACAGTTGTAGCGTTGAGAACAACACTATGCTACAAGACCACTATATTACACAGCTGTAGTGTTGAGAACAACACCATATTACACAGCTGTAGTGTTGAGAACAACCCCATATTACACAGCTCTAGTGTTGAGAACAACACTATATTACACAGCTGTAGTGTTGAGAACAACACCATATTACACAGCTGTAGTGTTGAGAACAACACTATGTTACAACAACACTATATTTCACAGCTGTTGTGTTGAGAACAACACTATATTCACAGATGTGGTGTTGAGAACGATATATACACAACTGTAGTGTTGAGAATAACACTGTGTTACACAGCTGTAGTGTTGAGAACAAAACTATATCACACAGTTGTAGCATGGAGAACAACACTATGTTACAAGCCCACTATATTACACAAATGTAGTGTTGAGAACAACACTATATGACACAGCTGTGGTGTTGAGAACAACACCATATTACAGCTGTAGTGTTGAGAACAACACTATATTACACAGCTGTAGTGTTGAGAACAACACTATATTACACAGTTGTAGCGTTGAGAACAACACTATGTTACAATGCTGTAGTGTTGACAACAACACTATATTACACAGCTGTAGTGATGAAAACAACACTATATTACAACAACACTATATTACACAGCTGTAGTGTTGAGAACAACACTATATTACTCAGACGTAGTGTTGAGAACAACACTGTTACACAGCTGTGGTGTTGAGAACAACACTATATTACAACAACACTATATTAGACAGCTGTAGTGTTGAGAATAACACTGTGTTACACAGCTGTAGTGTTGAGAACAACACTATATTAAGGAGCTGTAGTGTTGAGAATAACACTGTGTTACACAGCTGTAGTGTTGAGAACAACACTGTATTACAACAACGCTACATTACACAGCTGTAGTGTTGAGAACAACACCATATTACACAGCTGTAGTGTTGAGAACAACCCTATATTACACAGCTGTAGTGCTGAGAACAACACCATATGACACAGCTGTGGTGTTGAGAACAACACTATATTACACAGCTGTAGTGTTGAGAACAACACCATATTACACAGCTGTAGTGTTGAGAACAACACTATATTACACAGTTGTAGCGTTGAGAACAACACTATGTTAAAATATCACTATGTTACACAAATGTAGTGTTGAGAACAACACTATATGACACAGCTGTGGTGTTGAGAACAACACCATATTACAGCTGTAGTGTTGAGAACAACACTTTATTACACAGCTGTAGTGTTGAGAACAACACTATATTACACAGTTGTAGTGTTGAGAACAACACTATATTACTCAGTTGTAGTGTTGAGAACAACACTATATTACTCAGATGTAGTGTTGAGAAGAACACTGTGACGCAGCTGTAGTGTTGAGAACAACACTATATTACACAGCTGTAGTGTTGAGAAACCACTATGTTACATATCTCTAGAATTGAGAACAACACTATATTAAAACAACACTATATTGCACAGCTGTAGTGTTAATTACACAGCTGTAGTGTTGAGAACAACACTATGTTACAAGACCACCAAATTGCACAAAAGTAGTGTTGAGAACAACACTATTTTACACAGTTGTAGCGTTGAGACCAATACTACGTTACAAGACCACTATATTCCACAAATGTAGTGTTGAGAACAACACTATATGTCACAGCTGTACTGTTGAGGACAACACTATATTACACAGCTTTGGTGTTGAGAACAACACTATATTACACAGGTTTTGTGTTGAGAACAACACTTTATTACACAGCTGTAGTGTTGAGAACAACACCATATTACACAGCTGTAATGTTGAGAACAACCCCATATTACACAGCTGTAGTGTTGAGAACAACACTATATTACACAGCTGTAGTGTAAGAGAACAACACCATATTACACAGCTGTAGTGTTGAGAACAACACTATGTTACAACAACACTATATTTCACAGCTGTTGTGTTGAGAACACTATATTCACAGATGTGGTGTTGAGAACAACGATATACACACAGCTGTAGTGTTGAGAACAACACTATATTACAGCTGTAATGTTGAGAATACCACTGTATTACACAGCTGTAGTGTTGAGAACTACACTGTATTTCACAGCTGTGTGTTGAGAACAACACTATATTACACAGCTGTAGTGTTGACAACACTATATTACACAGTTGTAGCATGGAGAACAACACTATGTTACAAGACCACTATATCACACAACTGTAGTGTTGAGAACAACACTATGTTACATATCTCGAGAATTGAGAACAACACTATATTACAAAAACACTATATTGCACAGTTGTAGTGTTGAGAACAACACTATATTACACAGCTGTGGTGTTGAGAACAACACCATATTACAGTTGTAGTGTTGAGAACAACACTATGTTACACAGCTGTAGTTTTGAGAACAACACTATATTACACAGCTGTAGTGTTGAGAACAATACCATATTATAGAGCTGTTGTGTTGAGAACAACACTATGTTACAACAACACTATATTACACAGCTGTGGTGTTGAGAACAACACTATATTACAGCTGTGGTGTTGAGAACAACAGTATATTACACAGCTGTGGTGCTGAGAACAACACCATATTACACAGCTGTAGTGTTGAGAACAATACTATATTACACAGCTGTGGTGTTGAGAACAACACTATATTACAGCTGTACTATATTACAGCTGTAGTGTTGAGAACAACACTATATTACACAGTTGTAGCGTTGAGAACAACACTATGTTACAATGCTGTAGTGTTGAGAACAACACTATATTACACAGCTGTAGTGTTGAAAACAACACTATATTACAACAACACTATATTACACAGCTGTAGTGTTGAGAACAACACTATATTACTCAGACGTAGTGTTGAGAACAACACTGTTACACAGCTGTGGTGTTGAGAACAACACTATATTACAACAACACTATATTAGACAGCTGTAGTGTTGAGAATAACACTATATTACACAGCTGTGGTGTTGAGAACAACACTATATTACAGTTGTGGTGCTGAGAACAACACTATATTACACAGCTGTGGTGTTGAGAACAACGCTATATTACAGCTGTGGTGTTGAGAACAACACTATATTACACAGCTGTAGTGTTGAGAACAACACTATATTACAGCTGTAGTGTTGAGAACAACACTATATTACACAGCTGTGGTGCTGAGAACAACACCATATTACAGCTGTAGTGTTGAGAACAACACTATATTACACAGTTGTAGCGTTGAGAACAACAATATGTTACAATACCACTATATTACACAAATGTAGTGTTGAGAACAACACTATATGACACAGCTGTCGTGTTGAGAACAACACCATATTACAGCTGTAGTGTTGAGAACAACACTATATTACACAGCTGTAGTGTTGAGAACACTATATTACACAGTTGTAGTGTTGAGAACAACTCTATATTACACAGTTGTAGTGTTGAGAACAACACTATATTACTCAGATGTAGTGTTGAGAACAACACTGTGACACAGCTGTAGTGTTGAGAAACCACTATGTTACATATCTCTAGAATTGAGAACAACACTATATTACAACAACACTATATTGCACAGCTGTAGTGTTAATTACACAGCTGTAGTGTTGAGAACAACACTATGTTACGAGACCACCAAATTGCACAAATGTAGTGTTGAGAACCACACTATATTACACAGTTGTAGCGTTGAGAACAACACTATATTACACAGCTGTGGTGTTGAGAACAACACCATATTACAGCTGTAGTGTTGAGAACAACACTGTATTACACAGCTGTAGTGTTGAGAACAACACAATATTACACAGCTGTACTGTTGAGAACAACACTATATTACACAGTTGTAGCGTTGAGAACAACACTATGCTACAAGACCACTATATTACACAGCTGTAGTGTTGAGAACAACACCATATTACACAGCTGTAGTGTTGAGAACAACCCCATATTACACAGCTCTAGTGTTGAGAACAACACTATATTACACAGCTGTAGTGTTGAGAACAACACCATATTACACAGCTGTAGTGTTGAGAACAACACTATGTTACAACAACACTATATTTCACAGCTGTTGTGTTGAGAACAACACTATATTCACAGATGTGGTGTTGAGAACGATATATACACAACTGTAGTGTTGAGAATAACACTGTGTTACACAGCTGTAGTGTTGAGAACAAAACTATATCACACAGTTGTAGCATGGAGAACAACACTATGTTACAAGCCCACTATATTACACAAATGTAGTGTTGAGAACAACACTATATGACACAGCTGTGGTGTTGAGAACAACACCATATTACAGCTGTAGTGTTGAGAACAACACTATATTACACAGCTGTAGTGTTGAGAACAACACTATATTACACAGTTGTAGCGTTGAGAACAACACTATGTTACAATGCTGTAGTGTTGACAACAACACTATATTACACAGCTGTAGTGTTGAAAACAACACTATATTACAACAACACTATATTACACAGCTGTAGTGTTGAGAACAACACTATATTACTCAGACGTAGTGTTGAGAACAACACTGTTACACAGCTGTGGTGTTGAGAACAACACTATATTACAACAACACTATATTAGACAGCTGTAGTGTTGAGAATAACACTGTGTTACACAGCTGTAGTGTTGAGAACAACACTATATTAAGGAGCTGTAGTGTTGAGAATAACACTGTGTTACACAGCTGTAGTGTTGAGAACAACACTGTATTACAACAACGCTACATTACACAGCTGTAGTGTTGAGAACAACACCATATTACACAGCTGTAGTGTTGAGAACAACCCTATATTACACAGCTGTAGTGCTGAGAACAACACCATATGACACAGCTGTGGTGTTGAGAACAACACTATATTACACAGCTGTAGTGTTGAGAACAACACCATATTACACAGCTGTAGTGTTGAGAACAACACTATATTACACAGTTGTAGCGTTGAGAACAACACTATGTTAAAATATCACTATGTTACACAAATGTAGTGTTGAGAACAACACTATATGACACAGCTGTGGTGTTGAGAACAACACCATATTACAGCTGTAGTGTTGAGAACAACACTTTATTACACAGCTGTAGTGTTGAGAACAACACTATATTACACAGTTGTAGTGTTGAGAACAACACTATATTACACAGTTGTAGTGTTGAGAACAACACTATATTACTCAGATGTAGTGTTGAGAAGAACACTGTGACGCAGCTGTAGTGTTGAGAACAACACTATATTACACAGCTGTAGTGTTGAGAAACCACTATGTTACATATCTCTAGAATTGAGAACAACACTATATTAAAACAACACTATATTGCACAGCTGTAGTGTTAATTACACAGCTGTAGTGTTGAGAACAACACTATGTTACAAGACCACCAAATTGCACAAAAGTAGTGTTGAGAACAACACTATTTTACACAGTTGTAGCGTTGAGACCAATACTACGTTACAAGACCACTATATTCCACAAATGTAGTGTTGAGAACAACACTATATGTCACAGCTGTACTGTTGAGGACAACACTATATTACACAGCTTTGGTGTTGAGAACAACACTATATTACACAGGTTTTGTGTTGAGAACAACACTTTATTACACAGCTGTAGTGTTGAGAACAACACCATATTACACAGCTGTAATGTTGAGAACAACCCCATATTACACAGCTGTAGTGTTGAGAACAACACTATATTACACAGCTGTAGTGTAAGAGAACAACACCATATTACACAGCTGTAGTGTTGAGAACAACACTATGTTACAACAACACTATATTTCACAGCTGTTGTGTTGAGAACACTATATTCACAGATGTGGTGTTGAGAACAACGATATACACACAGCTGTAGTGTTGAGAACAACACTATATTACAGCTGTAATGTTGAGAATACCACTGTGTTACACAGCTGTAGTGTTGAGAACTACACTGTATTTCACAGCTGTGTGTTGAGAACAACACTATATTACACAGCTGTAGTGTTGACAACACTATATTACACAGTTGTAGCATGGAGAACAACACTATGTTACAAGACCACTATATCACACAACTGTAGTGTTGAGAACAACACTATGTTACATATCTCGAGAATTGAGAACAACACTATATTACAAAAACACTATATTGCACAGTTGTAGTGTTGAGAACAACACTATATTACACAGCTGTGGTGTTGAGAACAACACCATATTACAGTTGTAGTGTTGAGAACAACACTATGTTACACAGCTGTAGTTTTGAGAACAACACTATATTACACAGCTGTAGTGTTGAGAACAATACCATATTACAGAGCTGTTGTGTTGAGAACAACACTATGTTACAACAACACTATATTACACAGCTGTGGTGTTGAGAACAACACTATATTACAGCTGTGGTGTTGAGAACAACAGTATATTACACAGCTGTGGTGCTGAGAACAACACCATATTACACAGCTGTAGTGTTGAGAACAATACTATATTACACAGCTGTGGTGTTGAGAACAACACTATATTACAGCTGTACTATATTACAGCTGTAGTGTTGAGAACAACACTATATTACACAGTTGTAGCGTTGAGAACAACACTATGTTACAATGCTGTAGTGTTGAGAACAACACTATATTACACAGCTGTAGTGTTGAAAACAACACTATATTACAACAACACTATATTACACAGCTGTAGTGTTGAGAACAACACTATATTACTCAGACGTAGTGTTGAGAACAACACTGTTACACAGCTGTGGTGTTGAGAACAACACTATATTACAACAACACTATATTAGACAGCTGTAGTGTTGAGAATAACACTATATTACACAGCTGTGGTGTTGAGAACAACACTATATTACAGTTGTGGTGCTGAGAACAACACTATATTACACAGCTGTGGTGTTGAGAACAACGCTATATTACAGCTGTGGTGTTGAGAACAACACTATATTACACAGCTGTAGTGTTGAGAACAACACTATATTACACAAATGTAGTGTTGAGAACAACACTATATTACACAGCTGTGGTGCTGAGAACAACACTATATTACAGCTGTGGTGTTGAGAACAACACTATATTACACAGCTGTAGTGTTGAGAACAACACTATATTACACAGCTGTGGTGCTGAGAACAACACTATATTACACAGCTGTGGTGTTGAGAACAACACTATATTACACAGTTGTAGTGTTGAGAACAACACTATATTACACAGCTGTGGTGTTGAGAACAACACTATATTACAGCTGTAGTGTTGAGAACAACACTATATTACACAGCTGTGGTGTTGAGAACAACACTATATTACAGCTGTGGTGCTGAGAACAACACTATATTACACAGCTGTGGTGTTGAGAACAACACTATATTACAGCTGTGGTGTTGAGAACAACACTATATTACACAGCTGTAGTGTTGAGAACAACACTATATTACAGCTGTAGTGTTGAGAACAACACTATATTACACAGCTGTGGTGCTGAGAACAACACTATATTACAGCTGTGGTGTTGAGAACAACACTATATTACACAGCTGTAGTGTTGAGAACAACACTATATTACACAGTTGTAGCGTTGAGAACAACACTATGTTACAATACCACTATATTACACAAATGTAGTGTTGAGAACAACACTATATGACACAGCTGTGGTGTTGAGAACAACACCATATTACAGCTGTAGTGTTGAGAACAACACTATATTACACAGTTGTAGCGTTGAGAACAACAATATGTTACAATACCACTATATTACACAAATGTAGTGTTGAGAACAACACTATATGACACAGCTGTCGTGTTGAGAACAACACCATATTACAGCTGTAGTGTTGAGAACAACACTATATTACACAGCTGTAGTGTTGAGAACACTATATTACACAGTTGTAGTGTTGAGAACAACTCTATATTACACAGTTGTAGTGTATTACTCAGATGTAGTGTTGAGAACAACACTGTGACACAGCTGTAGTGTTGAGAAACCACTATGTTACATATCTCTAGAATTGAGAACAACACTATATTACAACAACACTATATTGCACAGCTGTAGTGTTAATTACACAGCTGTAGTGTTGAGAACAACACTATGTTACGAGACCACCAAATTGCACAAATGTAGTGTTGAGAACCACACTATATTACACAGTTGTAGCGTTGAGAACAACACTATATTACACAGCTGTGGTGTTGAGAACAACACCATATTACAGCTGTAGTGTTGAGAACAACACTGTATTACACAGCTGTAGTGTTGAGAACAACACAATATTACACAGCTGTACTGTTGAGAACAACACTATATTACACAGTTGTAGCGTTGACAACAACACTATGCTACAAGACCACTATATTACACAGCTGTAGTGTTGAGAACAACACCATATTACACAGCTGTAGTGTTGAGAACAACCCCATATTACACAGCTCTAGTGTTGAGAACAACACTATATTACACAGCTGTAGTGTTGAGAACAACACCATATTACACAGCTGTAGTGTTGAGAACAACACTATGTTACAACAACACTATATTTCACAGCTGTTGTGTTGAGAACAACACTATATTCACAGATGTGGTGTTGAGAACGATATATACACAACTGTAGTGTTGAGAATAACACTGTGTTACACAGCTGTAGTGTTGAGAACAAAACTATATCACACAGTTGTAGCATGGAGAACAACACTATGTTACAAGCCCACTATATTACACAAATGTAGTGTTGAGAACAACACTATATGACACAGCTGTGGTGTTGAGAACAACACCATATTACAGCTGTAGTGTTGAGAACAACACTATATTACACAGCTGTAGTGTTGAGAACAACACTATATTACACAGTTGTAGCGTTGAGAACAACACTATGTTACAATGCTGTAGTGTTGACAACAACACTATATTACACAGCTGTAGTGTTGAAAACAACACTATATTACAACAACACTATATTACACAGCTGTAGTGTTGAGAACAACACTATATTACTCAGACGTAGTGTTGAGAACAACACTGTTACACAGCTGTGGTGTTGAGAACAACACTATATTACAACAACACTATATTAGACAGCTGTAGTGTTGAGAATAACACTGTGTTACACAGCTGTAGTGTTGAGAACAACACTATATTAAGGAGCTGTAGTGTTGAGAATAACACTGTGTTACACAGCTGTAGTGTTGAGAACAACACTGTATTACAACAACGCTACATTACACAGCTGTAGTGTTGAGAACAACACCATATTACACAGCTGTAGTGTTGAGAACAACCCTATATTACACAGCTGTAGTGCTGAGAACAACACCATATGACACAGCTGTGGTGTTGAGAACAACACTATATTACACAGCTGTAGTGTTGAGAACAACACCATATTACACAGCTGTAGTGTTGAGAACAACACTATATTACACAGTTGTAGCGTTGAGAACAACACTATGTTAAAATATCACTATGTTACACAAATGTAGTGTTGAGAACAACACTATATGACACAGCTGTGGTGTTGAGAACAACACCATATTACAGCTGTAGTGTTGAGAACAACACTATATTACACAGCTGTAGTGTTGAGAACAACACTATATTACACAGTTGTAGTGTTGAGAACAACACTATATTACTCAGATGTAGTGTTGAGAACAACACTGTGACGCAGCTGTAGTGTTGAGAACAACACTATATTACAACAACACTATATTACACAGCTGTAGTGTTGAGAAACCACTATGTTACATATCTCTAGAATTGAGAACAACACTATATTAAAACAACACTATATTGCACAGCTGTAGTGTTAATTACACAGCTGTAGTGTTGAGAACAACACTATGTTACAAGACCACCAAATTGCACAAAAGTAGTGTTGAGAACAACACTATTTTACACAGTTGTAGCGTTGAGAACAATACTACGTTACAAGACCACTATATTCCACAAATGTAGTGTTGAGAACAACACTATATGTCACAGCTGTACTGTTGAGGACAACACTATATTACACAGCTTTGGTGTTGAGAACAACACTATATTACACAGGTTTTGTGTTGAGAACAACACTTTATTACACAGCTGTAGTGTTGAGAACAACACCATATTACACAGCTGTAATGTTGAGAACAACCCCATATTACACAGCTGTAGTGTTGAGAACAACACTATATTACACAGCTGTAGTGTAAGAGAACAACACCATATTACACAGCTGTAGTGTTGAGAACAACACTATGTTACAACAACACTATATTTCACAGCTGTTGTGTTGAGAACACTATATTCACAGATGTGGTGTTGAGAACAACGATATACACACAGCTGTAGTGTTGAGAACAACACTATATTACAGCTGTAATGTTGAGAATACCACTGTGTTACACAGCTGTAGTGTTGAGAACTACACTGTATTTCACAGCTGTGTGTTGAGAACAACACTATATTACACAGCTGTAGTGTTGACAACACTATATTACACAGTTGTAGCATGGAGAACAACACTATGTTACAAGACCACTATATCACACAACTGTAGTGTTGAGAACAACACTATGTTACATATCTCGAGAATTGAGAACAACACTATATTACAAAAACACTATATTGCACAGTTGTAGTGTTGAGAACAACACTATATTACACAGCTGTGGTGTTGAGAACAACACCATATTACAGTTGTAGTGTTGAGAACAACACTATGTTACACAGCTGTAGTTTTGAGAACAACACTATATTACACAGCTGTAGTGTTGAGAACAATACCATATTACAGAGCTGTTGTGTTGAGAACAACACTATGTTACAACAACACTATATTACACAGCTGTGGTGTTGAGAACAACACTATATTACAGCTGTGGTGTTGAGAACAACAGTATATTACACAGCTGTGGTGCTGAGAACAACACCATATTACACAGCTGTAGTGTTGAGAACAATACTATATTACACAGCTGTGGTGTTGAGAACAACACTATATTACAGCTGTACTATATTACAGCTGTAGTGTTGAGAACAACACTATATTACACAGTTGTAGCGTTGAGAACAACACTATGTTACAATGCTGTAGTGTTGAGAACAACACTATATTACACAGCTGTAGTGTTGAAAACAACACTATATTACAACAACACTATATTACACAGCTGTAGTGTTGAGAACAACACTATATTACTCAGACGTAGTGTTGAGAACAACACTGTTACACAGCTGTGGTGTTGAGAACAACACTATATTACAACAACACTATATTAGACAGCTGTAGTGTTGAGAATAACACTGTGTTACACAGCTGTAGTGTTGAGAACAACACTGTATTACAACAACGCTACATTACACAGCTGTAGTGTTGAGAACAACACCATATTACACAGCTGTAGTGTTGAGAACAACCCTATATTACACAGCTGTAGTGCTGAGAACAACACCATATGACACAGCTGT
The DNA here is from genome assembly GCA_022114975.2 of Lampris megalopsis. Classification (NCBI taxonomy): domain Eukaryota; kingdom Metazoa; phylum Chordata; class Actinopteri; order Lampriformes; family Lampridae; genus Lampris; species Lampris megalopsis. The sequence goes on from JAJHIY020000431.1 coordinate 4,692,221, forward strand.
GGTGTTGAGAACAACACTATATTACACAGCTGTAGTGTTGAGAACAACACCATATTACACAGCTGTAGTGTTGAGAACAACACTATATTACACAGTTGTAGCGTTGAGAACAACACTATGTTAAAATATCACTATATTACACAAATGTAGTGTTGAGAACAACACTATATGACACAGCTGTGGTGTTGAGAAAAACACCATATTACAGCTGTAGTGTTGAGAACAACACTATATTACACAGCTGTAGTGTTGAGAACAACACTATATTACACAGTTGTAGTGTTGAGAACAACACTATATTACACAGTTGTAGTGTTGAGAACAACACTATATTACTCAGATGTAGTGTTGAGAACAACACTGTGACGCAGCTGTAGTGTTGAGAACAACACTATATTACAACAACACTATATTACACAGCTGTAGTGTTGAGAAACCACTATGTTACATATCTCTAGAATTGAGAACAACACTATATTGAATCAACACTATATTGCACAGCTGTAGTGTTAATTACACAGCTGTAGTGTTGAGAACAACACTATGTTACAAGACCACCAAATTGCACAAATGTAGTGTTGAGAACAACACTATTTTACACAGTTGTAGCGTTGAGAACAATACTATGTTACAAGACCACTATATTCCACAAATGTAGTGTTGAGAACAACACTATATGTCACAGCTGTACTGTTGAGGACAACACTATATTACACAGCTTTGGTGTTGAGAACAACACTATATTACACAGGTTTTGTGTTGAGAACAACACTTTATTACACAGCTGTAGTGTTGAGAACAACACCATATTACACAGCTGTAGTGTTGAGAACAACCCCATATTACACAGCTGTAGTGTTGAGAACAACACTATATTACACAGCTGTAGTGTAAGAGAACAACACCATATTACACAGCTGTAGTGTTGAGAACAACACTATGTTACAACAACACTATATTTCACAGCTGTTGTGTTGAGAACACTATATTCACAGATGTGGTGTTGAGAACAACGATATACACACAGCTGTAGTGTTGAGAATACCACTGTGTTACACAGCTGTAGTGTTGAGAACTACACTGTATTTCACAGCTGTGTGTTGAGAACAACACTATATTACACAGCTGTAGTGTTGACAACACTATATTACACAGTTGTAGCATGGAGAACAACACTATGTTACAAGACCACTATATCACACAACTGTAGTGTTGAGAACAACACTATGTTACATATCTCGAGAATTGAGAACAACACTATATTACAAAAACACTATATTGCACAGTTGTAGTGTTGAGAACAACACTATATTACACAGCTGTGGTGTTGAGAACAACACCATATTACAGTTGTAGTGTTGAGAACAACACTATGTTACACAGCTGTAGTTTTGAGAACAACACTATATTACACAGCTGTAGTGTTGAGAACAATACCATATTACAGAGCTGTTGTGTTGAGAACAACACTATGTTACAACAACACTATATTACACAGCTGTGGTGTTGAGAACAACACTATATTACAGCTGTGGTGTTGAGAACAACAGTATATTACACAGCTGTGGTGCTGAGAACAACACCATATTACACAGCTGTAGTATTGAGAACAATACTATATTACACAGCTGTGGTGTTGAGAACAACACTATATTACAGCTGTACTATATTACAGCTGTAGTGTTGAGAACAACACTATATTACACAGCTGTGGTGATGAGAACAACACTATATTACACAGCTGTGGTGTTGAGAACAACACTATATTACAGCTGTAGTGTTGAGAACAACACTATATTACACAGCTGTGGTGTTGAGAACAACACTATATTACAGTTGTGGTGCTGAGAACAACACTATATTACACAGCTGTGGTGTTGAGAACAACACTATATTACAGCTGTGGTGTTGAGAACAACACTATATTACACAGCTGTAGTGTTGAGAACAACACTATATTACAGCTGTAGTGTTGAGAACAACACTATATTACACAGCTGTGGTGCTGAGAACAACACTATATTACAGCTGTGGTGTTGAGAACAACACTATATTACACAGCTGTAGTGTTGAGAACAACACTATATTACACAGCTGTGGTGCTGAGAACAACACTTTATTACAGCTGTGGTGTTGAGAACAACACTATATTACACAGCTGTGGTGTTGAGAACAACACTATATTACACAGCTGTGGTGTTGAGAACAACACTATATTACAGCTGTAGTGTTGAGAACAACACTATATTACACAGCTGTTGTGCTGAGAACAACACTATATTACAGCTGTGGTGTTGAGAACAACACTATATTACACAGCTGTGGTGTTGTTCTCAACACTACTGCTGTGTAATATAATGTTGTTGTAATATAGTGTTGTTCTCAACACTACAGCTGTGTAATATAGTGTTGTTGTAATATAGTGTTGTCGACAAACCTGAAAGTGAGTTTTCACATTCACCAATGCGGCGCTTCAGAGACACACAGCAGACTGTTATTATTATTATGACTGCTAATGGAGAGATATGCCTACAACATAGGAGAGACTGTTTAAATTCATGTTTGTTTGCCTTTAAGAAAGCTACAGTTACACTTAGTAAAGTTAACACGGTGTTTCAGCAAATCTAGAAGCAGTTGAGCTGTGTTTTTTTTCTTATTTCCCCTTTTTTCTCCCCAGTTGTACTTGGCCAATTACCCCACTCTTTCGAGCTGCTCCAGTCACTGCTCCACCCCCTCTGCTGATCCGGGGAAGGCTGCAGACTACTACATGCCTCCTCCAAGACATGAGGAGTCACCATCTGCTTCTTTTCACCTGACAGGGAGGAGTTTCTCCAGGGGGACGTAGCACGTGGGAGGATCACGCTATTCCCCTCGGTTCCCCCACCGAACAGGCACCCCGAATGACCAGAGGAGGTGCTAGTGCAGCGACCAGGACGCTTACCCACATCCAGCTTCCCACCTGGAGAAACGGCCAGTTGTATCTGTAGGAATGCCCGACCAAGCCAGAAGTAACTCTGGGATTCGAACCGGCGATCCCCGTGTTGGTAGGCAACAGAATAGACCGCCACGCCACCCAGACGCCCAGTTGAGCTGTATGTTGATGTCCCTACAGTACTGTAGTTGATCAAGATGAATAAAACCCTCAATAATTATGAGACTAATACTCATTCAGTAAAAGCTGTAATAAAGAAGGAATATGACTGATGGTGGAAAAGTCCGTAAGTAACTACCATCATGTGTTCTGTTGAACTTACCCACCACCTGCTGGGTCTTTGTAGTTAAAAGGCTGGTTAATGACCCCCATCACTGGTTCCCCTGTGTTACGGTGGTATACTCCTATCAGAACCAGAGCACAATGCAGACCTGATGGAGACAGATGGCCTTCTTCCAAAACCTCCTCACGACCTTCAATATACTGGCTGGTAGCATCTGAATAAAAACACCCCACAAAAACAAATCAAATATTTAACCGCACACGGGATTTGTATCAAATCTGCTCTCGGTAATGTAATGACATGTAATTCAGAATAAATCGATTTTACCTATCGGGTCAATCCAAATACCCAGCTCAGAGGGACTGAGGGGCACACTGAGACTCTCGGTGCCCGTGTCTGTGCTTACTGGGTCTTGATGGATGGCCCGTGCCAGGAGAGAAGCTGCCATGTTGTCCCCATCTAACACTGTCGCCAGTAGGGCTGCAGTCTCCTCTTGTGTAGCACACACTGTGACGGTCACACTCTCTCCTGTGTGGCACACACACAACGTCAGCTAGTCTTCATCACTTGTGTGGCACACACACAACGTCAGCTAGTCTTCATCACTTGTGTGGCACACACACAACGTCAGCTAGTCTTCATCACTTGTGTGGCACACACACAACGTCACCTAGTCTTCATTACTTGTGATGCCGCAGCACAAAAGACTTAGCATGAGTGCAACAAACATTTTTACTTTGAGCTCCACAGTGGCATACTCTTGTAAATTACTGAAAAGACTCACTGACCGACTGGCCAGGGGGTCAAGCCCTTTAGTCGAGCGGTTAGCGACGTCGCCTCTTGGTGCAGTATAACCCTGGTTCAAATCCCGCAGCGGGCGGAAATATGCTTGGTTACACACTGTTTGGCTCTCCTTTGCTTCCTCAAAGAAATATGCAAAATGATGGTGTTTTGTTGCCTCACACAGCCAGCCTAAATCTCTCCGACACAGCTGATTTTTCGATAACATACGTATTAATCTGGAAAGGATCCACTGAAAATTGACTGAGCCCAGCAGCTGGAAGCGGACACATGAGTGACCTAAGGGGAGGGTTCAAATGATGACGACCAGTAAACAGCGACGTATTTATAAAACAAGAACAATGGCTGCACGGTTCACTGGTCGTCCTCATCCAAACCCTCTCCATACTTCACTGACCAAAGCTGGTGCTCTCAGCTCATACTAGTACCATGTTGTCCAGACCTACAGACAGACCTGTACACCCAGTGGGAATTTTGAGCTCATGAGATATAGGAGTGGCTGTGCAAGGTGAGGTGTCCGGAGCAAAATGTCAACATTAACCCTAAGAATTCTTAAATAAACATCCAAAAACTTACAGTCCCGTCTGTCCTTTCAATGAAACATGTCTGGACAAGACTTTAGTACGAAAGAACCGCTCATTTTTATGCAGTAACAAACTCTGGAGGTTATGACTAAATTCATATCAGCTCTAATTGTCAGCGTATTTAAAAGCTTATTAAGAGGTTAGTTTTCCAGCTTAGTTAGTGAACTGTAACTACATTTGGTCTTACACTGCTCTGCTGATAATGAAGTCAAGTCTCACATTTACAGTCTGAAAGGGCTTGACATTTCAACCATGAAGACCAGTAGATACAGTAGACAACACCAGGGACAGAACTCAGGACAGGCATCAAAAATCTTGATCCTTCCTCCAGGACTGATAGATGTACAGCAGATTGGGCAAGGTGGAAAAGGACGTAACAGATGTAGAATTAAAATGCTTAAGCTTAAGGAGCGTCCGAGTGGCGTAGCGGTCTATTCCGTTGCTGCCAATATGGAAATCACCGGTTCGAATCCCCGTGTTACCTCCGGCTTGGTCAGGCATCCCTACAGACACAATTGGCCGTGTCTGTGGGTGGGAAGCCGGATGTGGGTATGTGTCCTGGTCACTGCACTAGCGCCTCCTGTGGTCGGTCAGAGCGCCTGTTCGGGGAGGGAGAACTGGGGGGAATAGCATGATCCTCCCACACGCTTTGTCCCCCCGGTGAAACTCCTCACTGTCAGGTGAAAAGAAGCGGCTGGCGACTCCACATGCATCAGAGGAGGTATGTGGTAGTCTGCAGCCGTCCCCAGATCAGCAGAGGGGCAGGAGAAGCGACCGCGATGGCTCGGAAGAGTGGGGTTATTGGCCAAGTACAACTGGGGAAAGGGGGAAAAGAAAAAAAAAAGAAAAAAGAAAAATAATTAAAATGCTTAATGAAAACATTTAATGAATGCAGCGATAAAGAAGCACTGCAAAGCACAACACAGATTAAAAACAAAAACACTACAGGGCTAATATGGAAATAAAGCCATGTAGCCAGACACAACACACAGCAGAGTCCCAGCACCTGGTGCATGGTTCTAACCTCTTTCTAAGTGTGATCTGTGTGGAATGTTTGGTCTCAGAGATCCTGATTCTATTAAGGAAGAAAAAAGTAATCTTACTGGAAGTGAATGGAGCTCCATAAACGTCCATGCATTTTAACTCTTGTGGTATGTCTATGTGTACAGGTATTTAATGTATGAGGCTCTGTACAGAGGGTGAAAACAACTCTCTTCTTGTCATACAATAAAGTATCTCGACACATTTATCTATCTGAAAAAAGATAGCATGATACATTCATGAATTATGGTCATTTTTGTATAACAGGCATTGGCCCAAATAATTTAAAGGTCAATCATAGCAAAACAGTATTGAATGTCAGAAAAACAAACAAAAAACAAATGGAAAACTTTTTGTCATGCTGGTCCATGTGTTATGTCCCAAAATTGGTGAAGACTGGACCACATTTGTATGCCTTGAAAGAAAAACTGTATTTCGGACAAAATTTAAAATTTGCGCAAAACGTTGTATGTGGAAACAGGGGTTGGTTAAACTAAATGCATCTTAATTCAAGGAATCCAGGAACCATCAGACCAATTTTTTTGTTTGTTCACCGCCTGACCATCTGCCAGTTCTGGTAACTATAACTTTTACAGCTTCTAAAATGCAGATACTATTAGTTTAGAGTTTCTGAAATCTAGATAGTATTAGTTTACAGTTTCTGAAATCTAGACACTATTAGTTTACAGTTACTGAACTCCAGATACTATTAGTTTACAGTTTCTGAACTCCAGATACTATTAGTGCAGAATAACATTAATAAGCATAGTCGCAAGTAGCAATTGGAGAGTTAAAGCCCCCACAAACAACCAGTTCTTCCCAAATCACATAGAGTGCATCCGGAAAGTATTCACACCCCTTCACTTTCCCCACATTTTGTTATGTTACAGCCTTATTCCATAATGGATTAAATTCTTTTTTTTCTCATCACACACATCACACACACACATCACACACACAATACCCCATAATGAAAAATTTTTGCAAATTTATTGAAAATAAAAAACTGAAATATTGCATGTACATAAGTATTCAAACCCTTTGCTATGACACTCAAAATTGAGCTCAGGTTCATCCTGTTTCCACTGATCATCCTTGAGATGTTTCTACATCTTGATTGGAGTCCACCCGTAGTAAATTCAATGGATTGGACATGATTTAGAAAGGCACACACCTGTCTATATAAGGTCCCACTGTTGACAGTGCATGTCAGAGCAGAAACCAAGCCATGAAGTCAAAGGAATTGTCTGTGGACCTCCGAGACAGGATTGTGTTGAGGCACAGATCTGGGGAAGGGTACAAAAAAATGTCTACAGGTTTGAAGGTCCCGAAGAGCACAGTGGTCTCCATAATTCGTAAATGGAAGAAGTTTGGATCCACCAGGACTCTTCCTAGAGCTGGCCGCCCAGCCAAACTGAGCAATCGGGGGAGAAGGGCCTTGGTCAGGGAGGTGACCAAGAACCCAATGGTCACTCTGACAGAGCTCCAGCGTTCCTCTGTGGAGATGGGAGAACCTTCCAGAAGGACAACCATCTCTGCAGCACTCCCCCAATCAGGCCTTTATGGTAGAGTGGCCAGACGGAAGCCTCTGCTCAGTAAAAGGCACATGACAGCCCGCTTGGAGTTTGCTAGAAAGCACCTAAAGGACTCTCAGACCATGAGAGACAACATTCTCTGGTCTGATGAAACCAAGATTGAACTCTTTGGCCTGAATGCCAAACGTCGTCACGTCTGGAGGAAACCAGGCACCTCTCATCACCTTGCTAATACCATCCCTACAGTGAAGCATGGTGGTGGCAGCATCATGCTGTGGGGATGTTTTTCAGCGGCAGGAACTGGGAGACTAGTCAGGATCGAGAGAAAGATGAATGGAGCAAAGTACAGAGAGATCCTTGATGAAAACCTGCTCCAGAGCGTTCAGGACCTCAGACTGGGGCAAAGGTTTACCTTTCAACACGACAATGACCCTAAGCACACAGCCAAGACAACGAAGGAGTGGCTTCGGGACAAGTCTGTGAATGTCTTTGAGTGGCCCACCCAGAGCCCAGACTTGAACCCCATTGAACATCTCTGGAAAGACCTGAAAATAGCTGTGCAGCTACGCTCCCCATCTAACCTTACAGAGCTCGAGAGGATCTGCAGAGAAGAATGGGAGAAATACCCCAAATATGTGTGTGCCAAGCTTGTAGCTTCATACCCAAGAAGATTTGAGGCTGTAATCGCTGCCAAGGGTGCCTCAACCAAGTACTGGAGGTACGCTGCAGAGAAACAGGCTTCATCTCTCTCCAACTCCTGTGGCTCCAGATAATACAATCAACTTACCTGAGTCATTGCCAGAAGGCAACCACGCAACAGATGCAGGGAAAACACAGGTCACAGAAGTAGGACACAACCCAAATCAACAGCAGCAGAGCTTAATGACTGAGAACCGATACCCACCTAGACTGAGGAGACCTCCCGAGTACCTCAAGGACTTTGTGCGCAAGTGAAAAAAAAAAGAGAGAGAGAGAGCATGGGCGTGGGTTGAAAATAACTGTTTGTTCATGGGTTGAAAAGAACTGTTAGTTCAGACTACTGGTATTGTTCATATTACCACACTGTTATTAGAAAGAACTGTTAGTTCAGACTACACTTCAGATTACCGTTATGTGGTTGATTTTAGAACAAGTAATATTTTATTAGAAAGAACAGATTTGAGTTATTTACATCATTAATACTGTTTAGTTATACTGTTTAGTTAACACAGGGAAAGCTACATATTTCAGAAAGGGAAATGTAGTATCAGGTCTTATAGGGCTAGGAACCTTAATGTATGGGAAGGGTCCCCGGGGGTGGCAATAAAGGTCGGACCCGACCAGTAAAGACATCGGTGTTGTGAGTTCTTTTTTATAAGTTAATGTTTAGTGTCATAAGACACACTAACTGAACACTATCCATACTCCAAGTTTGGTGTAACTTGAAAGTACAATGTAGGCGATATGGCCTATCAAAGTGGAAAATCTGGATCTTTAATTATAGCGTTACCATCTGGTTGGAGCTGACAAGCAATTTTTTTTTTTGCCTCCATTTAATGGGCAAAATTCGATGTCTATATATTATGTGCTATAGCACGGGAAATTGAGGAAATACTTTTGAAGTTCAAAGAAAGATATCAATAAATCAATATGAAAAAAAATAAGTTCTTCGCCTTTCGGGCTTGAAAGCAACCCCAAGACGGTCGTTATGACTGTTTTGGATTTTCAAAGTTTTGTGGGGGAAAAGAAAGATACAGACCTGCTGCTCCCCGAGTTCTCCTAAAAGTGCATATATTTGCATTTAAAATGAGTTTTAGATCAATTGCACACACACATAAAAAAAAACTTATGATAAGATCTACCTAAAACGACAACGAGCGGTCAAAATGGTCGCTCATAATTTGCGCGTGATCGTGCGCGCGTCATACCACTCTTTATGACGCGTGTTGGTGGCATCATTTCCTTCGTGTTCGTTGCACACTAGCGTCCTACGGTGCAGAGAAACAGTCTAAACGTGATTTATGATTATGTCCAACATGTCTGGTTGCAGATGCACCATGACTACCACCGAGGTGTGGCAGTGTTTTCAGGCGTTGGACAGTGGACATTGTTTGAAAAATAGTATTAAAAGTTGTTAAAATGTTAATGTTGGTGTCAGTTAGTTTCTTAACAGGCACACTAACATGTGTAATGCATTAATATCTCAAGTGAGTATTTATCTTGACAGAATATAGAGTTTAAAAACTGCAGCGCTCAAAATGACCACCCACGGTCGTTCTAGTAGTTTTTAAGTTCCGGTCGTTGTTTGGGACTGTTTCAATATTTATTTTCAGTTCCTTTTTTTACATTTCACGTTTTATAGGCCTTGTTACGTTTGTTTGATTAGCAATATGTGTTTTCTGTTTTGTTTTTCAGGTAATATTTTCACTTTTTGTGGATTTGGTTCAATGGGGACTCCTAAAACATCTAAAAGGGTGTTGACAACTAAAGACCAATAATTTTGAAGTGCAGAGCATGACCAAAACATATGGGTTAGATCTGCGGGTGAATGAGAGCACCGTGCATCTAGGCCTGGATATATCTCATCTAGCCTGGATTTACTAAAATAGATTCTATGTAAAACCTTAAATTGAATGTGTGCTCTTATCTTTGAACACTAAACAAAGTGATATTGTTGCATTCATATCTCTTCTGGCTCGCCGAAGGATTTTTTTAGCCTGGAAATCTCCCTCATCACCACCACATTCTGGGTGGTTAGACGTTATAATGTCATATTTAACCTTAGAAAAATTAAATATACTTTGAGGGGATCAAAAGAACGTTTTTACTGCAAATGGCAGCCTATTTTGCAAACCTGTCTGTATTACCCTCAGAGTAGAAATCAGATGGTGATGTGTCCTAAGTCTATCAAAACTATGCTGAATTTGTCATTATTCACCCTTGCAGCTTTGGCTGGCTTGCTTAATTTTTACATGTACTTTACAAATGTACATTGTTTAATGCTCTTGCCTATGACACTTAATCAATGCAAACCCGTGAACCTATTATGAACAGATGAAACTGAGATATGGTATTGTCATTTCCGATACTCCTAAGGCACGGGGGGGTTCATTTGTTGTTTTGTCTGTTCTGTTGTTTTGCATTTCTTTAAAACTATAATATGTGAATATATCTGTTAATATTGGAAACTGTATGTGCACCTACATCTCCAATAAAATACGTTTGAAACAAATATTTTCACTTTTGCTATTTAAGTTCGACCATGTCTCTCTGAAGTTTAAATGGTTTACATATAGTTTTATAGTTGTTAAAATGTTAATTTTTGGTGTCAGTCGTTTCCTAACATATATACTAAGATATGCAATGGATTAATATCTCAATTGGGTATTTATCGTGACAGAATATAGTTTAAAACCGTCATTTTGACCGCCCATGGTCGTTTTAGGTAGGAATGGAATACCGGTCGTTCTAGTTTAATGACAAGAATAACATGTCCATTAACAATGGGATCCCAGTACTCCGTGCTCGTACTCGAATGTGCTGTGAAAGCACTGCTACTGGGTAAGACGTTTTAAGCATATGGAAGTGGTGTACAGGTCCTTGTATCGGCGTTTTTGCTCACAGCTGTTTATCAAATTTAATCTTAATTTGCCGAACACCTTTTGACACATAGAGCCTTGATTTCTGGAGAAAAAAACCCCAAATCAAATTCAGTCGTTCTGCTGCCACCTCATACCTGACCAAGGAAGAGACTGTTGAACAATATCACTAAACAGTTTAGGCTTTGCTGTTTAAATACAGAGCTCACAGTGTAATATAAGATAATTACCAAGCCCGTTTTCAAACTTGTTGGACTCCTCTCCATGTATGAAGTCAGTCATTTCAGGAAACTGAACAAAAAAGGAGTGTAGGAGAGCATTAAAACCAGCTAGATATTCAACATTTCAGCAGGGAACAGGGCAATATTCTGTACGGGTAGAATGCGACAGGCTTGCTCCCGGGTAGGAAGACCTACCTGGGCTCCGACATCATGACGGATCATCTCCTGAATCACCACATCAGCAAGAGTTTTAAAGTCCTGAACAAACTTCTTGTTTTTGTCATCTCCGGTTTTCTCCTGTACGAGAAGCTGAAAGAGAAGAGCTTCCTGCCTGCAGACTCGAGCCACGTTAGCGGCTTTCTCAGCCACCCGAAGAAGCAGCCTCAGCAGATCAGCCATGTCTGAAACCTATGCGAGAGGGGGAAATATGTCAGAGAACGGGCAGATGAGACGGGGAGGGGGGAGGGAGGAAGGGAGTGGAAAGGAAGGGGTGGGGGGTTAGATGTGTGATTCGATAGAGGCTGGCCTAATTACTGCATCAAAAAGGAAAATAGGGCATTTCTGGAAGAAGAAAAAATACAGTTTCAGATGGATATGGCCTAGATTGCGTGTATGCAAAACAGTACAACGTTCTAATAAGAACAAAGGGAATTTTCAAGAACCTATATAATGCGTTACATCGGTGGTCTTCACTACTTCCGCCTACTAACCAGGCGACCGTGACCATCCTGATGAAGGTCCGTGGAACCAGAGGCTCGTGAACCTCCGTGTGGTCGCTCTAGCAACCGTATCAACCACCGCAGCTCGATACCACGAATGAGACTTGTCGTGTGACGGATCCGTGTGAAACCCCGTTTGACAGGTCCCGTGTGAAACCCCACGTTTGAAAGGTTCCGTGTGAAACCTCACGTTTGAAAGGTTCCGTGTGAAACCTCACGTTTGACAGGTTCCGTGTGAAACCTCACGTTTGACAGGTTCCGTGTGAAACCTCACGTTTGACAGGTTCCGTGTGAAACCCCACGTTTGAAACCTCACGTTTGAAAGGTTCCGTGTGAAACCCCACGTGTGAAACCTCACGTTTGACAGGTTCCGTGTGAAACCTCACGTTTGAAAGGTTCCGTGTGAAACCTTACCCGGACCGCGGAGTGACGAGCTGTGACGGCTTCCTGCACCGTGTTTCTTCTTCTGTCTCGTCTCCGCGCCCACGCGCCGTGTCCAAACACCACAGATGTAGTAAACAAATGTAGTAAACAGGCGTGACCGCTCGTGGTCCAGTAACAGGTCCAAATTAATCCAAATAGAACGGTACTTTCCGGACTCAGATTTCCATGTTATTGTTTCGTCAGTGTTTAGTGTCGGAGAGGGCGGACTACTGTGTTCTCCTGAGCAGGACAAGTCAGAAGTCAGTCCGGCTGGAGAACCGGTGACTAACGTGATGTCGACCAGACGACTTTGTTTGGTAAACGATGCGGAAAGTCGTCAGTATGGTTAACTGTAGGCCTACGCTGAGCCTGGTAACCTGACACAGATTCCCCACATAGTGATAGTCCCGTCACATCACGTCCTTCACATGACGCAGCCTGCTGGACTGGGGAAGGCTAGATTTCCTCATACCTTCCGCCGCTCCTGCTGTACATGATGACGTGTGTGTGTGTGGGGGGGGGGGGGAGTCATAGTTATGAAGTTATAATAATGTGCGGGGGGGTCGTAGTTATGAAGTTATGATGACATGTGGGGGGTCATAGGTATGAAGTTATAATAACGTGTGGGAGGGGTCATAGGTATGAAGTTATGATGACGTGCGGGGGGCTCATAGTTATGAAGTTATGAGATGTGTGGGGGGTCATAGTTATGAAGTTATGATGACGTCTGGGAGCGGATAGGATGATGTGTGGGGCGGTCATAGTTATGAAGTTATGATGACTTGAGGGGGGGGGGTCATAGTTATGAAGTTAAGATGACGTGGGGGGGGTCATAGTTATGAAGTTATGATGACATGAGGGGGGGGTCATAGTTATGGAGTTATGATGACGTGTGTGGGGGTCATAGTTATGACGTTATGATGACGTGTGGGGAGTCATAGTCATGAAGTTATGATGACGTTTGGGGGATCATAGGTATGAAGTTATGATGACGTGCGGGGGGGTCATAGGTATAAAGTTATAATAACGTGTGGGAGGTCATAGGTATGACGTTATAATGACGCGTGGGGGGTCATAGTTATGAAGTTATGATGACGTGTGGGGGTCATAGGGACGAAGTTATGATGAGGTGTGGGGGTCATAGGTACGAAGTTATGATGAGGTGTGGTGGGTCATAGTTATGAAGTTATGATGACGTGCGGGGGGGTCATAGTTATGAAGTTATGATGATGTGCGGGGGGTCATAGTTAAGAAGTTATGATGATGTGCGGGGGGGTTCATAGTTATGAAGTTATGATGATGTGTGGAGGGTCATAGTTATGAATTTATGATGACGTCTGGGAGCGGATAGGATGATGTGTGGGGGGGGGTCATAGTTATGAAGTTATGATGACGTGTGGTGGTCATAGTTATGAAGTTATGATGACGTGTGGGGAGTCATAGTCATGAAGTTATAATGATGTGGAGAGGGTCATAGTTATGAAGTTATGATCACGTGTGGGGAGTCATAGTCATGAAGTTATGATGACGTTTGAGGGATCATAGGTATGAAGTTATGATGACGTGCGGGGGGGTCATAGGTATAAAATTATGATGACGTGTGGGGGGGGCCATAGTTATGAAGATATGATGACGTGTGGGGGGGTCATAGTTATGAAGTTATGATGGTGTGTGGGGGTCATATTTATGAAGATATGATGACGTGTGGGGGGGTCATAGTTATTAAGTTATGATTATGTGTGGGGGTCATAGTTATGAAGTTATGATGACGTGTGTGGGGGGTCATAGTTATGAAGTTATGATGACTTGTGGGGGGTCATAGCCATGAAGTTATGATGAGGTGTGGGGGGTCATAGGTATGAAGTTATGATGACGTCCAGGAGCTCATAGTTATGAAGTTATGATTACGTGTGGGGGTCATAGGTACGAAGTTATGATGAGGTGTGGGGGATCATAGGTATGAAGTTAAGATGACGTGTAGGGGGTCATAGGTATGAAGTTAAGATGACGTGTGGGGGGTCATAGTTATGAAGTTATGATGACGTGTGTGGGGGGCATAGGTACGAAGTTATGATGAGGTGTGGGGGGTCATAGGTATGAAGTTAAGATGACGTGTGGGGAGTCATAGTCATGAAGTTATGATGATGTGGAGGGGGTCATTGTTATGAAGTTATGATGACGTCTGGGAGTCATAGTCATGAAGTTATGATGACGTTTGGGGGATCATAGGTATGAAGTTATGACGACGTGCGGGGGATTCATAGGTATAAAGTTATGATGATGTGTGTGGGGGGGTCATAGTTATGAAGTTATGATGGTGTGTGGGGGGTCATAGTTATGAAGATATGATGACGTGTGGGGGGGTCATAGTTATGAAATTATGATTATGTGTGGGGTCATATTTATGAAGTTATGATGACGTGTGTGGGGGGTCATAGTTATGATGTTATGATGACTTGTGGGGGGTCATAGTTATGAAGTTATGATGACGTTTGGGGGATCATAAGTATGAAGTTAAAATGACGTGTGGGGGGTCATAGTTATGATGACGTGTGTGGGGGTCATAGTTATGAAGTTATGATGACGTGTGGGGGGTCATCGTTATGAAGTTATGATGACTTGTGGGGGGTCATAGTTATGAAGTTATGATGACGTGTGGGGGTCATAGTTATGAAGTTACGATGACGTGTGGGGGGTTCTTAGTTATGAAGTTACGATGACTTGGAGGGGGTCATAGTTATGAAGTTATGATGACTTGGAGGGGGTCATAGTTATGAAGTTATGATGACGTCCGGAAGCTCATAGTTATGAAGTTATGATTACGTGTGGGGGTCATAGGTACGAAGTTATGATGAGGTGTGGGGGGTCATAGTTATGAAGTTATGATGGCGTGTGGGGAGTCATAGTTATGAAGTTATGATGACGTGTGGGAGGTCATAGGTATGACGTTATAATGACGCGTGGGGGGTCATAGTTATGAAGTTATGATGACGTGTGGGGAGCTCATAGTTATGAATTTATGATTACGTGTGGTGGTCATAGGTACGAAGTTATGATGAGGTGTGGGGGTCATAGGTACGAAGTTATGATGAGGTGTGGTGGGTCATAGTTATGAAGTTATGATGATGTGCGGGGGGGGTCATAGTTATGAAGTTATGATGACATGTGGGGGGTCATAGGTATGAAGTTATAATAACGTGTGGGAGGGGTCATAGGTATGAAGTTATGATGACGTGCGGGGGGCTCATAGTTATGAAGTTATGATGATGTGTGGGGGGTCATAGTTATGAAGTTATGATGACGTCTGGGAGCGGATAGGATGATGTGTGGGGCGGTCATAGTTATGAAGTTATGATGACATGAGGTGGGGGTCATAGTTATGAAGTTATGAGGACTTGTGTTGGTCATAGTTATGAAGTTATGATGACGTGTGGGGAGTCATAGTTATGAAGTTATGATGATGTGGAGGGGGTCATAGTTATGAAGTTATGATGACGTGTGGGGAGTCATAGTCATGAAGTTATGATGACATTTGGGGGATCATAGGTTTGAAGTTATGATGACGTGCGGGGGGGTCATACGTATAAAGTTATAATAACGTGTGGGAGGTCATAGGTATGACGTTATAATGACGCGTGGGGGGTCATAGTTATGAAGTTATGATGACGTGTGGGGAGCTCATAGTTATGAAGTTATGATTACGTGTGGGGGTCATAGGGACGAAGTTATGATGAGGTGTGGGGGTCATAGGTACGAAGTTATGATGAGGTGTGGTGGGTCATAGTTATGAAGTTATGATGATGTGCGGGGGGGTAATAGTTAAGAAGTTATGATGATGTGCGGGGGGGTTCATAGTTATGAAGTTATGATGATGTGTGGAGGGTCATAGTTATGAATTTATGATGACGTCTGGGAGCGGATAGGATGATGTGTGGGGGGGGTCATAGTTATGAAGTTATGATGGTGTGTGGGGGGTCATAGTTATGAAGATATGATGACTTGTGGGGGGGTCATAGTTATGAAGTTATGATGGTGTGTGGGGGGTCATAGTTATGAAGATATGATGACGTGTGGGGGGGTCATAGTTATGAAGTTATGATTATGTGTGGGGTCATAGTTATGAAGTTATGATGACGTGTGTGTGGGGTCATAGTTATGAGGTTATGATGATTTGGAGGGGGTCATAGTCATGAAGTTATGATGACGTCTGGGAGTCATAGTCATGAAGTTATGATGACGTTTGGGGGATCATAGGTATGAAGTTATGACGACGTGCGGGGGATTCATAGGTATAAAGTTATGATGATGTGTGTGGGGGGGTCATAGTTATGAAGTTATGATGGTGTGTGGGGGGTCATAGTTATGAAGATATGATGACGTGTGGGGGGGTCATAGTTATGAAATTATGATTATGTGTGGGGTCATATTTATGAAGTTATGATGACGTGTGTGGGGGGTCATAGTTATGATGTTATGATGACTTGTGGGGGGTCATAGTTATGAAGTTATGATGACGTTTGGGGGATCATAAGTATGAAGTTAAAATGACGTGTGGGGGGTCATAGTTATGATGACGTGTGTGGGGGTCATAGTTATGAAGTTATGATGACGTGTGGGGGGTCATCGTTATGGAGTTATGATGACTTGTGGGGGGTCATAGTTATGAAGTTATGATGACGTGTGGGGGTCATAGTTATGAAGTTACGATGACGTGTGGGGGGTTCTTAGTTATGAAGTTACGATGACTTGGAGGGGGTCATAGTTATGAAGTTATGATGACTTGGAGGGGGTCATAGTTATGAAGTTATGATGACGTCCGGAAGCTCATAGTTATGAAGTTATGATTACGTGTGGGGGTCATAGGTACGAAGTTATGATGAGGTGTGGGGGGTCATAGTTATGAAGTTATGATGGCGTGTGGGGAGTCATAGTTATGAAGTTATGATGACGTGTGGGAGGTCATAGGTATGACGTTATAATGACGCGTGGGGGGTCATAGTTATGAAGTTATGATGACGTGTGGGGAGCTCATAGTTATGAATTTATGATTACGTGTGGTGGTCATAGGTACGAAGTTATGATGAGGTGTGGGGGTCATAGGTACGAAGTTATGATGAGGTGTGGTGGGTCATAGTTATGAAGTTATGATGATGTGCGGGGGGGGTCATAGTTATGAAGTTATGATGACATGTGGGGGGTCATAGGTATGAAGTTATAATAACGTGTGGGAGGGGTCATAGGTATGAAGTTATGATGACGTGCGGGGGGCTCATAGTTATGAAGTTATGATGATGTGTGGGGGGTCATAGTTATGAAGTTATGATGACGTCTGGGAGCGGATAGGATGATGTGTGGGGCGGTCATAGTTATGAAGTTATGATGACATGAGGTGGGGGTCATAGTTATGAAGTTATGAGGACTTGTGTTGGTCATAGTTATGAAGTTATGATGACGTGTGGGGAGTCATAGTTATGAAGTTATGATGATGTGGAGGGGGTCATAGTTATGAAGTTATGATGACGTGTGGGGAGTCATAGTCATGAAGTTATGATGACATTTGGGGGATCATAGGTTTGAAGTTATGATGACGTGCGGGGGGGTCATACGTATAAAGTTATAATAACGTGTGGGAGGTCATAGGTATGACGTTATAATGACGCGTGGGGGGTCATAGTTATGAAGTTATGATGACGTGTGGGGAGCTCATAGTTATGAAGTTATGATTACGTGTGGGGGTCATAGGGACGAAGTTATGATGAGGTGTGGGGGTCATAGGTACGAAGTTATGATGAGGTGTGGTGGGTCATAGTTATGAAGTTATGATGATGTGCGGGGGGGTAATAGTTAAGAAGTTATGATGATGTGCGGGGGGGTTCATAGTTATGAAGTTATGATGATGTGTGGAGGGTCATAGTTATGAATTTATGATGACGTCTGGGAGCGGATAGGATGATGTGTGGGGGGGGTCATAGTTATGAAGTTATGATGGTGTGTGGGGGGTCATAGTTATGAAGATATGATGACTTGTGGGGGGGTCATAGTTATGAAGTTATGATGGTGTGTGGGGGGTCATAGTTATGAAGATATGATGACGTGTGGGGGGGTCATAGTTATGAAGTTATGATTATGTGTGGGGTCATAGTTATGAAGTTATGATGACGTGTGTGGGGGGTCATAGTTATGAAGTTATGATGACTTGGAGGGGGTCATAGTCATGAAGTTATGATGACGTCCGGGAGCTCATAGTTATGAAGTTATGATGACTTGTGGGGGGTCATAGGTATGAAGTTAAGATGACATGTGGGGGGTCATAGGTATGAAGTTAAGATGACGTGGGGGGTCATAGTTATGAAGTTATGATGACGTGTGTGGGGGTCATAGTTATGAAGTTATGATGACGTCTGGGGGGTCATAGTTATGAAGTTATGATGACTTGTGGGGGGTCATATTTATGAAGTTATGGTGACTTGTGGGAGGTCATAGTTATGAAGTTATGATGACGTGTGGGGGTCATAGTTATGAAGTTATGATGATGTGGAGGGGGTCATAGTTATGAAGTTACGATGACGTGTGGGGGGGTTCTTAGTTATGAAGTTACGATGATGTGTGGGGGGTCATAGTTATGAAGTTATGATGACTTGGACGGGCTCATAGTTATGAATTTATGGTGACTTGGAGGGGGTCATAGTTATGAAGTTATGATGACGTCCGGGAGCTCATAGTTATGAAGTTATGATTACGTGTGGGGGTCATAGGTACGAAGTTATGATGAGGTGTGGGGGGGTCATAGTTATGAAGTTATGATGGCGTGTGGGGGGTCATAGGTATGAAGTTATGATGATGTGCGGGGGGGTCATAGTTATGAAGTTATGAGTGCGTGGGGGGGGTCATAGTTATGGAGTTATGATGATGTGCGGGGGGGTCATAGTGATGAAGTTATGATGACGTGTCGGGAGACAGTTATGAACTTAGCATGACGTTTGGGGGATCATAGCCATAAAGTTATGATGACGTGTGGGGGGGGTCATAGTTATGAACTTATGATGACGGACGGGGGGGTCATAGTTATGAAGTTATGATGACGTGTGGGGAGCTCATAGTTATGAAGTTATGATTACGTGTGGGGGTCATAGGTACGAAGTTATGATGAGGTGTGGGGGTCATAGGTACGAAGTTATGATGAGGTGTGGTGGGGTTCATAGTTATGAAGTTATGATGATGTGTGGAGGGTCATAGTTATGAATTTATGATGACGTCTGGGAGCGGATAGGATGATGTGTGGGGGGGTCATAGTTATGAAGTTATGATGACGTGTGGGGGGGTCATAGGTATGAAGTTATGATGATGTGGGGGGGGGTCATAGTTATGAAGTTATGATGACGTGTGGGGAGTCATAGTCATGAAGTTATGATGACGTTTGGGGGATCATAGGTATGACGTTGTGATGACGTGCGGGGGGGTCATAGGTATAAAGTTATGATGGTGTGTGGGTGGTCATAGTTATGAAGATATGATGACGTGTGGGGGGGTCATAGTTATGAAGTTATGATTATGTGTGGGGGTCATAGTTATGAAGTTATGATGACGTGTGTGGGGGGTCATAGTATTGAAGTTATGATGACTTGTGGGGGGTCATAGTTATGAAGTTATGATGACTTGGAGGGGGTCATAGTCATGAAGTTATGATGACGTCCGGGAGCTCATAGTTATGAAGTTATGATTACGTGTGGGGGTCATAGGTACGAAGTTATGATGAGGTGTGGGGGGTCATGGGTATGAAGTTAAGATGACGTGTGGGGGGTCATAGGTATGAAGTTAAGATGACGTGCGGGGGGTCACAGTTATGAAGTTATGATGACGTGTGTGGGGGTCATAGTTATGAAGTTATGATGACGTGTGTGGGGGGTCATAGTATTGAAGTTATGATGACTTGTGGGGGGTCATAGTTATGAAGTTATGATGACTTGGAGGGGGTCATAGTCATGAAGTTATGATGACGTCCGGGAGCTCATAGTTATGAAGATATGATGACGTGTGGGGGGGTCATAGTTATGAAGTTATGATGAGTTGTGGGGGGACATAGGTATGAAGTTAAGATGACATGTGGGGGGTCATAGGTATGAAGTTAAGATGACGTGTGGGGGGGGTCATAGTTATGAACTTATGATGACGGACGGGGGGGTCATAGTTATGAAGTTATGATGACGTGTGGGGAGCTCATAGTTATGAAGTTATGATTACGTGTGGGGGTCATAGGTAAGAAGTTATGATGAGGTGTGGGGGTCATAGGTACGAAGTTATGATGAGGTGTGGTGGGGTTCATAGTTATGAAGTTATGATGATGTGTGGAGGGTCATAGTTATGAATTTATGATGACGTCTGGGAGCGGATAGGATGATGTGTGGGGGGGTCATAGTTATGAAGTTATGATGACGTGTGGGGGTCATAGTTATGAAGTTATGATGATGTGGAGGGGGTCATAGTTATGAAGTTACGATGACGTGTGGGGGGGTTCTTAGTTATGAAGTTACGATGACGTGTGGGGGGGTTCTTAGTTATGAAGTTATGATGACGTGTGGGGAGTCATAGTCATGAAGTTATGATGACGTTTGGGGGATCATAGGTATGACGTTTTGATGACGTGCGGGGGGGTCATAGGTATAAAGTTATGATGGTGTGTGGGGGGTCATAGTTATGAAGATATGATGACGTGTGGGGGGGTCATAGTTATGAAGTTATGATTATGTGTGGGGGTCATAGTTATGAAGTTATGATGACGTGTGTGGGGGGTCATAGTATTGAAGTTATGATGACTTGTGGGGGGTCATAGTTATGAAGTTATGATGACTTGGAGGGGGTCATAGTCATGAAGTTATGATGACGTCCGGGAGCTCATAGTTATGAAGTTATGATTACGTGTGGGGGTCATAGGTACGAAGTTATGATGAGGTGTGGGGGGTCATGGGTATGAAGTTAAGATGACGTGTGGGGGGTCATAGGTATGAAGTTAAGATGACGTGCGGGGGGTCATAGTTATGAAGTTATGATGACGTGTGTGGGGGTCATAGTTATGAAGTTATGATGACGTGTGTGGGGGGTCATAGTATTGAAGTTATGATGACTTGTGGGGGGTCATAGTTATGAAGTTATGATGACTTGGAGGGGGTCATAGTCATGAAGTTATGATGACGTCCGGGAGCTCAAAGTTATGAAGATATGATGACGTGTGGGGGGGTCATAGTTATGAAGTTATGATGAGTTGTGGGGGGTCATAGGTATGAAGTTAAGATGACATGTGGGGGGTCATAGGTATGAAGTTAAGATGACGTGCGGGGGGTCATAGTTATGAAGTTAAGATGACGTGTGGGCGGTCATAGTTATGAAGTTATGATGACGTGTGTGGGGGTCATAGTTATGAAGTTATGATGACGTCTGGGGGGTCATAGTTATGAAGTTATGATGACTTGTGGGGGTCATATTTATGAAGTTATGGTGACTTGTGGGAGGTCATAGTTATGAAGTTATGATGACGTGTGGGGGTCATAGTTATGAAGTTATGATGATGTGGAGGGGGTCATAGTTATGAAGTTACGATGATGTGTGGGGGGTCATAGTGATGAAGTTATGATGACGTCCGGGAGCTCATAGTTATGAAGTAATGATTACGTGTGGGGGTCATAGGTATGAAAGTTATGATGAGGTGTGGGGGGTCATAGTTATGAAATTATGATGGCGTGTGGGGGGTCCTAGGTATGTCGTTATAATGACGCGTGGGGGGTCGTAGTTATGAAGTTATGATGACGTCCGGGAGCTCATAGTTATGAAATTATGATTACGTGGGGGGGTCATAGGTACGAAGTTATGATGAGATGTGGGGGGTCATAGTTATGAAGTTATGATGATGTGCGGGGGGGTCATAGTTATGAAGTTATGAGGGCGTGTGGGGGGTCATAGTTATGAAGTTATGATGATGTGCGGGGGGGTCATAGTTATGAAGTTATGATGACGTGTGGGGAGTCAGTTATGAAGTTATGATGACGTTTGGGGGATCATAGGTATAAAGTTATGATGACGTGTGGGGGGAGTCATAGTTATGAATTTATGATGACGGACGGGGGGGTCATAGTTATGAAGTTATGATGACGTGTGGGGAGCTCATAGTTATGAAGTTATGATTACGTGTGGGGGTCATAGGTACGAAGTTATGATGAGGTGTGGGGGTCATAGGTACGAAGTTATGATGAGGTGTGGTGGGGTTCATAGTTATGAAGTTATGATGATGTGTGGAGGGTCATAGTTATGAATTTATGATGACGTCTGGGAGCGGATAGGATGATGTGTGGGGGGGTCATAGTTATGAAGTTATGATGACGTGTGGGGGGGTCATAGGTATGAAGTTATGATGATGTGGAGGGGGTCATAGTTATGAAGTTATGATGACGTGTGGGGAGTCATAGTCATGAAGTTATGATGACGTTTGGGGGATCATAGGTATGACGTTGTGATGACGTGCGGGGGGGTCATAGGTATAAAGTTATGATGGTGTGTGGGTGGTCATAGTTATGAAGATATGATGACGTGTGGGGGGGTCATAGTTATGAAGTTATGATTATGTGTGGGGGTCATAGTTATGAAGTTATGATGACGTGTGTGGGGGGTCATAGTATTGAAGTTATGATGACTTGTGGGGGGTCATAGTTAAGAAGTTATGATGACGTCCGGGAGCTCATAGTTATGAAGTTATGATTACGTGTGGGGGTCATAGGTACGAAGTTATGATGAGGTGTGGGGGGTCATGGGTATGAAGTTAAGATGACGTGTGGGGGGTCATAGGTATGAAGTTAAGATGACGTGTGGGGGGTCATAGTTATGAAGTTATGATGACGTGTGTGGGGGTCATAGTTATGAAGTTATGATGACGTGTGGGGGGTCATATGTATGAAGTTATGATGACGTGTGGTGGTCATAGTTATGAAGTTATGATGACATTTGGGGGATCAAAGGTATGAAGTTATGATGACGTGTGGGGGGTCATAGGTATGAAGTTAAGATGACGTGTGGGGGGTCATAGTTATGAAGTTATGATGACTTGGAGGGGGTCATAGTCATGAAGTTATGATGATGTCCGGGAGCTTATGGTTATGAAGCTATGATTACGTGTGGGGGTCATAGGTACGAAGTTATGATGAGGTGCGGGGGGTCATAGGTATGAAGTTAAGATGACGTGGGGGGGGTCATAGTTATGAAGTTATGATGACATGAGGGGGGGGGTCATAGTTATGAAGTTATGATGACGTGTGTGGGGGTCATAGTTATGAAGTTATGATGACGTGTGGGGAGTCATAGTTATGAAGTTATGATGATGTGGAGGGGGTCATAGTTATGAAGTTATGATGACGTGTGGGGAGTCATAGTCATGAAGTTATGATGACGTTTGGGGGATCATAGTCATGAAGTTATGATGACGTTTGGGGGATCATAGGTATGAAGTTATGATGACGTGCGGGGGGGTCATAGGTATAAAGTTATAATAACGTGTGGGAGGTCATAGGTATGACGTTATAATGACGCTTGGGGGGTCATAGTTATGAAGTTATGATGACGTGTGGGGAGCTTATAGTTATGAAGTTATGATTACGTGTGGGGGTCATAGGGACGAAGTTATGATGAGGTGTGGGGGTCATAGGTACGAAGTTATGATGAGGTGTGGTGGGTCATAGTTATGAAGTAATGATGATGTGCGGGGGGGTCATAGTTATGAAGTTATGATGATGTGCGAGGGGGTCATAGTTAAGAAGTTATGATGACGTCTGGGAGCGGATAGGATGATGTGTGGGGGGGGTCATAGTTATGAATTTATGATGACGTGTGGGGGGGGTCATAGTTATGAAGTTATGATGACGTGTGGTGGTCATAGTTATGGAGTTATGATTACGTGTGGGGGTCATAGGTACGAAGTTATGATGAGGTGTGGGGAGTCATAGTTATGAAGGTATGATGGCGTGTGGGGGGACATAGGTATGTCGTTATAATGACGCGTGGGGGGTCGTAGTTATGAAGTTATGATGACGTCCGGGAGCTCATAGTTATGAAATTATGATTACGTGGGGGGGTCATAGGTACGAAGTTATGATGAGGTGTGGGGGTCATAGGTACGAAGTTATGATGAGGTGTGGGGGGTCATAGGTACGAAGTTATGATGATGTGCGGGGGGGTCATAGTTATGAAGTTATGAGGGCGTGTGGGGGGTCATAGTTATGAAGTTATGATGATGTGCGGGGGGGTCATAGTTATGAAGTTTTGATGACGTGTGGGGAGTCAGTTATGAAGTTATGATTACGTGTGGGGGTCATAGGTACGAAGTTATGATGAGGTGTGGGGGTCATAGGTACGAAGTTATGATGAGGTGTGGTGGGGTTCATAGTTATGAAGTTATGATGATGTGTGGAGGGTCATAGTTATGAATTTATGATGACGTCTGGGAGCGGATAGGATGATGTGTGGGGCGGTCATAGTTATGAAGTTATGATGACGTGTGGGGGGGTCATAGTTATGAAGTTATGATGACGTGTGGTGGTCATAGTTATGAAGTTATGATGACGTGTGGGGAGTCATAGTCATGAAGTTATGATGACGTTTGGGGGATCATAGGTATGACGTTATGATGACGTGCGGGGGGGTCATAGGTATAAAGTTATGATGGTGTGTGGGTGGTCATAGTTATGAAGATATGATGACGTGTGGGGGGGTCATAGTTATGAAGTTATGATGACGTGTGTGGGGGGTCATAGTATTGAAGTTATGATGACTTGTGGGGGGTCATAGTTATGAAGTTATGATGACTTGGAGGGGGTCATAGTCATGAAGTTATGATGACGTCCGGGAGCTCATAGTTATGAAGTTATGATTACGTGTGGGGGTCATAGGTACGAAGTTATGATGAGGTCTGGGGGTCATGGGTATGAAGTTAAGATGACGTGTGGGGGGTCATAGGTATGAAGTTAAGATGACGTGTGGGGGGTCATAGTTATGACGTTATGATGATGTGTGTGGGGGTCATAGTTATGAAGTTAAGATGACGTGTGGGGGGTCATATTTATGAAGTTATGATGACGTGTGGTGGTCATAGTTATGAAGATATGATGACATTTGGGGGTCATAGTTATGAAGTTATAATAACGTGTGGGAGGTCATAGGTATGACGTTATAATGACGCGTGGGGGGTCATAGTTATGAAGTTATGATGACGTGTGGGGAGCTCACAGTTATGAAGTTATGATTACGTGTGGGGGTCATAGGTACGAAGTTATGATGAGGTGTGGGGATCATAGGTACGAAGTTATGATGAGGTGTGGTGGGTCATAGTTATGAAGTTATGATGACATGTGGGGGGTCATAGGTATGAAGTTATAATAACGTGTGGGAGGGGTCATAGGTATGAAGTTATGATGACGTGCGGGGGGCTCATAGTTATGAAGTTATGATGGTGTGTGGGGGGTCATAGTTATGAAGATATGATGACGTGTGGGGGGGTCATAGTTATGAAGTTATGATTATGTGTGGGGGTCATAGTTATGAAGTTATGATGACGTGTATGGGGGGTCATAGTTATGAAGTTATGATGACTTGTGGGGGGTCATAGTTATGAAGTTATGATGACTTGGAGGGGGTCATAGTCATGAAGTTATGATGAGGTGTGGGGGGTCATAGGTATGAAGTTATGATGACGTCCGGGAGCTCATAGTTATGAAGTTATGATTACGTGTGGGGGTCATAGGTACGAAGTTATGATGAGGTGTGGGGGATCATAGGTATGAAGTTAAGATGACGTGTGGGGGGTCATAGGTATGAAGTTAAGATGACGTGTGGGGGGTCATAGTTATGAAGTTATGATGACGTGTGTGGGGGTCATAGGTACGAAGTTATGATGAGGTGTTGGGGGTCATAGGTATGAAGTTAAGATGACGTGTGGGGAGTCATAGTCATGAAGTTATGATGATGTGGAGGGGGTCATTGTTATGAAGTTATGATGACGTGTGGGAGTCATAGTCATGAAGTTATGATGACGTTTGGGGGATCATAGGTATGAAGTTATGATGACGTGCGGGGGGGTCATAGTTATGAAGTTATGATGACGTGTGGGGAGCTCATAGTTATGAAGTTATGATTACATGTGGGGGTCATAGGTACGAAGTTATGATGAGGTGTGGGGATCATAGGTACGAAGTTATGATGAGGTGTGGTGGGTCATAGTTATGAAGTTATGATGAAATGTGGGGGGTCATAGGTATGAAGTTATAATAACGTGTGGGAGGGGTCATAGGTATGAAGTTATGATGACGTGCGGGGGGCTCATAGTTATGAAGTTATGATGGTGTGTGGGGGGTCATAGTTATGAAGATATGATGACGTGTGGGGGGGTCATAGTTATGAAGTTATGATTATGTGTGGGGGTCATAGTTATGAAGTTATGATGACGTGTGTGGGGGGTCATAGTTATGAAGTTATGATGACTTGTGGGGGGTCATAGTTATGAAGCTATGATGACTTGGAGGGGGTCATATTTATGAAGTTATGATGACGTGTGTGGGGGGTCATAGTTATGAAGTTATGATGACTTGTGGGGGGTCATAGGTATGAAGTTATGATGACGTTTGGGGGATCATAGGTATGAAGTTATGATGACGTGCGAGGGGTCATAGGTACGAAGTTATGATGTGGTGTGGGGGGTCATAGGTATGAAGTTAGGATGACGTGTGTGGGGGTCATAGTTATGAAGTCATGATGACGTGTGGGGGGTCATAGTTATGAAGTTATGATGACGTGTGGGGGTCATAGTTATGAAGTTACGATGACGTGTGGGGGGATCTTAGTTATGAAGTTACGATGACTTGGAGGGGTTCATAGTTATGAAGTTATGATGACTTGAAAGGGGGTCATAGTTATGAAGTTATGATGACGTCCGGGAGCTCATAGTTATGAAGTTATGATTACGTGTGGGGGTCATAGGTACTAAGTTATGATGAGGTGTGGGGGGTCATAGTTATGAAGTTATGATGGCGTGTGGGGAGTCACAGTTATGAAGTTATGATGACGTGTGGGAGGTCATAGGTATGACGTTATAATGACGCGTGGGGGGTCATAGTTATGAAGTTATGATGACGTGTGGGGAGCTCATAGTTATGAAGTTATGATTACGTGTGGGGGTCATAGGTACGAAGTTATGATGAGGTGTGGGGATCATAGGTACGAAGTTATGATGAGGTGTGGTGGGTCATAGTTATGAAGTTATGATGACAGGTGGGGGGTCATAGGTATGAAGTTATAATAACGTGTGGGAGGGGTCATAGGTATGAAGTTATGATGACGTGCGGGGGGCTCATAGTTATGAAGTTATGATGATGTGTGGGGGGTCATAGTTATGAAGTTATGATGACGTCTGGGAGCGGATACGATGATGTGTGGGGCGGTCATAGTTATGAAGTTATGATGACATGAGGGGGGGGGTCATAGTTATGAAGTTATGAGGACGTGTGTTGGTCAAAGATATGAAGTTATGATGACGTGTGGGGAGTCATAGTTATGAAGTTATGATGATGTGGAGGGGGTCATAGTTATGAAGTTATGATGACGTGTGGGGAGTCATAGTCATGAAGTTATGATGACGTTTGGGGGATCATAGGTATGAAGTTATGATGACGTCCGGGGGGGTCATAGGTATAAAGTTATAATAACGTGTGGGAGGTCATAGGTATGACGTTATAATGACGCGTGGGGGGTCATAGTTATGAAGTTATGATGACGTGTGGGTAGCTCATAGTTATGAAGTTATGATTACGTGTGGGGGTCATAGGGACGAAGTTATGATGAGGTGTGGAGGTCATAGGTACGAAGTTATGATGAGGTGTGGTGGGTTATAGTTATGAAGTTATGATGATGTGCGGGGGGGTCATAGTTAAGAAGTTATGATGATGTGCGGGGGGGTTCATAGTTATGAAGTTATGATGATGTGTGGAGGGTCATAGTTATGAATTTATGATGACGCCTGGGAGCGGATAGGATGATGTGTGGGGGGGGTCATAGTTATGAAGTTATGATGGTGTGTGGGGGGTCATAGTTATGAAGATATGATGACTTGTGGGGGGGTCATAGTTATGAAGTTATGATGGTGTGTGGGGGGTCATAGTTATGAAGATATGATGACGTGTGGGGGGGTCATAGTTATGAAGTTATGATGAGTTGTCGGGGGTCATAGGTATAAAGTTAAGATGACATGTGGGGGGTCATAGGTATGAAGTTAAGATGACGTGTGGGGGGTCATAGTTATGACGTTATGATGATGTGTGTGGGGGTCATAGTTATGAAGTTAAGATGACGTGTGGGGGGTCATATTTATGAAGTTATGATGACGTGTGGTGGTCATAGTTATGAAGATATGATGACATTTGGGGGTCATAGTTATGAAGTTATAATAACGTGTGGGAGGTCATAGGTATGACGTTATAATGACGCGTGGGGGGTCATAGTTATGAAGTTATGATGACGTGTGGGGAGCTCATAGTTATGAAGTTATGATGATGTGTGGAGGGTCATAGTTATGAAGTTATGATGACGTCTGGGAGCAGATAGGATGATGTGTGGGAGGGGTCATAGTTATGAAGTTATGATGACGTGTGGTGGTCATAGTTATGAAGTTATGATGACGTGTGGGGAGTCATAGTCATGAAGTTATAATGATGTGGAGAGGGTCATAGTTATGAAGTTATGATCACGTGTGGGGAGTCATAGTCATGAAGTTATGATGACGTTTGAGGGATCATAGGTATGAACTTATGATGACGTGTGGGGGGGTCATAGTTATAAAATTATGATGACGTGTGGGGGGGGTCATAGTTATGAAGATATGATGACGTGTGGGGGGGTCATAGTTATGAAGTTATGATGGTGTGTGGGGGGTCATAGTTATGAAGATATTATGACGTGTGGGGGGGTTCTTAGTTATGAAGTTACGATGACTTGGAGGGGGTCATAGTTATGAAGTTATGATGACTTGGAGGGGGTCATAGTTATGAAGTTATGATGACGTGTGGGGAGTCATAATCATGAAGTTATAATGATGTGGAGGGGGTCATAGTTATGAAGTTATGATGACGTGTGGGGAGTCATAGTCATGAAGTTATGATGACGTTTGAGGGATCATAGGTATGAAGTTATGATGACGTGTGGGGGGGTTGTCATAGTTATGAAGATATGATGACGTGTGGGGGGGTCATAGTTATGAAGTTATGATTATGTGTGGGGGTCATAGTTATGAAGTTATGATGACGTGTGTGGGGGGTCATAGTTATGAAGTTATGATGACTTGTGGGGGGTCATAGTTATGAAGTTATGATGACTTGGAGGGGGTCATAGTCATGAAGTTATGATGAGGTGTGGGGGGTCATAGGTATGAAGTTATGATGACGTCCGGGAGCTCATAGTTATGAAGTTATGATTACGTGTGGGGGTCATAGGTACGAAGTTATGATGAGGTGTGGGGGATCATAGGTATGAAGTTAAGATGACGTGTGGGGGGTCATAGGTATGAAGTTAAGATGACGTGTGGGGGGTCATAGTTATGAAGTTATGATGACGTGTGTGGTGGTCATAGGTACGAAGTTATGATGAGGTGTGCGGGGTCATAGGTATGAAGTTAAGATGACGTGTGGGGAGTCATAGTCATGAAGTTCTGATGATGTGGAGGGGGTCATTGTTATGAAGTTATGATGACGTGTGGGAGTCATAGTCATGAAGTTATGATGACGTTTGGGGGATCATAGGTATGAAGTTATGATGACGTGTGGGTGGGTCATAGGTATAAAGTTTAATGACGTGTGTGGGGGGGTCATTGTTATGAAGATATGATGACGTGTTGGGGGTTATAGTTATGAAGTTATGATGGTGTGTGGGGGGTCATAGTTATGAAGATATGATGACGTGTGGGGGGGTCATAGTTATGAAGTTATGATTATGTGTGGGGTCATATTTATGAAGTTATGATGACGTGTGTGGGGGGTCATAGTTATGAAGTTATGATGACTTGTGGGGGGTCATAGTTATGAAGTTATGATGACGTTTGGGGGATCATAGGTATGAAGTTATGATGACGTGCGAGGGGTCATAGGTACGAAGTTATGATGAGGTGTGGGGGGTCATAGGTATGAAGTTAAGATGACGTGTGTGGGGGTCATAGTTATGAAGTTATGATGACGTGTGGGGGGTCATAGTTATGAAGTTATGATGACTTGTGGGGGGTCATAGTTATGAAGTTATGATGACGTGTGGGGGTCATAGTTATGAAGTTACGATGACGTATGGGGGGGTTCTTAGTTATGAAGTTACGATGACTTGGAGGGGTTCATAGTTATGAAGTTATGATGACTTGGAGGGGGTCATAGTTATGAAGTTATGATGACGTCCGGGAGCTCATAGTTATGAAGTTATGATTACGTGTGGGGGTCATAGGTACGAAGTTATGATGAGGTGTGGGGGGTCATAGTTATGAAGTTATGATGGCGTGTGGGGAGTCATAGTTATGAAGTTATGATGACGTGTGGGAGGTCATAGGTATGACGTTATAATGACGCGTGGGGGGTCATAGTTATGAAGTTATGATGACGTGTGGGGAGCTCATAGTTATGAAGTTATGATTACGTGTGGGGGTCATAGGTACGAAGTTATGATGAGGTGTGGGGATCATAGGTACGAAGTTATGATGAGGTGTGGTGGGTCATAGTTATGAAGTTATGATGACATGTGGGGGGTCATAGGTATGAAGTTATAATAACGTGTGGGAGGGGTCATAGGTATGAAGTTATGATGACGTGCGGGGGGCTCATAGTTATGAAGTTATGATGGTGTGTGGGGGGTCATAGTTATGAAGATATGATGACGTGTGGGGGGGTCATAGTTATGAAGTTATGATTATGTGTGGGGGTCATAGTTATGAAGTTATGATGACGTGTGTGGGGGGTCATAGTTATGAAGTTATGATGACTTGTGGGGGGTCATAGTTATGAAGTTATGATGACTTGGAGGGGGTCATAGTCATGAAGTTATGATGAGGTGTGGGGGGTCATAGGTATGAAGTTATGATGACGTCCGGGAGCTCATAGTTATGAAGTTATGATTACGTGTGGGGGTCATAGGTACGAAGTTATGATGAGGTGTGGGGGATCATAGGTATGAAGTTAAGATGACGTGTGGGGGGACATAGGTATGAAGTTAAGATGACGTGTGGGGGGTCATAGTTATGAAGTTATGATGACGTCTGTGGGGGTCATAGGTACGAAGTTATGATGAGGTGTGGGGGGTCATAGGTATGAAGTTAAGATGACGTGTGGGGAGTCATAGTCATGAAGTTATGATGATGTGGAGGGGGTCATTGTTATGAAGTTATGATGACGTGTGGGAGTCATAGTCATGAAGTTATGATGACGTTTGGGGGATCATAGGTATGAAGTTATGATGACGTGCGGGGGGGTCATAGGTATAAAGTTTAATGACGTGTGTGGGGGGGGTCATAGTTATGAAGATATGATGACGTGTGGGGGGTTATAGTTATGAAGTTATGATGGTGTGTGGGGGGTCATAGTTATGAAGATATGATGACGTGTGGGGGGGTCATAGTTATGAAGTTATGATTATGTGTGGGGTCATATTTATGAAGTTATGATGACGTGTGTGGGAGGTCATAGTTATGAAGTTATAATGACTTGTGGGGGGTCATAGTTATGAAGTTATGATGACGTTTGGGGGATCATAGGTATGAAGTTATGATGACGTGCGAGGGGTCATAGGTACGAAGTTATGATGAGGTGTGGGGGGTCATAGGTATGAAGTTAGGATGACGTGTGTGGGGGTCATAGTTATGAAGTCATGATGACGTGTGGGGGGTCATAGTTATGAAGTTATGATGACGTGTGGGGGTCATAGTTATGAAGTTACGATGACGTGTGGGGGGGTTCTTAGTTATGAAGTTACGATGACTTGGAGGGGTTCATAGTTATGAAGTTATGATGACTTGGAGGGGGTCATAGTTATGAAGTTATGATGACGTCCGGGAGCTCATAGTTATGAAGTTATGATTACGTGTGGGGGTCATAGGTACGAAGTTATGATGAGGTTTGGGGGGGTCATAGTTATGAAGTTATGATGGCGTGTGGGGAGTCATAGTTATGAAGTTATGATGACGTGTGGGAGGTCATAGGTATTACGTTATAATGACGCGTGGGGGGTCATAGTTATGAAGTTATGATGACGTGTGGGGAGCTCATAGTTATGAAGTTATGATTACGTGTGGGGGATCATAGGTATGAAGTTAAGATGACGTGTGGGGGGTCATAGGTATGAAGTTAAGATGACGTCTGCGGGGTCATAGTTATGAAGTTATGATGACGTGTGTGGGGGTCATAGGTACGAAGTTATGATGAGGTGTGGGGGGTCATAGGTATGAAGTTAAGATGACGTGTGGGGAGTCATAGTCATGAAGTTATGATGATGTGGAGGGGGTCATTGTTATGAAGTTATGATGACGTGTGGGAGTCATAGTCATGAAGTTATGATGACGTTTGGGGGATCATTGGTATGAAGATATGATGACGTGAGGGGGGGTCATAGGTATAAAGTTTAATGACGTGTGTGGGGGGGGGTCATAGTTATGAAGATATGATGACGTGTGGGGGGTTATAGTTATGAAGTTATGATGGTGTGTGGGGGGTCATAGTTATGAAGATATGATGACGTGTGGGGGGGTCATAGTTATGAAGTTATGATTATGTGTGGGGTCATATTTATGAAGTTATGATGACGTGTGTGGGGGGTCATAGTTATGAAGTTATGATGACTTGTGGGGGTCATAGTTATGAAGTTATGATGACGTGTGGGGAGCTCATAGTTATGAAGTTATGATTACGTATGGGGGTCATAGGTACGAAGTTATGATGAGGTGTGGGGATCATAGGTACGAAGTTATGATGAGGTGTGGTGGGTCATAGTTATGAAGTTATGATGACATGTGGGGGGTCATAGGTATGAAGTTATAATAACGTGTGGGAGGGGTCATAGGTATGAAGTTATGATGACGTGCGGGGGGCTCATAGTTATGAAGTTATGATGGTGTGTGGGGGGTCATAGTTATGAAGATATGATGACGTGTGGGGGGGTCATAGTTATGAAGTTATGATTATGTGTGGGGGTCATAGTTATGAAGTTATGATGACGTGTATGGGGGGTCATAGTTATGAAGTTATGATGACTTGTGGGGGGTCATAGTTATGAAGTTATGATGACTTGGAGGGGGTCATAGTCATGAAGTTATGATGAGGTGTGGGGGGTCATAGGTATGAAGTTATGATGACGTCCGGGAGCTCATAGTTATGAAGTTATGATTACGTGTGGGGGTCATAGGTACGAAGTTATGATGAGGTGTGGGGGATCATAGGTATGAAGTTAAGATGACGTGTGGGGGGTCATAGGTATGAAGTTAAGATGACGTGTGGGGGGTCATAGTTATGAAGTTATGATGACGTGTGTGGGGGTCATAGGTACGAAGTTATGATGAGGTGTTGGGGGTCATAGGTATGAAGTTAAGATGACGTGTGGGGAGTCATAGTCATGAAGTTATGATGATGTGGAGGGGGTCATTGTTATGAAGTTATGATGACGTGTGGGAGTCATAGTCATGAAGTTATGATGACGTTTGGGGGATCATAGGTATGAAGTTATGATGACGTGCGGGGGGGTCATAGTTATGAAGTTATGATGACGTGTGGGGAGCTCATAGTTATGAAGTTATGATTACATGTGGGGGTCATAGGTACGAAGTTATGATGAGGTGTGGGGATCATAGGTACGAAGTTATGATGAGGTGTGGTGGGTCATAGTTATGAAGTTATGATGAAATGTGGGGGGTCATAGGTATGAAGTTATAATAACGTGTGGGAGGGGTCATAGGTATGAAGTTATGATGACGTGCGGGGGGCTCATAGTTATGAAGTTATGATGGTGTGTGGGGGGTCATAGTTATGAAGATATGATGACGTGTGGGGGGGTCATAGTTATGAAGTTATGATTATGTGTGGGGGTCATAGTTATGAAGTTATGATGACGTGTGTGGGGGGTCATAGTTATGAAGTTATGATGACTTGTGGGGGGTCATAGTTATGAAGCTATGATGACTTGGAGGGGGTCATATTTATGAAGTTATGATGACGTGTGTGGGGGGTCATAGTTATGAAGTTATGATGACTTGTGGGGGGTCATAGGTATGAAGTTATGATGACGTTTGGGGGATCATAGGTATGAAGTTATGATGACGTGCGAGGGGTCATAGGTACGAAGTTATGATGTGGTGTGGGGGGTCATAGGTATGAAGTTAGGATGACGTGTGTGGGGGTCATAGTTATGAAGTCATGATGACGTGTGGGGGGTCATAGTTATGAAGTTATGATGACGTGTGGGGGTCATAGTTATGAAGTTACGATGACGTGTGGGGGGATCTTAGTTATGAAGTTACGATGACTTGGAGGGGTTCATAGTTATGAAGTTATGATGACTTGAAAGGGGGTCATAGTTATGAAGTTATGATGACGTCCGGGAGCTCATAGTTATGAAGTTATGATTACGTGTGGGGGTCATAGGTACTAAGTTATGATGAGGTGTGGGGGGTCATAGTTATGAAGTTATGATGGCGTGTGGGGAGTCACAGTTATGAAGTTATGATGACGTGTGGGAGGTCATAGGTATGACGTTATAATGACGCGTGGGGGGTCATAGTTATGAAGTTATGATGACGTGTGGGGAGCTCATAGTTATGAAGTTATGATTACGTGTGGGGGTCATAGGTACGAAGTTATGATGAGGTGTGGGGATCATAGGTACGAAGTTATGATGAGGTGTGGTGGGTCATAGTTATGAAGTTATGATGACAGGTGGGGGGTCATAGGTATGAAGTTATAATAACGTGTGGGAGGGGTCATAGGTATGAAGTTATGATGACGTGCGGGGGGCTCATAGTTATGAAGTTATGATGATGTGTGGGGGGTCATAGTTATGAAGTTATGATGACGTCTGGGAGCGGATACGATGATGTGTGGGGCGGTCATAGTTATGAAGTTATGATGACATGAGGGGGGGGGTCATAGTTATGAAGTTATGAGGACGTGTGTTGGTCAAAGATATGAAGTTATGATGACGTGTGGGGAGTCATAGTTATGAAGTTATGATGATGTGGAGGGGGTCATAGTTATGAAGTTATGATGACGTGTGGGGAGTCATAGTCATGAAGTTATGATGACGTTTGGGGGATCATAGGTATGAAGTTATGATGACGTCCGGGGGGGTCATAGGTATAAAGTTATAATAACGTGTGGGAGGTCATAGGTATGACGTTATAATGACGCGTGGGGGGTCATAGTTATGAAGTTATGATGACGTGTGGGTAGCTCATAGTTATGAAGTTATGATTACGTGTGGGGGTCATAGGGACGAAGTTATGATGAGGTGTGGAGGTCATAGGTACGAAGTTATGATGAGGTGTGGTGGGTTATAGTTATGAAGTTATGATGATGTGCGGGGGGGTCATAGTTAAGAAGTTATGATGATGTGCGGGGGGGTTCATAGTTATGAAGTTATGATGATGTGTGGAGGGTCATAGTTATGAATTTATGATGACGCCTGGGAGCGGATAGGATGATGTGTGGGGGGGGGCATAGTTATGAAGTTATGATGGTGTGTGGGGGGTCATAGTTATGAAGATATGATGACTTGTGGGGGGGTCATAGTTATGAAGTTATGATGGTGTGTGGGGGGTCATAGTTATGAAGATATGATGACGTGTGGGGGGGTCATAGTTATGAAGTTATGATGAGTTGTCGGGGGTCATAGGTATAAAGTTAAGATGACATGTGGGGGGTCATAGGTATGAAGTTAAGATGACGTGTGGGGGGTCATAGTTATGACGTTATGATGATGTGTGTGGGGGTCATAGTTATGAAGTTAAGATGACGTGTGGGGGGTCATATTTATGAAGTTATGATGACGTGTGGTGGTCATAGTTATGAAGATATGATGACATTTGGGGGTCATAGTTATGAAGTTATAATAACGTGTGGGAGGTCATAGGTATGACGTTATAATGACGCGTGGGGGGTCATAGTTATGAAGTTATGATGACGTGTGGGGAGCTCATAGTTATGAAGTTATGATGATGTGTGGAGGGTCATAGTTATGAAGTTATGATGACGTCTGGGAGCAGATAGGATGATGTGTGGGAGGGGTCATAGTTATGAAGTTATGATGACGTGTGGTGGTCATAGTTATGAAGTTATGATGACGTGTGGGGAGTCATAGTCATGAAGTTATAATGATGTGGAGAGGGTCATAGTTATGAAGTTATGATCACGTGTGGGGAGTCATAGTCATGAAGTTATGATGACGTTTGAGGGATCATAGGTATGAACTTATGATGACGTGTGGGGGGGTCATAGTTATAAAATTATGATGACGTGTGGGGGGGGTCATAGTTATGAAGATATGATGACGTGTGGGGGGGTCATAGTTATGAAGTTATGATGGTGTGTGGGGGGTCATAGTTATGAAGATATTATGACGTGTGGGGGGGTTCTTAGTTATGAAGTTACGATGACTTGGAGGGGGTCATAGTTATGAAGTTATGATGACTTGGAGGGGGTCATAGTTATGAAGTTATGATGACGTGTGGGGAGTCATAATCATGAAGTTATAATGATGTGGAGGGGGTCATAGTTATGAAGTTATGATGACGTGTGGGGAGTCATAGTCATGAAGTTATGATGACGTTTGAGGGATCATAGGTATGAAGTTATGATGACGTGTGGGGGGGTTGTCATAGTTATGAAGATATGATGACGTGTGGGGGGGTCATAGTTATGAAGTTATGATTATGTGTGGGGGTCATAGTTATGAAGTTATGTTGCCGTGTGTGGGGGGTCATAGTTATGAAGTTATGATGACTTGTGGGGGGTCATAGTTATGAAGTTATGATGACTTGGAGGGGGTCATAGTCATGAAGTTATGATGAGGTGTGGGGGGTCATAGGTATGAAGTTATGATGACGTCCGGGAGCTCATAGTTATGAAGTTATGATTACGTGTGGGGGTCATAGGTACGAAGTTATGATGAGGTGTGGGGGATCATAGGTATGAAGTTAAGATGACGTGTGGGGGGTCATAGGTATGAAGTTAAGATGACGTGTGGGGGGTCATAGTTATGAAGTTATGATGACGTGTGTGGTGGTCATAGGTACGAAGTTATGATGAGGTGTGCGGGGTCATAGGTATGAAGTTAAGATGACGTGTGGGGAGTCATAGTCATGAAGTTCTGATGATGTGGAGGGGGTCATTGTTATGAAGTTATGATGACGTGTGGGAGTCATAGTCATGAAGTTATGATGACGTTTGGGGGATCATAGGTATGAAGTTATGATGACGTGTGGGTGGGTCATAGGTATAAAGTTTAATGACGTGTGTGGGGGGGTCATTGTTATGAAGATATGATGACGTGTTGGGGGTTATAGTTATGAAGTTATGATGGTGTGTGGGGGGTCATAGTTATGAAGATATGATGACGTGTGGGGGGGTCATAGTTATGAAGTTATGATTATGTGTGGGGTCATATTTATGAAGTTATGATGACGTGTGTGGGGGGTCATAGTTATGAAGTTATGATGACTTGTGGGGGGTCATAGTTATGAAGTTATGATGACGTTTGGGGGATCATAGGTATGAAGTTATGATGACGTGCGAGGGGTCATAGGTACGAAGTTATGATGAGGTGTGGGGGGTCATAGGTATGAAGTTAAGATGACGTGTGTGGGGGTCATAGTTATGAAGTTATGATGACGTGTGGGGGGTCATAGTTATGAAGTTATGATGACTTGTGGGGGGTCATAGTTATGAAGTTATGATGACGTGTGGGGGTCATAGTTATGAAGTTACGATGACGTATGGGGGGGTTCTTAGTTATGAAGTTACGATGACTTGGAGGGGTTCATAGTTATGAAGTTATGATGACTTGGAGGGGGTCATAGTTATGAAGTTATGATGACGTCCGGGAGCTCATAGTTATGAAGTTATGATTACGTGTGGGGGTCATAGGTACGAAGTTATGATGAGGTGTGGGGGGTCATAGTTATGAAGTTATGATGGCGTGTGGGGAGTCATAGTTATGAAGTTATGATGACGTGTGGGAGGTCATAGGTATGACGTTATAATGACGCGTGGGGGGTCATAGTTATGAAGTTATGATGACGTGTGGGGAGCTCATAGTTATGAAGTTATGATTACGTGTGGGGGTCATAGGTACGAAGTTATGATGAGGTGTGGGGATCATAGGTACGAAGTTATGATGAGGTGTGGTGGGTCATAGTTATGAAGTTATGATGACATGTGGGGGGTCATAGGTATGAAGTTATAATAACGTGTGGGAGGGGTCATAGGTATGAAGTTATGATGACGTGCGGGGGGCTCATAGTTATGAAGTTATGATGGTGTGTGGGGGGTCATAGTTATGAAGATATGATGACGTGTGGGGGGGTCATAGTTATGAAGTTATGATTATGTGTGGGGGTCATAGTTATGAAGTTATGATGACGTGTGTGGGGGGTCATAGTTATGAAGTTATGATGACTTGTGGGGGGTCATAGTTATGAAGTTATGATGACTTGGAGGGGGTCATAGTCATGAAGTTATGATGAGGTGTGGGGGGTCATAGGTATGAAGTTATGATGACGTCCGGGAGCTCATAGTTATGAAGTTATGATTACGTGTGGGGGTCATAGGTACGAAGTTATGATGAGGTGTGGGGGATCATAGGTATGAAGTTAAGATGACGTGTGGGGGGACATAGGTATGAAGTTAAGATGACGTGTGGGGGGTCATAGTTATGAAGTTATGATGACGTCTGTGGGGGTCATAGGTACGAAGTTATGATGAGGTGTGGGGGGTCATAGGTATGAAGTTAAGATGACGTGTGGGGAGTCATAGTCATGAAGTTATGATGATGTGGAGGGGGTCATTGTTATGAAGTTATGATGACGTGTGGGAGTCATAGTCATGAAGTTATGATGACGTTTGGGGGATCATAGGTATGAAGTTATGATGACGTGCGGGGGGGTCATAGGTATAAAGTTTAATGACGTGTGTGGGGGGGGTCATAGTTATGAAGATATGATGACGTGTGGGGGGTTATAGTTATGAAGTTATGATGGTGTGTGGGGGGTCATAGTTATGAAGATATGATGACGTGTGGGGGGGTCATAGTTATGAAGTTATGATTATGTGTGGGGTCATATTTATGAAGTTATGATGACGTGTGTGGGAGGTCATAGTTATGAAGTTATAATGACTTGTGGGGGGTCATAGTTATGAAGTTATGATGACGTTTGGGGGATCATAGGTATGAAGTTATGATGACGTGCGAGGGGTCATAGGTACGAAGTTATGATGAGGTGTGGGGGGTCATAGGTATGAAGTTAGGATGACGTGTGTGGGGGTCATAGTTATGAAGTCATGATGACGTGTGGGGGGTCATAGTTATGAAGTTATGATGACGTGTGGGGGTCATAGTTATGAAGTTACGATGACGTGTGGGGGGGTTCTTAGTTATGAAGTTACGATGACTTGGAGGGGTTCATAGTTATGAAGTTATGATGACTTGGAGGGGGTCATAGTTATGAAGTTATGATGACGTCCGGGAGCTCATAGTTATGAAGTTATGATTACGTGTGGGGGTCATAGGTACGAAGTTATGATGAGGTTTGGGGGGGTCATAGTTATGAAGTTATGATGGCGTGTGGGGAGTCATAGT
This sequence comes from Lampris megalopsis, assembly GCA_022114975.2. Taxonomy (NCBI): domain Eukaryota; kingdom Metazoa; phylum Chordata; class Actinopteri; order Lampriformes; family Lampridae; genus Lampris; species Lampris megalopsis. The sequence continues at coordinate 4,732,223 of JAJHIY020000431.1, forward strand.
TATGAAGTTATGATGACGTGTGGGAGGTCATAGGTATGAAGTTATGATGACGTGCGAGGGGTCATAGGTACGAAGTTATGATGAGGTGTGGGGGGTCATAGGTATGAAGTTAAGATGACGTGTGTGGGGGTCATAGTTATGAAGTTATGATGACGTGTGGGGGGTCATAGTTATGAAGTTATGATGACTTGTGGGGGGTCATAGTTATGAAGTTATGATGACGTGTGGGGGTCATAGTTATGAAGTTACGATGACGTATGGGGGGGTTCTTAGTTATGAAGTTACGATGACTTGGAGGGGTTCATAGTTATGAAGTTATGATGACTTGGAGGGGGTCATAGTTATGAAGTTATGATGACGTCCGGGAGCTCATAGTTATGAAGTTATGATTACGTGTGGGGGTCATAGGTACGAAGTTATGATGAGGTGTGGGGGGTCATAGTTATGAAGTTATGATGGCGTGTGGGGAGTCATAGTTATGAAGTTATGATGACGTGTGGGAGGTCATAGGTATGACGTTATAATGACGCGTGGGGGGTCATAGTTATGAAGTTATGATGACGTGTGGGGAGCTCATAGTTATGAAGTTATGATTACGTGTGGGGGTCATAGGTACGAAGTTATGATGAGGTGTGGGGATCATAGGTACGAAGTTATGATGAGGTGTGGTGGGTCATAGTTATGAAGTTATGATGACATGTGGGGGGTCATAGGTATGAAGTTATAATAACGTGTGGGAGGGGTCATAGGTATGAAGTTATGATGACGTGCGGGGGGCTCATAGTTATGAAGTTATGATGGTGTGTGGGGGGTCATAGTTATGAAGATATGATGACGTGTGGGGGGGTCATAGTTATGAAGTTATGATTATGTGTGGGGGTCATAGTTATGAAGTTATGATGACGTGTGTGGGGGGTCATAGTTATGAAGTTATGATGACTTGTGGGGGGTCATAGTTATGAAGTTATGATGACTTGGAGGGGGTCATAGTCATGAAGTTATGATGAGGTGTGGGGGGTCATAGGTATGAAGTTATGATGACGTCCGGGAGCTCATAGTTATGAAGTTATGATTACGTGTGGGGGTCATAGGTACGAAGTTATGATGAGGTGTGGGGGATCATAGGTATGAAGTTAAGATGACGTGTGGGGGGACATAGGTATGAAGTTAAGATGACGTGTGGGGGGTCATAGTTATGAAGTTATGATGACGTCTGTGGGGGTCATAGGTACGAAGTTATGATGAGGTGTGGGGGGTCATAGGTATGAAGTTAAGATGACGTGTGGGGAGTCATAGTCATGAAGTTATGATGATGTGGAGGGTGTCATTGTTATGAAGTTATGATGACGTGTGGGAGTCATAGTCATGAAGTTATGATGACGTTTGGGGGATCATAGGTATGAAGTTATGATGACGTGCGGGGGGGTCATAGGTATAAAGTTTAATGACGTGTGTGGGGGGGGTCATAGTTATGAAGATATGATGACGTGTGGGGGGTTATAGTTATGAAGTTATGATGGTGTGTGGGGGGTCATAGTTATGAAGATATGATGACGTGTGGGGGGGTCATAGTTATGAAGTTATGATTATGTGTGGGGTCATATTTATGAAGTTATGATGACGTGTGTGGGAGGTCATAGTTATGAAGTTATAATGACTTGTGGGGGGTCATAGTTATGAAGTTATGATGACGTTTGGGGGATCATAGGTATGAAGTTATGATGACGTGCGAGGGGTCATAGGTACGAAGTTATGATGAGGTGTGGGGGGTCATAGGTATGAAGTTAGGATGACGTGTGTGGGGGTCATAGTTATGAAGTCATGATGACGTGTGGGGGGTCATAGTTATGAAGTTATGATGACGTGTGGGGGTCATAGTTATGAAGTTACGATGACGTGTGGGGGGGTTCTTAGTTATGAAGTTACGATGACTTGGAGGGGTTCATAGTTATGAAGTTATGATGACTTGGAGGGGGTCATAGTTATGAAGTTATGATGACGTCCGGGAGCTCATAGTTATGAAGTTATGATTACGTGTGGGGGTCATAGGTACGAAGTTATGATGAGGTTTGGGGGGGTCATAGTTATGAAGTTATGATGGCGTGTGGGGAGTCATAGTTATGAAGTTATGATGACGTGTGGGAGGTCATAGGTATTACGTTATAATGACGCGTGGGGGGTCATAGTTATGAAGTTATGATGACGTGTGGGGAGCTCATAGTTATGAAGTTATGATTACGTGTGGGGGATCATAGGTATGAAGTTAAGATGACGTGTGGGGGGTCATAGGTATGAAGTTAAGATGACGTCTGCGGGGTCATAGTTATGAAGTTATGATGACGTGTGTGGGGGTCATAGGTACGAAGTTATGATGAGGTGTGGGGGGTCATAGGTATGAAGTTAAGATGACGTGTGGGGAGTCATAGTCATGAAGTTATGATGATGTGGAGGGGGTCATTGTTATGAAGTTATGATGACGTGTGGGAGTCATAGTCATGAAGTTATGATGACGTTTGGGGGATCATTGGTATGAAGATATGATGACGTGAGGGGGGGTCATAGGTATAAAGTTTAATGACGTGTGTGGGGGGGGTCATAGTTATGAAGATATGATGACGTGTGGGGGGTTATAGTTATGAAGCTATGATGGTGTGTGGGGGGTCATAGTTATGAAGATATGATGACGTGTGGGGGGGTCATAGTTATGAAGTTATGATTATGTGTGGGGCCATATTTATGAAGTTATGATGACGTGTGTGGGGGGTCATAGTTATGAAGTTATGATGACTTGTGGGGGTTATAGTTATGAAGTTATGATGACGTTTGGGGCATCATAGGTATGAAGTTATGATTATGTGTGGGGGTCATAGTTATGAAGTTATGATGACGTGTGTGGGGGGTCATAGTTATGAAGTTATGATGACTTGTGGGGGGTCATAGTTATGAAGTTATGATGGCTTGGAGGGGGTCATAGTCATGAAGTTATGATGAGGTGTGGGGGGTCATAGGTATGAAGTTATGATGACGTCCGGGAGCTCATAGTTATGAAGTTATGATTACGTGTGGGGGTCATAGGTACGAAGTTATGATGAGGTGTGGGGGATCATAGGTATGAAGTTAAGATGACGTGTGGGGGGACATAGGTATGAAGTTAAGATGACGTGTGGGGGGTCATAGTTATGAAGTTATGATGACGTCTGTGGGGGTCATAGGTACGAAGTTATGATGAGGTGTGGGGGGTCATAGGTATGAAGTTAAGATGACGTGTGGGGAGTCATAGTCATGAAGTTATGATGATGTGGAGGGGGTCATTGTTATGAAGTTATGATGACGTGTGGGAGTCATAGTCATGAAGTTATGATGACGTTTGGGGGATCATAGGTATGAAGTTATGATGACGTGCGGGGGGGTCATAGGTATAAAGTTTAATGACGTGTGTGGGGGGGGTCATAGTTATGAAGATATGATGACGTGTGGGGGTTATAGTTATGAAGTTATGATGGTGTGTGGGGGGTCATAGTTATGAAGATATGATGACGTGTGGGGGGGTCATAGTTATGAAGTTATGATTATGTGTGGGGTCATATTTATGAAGTTATGATGACGTGTGTGGGAGGTCATAGTTATGAAGTTATAATGACTTGTGGGGGGTCATAGTTATGAAGTTATGATGACGTTTGGGGGATCATAGGTATGAAGTTATGATGACGTGCGAGGGGTCATAGGTACGAAGTTATGATGAGGTGTGGGGGGTCATAGGTATGAAGTTAGGATGACGTGTGTGGGGGTCATAGTTATGAAGTCATGATGACGTGTGGGGGGTCATAGTTATGAAGTTATGATGACGTGTGGGGGTCATAGTTATGAAGTTACGATGACGTGTGGGGGGGTTCTTAGTTATGAAGTTACGATGACTTGGAGGGGTTCATAGTTATGAAGTTATGATGACTTGGAGGGGGTCATAGTTATGAAGTTATGATGACGTCCGGGAGCTCATAGTTATGAAGTTATGATTACGTGTGGGGGTCATAGGTACGAAGTTATGATGAGGTTTGGGGGGTCATAGTTATGAAGTTATGATGGCGTGTGGGGAGTCATAGTTATGAAGTTATGATGACGTGTGGGAGGTCATAGGTATTACGTTATAATGACGCGTGGGGGGTCATAGTTATGAAGTTATGATGACGTGTGGGGAGCTCATAGTTATGAAGTTATGATTACGTGTGGGGGATCATAGGTATGAAGTTAAGATGACGTGTGGGGGGTCATAGGTATGAAGTTAAGATGACGTCTGCGGGGTCATAGTTATGAAGTTATGATGACGTGTGTGGGGGTCATAGGTACGAAGTTATGATGAGGTGTGGGGGGTCATAGGTATGAAGTTAAGATGACGTGTGGGGAGTCATAGTCATGAAGTTATGATGATGTGGAGGGGGTCATTGTTATGAAGTTATGATGACGTGTGGGAGTCATAGTCATGAAGTTATGATGACGTTTGGGGGATCATTGGTATGAAGATATGATGACGTGAGGGGGGGTCATAGGTATAAAGTTTAATGACGTGTGTGGGGGGGGGTCATAGTTATGAAGATATGATGACGTGTGGGGGGTTAGAGTTATGAAGTTATGATGGTGTGTGGGGGGTCATAGTTATGAAGATATGATGACGTGTGAGGGGGTCATAGTTATGAAGTTATGATTATGTGTGGGGTCATATTTATGAAGTTATGATGACGTGTGTGGGGGGTCATAGTTATGAAGTTATGATGACTTGTGGGGGTTATAGTTATGAAGTTATGATGACGTTTGGGGCATCATAGGTATGAAGTTATGATGACGTGCGAGGGGTCATAGGTACGAAGTTATGATGAGGTGTGGGGGGTCATAGGTATGAAGTTAGGATGACGTGTGTGGGGGTCATAGTTATGAAGTCATGATGACGTGTGGGGGGTCATAGTTATGAAGTTATGATTACGTGTGGGGGTCATAGGGACGAAGTTATGATGAGGTGTGGAGGTCATAGGTACGAAGTTATGATGACGTCTGGGAGCGGATACGATGATGTGTGGGGCGGTCATAGTTATGAAGTTATGATGACATGAGGGGGGGGGTCATAGTTATGAAGTTATGAGGACGTGTGTTGGTCAAAGTTATGAAGTTATGATGACGTGTGGGGAGTCATAGTTATGAAGTTATGATGGTGTGTGGGGGGTCATAGTTATGAAGATATGATGACTTGTGGGGGGGTCATAGTTATGAAGTTATGATGGTGTGTGGGGGGTCATAGTTATGAAGATATGATGACGTGTGGGGGGGTCATAGTTATGAAGTTATGATGAGTTGTGGGGGGTCATAGGTATGAAGTTAAGATGACATGTGGGGGGTCATAGGTATGAAGTTAAGATGACGTGTGGGGGGTCATAGTTATGACGTTATGATGATGTGTGTGGGGGTCATAGTTATGAAGTTAAGATGACGTGTGGGGGGTCATATTTTTGAAGTTATGATGACGTGTGGTGGTCATAGTTATGAAGATATGATGACATTTGGGGGTCATAGTTATGAAGTTATAATAACGTGTGGGAGGTCATAGGTATGACGTTATAATGACGCTTGGGGGGTCATAGTTATGAAGTTATGATGACGTGTGGGGAGCTCATAGTTATGAAGTTATGATGATGTGTGGAGGGTCATAGTTATGAAGTTATGATGACGTCTGGGAGCAGATAGGATGATGTGTGGGAGGGGTCATAGTTATGAAGTTATGATGACGTGTGGTGGTCATAGTTATGAAGTTATGATCACGTGTGGGGAGTCATAGTCATGAAGTTATGATGACGTTTGAGGGATCATAGGTATGAAGTTATGATGACGTGTGGGGGGGTTGTCATAGTTATGAAGATATGATGACGTGTGGGGGGGTCATAGTTATGAAGTTATGATGGTGTGTGGGGGGTCATAGTTATGAAGATATGATGACGTGTGGGGGGGTCATAGTTATGAAGTTATGATTATGTGTGGGGGTCATAGTTATGAAGTTATGATGACGTGTGTGGGGGGTCATAGTTATGAAGTTATGATGACTTGTCGGGGGTCATAGTTATGAAGTTATGATGACTTGGAGGGGGTCATAGTCATGAAGTTATGATGAGGTGTGGGGGGTCATAGGTATGAAGTTATGATGACGTCCGGGAGCTCATAGTTATGAAGTTATGATTACGTGTGGGGGTCATAGGTACGAAGTTATGATGAGGTGTGGGGGATCATAGGTATGAAGTTAAGATGACGTGTGGGGGGTCATAGGTATGAAGTTAAGATGACGTGTGGGGGGTCATAGTTATGAAGTTATGATGACGTGTGTGGGGGTCATAGGTACGAAGTTATGATGAGGTGTGCGGGGTCATAGGTATGAAGTTAAGATGACGTGTGGGGAGTCATAGTCATGAAGTTATGATGATGTGGAGGGGGTCATTGTTATGAAGTTATGATGACGTGTGGGAGCTCATAGTCATGAAGTTATGATGACGTTTGGGGGATCATAGGTATGAAGTTATGATGACGTGCGGGGGGGTCATAGGTATAAAGTTTAATGACGTGTGTGGGGGGGGTCATAGTTATGAAGATATGATGACGTGTTGGGGGTTATAGTTATGAAGTTATGATGGTGTGTGGGGGGTCATAGTTATGAAGATATGATGACGTGTGGGGGGGTCATAGTTATGAAGTTATGATTATGTGTGGGGTCATATTTATGAAGTTATGATGACGTGTGTGGGGGTTCTTAGTTATGAAGTTACGATGACTTGGAGGGGGTCATAGTTATGAAGTTATGATGACTTGTGGGGGGTCATAGTTATGAAGTTATGATGACGTTTGGGGGATCATAGGTATGAAGTTATGATGACGTGCGAGGGGTCATAGGTACGAAGTTATGATGAAGTGTGGGGGGTCATAGGTATGAAGTTAAGATGACGTGTGTGGGGGTCATATTTATGAAGTTATGATGACGTGTGGGGGGTCATAGTTATGAAGTTATGATGACTTGTGGGGGGTCATAGTTATGAAGTTATGATGACGTGTGGGGGTCATAGTTATGAAGTTAGGATGACGTGTGGGGGGGTTCTTAGTTATGAAGTTACGATGACTTGGAGGGGGTCATAGTTATGAAGTTATGATGACTTGGAGGGGGTCATAGTTATGAAGTTATGATTACGTGTGGGGGTCATAGGTACGAAGTTATGATGAGGTGTGGGGGGTCATAGTTATGAAGTTATGATGGCGTGTGGGGAGTCATAGTTATGAAGTTATGATGACGTGTGGGAGGTCATAGGTATGACGTTATAATGACGCGTGGGGGGTCATAGTTATGAAGTTATGATGACGTGTGGGGAGCTCATAGTTATGAAGTTATGATTACGTGTGGGGGTCATAGGTACGAAGTTATGATGAGGTGTGGGGATCATAGGTACGAAGTTATGATGAGGTGTGGTGGGTCATAGTTATGAAGTTATGATGACATGTGGGGGGTCATAGGTATGAAGTTATAATAACGTGTGGGAGGGGTCATAGGTATGAAGTTATGATGACGTGCGGGGTGCTCATAGTTATGAAGTTATGATGGTGTGTGGGGGGTCATAGTTATGAAGATATGATGACGTGTGGGGGGGTCATAGTTATGAAGTTATGATTATGTGTGGGGGTCATAGTTATGAAGTTATGATGACGTGTGTGGGGGGTCATAGTTATGAAGTTATGATGACTTGTGGGGGGTCATAGTTATGAAGTTATGATGACTTGGAGGGGGTCATAGTCATGAAGTTATGATGAGGTGTGGGGGGTCATAGGTATGAAGTTATGATGACGTCCGGGAGCTCATAGTTATGAAGTTATGATTACGTGTGGGGGTCACAGGTACGAAGTTATGATGAGGTGTGGGGGATCATAGGTATGAAGTTAAGATGACGTGTGGGGGGACATAGGTATGAAGTTAAGATGACGTGTGGGGGGTCATAGTTATGAAGTTATGATGACGTGTGTGGGGGTCATAGGTACGAAGTTATGATGAGGTGTGGGGGGTCATAGGTATGAAGTTAAGATGACGTGTGGGGAGTCATAGTCATGAAGTTATGATGATGTGGAGGGGGTCATTGTTATGAAGTTATGATGACGTCTGGGAGCGGATGCGATGATGTGTGGGGCGGTCATAGTTATGAAGTTATGATGACATGAGGGGGGGGGTCATATTTATGAAGTTATGAGGACGTGTGTTGGTCAAAGTTATGAAGTTATGATGACGTGTGGGGAGTCATAGTTATGAAGTTATGATGGTGTGTGGGGGGTCATAGTTATGAAGATATGATGACTTGTGGGGGGGTCATAGTTATGAAGTTATGATGGTGTGTGGGGGGTCATAGTTATGAAGATATGATGACGTGTGGGGGGGTCATAGTTATGAAGTTATGATGAGTTGTGGGGGGTCATAGGTATGAAGTTAAGATGACATGTGGGGGGTCATAGGTATGAAGTTAAGATGACGTGTGGGGGGTCATAGTTATGACGTTATGATGATGTGTGTGGGGAACATAGTTATGAAGTTAAGATGACGTGTGGGGGGTCATATTTATGAAGTTATGATGACGTGTGGTGGTCATAGTTATGAAGATATGATGACATTTGGGGGTCATAGTTATGAAGTTATAATAACGTGTGGGAGGTCATAGGTATGACGTTATAATGACGCGTGGGGGGTCATAGTTATGAAGTTATGATGACGTGTGGGGAGCTCATAGTTATGAAGTTATGATGATGTGTGGAGGGTCATAGTTATGAAGTTATGATGACGTCTGGGAGCAGATAGGATGATGTGTGGGAGGGGTCATAGTTATGAAGTTATGATGACGTGTGGTGGTCATAGTTATGAAGTTATGATGACGTGTGGGGAGTCATAGTCATGAAGTTATAATGATGTGGAGAGGGTCATAGTTATGAAGTTATGATCACGTGTGGGGAGTCATAGTCATGAAGTTATGATGACGTTTGAGGGATCATAGGTATGAACTTATGATGACGTGTGGGGGGGTCATAGTTATAAAATTATGATGACGTGTGGGGGGGTCATAGTTATGAAGATATGATGACGTGTGGGGGGGTCATAGTTATGAAGTTATGATGGTGTGTGGGGTGTCATAGTTATGAAGATATTATGACGTGTGGGGGGGTTCTTAGTTATGAAGTTACGATGACTTGGAGGGGGTCATAGTTATGAAGTTATAATGACTTGGAGGGGGTCATAGTTATGAAGTTATGATGACGTGTGGGGAGTCATAATCATGAAGTTATAATGATGTGGAGGGGGTCATAGTTATGAAGTTATGATGACGTGTGGGGAGTCATAGTCATGAAGTTATGATGACGTTTGAGGGATCATAGGTATGAAGTTATGATGACGTGTGGGGGGGTTGTCATAGTTATGAAGATATGATGATGTGTGGGGGGGTCATAGTTATGAAGTTATGATGGTGTGTGGGGGGTCATAGTTATGAAGATATGATGACGTGTGGGGGGGTCATAGTTATGAAGTTATTATTATGTGTGGGGCTCACAGTTATGAAGTTATGATGGCGTGTGTGGGGGGTCATAGTTATGAGGTTATGATGACTTGTGGGGGGTCATAGTTATGAAGTTATGATGACTTGGAGGGGGTCATAGTCATGAAGTTATGATGAGGTGTGGGGGGTCATAGGTATGAAGTTATGATGACGTCCGGGAGCTCATAGTTATGAAGTTATGATTACGTGTGGGGGTCATAGGTACGAAGTTATGATGAGGTGTGGGGGATCATAGGTATGAAGTTAAGATGACGTGTGGGGGGTCATAGGTATGAAGTTAAGATGACGTGTGGGGGGTCATAGTTATGAAGTTATGATGACGTGTGTGGGGGTCATAGGTACGAAGTTATGATGAGGTGTGCGGGGTCATAGGTATGAAGTTAAGATGACATGTGGGGAGTCATAGTCATGAAGTTATGATGATGTGGAGGGGGATCATAGGTATGAAGTTATGATGACGTGCGAGGTTATCATAAGTATAAAGTTTAATGACGTGTGTGGGGGGGGTCATAGTTATGAAGATATGATGACGTGTTGGGGGTGGTAGTTATGAAGTTATGATGGTGTGTGGGGGGTCATAGTTATGAAGATATAATGACGTGTGGGGGGGTCATAGTTATGAAGTTATGATTGTGTGGAGGGGGTCATAGTTATGAAGTTATGATGACGTGTGTGGGCGGTCATAGTTATGAAGTTATGATGACTTGTGGGGGGTCATAGTTATGAAGTTATGATGACGTTTGGGGGATCATAGGTATGAAGTTATGATGACGTGCGAGGGGTCATAGGTACGAAGTTATGATGAGGTGTGGGGGGTCATAGGTATGAAGTTAAGATGACGTGTGTGGGGGTCATAGTTATGAAGTTATGATGACGTGTGGGGGGTCATAGTTATGAAGTTATGATGACGTGTGGGGGTCATAGTTATGAAGTTACGATGACGCTTGGGGGGGTTCTTAGTTATGAAGTTACGATGACTTGGAGGGGGTCATAGTTATGAAGTTATGATGACTTGGAGGGGGTCATAGTTATGAAGTTATGATTACGTGTGGGGAGCTCATAGTTATGAAGTTATGATGACGTGTGGGAGGTCATAGGTATGACGTTATAATGACGCGTGGGGGGTCATAGTTATGAAGTTATGATGACGTGTGGGGAGCTCATAGTTATGAAGTTATGATTACGTGTGGGGGTCATAGGTACGAAGTTATGATGAGGTGTGGGGATCATAGGTACGAAGTTATGATGAGGTGTGGTGGGTCATAGTTATGAAGTTATGATGACATGTGGGGGGTCATAGGTATGAAGTTATAATAACGTGTGGGAGGGGTCATAGGTATGAAGTTATGATGACGTGCGGGGTGCTCATAGTTATGAAGTTATGATGGTGTGTGGGGGGTCATAGTTATGAAGATATGATGACGTGTGGGGGGGTCATAGTTATGAAGTTATGATTATGTGTGGGGGTCATAGTTATGAAGTTATGATGACGTGTGTGGGGGGTCATAGTTATGAAGTTATGATGACTTGTGGGGGGTCATAGTTATGAAGTTATGATGACTTGGAGGGGGTCATAGTCATGAAGTTATGATGAGGTGTGGGGGGTCATAGGTATGAAGTTATGATGACGTCCGGGAGCTCATAGTTATGAAGTTATGATTACGTGTGGGGGTCATAGGTACGAAGTTATGATGAGGTGTGGTTGATCATAGGTATGAAGTTAAGATGACGTGTGAGGGGACATAGGTATGAAGTTAAGATGACGTGTGGGGGGTCATAGTTATGAAGTTATGATGACGTGTGTGGGGGTCATAGGTACGAAGTTATGATGAGGTGTGGGGGGTCATAGGTATGAAGTTAAGATGACGTGTGGGGAGTCATAGTCATGAAGTTATGATGATGTGGAGGGGGTCATTGTTATGAAGTTATGATGACGTGTGGGAGTCATAGTCATGAAGTTATGATGACGGTTGGGGGATCATAGGTATGAAGTTATGATGACGTGCGGGGGGGTCATAGGTATAAAGTTTAATGACGTGTGTGGGGGGGGTCATAGTTATGAAGATATGATGACGTGTGGGGGGTTATAGTTATGAAGTTATGATGGTGTGTGGAGGGTCATAGTTATGAAGATATGATGACGTGTGGGGGGGTCATAGTTATGAAGTTATGATTATGTGTGGGGTCATATTTATGAAGTTATGATGACGTGTGTGGGAGGTCATAGTTATGAAGTTATAATGACTTGTGGGGGGTCATAGTTATGAAGTTATGATGACGTTTGGGGGATCATAGGTATGAAGTTATGATGACGTGCGAGGGGTCATAGGTACGAAGTTATGATGAGGTGTGGGGGGTCATAGTCATGAAGTTATGATGACGTGTGTGGGGGTCATAGTTATGAAGTCATGATGACGTGTGGGGGGTCATAGTTATGAAGTTATGATGACGTGTGGGGGTCATAGTTATGAAGTTACGATGACGTGTGGGGGGGTTCTTAGTTATGAAGTTACGATGACTTGGAGGGGTTCATAGTTATGAAGTTATGATCACTTGGAGGGGGTCATAGTTATGAAGTTATGATGACGTCCGGGAGCTCATAGTTATGAAGTTATGATTACGTGTGGGGGTCATAGGTACGAAGTTATGATGAGGTGTGGGGGGTCATAGTTATGAAGTTATGATGGCGTGTGGGGAGTCATAGTTATGAAGTTATGATGACGTGTGGGAGGTCATAGGTATGACGTTATAATGACGCGTGGGGGGTCATAGTTATGAAGTTATGATGACGTGTGGGGAGCTCATAGTTATGAAGTTATGATTACGTGTGGGGGATCATAGGTATGAAGTTAAGATGACGTGTGGGGGGTCATAGGTATGAAGTTAAGATGACGTCTGCGGGGTCATAGTTATGAAGTTATGATGACGTGTGTGGGGGTCATAGGTACGAAGTTATGATGAGGTGTGGGGGGTCATAGGTATGAAGTTATGATGAGGTGTGGGGAGTCATTGTTATGAAGTTATGATGACGTGTGGGAGTCATAGTCATGAAGTTATGATGACGTTTGGGGGATCATAGGTATGAAGATATGATGACGTGCGGGGGGGTCATAGGTATAAAGTTTAATGACGTGTGTGGGGGGGGGTCATAGTTATGAAGATATGATGACGTGTGGGGGGTTATAGTTATGAAGTTATGATGGTGTGTGGGGGGTCATAGTTATGAAGATATGATGACGTGTGGGGGGGTCATAGTTATGAAGTTATGATGACGTGTGTGGGGGTCATAGGTACGAAGTTATGATGAGGTGTGCGGGGTCATAGGTATGAAGTTAAGATGACATGTGGGGAGTCATAGTCATGAAGTTATGATGATGTGGAGGGGGTCATTGTTATGAAGTTATGATGACGTGTGGGAGTCATAGTCATGAAGTTATGATGACGTTTGGGGGATCATAGGTATGAAGTTATGATGACGTGCGGGCGGGTCATAGGTATAAAGTTTAATGACGTGTGTGGGGGGGGTCATAGTTATGAAGATATGATGACGTGTTGGGGGTTGTAGTTATGAAGTTATGATGGTGTGTGGGGGGTCATAGTTATGAAGATATGATGACGTGTGGGGGGGTCATAGTTATGAAGTTATGATTGTGTGGAGGGGGTCATAGTTATGAAGTTATGATGACGTGTGTGGGCGGTCATAGTTATGAAGTTATGATGACTTGTGGGGGGTCATAGTTATGAAGTTATGATGACGTTTGGGGGATCATAGGTATGAAGTTATGATGACGTGCGAGGGGTCATAGGTACGAAGTTATGATGAGGTGTGGGGGGTCATAGGTATGAAGTTAAGATGACGTGTGTGGGGGTCATAGTTATGAAGTTATGATGACGTGTGGGGGGTCATAGTTATGAAGTTATGATGACGTGTGGGGGTCATAGTTATGAAGTTACGATGACGTGTGGGGGGGTTCTTAGTTATGAAGTTACGATGACTTGGAGGGGGTCATAGTTATGAAGTTATGATGACTTGGAGGGGGTCATAGTTATGAAGTTATGATTACGTGTGGGGAGCTCATAGTTATGAAGTTATGATGACGTGTGGGAGGTCATAGGTATGACGTTATAATGACGCGTGGGGGGTCATAGTTATGAAGTTATGATGACGTGTGGGGAGCTCATAGTTATGAAGTTATGATTACGTGTGGGGGTCATAGGTACGAAGTTATGATGAGGTGTGGGGATCATAGGTACGAAGTTATGATGAGGTGTGGTGGGTCATAGTTATGAAGTTATGATGACATGTGGGGGGTCATAGGTATGAAGTTATAATAACGTGTGGGAGGGGTCATAGGTATGAAGTTATGATGACGTGCGGGGTGCTCATAGTTATGAAGTTATGATGGTGTGTGGGGGGTCATAGTTATGAAGATATGATGACGTGTGGGGGGGTCATAGTTATGAAGTTATGATTATGTGTGGGGGTCATAGTTATGAAGTTATGATGACGTGTGTGGGGGGTCATAGTTATGAAGTTATGATGACTTGTGGGGGGTCATAGTTATGAAGTTATGATGACTTGGAGGGGGTCATAGTCATGAAGTTATGATGAGGTGTGGGGGGTCATAGGTATGAAGTTATGATGACGTCCGGGAGCTCATAGTTATGAAGTTATGATTACGTGTGGGGGTCATAGGTACGAAGTTATGATGAGGTGTGGTTGATCATAGGTATGAAGTTAAGATGACGTGTGAGGGGACATAGGTATGAAGTTAAGATGACGTGTGGGGGGTCATAGTTATGAAGTTATGATGACGTGTGTGGGGGTCATAGGTACGAAGTTATGATGAGGTGTGGGGGGTCATAGGTATGAAGTTAAGATGACGTGTGGGGAGTCATAGTCATGAAGTTATGATGATGTGGAGGGGGTCATTGTTATGAAGTTATGATGACGTGTGGGAGTCATAGTCATGAAGTTATGATGACGGTTGGGGGATCATAGGTATGAAGTTATGATGACGTGCGGGGGGGTCATAGGTATAAAGTTTAATGACGTGTGTGGGGGGGGTCATAGTTATGAAGATATGATGACGTGTGGGGGGTTATAGTTATGAAGTTATGATGGTGTGTGGGGGGTCATAGTTATGAAGATATGATGACGTGTGGGGGGGTCATAGTTATGAAGTTATGATTATGTGTGGGGTCATATTTATGAAGTTATGATGACGTGTGTGGGAGGTCATAGTTATGAAGTTATAATGACTTGTGGGGGGTCATAGTTATGAAGTTATGATGACGTTTGGGGGATCATAGGTATGAAGTTATGATGACGTGCGAGGGGTCATAGGTACGAAGTTATGATGAGGTGTGGGGGGTCATAGGTATGAAGTTAGGATGACGTGTGTGGGGGTCATAGTTATGAAGTCATGATGACGTGTGGGGGGTCATAGTTATGAAGTTATGATGACGTGTGGGGGTCATAGTTATGAAGTTACGATGACGTGTGGGGGGGTTCTTAGTTATGAAGTTACGATGACTTGGAGGGGTTCATAGTTATGAAGTTATGATCACTTGGAGGGGGTCATAGTTATGAAGTTATGATGACGTCCGGGAGCTCATAGTTATGAAGTTATGATTACGTGTGGGGGTCATAGGTACGAAGTTATGATGAGGTGTGGGGGGTCATAGTTATGAAGTTATGATGGCGTGTGGGGAGTCATAGTTATGAAGTTATGATGACGTGTGGGAGGTCATAGGTATGACGTTATAATGACGCGTGGGGGGTCATAGTTATGAAGTTATGATGACGTGTGGGGAGCTCATAGTTATGAAGTTATGATTACGTGTGGGGGATCATAGGTATGAAGTTAAGATGACGTGTGGGGGGTCATAGGTATGAAGTTAAGATGACGTCTGCGGGGTCATAGTTATGAAGTTATGATGACGTGTGTGGGGGTCATAGGTACGAAGTTATGATGAGGTGTGGGGGGTCATAGGTATGAAGTTATGATGAGGTGTGGGGAGTCATTGTTATGAAGTTATGATGACGTGTGGGAGTCATAGTCATGAAGTTATGATGACGTTTGGGGGATCATAGGTATGAAGATATGATGACGTGCGGGGGGGTCATAGGTATAAAGTTTAATGACGTGTGTGGGGGGGGGTCATAGTTATGAAGATATGATGACGTGTGGGGGGTTATAGTTATGAAGTTATGATGGTGTGTGGGGGGTCATAGTTATGAAGATATGATGACGTGTGGGGGGGTCATAGTTATGAATTTATGATTATGTGTGGGGTCATATTTATGAAGTTATGTTGACGTGTGTGGGGGGTCATAGTTATGAAGTTATGATGACTTGTGGGGGGGTCATAGTTATGAAGTTATGATGACGTTTGGGGGATCATAGGTATGAAGTTATGATGACGTGCGAGGGGTCATAGGTACGAAGTTATGATGAGGTGTGGGGGGTCATAGGTATGAAGTTAGGATGACGTGTGTGGGGGTCATAGTTATGAAGTCATGATGACGTGTGGGGGGTCATAGTTATGAAGTTTTGATGACGTGTGGGGGTCATAGTTATGAAGTTATGATGATGTGTGGGGGGTCATAGTTATGAAGTTATGATGACGTCTGGGAGCGGATACGATGATGTGTGGGGCGGTCATAGTTATGAAGTTATGATAGAATGAGGGGGGGTACATAGTTATGAAGTTATGAGGACGTGTGTTGGTCAAAGTTATGAAGTTATGATGACGTGTGGGGAGTCATAGTTATGAAGTTATGATGATGTGGAGGGGGTCATAGTTATGAAGTTATGATGACGTGTGGGGAGTCATAGTCATGAAGTTATGATGACGTTTGGGGGATCATAGGTATGAAGTTATGATGACGTCCGGGGGGGTCATAGGTATAAAGTTATAATAACGTGTGGGAGGTCATAGGTATGACGTTATAATGACGCGTGGGGGGTCATAGTTATGAAGTTATGATGACGTGTGGGTAGCTCATAGTTATGAAGTTATGATTACGTGTGGGGGTCATAGGGACGAAGTTATGATGAGGTGTGGAGGTCATAGGTACGAAGTTATGATGAGGTGTGGTGGGTTATAGTTATGAAGTTATGATGATGTGCGGGGGGTCATAGTTAAGAAGTTATGATGATGTGCGGGGGGGTTCATAGTTATGAAGTTATGATGATGTGTGGAGGGTCATAGTTATGAATTTATGATGACGCCTGGGAGCGGATAGGATGATGTGTGGGGGGGGTCATAGTTATAAAGTTATGATGGTGTGTGGGGGATCATAGGTATGAAGTTATGATGACGTGCGAGGGGTCATAGGTACGAAGTTATGATGAGGTGTGGGGGGTCATAGGTATGAAGTTAGGATGACGTGTGTGGGGGTCATAGTTATGAAGTCATGATGACGTGTGGGGGGTCATAGTTATGAAGTTATGATGACGTGTGGGGGTCATAGTTATGAAGTTACGATGACGTGTGGGGGGGTTCTTAGTTATGAAGTTACGATGACTTGGAGGGGTTCATAGTTATGAAGTTATGATCACTTGGAGGGGGTCATAGTTATGAAGTTATGATGACGTCCGGGAGCTCATAGTTATGAAGTTATGATTACGTGTGGGGGTCATAGGTACGAAGTTATGATGAGGTGTGGGGGGTCATAGTTATGAAGTTATGATGGCGTGTGGGGAGTCATAGTTATGAAGTTATGATGACGTGTGGGAGGTCATAGGTATGACGTTATAATGACGCGTGGGGGGTCATAGTTATGAAGTTATGATGACGTGTGGGGAGCTCATAGTTATGAAGTTATGATTACGTGTGGGGGATCATAGGTATGAAGTTAAGATGACGTGTGGGGGGTCATAGGTATGAAGTTAAGATGACGTCTGCGGGGTCATAGTTATGAAGTTATGATGACGTGTGTGGGGGTCATAGGTACGAAGTTATGATGAGGTGTGGGGGGTCATAGGTATGAAGTTATGATGAGGTGTGGGGAGTCATTGTTATGAAGTTATGATGACGTGTGGGAGTCATAGTCATGAAGTTATGATGACGTTTGGGGGATCATAGGTATGAAGATATGATGACGTGCGGGGGGGTCATAGGTATAAAGTTTAATGACGTGTGTGGGGGGGGGTCATAGTTATGAAGATATGATGACGTGTGGGGGGTTATAGTTATGAAGTTATGATGGTGTGTGGGGGGTCATAGTTATGAAGATATGATGACGTGTGGGGGGGTCATAGTTATGAATTTATGATTATGTGTGGGGTCATATTTATGAAGTTATGATGACGTGTGTGGGGGGTCATAGTTATGAAGTTATGATGACTTGAGGGGGGGTCATAGTTATGAAGTTATGATGACGTTTGGGGGATCATAGGTATGAAGTTATGATGACGTGCGAGGGGTCATAGGTACGAAGTTATGATGAGGTGTGGGGGGTCATAGGTATGAAGTTAGGATGACGTGTGTGGGGGTCATAGTTATGAAGTCATGATGACGTGTGGGGGGTCATAGTTATGAAGTTTTGATGACGTGTGGGGGTCATAGTTATGAAGTTATGATGATGTGTGGGGGGTCATAGTTATGAAGTTATGATGACGTCTGGGAGCGGATACGATGATGTGTGGGGCGGTCATAGTTATGAAGTTATGATGACATGAGGGGGGGGGGTCATAGTTATGAAGTTATGAGGACGTGTGTTGGTCAAAGTTATGAAGTTATGATGACGTGTGGGGAGTCATAGTTATGAAGTTATGATGATGTGGAGGGGGTCATAGTTATGAAGTTATGATGACGTGTGGGGAGTCATAGTCATGAAGTTATGATGACGTTTGGGGGATCATAGGTATGAAGTTATGATGACGTCCGGGGGGGTCATAGGTATAAAGTTATAATAACGTGTGGGAGGTCATAGGTATGACGTTATAATGACGCGTGGGGGGTCATAGTTATGAAGTTATGATGACGTGTGGGTAGCTCATAGTTATGAAGTTATGATTACGTGTGGGGGTCATAGGGACGAAGTTATGATGAGGTGTGGAGGTCATAGGTACGAAGTTATGATGAGGTGTGGTGGGTTATAGTTATGAAGTTATGATGATGTGCGGGGGGTCATAGTTAAGAAGTTATGATGATGTGCGGGGGGGTTCATAGTTATGAAGTTATGATGATGTGTGGAGGGTCATAGTTATGAATTTATGATGACGCCTGGGAGGGGATAGGATGAGGTGTGGGGGGGGGTCATAGTTATAAAGTTATGATGGGGGGTGGGGGGTCATAGTTATGAAGATATGATGACTTGTGGGGGGGTCATAGTTATGAAGTTATGATGGTGTGTGGGGGGTCATAGTTATGAAGATATGATGACGTGTGGGGGGGTCATAGTTATGAAGTTATGATGAGTTGTGGGGGGTCATAGGTATGAAGTTAAGATGACATGTGGGGGGTCATAGGTATGAAGTTAAGATGACGTGTGGGGGGTCATAGTTATGAAGTTATGATGACGTGTGTGGGGGTCATAGTTATGAAGTTATGATGACGTCTGGGGGGTCATAGTTATGAAGTTATGATGACTTGTGGGGGTCATATTTATGAAGTTATGGTGACTTGTGGGAGGTCATAGTTATGAAGTTACGATGATGTGTGGGGGGTCATAGTTATGAAGTTATGATGACTTGGAGGGGCTCATAGTTATGAATTTATGATGACTTAGAGGGGGTCATAGTTATGAAGTTATGATGACGTCCGGGAGCTCATAGTTATGAAGTAATGATTACGTGTGGGGGTCATAGGTACGAAGTTATGATGAGGTGTGGGGGGTCATAGTTATGAAGTTATGATGGCGTGTGGGGGGTCATAGGTATGTCGTTATAATGACTCGTGGGGGGTCGTAGTTATGAAGTTATGATGACGTCCGGGAGCTCATAGTTATGAAAATATGATTACGTGGGGGGGTCATAGGTACGAAGTTATGATGAGGTGTGGGGGGTCATAGTTATGAAGTTATGATGATGTGCGGGGGGGTCATAGTTATGAAGTTATGAGGGCGTGTGGGGGGTCATAGTTATGAAGTTATGATGATGTGCGGGGGGGTCATAGTTATGAAGTTATGATGACGTGTGGGGAGTCAGTTATGAAGTTATGATGACGTTTGGGGGATCATAGGTATAAAGTTATGATGACGTGTGGGGGGGTCATGGTTATGAATTTATGATGACGGACGGGGGGGTCATAGTTATGAAGTTATGATGACGTGTGGGGAGCTCATAGTTATGAAGTTATGATTACGTGTGGGGGTCATAGGTACGAATTTATGATGAGGTGTGGGGGTCATAGGTACGAAGTTATGATGAGGTGTGGTGGGGTTCATAGTTATGAAGTTTTGATGATGTGTGGGGAGTCATAGTCATGAAGTTATGATGACGTTTGGGGGATCATAGGTATGACGTTGTGATGACGTGCGGGGGGGTCATAGGTATAAAGTTATGATGGTGTGTGGGTGGTCATAGTTATGAAGATATGATGACGTGTGGGGGGGTCATAGTTATGAAGTTATGATTATGTGTGGGGGTCATAGTTATGAAGTTATGATGACGTGTGTGGGGGGTCATAGTATTGAAGTTATGATGACTTGTGGGGGGTCATAGTTATGAAGTTATGATGACGTCCGGGAGCTCATAGTTATGAAGTTATGATTACGTGTGGGGGTCATAGGTACGAAGTTATGATGAGGTGTGGGGGGTCATGGGTATGAAGTTAAGATGACGTGTGGGGGGTCATAGGTATGAAGTTAAGATGACGTGTGGGGGGTCATAGTTATGAAGTTATGATGACGTGTGTGGGGGTCATAGTTATGAAGTTATGATGACGTGTGGGAGGTCATATTTATGAAGTTATGATGACGTGTGGTGGTCATAGTTATGAAGTTATGATGACGTGTGGGGAGTCATAGTCATGAAGTTATGATGACGTTTGGGGGATCAAAGGTATGAAGTTATGATGACGTGTGGGGGGTCATAGGTATGAAGTTAAGATGACGTGTGGGGGGTCATAGTTATGAAGTTATGATGACTTGGAGGGGGTCATAGTCATGAAGTTATGAGGATGTCCGGGAGCTCATAGTTATGAAGTTATGATTACGTGTGGGGGTCATAGGTACGAAGTTATGATGAGGTGTAGGGGGTCATAGATATGAAGTTAAGATGATGTGGGGGGGGTCATAGTTATGAAGTTATGATGACATGAGGGGGGGGGTCATAGTTATGAAGTTATGATGACGTGTGTGGGGGTCATAGTTATGAAGTTATGATGGCGTGTGGGGAGTCATAGTTATGAAGTTATGATGACGTGTGGGAGGTCATAGGTATGACGTTATAATGACGCGTGGGGGGTCATAGTTATGAAGTTATGATGACGTGTGGGGAGCTCATAGTTATGAAGTTATGATTACGTGTGGGGGATCATAGGTATGAAGTTAAGATGACGTGTGGGGGGTCATAGGTATGAAGTTAAGATGACGTCTGCGGGGTCATAGTTATGAAGTTATGATGACGTGTGTGGGGGTCATAGGTACGAAGTTATGATGAGGTGTGCGGGGTCATAGGTATGAAGTTAAGATGACGTGTGGGGAGTCATAGTCATGAAGTTATGATGATGTGGAGGGGGTCATTGTTATGAAGTTATGATGACGTGTGGGAGTCATAGTCATGAAGTTATGATGACGTTTGGGGGATCATAGGTATGAAGATATGATGACGTGCGGGGGGGTCATAGGTATAAAGTTTAATGACGTGTGTGGGGGGGGGTCATAGTTATGAAGATATGATGACGTGTGGGGGGTTATAGTTATGAAGTTATGATGGTGTGTGGGGGGTCATAGTTATGAAGATATGATGACGTGTGGGGGGGTCATAGTTATGAAGTTATGATTATGTGTGGGGTCATATTTATGAAGTTATGATGACGTGTGTGGGGGGTCATAGTTATGAAGTTATGATGACTTGTGGGGGGTCATAGTTATGAAGTTATGATGACGTTTGGGGGATCATAGGTATGAAGTTATGATGACGTGCGAGGGGTCATAGGTACGAAGTTATGATGAGGTGTGGGGGGTCATAGGTATGAAGTTAGGATGACGTGTGTGGGGGTCATAGTTATGAAGTCATGATGACGTGTGGGGGGTCATAGTTATGAAGTTTTGATGACGTGTGGGGGTCATAGTTATGAAGTTATGATGATGTGTGGGGGGTCATAGTTATGAAGTTATGATGACGTCTGGGAGCGGATACGATGATGTGTGGGGCGGTCATAGTTATGAAGTTATGATGACATGAGGGGGGGGGTCATAGTTATGAAGTTATGAGGACGTGTGTTGGTCAAAGTTATGAAGTTATGATGACGTGTGGGGAGTCATAGTTATGAAGTTATGATGATGTGGAGGGGGTCATAGTTATGAAGTTATGATGACGTGTGGGGAGTCATAGTCATGAAGTTATGATGACGTTTGGGGGATCATAGGTATGAAGTTATGATGACGTCCGGGGGGGTCATAGGTATAAAGTTATAATAACGTGTGGGAGGTCATAGGTATGACGTTATAATGACGCGTGGGGGGTCATAGTTATGAAGTTATGATGACGTGTGGGTAGCTCATAGTTATGAAGTTATGATTACGTGTGGGGGTCATAGGGACGAAGTTATGATGAGGTGTGGAGGTCATAGGTACGAAGTTATGATGAGGTGTGGTGGGTTATAGTTATGAAGTTATGATCATGTGCGGGGGGGTCATAGTTAAGAAGTTATGATGATGTGCGGGGGGGTTCATAGTTATGAAGTTATGATGATGTGTGGAGGGTCATAGTTATGAATTTATGATGACGCCTGGGAGCGGATAGGATGATGTGTGGGGGGGGTCATAGTTATGAAGTTATGATGGTGTGTGGGGGGTCATAGTTATGAAGATATGATGACTTGTGGGGGGGTCATAGTTATGAAGTTATGATGATGTGTGGGGGGTCATAGTTATGAAGATATGATGACGTGTGGGGGGGTCATAGTTATGAAGTTATGATGAGTTGTGGGGGGTCATAGGTATGAAGTTAAGATGACGTGTGTGGGGGTCATAGTTATGAAGTTATGATGACGTGTGGGAGGTCATAGGTATGACGTTATAATGACGCGTGGGGGGTCATAGTTATGAAGTTATGATGACGTGTGGGGAGCTCATAGTTATGAAGTTATGATTACGTGTGGGGGATCATAGGTATGAAGTTAAGATGACGTGTGGGGGGTCATAGGTATGAAGTTAAGATGACGTCTGCGGGGTCATAGTTATGAAGTTATGATGACGTGTGTGGGGGTCATAGGTACGAAGTTATGATGAGGTGTGGGGGGTCATAGGTATGAAGTTATGATGAGGTGTGGGGAGTCATTGTTATGAAGTTATGATGACGTGTGGGAGTCATAGTCATGAAGTTATGATGACGTTTGGGGGATCATAGGTATGAAGATATGATGACGTGCGGGGGGGTCATAGGTATAAAGTTTAATGACGTGTGTGGGGGGGGGTCATAGTTATGAAGATATGATGACGTGTGGGGGGTTATAGTTATGAAGTTATGATGGTGTGTGGGGGGTCATAGTTATGAAGATATGATGACGTGTGGGGGGGTCATAGTTATGAATTTATGATTATGTGTGGGGTCATATTTATGAAGTTATGATGACGTGTGTGGGGGGTCATAGTTATGAAGTTATGATGACTTGTGGGGGGGTCATAGTTATGAAGTTATGATGACGTTTGGGGGATCATAGGTATGAAGTTATGATGACGTGCGAGGGGTCATAGGTACGAAGTTATGATGAGGTGTGGGGGGTCATAGGTATGAAGTTAGGATGACGTGTGTGGGGGTCATAGTTATGAAGTCATGATGACGTGTGGGGGGTCATAGTTATGAAGTTTTGATGACGTGTGGGGGTCATAGTTATGAAGTTATGATGATGTGTGGGGGGTCATAGTTATGAAGTTATGATGACGTCTGGGAGCGGATACGATGATGTGTGGGGCGGTCATAGTTATGAAGTTATGATGACATGAGGGGGGGGGGTCATAGTTATGAAGTTATGAGGACGTGTGTTGGTCAAAGTTATGAAGTTATGATGACGTGTGGGGAGTCATAGTTATGAAGTTATGATGATGTGGAGGGGGTCATAGTTATGAAGTTATGATGACGTGTGGGGAGTCATAGTCATGAAGTTATGATGACGTTTGGGGGATCATAGGTATGAAGTTATGATGACGTCCGGGGGGGTCATAGGTATAAAGTTATAATAACGTGTGGGAGGTCATAGGTATGACGTTATAATGACGCGTGGGGGGTCATAGTTATGAAGTTATGATGACGTGTGGGTAGCTCATAGTTATGAAGTTATGATTACGTGTGGGGGTCATAGGGACGAAGTTATGATGAGGTGTGGAGGTCATAGGTACGAAGTTATGATGAGGTGTGGTGGGTTATAGTTATGAAGTTATGATGATGTGCGGGGGGTCATAGTTAAGAAGTTATGATGATGTGCGGGGGGGTTCATAGTTATGAAGTTATGATGATGTGTGGAGGGTCATAGTTATGAATTTATGATGACGCCTGGGAGCGGATAGGATGATGTGTGGGGGGGGTCATAGTTATAAAGTTATGATGGTGTGTGGGGGGTCATAGTTATGAAGATATGATGACTTGTGGGGGGGTCATAGTTATGAAGTTATGATGGTGTGTGGGGGGTCATAGTTATGAAGATATGATGACGTGTGGGGGGGTCATAGTTATGAAGTTATGATGAGTTGTGGGGGGTCATAGGTATGAAGTTAAGATGACATGTGGGGGGTCATAGGTATGAAGTTAAGATGACGTGTGGGGGGTCATAGTTATGAAGTTATGATGACGTGTGTGGGGGTCATAGTTATGAAGTTATGATGACGTCTGGGGGGTCATAGTTATGAAGTTATGATGACTTGTGGGGGTCATATTTATGAAGTTATGGTGACTTGTGGGAGGTCATAGTTATGAAGTTACGATGATGTGTGGGGGGTCATAGTTATGAAGTTATGATGACTTGGAGGGGCTCATAGTTATGAATTTATGATGACTTAGAGGGGGTCATAGTTATGAAGTTATGATGACGTCCGGGAGCTCATAGTTATGAAGTAATGATTACGTGTGGGGGTCATAGGTACGAAGTTATGATGAGGTGTGGGGGGTCATAGTTATGAAGTTATGATGGCGTGTGGGGGGTCATAGGTATGTCGTTATAATGACTCGTGGGGGGTCGTAGTTATGAAGTTATGATGACGTCCGGGAGCTCATAGTTATGAAAATATGATTACGTGGGGGGGTCATAGGTACGAAGTTATGATGAGGTGTGGGGGGTCATAGTTATGAAGTTATGATGATGTGCGGGGGGGTCATAGTTATGAAGTTATGAGGGCGTGTGGGGGGTCATAGTTATGAAGTTATGATGATGTGCGGGGGGGTCATAGTTATGAAGTTATGATGACGTGTGGGGAGTCAGTTATGAAGTTATGATGACGTTTGGGGGATCATAGGTATAAAGTTATGATGACGTGTGGGGGGGTCATGGTTATGAATTTATGATGACGGACGGGGGGGTCATAGTTATGAAGTTATGATGACGTGTGGGGAGCTCATAGTTATGAAGTTATGATTACGTGTGGGGGTCATAGGTACGAATTTATGATGAGGTGTGGGGGTCATAGGTACGAAGTTATGATGAGGTGTGGTGGGGTTCATAGTTATGAAGTTTTGATGATGTGTGGGGAGTCATAGTCATGAAGTTATGATGACGTTTGGGGGATCATAGGTATGACGTTGTGATGACGTGCGGGGGGGTCATAGGTATAAAGTTATGATGGTGTGTGGGTGGTCATAGTTATGAAGATATGATGACGTGTGGGGGGGTCATAGTTATGAAGTTATGATTATGTGTGGGGGTCATAGTTATGAAGTTATGATGACGTGTGTGGGGGGTCATAGTATTGAAGTTATGATGACTTGTGGGGGGTCATAGTTATGAAGTTATGATGACGTCCGGGAGCTCATAGTTATGAAGTTATGATTACGTGTGGGGGTCATAGGTACGAAGTTATGATGAGGTGTGGGGGGTCATGGGTATGAAGTTAAGATGACGTGTGGGGGGTCATAGGTATGAAGTTAAGATGACGTGTGGGGGGTCATAGTTATGAAGTTATGATGACGTGTGTGGGGGTCATAGTTATGAAGTTATGATGACGTGTGGGAGGTCATATTTATGAAGTTATGATGACGTGTGGTGGTCATAGTTATGAAGTTATGATGACGTGTGGGGAGTCATAGTCATGAAGTTATGATGACGTTTGGGGGATCAAAGGTATGAAGTTATGATGACGTGTGGGGGGTCATAGGTATGAAGTTAAGATGACGTGTGGGGGGTCATAGTTATGAAGTTATGATGACTTGGAGGGGGTCATAGTCATGAAGTTATGAGGATGTCCGGGAGCTCATAGTTATGAAGTTATGATTACGTGTGGGGGTCATAGGTACGAAGTTATGATGAGGTGTAGGGGGTCATAGATATGAAGTTAAGATGATGTGGGGGGGGTCATAGTTATGAAGTTATGATGACATGAGGGGGGGGGTCATAGTTATGAAGTTATGATGACGTGTGTGGGGGTCATAGTTATGAAGTTATGATGGCGTGTGGGGAGTCATAGTTATGAAGTTATGATGACGTGTGGGAGGTCATAGGTATGACGTTATAATGACGCGTGGGGGGTCATAGTTATGAAGTTATGATGACGTGTGGGGAGCTCATAGTTATGAAGTTATGATTACGTGTGGGGGATCATAGGTATGAAGTTAAGATGACGTGTGGGGGGTCATAGGTATGAAGTTAAGATGACGTCTGCGGGGTCATAGTTATGAAGTTATGATGACGTGTGTGGGGGTCATAGGTACGAAGTTATGATGAGGTGTGCGGGGTCATAGGTATGAAGTTAAGATGACGTGTGGGGAGTCATAGTCATGAAGTTATGATGATGTGGAGGGGGTCATTGTTATGAAGTTATGATGACGTGTGGGAGTCATAGTCATGAAGTTATGATGACGTTTGGGGGATCATAGGTATGAAGATATGATGACGTGCGGGGGGGTCATAGGTATAAAGTTTAATGACGTGTGTGGGGGGGGGTCATAGTTATGAAGATATGATGACGTGTGGGGGGTTATAGTTATGAAGTTATGATGGTGTGTGGGGGGTCATAGTTATGAAGATATGATGACGTGTGGGGGGGTCATAGTTATGAAGTTATGATTATGTGTGGGGTCATATTTATGAAGTTATGATGACGTGTGTGGGGGGTCATAGTTATGAAGTTATGATGACTTGTGGGGGGTCATAGTTATGAAGTTATGATGACGTTTGGGGGATCATAGGTATGAAGTTATGATGACGTGCGAGGGGTCATAGGTACGAAGTTATGATGAGGTGTGGGGGGTCATAGGTATGAAGTTAGGATGACGTGTGTGGGGGTCATAGTTATGAAGTCATGATGACGTGTGGGGGGTCATAGTTATGAAGTTTTGATGACGTGTGGGGGTCATAGTTATGAAGTTATGATGATGTGTGGGGGGTCATAGTTATGAAGTTATGATGACGTCTGGGAGCGGATACGATGATGTGTGGGGCGGTCATAGTTATGAAGTTATGATGACATGAGGGGGGGGGTCATAGTTATGAAGTTATGAGGACGTGTGTTGGTCAAAGTTATGAAGTTATGATGACGTGTGGGGAGTCATAGTTATGAAGTTATGATGATGTGGAGGGGGTCATAGTTATGAAGTTATGATGACGTGTGGGGAGTCATAGTCATGAAGTTATGATGACGTTTGGGGGATCATAGGTATGAAGTTATGATGACGTCCGGGGGGGTCATAGGTATAAAGTTATAATAACGTGTGGGAGGTCATAGGTATGACGTTATAATGACGCGTGGGGGGTCATAGTTATGAAGTTATGATGACGTGTGTGTAGCTCATAGTTATGAAGTTATGATTACGTGTGGGGGTCATAGGGACGAAGTTATGATGAGGTGTGGAGGTCATAGGTACGAAGTTATGATGAGGTGTGGTGGGTTATAGTTATGAAGTTATGATCATGTGCGGGGGGGTCATAGTTAAGAAGTTATAATGATGTGTGGGGGGGTTCATAGTTATGAAGTTATGATGATGTGTGGAGGGTCATAGTTATGAATTTATGATGACGCCTGGGAGCGGATAGGATGATGTGTGGGGGGGGTCATAGTTATGAAGTTATGATGGTGTGTGGGGGGTCATAGTTATGAAGATATGATGACTTGTGGGGGGGTCATAGTTATGAAGTTATGATGGTGTGTGGGGGGTCATAGTTATGAAGATATGATGACGTGTGGGGGGGTCATAGTTATGAAGTTATGATGAGTTGTGGGGGGTCATAGGTATGAAGTTAAGATGACATGTGGGGGGTCATAGGTATGAAGTTAAGATGACGTGTGGGGGGTCATAGTTATGAAGTTATGATGACGTGTGTGGGGGTCATAGTTATGAAGTTATGATGACGTCTGGGGGGTCATAGTTATGAAGTTATGATGACTTGTGGGGGTCATATTTATGAAGTTATGGTGACTTGTGGGAGGTCATAGTTATGAAGTTACGATGATGTGTGGGGGGTCATAGTTATGAAGTTATGATGACTTGGAGGGGCTCATAGTTATGAATTTATGATGACTTAGAGGGGGTCATAGTTATGAAGTTATGATGACGTCCGGGAGCTCATAGTTATGAAGTAATGATTACGTGTGGGGGTCATAGGTACGAAGTTATGATGAGGTGTGGGGGGTCATAGTTATGAAGTTATGATGGCGTGTGGGGGGTCATAGGTATGTCGTTATAATGACTCGTGGGGGGTCGTAGTTATGAAGTTATGATGACGTCCGGGAGCTCATAGTTATGAAATTATGATTACGTGGGGGGGTCATAGGTACGAAGTTATGATGAGGTGTGGGGGGTCATAGTTATGAAGTTAGGATGATGTCTAGGGGGTCATAGTTATGAAGTTATGGTGACGTCCGGGAGCTCATAGTTATGAAGTTATGATGATGTGCGGGGGGGTCATAGTTATGAAGTTATAATGACGTGTGGGGAGTCAGTTATGAAGTTATAATGACGTTTGGGGGATCATAGGTATAAAGTTATGATGACGTGTGGGGGGGTCATAGTTATGAATTTATGATGACGGACGGGGGGGTCATAGTTATGAAGTTATGATGACGTGTGGGGAGCTCATAGTTATGAAGTTATGATTACGTGTGGGGGTCATAGGTACGAATTTATGATGAGGTGTGGGGGTCATATTTATGAAGTTATGATGACGTGTGGGGGGGTCATAGTTATGAAGTTATGATTATGTGTGGGGGTCATAGTTATGAAGTTATGATGACGTGTGTGTGGGGGCATAGTATTGAAGTTATGATGACTTGTGGGGGGTCATAGTTATGAAGTTATGATGACGTCCGGGAGCTCATAGTTATGAAGTTATGATTACGTGTGGGGGTCATAGGTACGAAGTTATGATGAGGTGTGGGGGGTCATGGGTATGAAGTTAAGATGACGTGTGGGGGGTCATGGGTATGAAGTTAAGATGACGTGTGGGGGGTCATAGGTATGAAGTTAAGATGACGTGTGGGGGGTCATAGTTATGAAGTTATGATGACGTGTGTGGGGGTCATAGTTATGAAGTTATGATGACGTGTGGGGGGTCATATTTATGAAGTTATGATGACGTGTGGTGGTCATAGTTATGAAGTTATGATGACGTGTGGGGAGTCATAGTCATGAAGTTATGATGACGTTTGGGGGATCAAAGGTATGAAGTTATGATGACGTGTGGGGGGTCATAGGTATGAAGTTAAGATGACGTGTGGGGGGTCATAGTTATGAAGTTATGATGACTTGGAGGGGGTCATAGTCATGAAGTTATGATGACGTGTGTGGGGGGTCATAGTTATGAAGTTATGATGACATGAGGGGGGGGGTCATAGTTATGAAGTTATGATGACGTGTGTGGGGGTCATAGTTATGAAGTTATGATGACGTGTGGGGAGTCATAGTTATGAAGTTATGATGATGTGGAGGGGGTCATAGTTATGAAGTTATGATGACGTCTGGGGAGTCATAGTCATAAAGTTATGATGACGTTTGGAGGATCATAGGTATGAAGTTATGATGACGTGCGGGGGGGTCATAGGTATAAAGTTATAATAACGTGTGGGAGGTCATAGGTATGACGTTATAATGACGCTTGGGGGGTCATAGTTATGAAGTTATGATGACGTGTGGGGAGCTCATAGTTATGAAGTTATGATTACGTGTGGGGGTCATAGGGACGAAGTTATGATGAGGTGTGGGGGTCATAGGTACGAAGTTATGATGAGGTGTGGTGGGTCATAGTTAAGAAGTTATGATGATGTGCGGGGGGGTCATAGTTATGAAGTTATGATGATGTGTGGAGGGTCATAGTTATGAATTTATCATGACGTCTGGGAGCGGATAGGATGATGTGTGGGGTGGGGTCATAGTTATGAATTTATGATGACGTGTGGGGGGGGTCATAGTTATGAAGTTATGATGACGTGTGGTGGTCATAGTTATGAAGTTATGATGACGTGTGGGGAGTCATAGTCATGAAGTTATAATGATGTGGAGAGGGTCATAGTTATGAAGTTATAATCACGTGTGGGGAGTCATAGTCATGAAGTTATGATGACGTTTGAGGGATCATAGGTATGAATTTATGATGACGTGCGGGGGGGTCATAGGTATAAAATTATGATGACGTGTGGGGGGGTCATAGTTATGAAGATATGATGACGTGTGGGGAGGTCATAGTTATGAAGTCATGATGGTGTGTGGGAGGTCATAGTTATGACGTTATGATGACGTGTGTGGGGGGTCATAGTTATGAAGTTATGATGACTTGTGGGGGGTCATAGTTATGAAGTTATGATGACTTGGAGGGGGTCATAGTCATGAAGTTATGATGAGGTGTGGGGGGTCATAGGTATGAAGTTATGATGACGTCCGGGAGCTCATAGTTATGAAGTTAAGATTACGTGTGGGGTCATAGGTACGAAGTTAAGATGACGTGTGGGGGGTCATAGGTATGAAGTTAAGATGAGGTGTGGGGGGTCATAGTTATGAAGTTATGATGCCGTGTGTGGGGGTCATAGGTACGAAGTTATGATGAGGTGTGGGGGGTCATACGTATGAAGTTAAGATGACGTGTGGGGAGTCATAGTCATGAAGTTATGATGATGTGGAGGGGGTCATTGTTATGAAGTTATGATGACGTGTGGGAGTCATAGTCATGAAGTTATGATGACGTTTGGGGGATCATAGGTATGAAGTTATGATGACGTGCGGGGGGGTCATAGGTATAAAGTTATGATGACGTGTGTGGGGGGGTCATAGTTATGAAGATATGATGACGTGTGGGGGAGTTATAGTTATGAAGTTATGATGGTGTGTGGGGGGTCATAGTTATGAAGATATGATGACGTGTGGGGGGGTCATAGTTATGAAGTTATGATTATGTGTGGGGTCATATTTATGAAGTTATGATGACGTGTGTTGGGGGTCATAGTTATGAAGTTATGATGACTTGTGGGGGGTCATAGTTATGAAGTTATGATGACGTTTGGGGGATCATAGGTATGAAGTTATGATGACGTGCGGGGGGTCATAGGTACGAAGTTATGATGAGGTGTGGGGGGTCATAGGTATGAAGTTAAGATGACGTGTGGGGGGTCATAGTTATGATGACGTGTGTGGGGGTCATAGTTATGAAGTTATGGTGACGTGTGGGGGGTCATAGTTATGAAGTTATGATGACTTGTGGGGGGTCATAGTTATGAAGTTATGATGACGTGTGTGGGGGTCATAGTTATGAAGTTACGATGACGTGTGGGGGGGGTTCTTAGTTATGAAGTTACGATGACTTGGAGGGGGTCATAGTTATGAAGTTATGATGACTTGGAGGGGGTCATAGTTATGAAGTTATGATGATGTCCGGGAGCTCATAGTTATGAAGTTATGATTACGTGTGGGGGTCATAGGTACGAAGTTATGATGAGGTGTGGGGGGTCATAGTTATGAAGTTATGATGGGGTGTGGGGAGTCATAGTTATGAAGTTATGATGACGTGTGGGAGGTCATAGGTATGACGTTATAATGACGCTTGGGGGGTCATAGTTATGAAGTTATGATGACGTGTGGGGAGCTCATAGTTATGAAGTTATGATTACATGTGGGGGTCATAGGTACGAAGTTATGATGAGGTGTGGGGGTCATAGGTACGAAGTTATGATGAGGTGTGGTTAGTCATAGTTATGAAGTTATGATGATGTGCGGGGGGGTCATAGTTATGAAGTTATGATGACATGTGGGGGGTCATAGGTATGAAGTTATAATAACGTTTGAGGGATCATAGGTATGAAGTTATGATGACGTGTGGGGGGGTGTGTCATAGTTATGAAGATATGATGACGTGTGGGGAGGTCATAGTTATGAAGTTATGATGGTGTGTGGGAGGTCATAGTTATGAAGTTATGATTACGTGTGTGGGGGGTCATAGTTATGAAGTTATGATGACGTGCGGGGGGTCATAGTTATGAAGTTATGATGACTTGGAGGGGGTCATAGTCATGAAGTTATGATGAGGTGTGGGGGGTCATAGGTATGAAGTTATGATGACGTCCGGGAGCTCTTAGTTATGAAGTTATGATTACGTGTGGGGGTCATAGGTACGAAGTTAAGATGACGTGTGGGGGGTCATAGGTATGAAGTTAAGATGACGTGTGGGGGGTCATAGTTATGAAGTTATGATGCCGTGTGTGGGGGTCATAGGTACGAAGTTATGATGAGGTGTGGGGGGTCATAGGTATGAAGTTAAGATGACGTGTGGGGAGTCATAGTCATGAAGTTATGATGATGTGGAGGGGGTCATTGTTATGAAGTTATGATGACGTGTGGGAGTCATAGTCATGAAGTTATGATGACGTTTGGGGGATCATAGGTATGAAGTTATGATGACGTGCGGGGGGTCATAGGTACGAAGTTATGATGAGGTGTGGGGGTCATAGGTATGAAGTTAAGATGACGTGTGGGGGGTCATAGTTATGATGACGTGTGTGGGGGTCATAGTTATGAAGTTATGGTGACGTGTGGGGGGTCATAGTTATGAAGTTATGATGACTTGTGGGGGGTCATAGTTATGAAGTTATGATGACGTGTGGGGGTCATAGTTATGAAGTTACGATGACGTGTGGGGGGGGTTCTTAGTTATGAAGTTACGATGACTTGGAGGGGGTCATAGTTATGAAGTTATGATGACTTGGAGGGGGTCATAGTTATGAAGTTATGATGACGTCCGGGAGCTCATAGTTATGAAGTTATGATTACGTGTGGGGGTCATAGGTACGAAGTTATGATGAGGTGTGGGGGGTCATAGTTATGAAGTTATGATGGGGTGTGGGGAGTCATAGTTATGAAGTTATGATGACGTGTGGGAGGTCATAGGTATGACGTTATAATGACGCGTGGGGGGTCATAGTTATGAAGTTATGATGACGTGTGGGGAGCTCATAGTTATGAAGTTATGATTACATGTGGGGGTCATAGGTACGAAGTTATGATGAGGTGTGGGGGTCATAGGTACGAAGTTATGATGAGGTGTGGTGGGTCATAGTTATGAAGTTATGATGATGTGCAGGGGGGGGTCATAGTTATGAAGTTATGATGACATGTGGGGGGTCATAGGTATGAAGTTATAATAACGTTTGAGGGATCATAGGTATGAAGTTATGATGACGTGCGGGGGGGTCATAGGTATAAAATTATGATGACGTGTGGGGGGGGGTCATAGTTATGAAGATATGATGACGTGTGGGGAGGTCATAGTTATGAAGTTATGATGGTGTGTGAGAGGTCTTAGTTATGAAGTTATGATGACGTGTGTGGGGGGTCATAGTTATGAAGTTATGATGACTTGTGGGGGGTCATAGTTATGAAGTTATGATGACTTGGAGGGGGTCATAGTCATGAAGTTATGATGAGGTGTGGGTGGTCATAGGTATGAAGTTATGATGACGTCCGGGAGCTCATAGTTATGAAGTTATGATGACGTGTGTGGGGGGTCATAGTTATGAAGTTATGATGACTTGTGGGGGGTCATAGTTATGAAGTTATGATGACTTGGAGGGGGTCATAGTCATGAATTTATGATGAGGTGTGGGGGGTCATAGGTATGAAGTTATGATGACGTCCGGGAGCTCATAGTTATGAAGTTATGATGGTGTGTGGGGGGTCATAGTTATGAAGATATGATGACGTGTGGGGGGGTCATAGTTATGAAGTTATAATTATGTGGAGGGGGTCATGGTTATGAAGTTATGATGACGTGTGGGAGTCATAGTCATGAAGTTATGATGACGTTTGGGGGATCATAGGTATGAAGTTATGATGACGTGCGGGGGGGTCATAGGTATAAAGTTTAATGACGTGTGTGGGGGGGTCATAGTTATGAAGATATGATGACTTGTGGGGGGTCATAGTTATGAAGTTATTATGACGTTTGGGGGATCATAGGTATGAAGTTATGATGACGTGCGAGGGGTCATAGGTACGAAGTTATGATGAGGTGTGGGGGGTCATAGGTATGAAGTTAAGATGACGTGTGTGGGGGTCATAGTTATGAAGTTATGATGACGTGTGGGGGGTCATAGTTATGAAGTTATGATGACTTGTGGGGGGTCATAGTTATGAAGTTATGATGACGTGCGGGGGGGTCATAGTTATGAAGTTACGATGACGTGTGGGGGGGTTCTTAGTTATGAAGTTACGATGACTTGGAGGGGTTCATAGTTATGAAGTTATGATGACTTGGAGGGGGTCATAGTTATGAAGTTATGATGACGTCCGGGAGCTCATAGTTATGAAGTTATGATTACGTGTGGGGGTCATAGGTACGAAGTTATGATGAGGTGTGGGGGGTCATAGTTATGAAGTTATGATGGCGTGTGGGGAGTCATAGTTATGAAGTTATGATGACGAGTGGGAGGTCATAGGTATGACGTTATAATGACGCGTGGGGGGTCATAGTTATGAAGTTATGATGACGTGTGGGGAGCTCATAGTTATGAAGTTATGATTACGTGTGGGGGTCATAGGTACGAAGTTATGATGAGGTGTGGGGATCATAGGTACGAAGTTATGATGAGGTGTGGTGGGTCATAGTTATGAAGTTATGATGACATGTGGGGGGTCATAGGTATGAAGTTATAATAACGTGTGGGAGGGGTCATAGGTATGAAGTTATGATGACGTGCGGGGGGCTCATAGTTATGAAGTTATGATGGTGTGTGGGGGGTCATAGTTATGAAGTTATGATGACGTGTAGGGGGGTCATAGTTATGAAGTTATGATTATGTGTGGGGGTCATAGTTATGAAGTTGTGATGACGTGTGTGGGCGGTCATAGGTACGAAGTTATGATGAGGTGTGGGGGATCATAGGTATGAAGTTAAGATGACGTGTGGGGGGTCATAAGTATGAAGTTAAGATGACGTTTGGGGGATCATAGGTATGAAGTTATGATGACGTGCGGGGGGGTCATAGGTATAAAGTTTAATGACGTGTGTGGGGGGGTCATAGTTATGAAGATATGATGACGTGTGGGGGGTTATAGTTATGAAGTTATGATGGTGTGTGGGGGGTCATAGTTATGAAGATATGATGACGTGTGGGGGGGTCATAGTTATGAAGTTATGATTATGTGGAGGGGGTCATGGTTATGAAGTTATGATGACGTGTGGGAGTCATAGTCATGAAGTTATGATGACGTTTGGGGGATCATAGGTATGAAGTTATGATGACGTGCGGGGGGGTCATAGGTATAAAGTTTAATGACGTGTGTGGGGGGGTCATAGTTATGAAGATATGATGACGTGTGGGGGGTTATAGTTATGAAGTTATGATGGTGTGTGGGGGGTCATAGTTATGAAGATATGATGACGTGTGGGGGGGTCATAGTTATGAAGTTATGATTATGTGTGGGGTCATATTTATGAAGTTATGATGACGTGTGTGGGGGGTCATAGTTATGAAGTTATGATGACTTGTGGGGGGTCATAGTTATGAAGTTATTATGACGTTTGGGGGATCATAGGTATGAAGTTATGATGACGTGCGAGGGGTCATAGGTACGAAGTTATGATGAGGTGTGGGGGGTCATAGGTATGAAGTTAAGATGACGTGTGTGGGGGTCATAGTTATGAAGTTATGATGACGTGTGGGGGGTCATAGTTATGAAGTTATGATGACTTGTGGGGGGTCATAGTTATGAAGTTATGATGACGTGCGGGGGGGTCATAGTTATGAAGTTACGATGACGTGTGGGGGGGTTCTTAGTTATGAAGTTACGATGACTTGGAGGGGTTCATAGTTATGAAGTTATGATGACTTGGAGGGGGTCATAGTTATGAAGTTATGATGACGTCCGGGAGCTCATAGTTATGAAGTTATGATTACGTGTGGGGGTCATAGGTACGAAGTTATGATGAGGTGTGGGGGGTCATAGTTATGAAGTTATGATGGCGTGTGGGGAGTCATAGTTATGAAGTTATGATGACGAGTGGGAGGTCATAGGTATGACGTTATAATGACGCGTGGGGGGTCATAGTTATGAAGTTATGATGACGTGTGGGGAGCTCATAGTTATGAAGTTATGATTACGTGTGGGGGTCATAGGTACGAAGTTATGATGAGGTGTGGGGATCATAGGTACGAAGTTATGATGAGGTGTGGTGGGTCATAGTTATGAAGTTATGATGACATGTGGGGGGTCATAGGTATGAAGTTATAATAACGTGTGGGAGGGGTCATAGGTATGAAGTTATGATGACGTGCGGGGGGCTCATAGTTATGAAGTTATGATGGTGTGTGGGGGGTCATAGTTATGAAGTTATGATGACGTGTAGGGGGGTCATAGTTATGAAGTTATGATTATGTGTGGGGGTCATAGTTATGAAGTTGTGATGACGTGTGTGGGCGGTCATAGGTACGAAGTTATGATGAGGTGTGGGGGATCATAGGTATGAAGTTAAGATGACGTGTGGGGGGTCATAAGTATGAAGTTAAGATGACGTTTGGGGGATCATAGGTATGAAGTTATGATGACGTGCGGGGGGGTCATAGGTATAAAGTTTAATGACGTGTGTGGGGGGGTCATAGTTATGAAGATATGATGACGTGTGGGGGGTTATAGTTATGAAGTTATGATGGTGTGTGGGGGGTCATAGTTATGAAGATATGATGACGTGTGGGGGGGTCATAGTTATGAAGTTATGATTATGTGGAGGGGGTCATGGTTATGAAGTTATGATGACGTGTGGGAGTCATAGTCATGAAGTTATGATGACGTTTGGGGGATCATAGGTATGAAGTTATGATGACGTGCGGGGGGGTCATAGGTATAAAGTTTAATGACGTGTGTGGGGGGGTCATAGTTATGAAGATATGATGACGTGTGGGGGGTTATAGTTATGAAGTTATGATGGTGTGTGGGGGGTCATAGTTATGAAGATATGATGACGTGTGGGGGGGTCATAGTTATGAAGTTATGATTATGTGTGGGGTCATATTT
Organism: Lampris megalopsis; assembly: GCA_022114975.2. Lineage (NCBI taxonomy): Eukaryota > Metazoa > Chordata > Actinopteri > Lampriformes > Lampridae > Lampris > Lampris megalopsis. The sequence goes on from JAJHIY020000431.1 coordinate 4,769,643, forward strand.
ATGAAGTTATGATGACGTGTGTGGGGGGTCATAGTTATGAAGTTATGATGACTTGTGGGGGGTCATAGTTATGAAGTTATTATGACGTTTGGGGGATCATAGGTATGAAGTTATGATGACGTGCGAGGGGTCATAGGTACGAAGTTATGATGAGGTGTGGGGGGTCATAGGTATGAAGTTAAGATGACGTGTGTGGGGGTCATAGTTATGAAGTTATGATGACGTGTGGGGGGTCATAGTTATGAAGTTATGATGACTTGTGGGGGGTCATAGTTATGAAGTTATGATGACGTGCGGGGGGGTCATAGTTATGAAGTTACGATGACGTGTGGGGGGGTTCTTAGTTATGAAGTTACGATGACTTGGAGGGGTTCATAGTTATGAAGTTATGATGACTTGGAGGGGGTCATAGTTATGAAGTTATGATGACGTCCGGGAGCTCATAGTTATGAAGTTATGATTACGTGTGGGGGTCATAGGTACGAAGTTATGATGAGGTGTGGGGGGTCATAGTTATGAAGTTATGATGGCGTGTGGGGAGTCATAGTTATGAAGTTATGATGACGAGTGGGAGGTCATAGGTATGACGTTATAATGACGCGTGGGGGGTCATAGTTATGAAGTTATGATGACGTGTGGGGAGCTCATAGTTATGAAGTTATGATTACGTGTGGGGGTCATAGGTACGAAGTTATGATGAGGTGTGGGGATCATAGGTACGAAGTTATGATGAGGTGTGGTGGGTCATAGTTATGAAGTTATGATGACATGTGGGGGGTCATAGGTATGAAGTTATAATAACGTGTGGGAGGGGTCATAGGTATGAAGTTATGATGACGTGCGGGGGGCTCATAGTTATGAAGTTATGATGGTGTGTGGGGGGTCATAGTTATGAAGTTATGATGACGTGTAGGGGGGTCATAGTTATGAAGTTATGATTATGTGTGGGGGTCATAGTTATGAAGTTGTGATGACGTGTGTGGGCGGTCATAGGTACGAAGTTATGATGAGGTGTGGGGGATCATAGGTATGAAGTTAAGATGACGTGTGGGGGGTCATAAGTATGAAGTTAAGATGACGTTTGGGGGATCATAGGTATGAAGTTATGATGACGTGCGGGGGGGTCATAGGTATAAAGTTTAATGACGTGTGTGGGGGGGTCATAGTTATGAAGATATGATGACGTGTGGGGGGTTATAGTTATGAAGTTATGATGGTGTGTGGGGGGTCATAGTTATGAAGATATGATGACGTGTGGGGGGGTCATAGTTATGAAGTTATGATTATGTGGAGGGGGTCATGGTTATGAAGTTATGATGACGTGTGGGAGTCATAGTCATGAAGTTATGATGACGTTTGGGGGATCATAGGTATGAAGTTATGATGACGTGCGGGGGGGTCATAGGTATAAAGTTTAATGACGTGTGTGGGGGGGTCATAGTTATGAAGATATGATGACGTGTGGGGGGTTATAGTTATGAAGTTATGATGGTGTGTGGGGGGTCATAGTTATGAAGATATGATGACGTGTGGGGGGGTCATAGTTATGAAGTTATGATTATGTGTGGGGTCATATTTATGAAGTTATGATGACGTGTGTGGGGGGTCATAGTTATGAAGTTATGATGACTTGTGGGGGGTCATAGTTATGAAGTTATTATGACGTTTGGGGGATCATAGGTATGAAGTTATGATGACGTGCGAGGGGTCATAGGTACGAAGTTATGATGAGGTGTGGGGGGTCATAGGTATGAAGTTAAGATGACGTGTGTGGGGGTCATAGTTATGAAGTTATGATGACGTGTGGGGGGTCATAGTTATGAAGTTATGATGACTTGTGGGGGGTCATAGTTATGAAGTTATGATGACGTGCGGGGGGGTCATAGTTATGAAGTTACGATGACGTGTGGGGGGGTTCTTAGTTATGAAGTTACGATGACTTGGAGGGGTTCATAGTTATGAAGTTATGATGACTTGGAGGGGGTCATAGTTATGAAGTTATGATGACGTCCGGGAGCTCATAGTTATGAAGTTATGATTACGTGTGGGGGTCATAGGTACGAAGTTATGATGAGGTGTGGGGGGTCATAGTTATGAAGTTATGATGGCGTGTGGGGAGTCATAGTTATGAAGTTATGATGACGAGTGGGAGGTCATAGGTATGACGTTATAATGACGCGTGGGGGGTCATAGTTATGAAGTTATGATGACGTGTGGGGAGCTCATAGTTATGAAGTTATGATTACGTGTGGGGGTCATAGGTACGAAGTTATGATGAGGTGTGGGGATCATAGGTACGAAGTTATGATGAGGTGTGGTGGGTCATAGTTATGAAGTTATGATGACATGTGGGGGGTCATAGGTATGAAGTTATAATAACGTGTGGGAGGGGTCATAGGTATGAAGTTATGATGACGTGCGGGGGGCTCATAGTTATGAAGTTATGATGGTGTGTGGGGGGTCATAGTTATGAAGTTATGATGACGTGTAGGGGGGTCATAGTTATGAAGTTATGATTATGTGTGGGGGTCATAGTTATGAAGTTGTGATGACGTGTGTGGGCGGTCATAGGTACGAAGTTATGATGAGGTGTGGGGGATCATAGGTATGAAGTTAAGATGACGTGTGGGGGGTCATAAGTATGAAGTTAAGATGACGTGTGGGGGGTCATAGTATGAAGTTATGATGACGTGTGTGGGGGTCATAGGTACGAAGTTATGATGAGGTGTGGGGGGTCATAGGTATGAAGTTAAGATGACGTGTGGGGAGTCATAGTCATGAAGTTATGATGATGTGGAGGGGGTCATTGTTATGAAGTTATGATGACGTGTGGGAGGTCATAGGTATGACGTTATAATGACGCGTGGGGGGTCATAGTTATGAAGTTATGATGACGTGTGTGGGGGGTCATAGTATTGAAGTTATGATGACTTGTGGGGGGTCATAGTTAAGAAGTTATGATGACGTCCGGGAGCTCATAGTTATGAAGTTATGATTTCGTGTGGGGGTCATAGGTACGAAGTTATGATGAGGTGTGGGGGGTCATGGGTATGAAGTTAAGATGACGTGTGGGGGGTCATGGGTATGAAGTTAAGATGACGTGTGGGGGGTCATAGGTATGAAGTTAAGATGACGTGTGGGGGGTCATAGTTATGAAGTTATGATGACGTGTGTGGGGGTCATAGTTATGAAGTTATGATGACGTGTGGGGGGTCATATGTATGAAGTTATGATGACGTGTGGTGGTCATAGTTATGAAGTTATGATGACGTGTGGGGAGTCATAGTCATGAAGTTATGATGACGTTTGGGGGATCAAAGGTATGAAGTTATGATGACGTGTGGGGGGTCATAGGTATGAAGTTAAGATGACGTGTGGGGGGTCATAGTTATGAAGTTATGATGACTTGGAGGGGGTCATAGTCATGAAGTTATGATGATGTCCGGGAGCTCATAGTTATGAAGTTATGATTACGTGTGGGGGTCATAGGTACGAAGTTATGATGAGGTGCGGGGGGTCATAGGTATGAAGTTAAGATGACGTGGGGGGGGTCATAGTTATGAAGTTATGATGACATGAGGGGGGGGGTCATAGTTATGAAGTTATGATGACGTGTGTGGGGGTCATAGTTATGAAGTTATGATGACGTGTGGGGAGTCATAGTTATGAAGTTATGATGATGTGGAGGGGGTCATAGTTATGAAGTTATGATGACGTGTGGGGAGTCATAGTCATGAAGTTATGATGACGTTTGGGGGATCATAGGTATGAAGTTATGATGACGTGCGGGGGGGTCATAGGTATAAAGTTATAATAACGTGTGGGAGGTCATAGGTATGACGTTATAATGACGCGTGGGGGGTCATAGTTATGAAGTTATGATGACGTGTGGGGAGCTTATAGTTATGAAGTTATGATTACGTGTGGGGGTCATAGGGACGAAGTTATGATGAGGTGTGGGGGTCATAGGTACGAAGTTATGATGAGGTGTGGTGGGTCATAGTTATGAAGTTATGATGATGTGCGGGGGGGTCATAGCTATGAAGTTATGATGATGTGCGAGGGGGTCATAGTTAAGAAGTTATGATGACGTCTGGGAGCGGATAGGATGATGTGTGGGGGGGGGGTCATAGTTATGAATTTATGATGACGTGTGGGGGGGGTCATAGTTATGAAGTTATGATGACGTGTGGGGGGGTCATAATTATGAAGTTATGATTATGTGTGGGGGTCATAGGTATGAAGTTATAATAACGTGTGGGAGGGGTCATAGGTATGACGTTATAATGACGCGTGGGGGGTCATAGTTATGAAGTTATGATGACGTGTGTGGGGGGTCATAGTATTGAAGTTATGATGACTTGTGGGGGGTCATAGTTAAGAAGTTATGATGACGTCCGGGAGCTCATAGTTATGAAGTTATGATTTCGTGTGGGGGTCATAGGTACGAAGTTATGATGAGGTGTGGGGGGTCATGGGTATGAAGTTAAGATGACGTGTGGGGGGTCATGGGTATGAAGTTAAGATGACGTGTGGGGGGTCATAGGTATGAAGTTAAGATGACGTGTGGGGGGTCATAGTTATGAAGTTATGATGACGTGTGTGGGGGTCATAGTTATGAAGTTATGATGACGTGTGGGGGGTCATATGTATGAAGTTATGATGACGTGTGGTGGTCATAGTTATGAAGTTATGATGACGTGTGGGGAGTCATAGTCATGAAGTTATGATGACGTTTGGGGGATCAAAGGTATGAAGTTATGATGACGTGTGGGGGGTCATAGGTATGAAGTTAAGATGACGTGTGGGGGGTCATAGTTATGAAGTTATGATGACTTGGAGGGGGTCATAGTCATGAAGTTATGATGATGTCCGGGAGCTCATAGTTATGAAGTTATGATTACGTGTGGGGGTCATAGGTACGAAGTTATGATGAGGTGCGGGGGGTCATAGGTATGAAGTTAAGATGACGTGGGGGGGGTCATAGTTATGAAGTTATGATGACATGAGGGGGGGGGTCATAGTTATGAAGTTATGATGACGTGTGTGGGGGTCATAGTTATGAAGTTATGATGACGTGTGGGGAGTCATAGTTATGAAGTTATGATGATGTGGAGGGGGTCATAGTTATGAAGTTATGATGACGTGTGGGGAGTCATAGTCATGAAGTTATGATGACGTTTGGGGGATCATAGGTATGAAGTTATGATGACGTGCGGGGGGGTCATAGGTATAAAGTTATAATAACGTGTGGGAGGTCATAGGTATGACGTTATAATGACGCGTGGGGGGTCATAGTTATGAAGTTATGATGACGTGTGGGGAGCTTATAGTTATGAAGTTATGATTACGTGTGGGGGTCATAGTTATGAAGTTATGATGACGTGTGGGGAGTCATAGTCATGAAGTTATGATGACGTTTGGGGGATCAAAGGTATGAAGTTATGATGACGTGTGGGGGGTCATAGTTATGAAGTTATGATGACTTGGAGGGGGTCATAGTCATGAAGTTATGATGATGTCCGGGAGCTCATAGTTATGAAGTTATGATTACGTGTGGGGGTCATAGGTACGAAGTTATGATGAGGTGCGGGGGGTCATAGGTATGAAGTTAAGATGACGTGGGGGGGTCATAGTTATGAAGTTATGATGACATGAGGGGGGGGGTCATAGTTATGAAGTTATGATGACGTGTGTGGGGGTCATAGATATGAAGTTATGATGACGTGTGGGGAGTCATAGTTATGAAGTTATGATGATGTGGAGGGGGTCATAGTTATGAAGTTATGATGACGTGTGGGGAGTCATAGTCATGAAGTTATGATGACGTTTGGGGGATCATAGGTATGAAGTTATGATGACGTGCGGGGGGGTCATAGGTATAAAGTTATAATAACGTGTGGGAGGTCATAGGTATGACGTTATAATGACGCGTGGGGGGTCATAGTTATGAAGTTATGATGACGTGTGGGGAGCTTATAGTTATGAAGTTATGATTACGTGTGGGGGTCATAGGGACGAAGTTATGATGAGGTGTGGGGGTCATAGGTACGAAGTTATGATGAGGTGTGGTGGGTCATAGTTATGAAGTTATGATGATGTGCGGGGGGGTCATAGCTATGAAGTTATGATGATGTGCGAGGGGGTCATAGTTAAGAAGTTATGATGACGTCTGGGAGCGGATAGGATGATGTGTGGGGGGGGGGTCATAGTTCTGAATTTATGATGACGTGTGGGGGGGGGTCATAGTTATGAAGTTATGATGACGTGTGGGGGGGTCATAATTATGAAGTTATGATTATGTGTGGGGGTCATAGGTATGAAGTTATAATAACGTGTGGGAGGGGACATAGGTATGAAGTTATGATGACGTGCGGGGGGCTCATAGTTATGAAGTTATGATGGTGTGTGGGGGGTCATAGTTATGAAGATATGATGACGTGTGGGGGGGTCATAGTTATGAAGTTATGATTATGTGTGGGGGTCATAGTTATGAAGTTGTGATGACGTGTGCGGGGGGTCATAGTTATGAAGTTATGATGACTTGTGGGGGGTCATAGTTATGAAGTTATGATGACTTGGAGGGGGTCATAGTCATGAAGTTATGATGAGGTGTGGGGGGTCATAGGTATGAAGTTATGATGACGTCCGGGAGCTCATAGTTATGAAGTTATGATTACGTGTGGGGGTCATAGGTACGAAGTTATGATGAGGTGTGGGGGATCATAGGTATGAAGTTAAGATGACGTGTGGGGGGTCATAAGTATGAAGTTAAGATGACGTGTGGGGGGTCATAGTATGAAGTTATGATGACGTGTGTGGGGGTCATAGGTACGAAGTTATGATGAGGTGTGCGGGGTCATAGGTATGAAGTTAAGATGACGTGTGGGGAGTCATAGTCATGAAGTTATGATGATGTGGAGGGGGTCATTGTTATAAAGTTATGATGACGTGTGGGAGTCATAGTCATGAAGTTATGATGACGTTTGGGGGATCATAGGTATGAAGTTATGATGACGTGCGGGGGGGTCATAGGTATAAAGTTTAATGACGTGTGTGGGGGGGTCATAGTTATGAAGATATGATGACGTGTGGGGGGTTATAGTTATGAAGTTATGATGGTGTGTGGGGGGTCATAGTTATGAAGATATGATGACGTGTGGGGGGGTCATAGTTATGAAGTTATGATTATGTGTGGGGTCATATTTATGAAGTTATGATGACGTGTGTGGGGGGTCATAGTTATGAAGTTATGATGACTTGTGGGGGGTCATAGTTATGAAGTTATGATGACGTTTGGGGGATCATAGGTATGAAGTTATGATGACGTGAAAGGGGTCATAGTTATGAAGTTATGATGGGGTGTGGGGGGTCATAGGTATGAAGTTAAGATGACGTGTGTGGGGGTCATAGTTATGAAGTTATGATGACGTGTGGGGGGTCATAGTTATGAAGTTATGATGACTTGTGGGGGGTCGTAGTTATGAAGTTATGATGACGTGTGGGGGTCATAGTTATGAAGTTACGATGACGTGTAGGGGGGTTCTTAGTTATGAAGTTACGATGACTTGGAGGGGTTCATAGTTATGAAGTTATGATGATTTGGAGGGGGTCATAGTTATGAAGTTATGATGACGTCCGGGAGCTCGTAGTTATGAAGTTATGATTACGTGTGGGGGTCATAGGTACGAAGTTATGATGAGGTGTGGGGGGTCATAGTTATGAAGTTATGATGGCGTGTGGGGAGTCATAGTTATGAAGTTATGATGACGTGTGGGAGGTCATAGGTATGACGTTATAATGACGCGTGGGGGGTCATAGTTATGAAGTTATGATGACGTGTGGGGAGCTCATAGTTATGAAGTTATGATTACGTATGGGGGTCATAGGTACGAAGTTATGATGAGGTGTGGGGATCATAGGTACGAAGTTATGATGAGGTGTGGTGGGTCATAGTTATGAAGTTATGATGACATGTGGGGGGTCATAGGTATGAAGTTATAATAACGTGTGGGAGGGGTCATAGGTATGAAGTTATGATGACGTGCGGGGGGCTCATAGTTATGAAGTTATGATGATGTGCGGGGGGGTCATAGCTATGAAGTTATGATGATGTGCGAGGGGGTCATAGTTAAGAAGTTATGATGACGTCTGGGAGCGGATAGGATGATGTGTGGGGGGGGGGTCATAGTTATGAATTTATGATGACGTGTGGGGGGGGTCATAGTTATGAAGTTATGATGACGTGTGGGGGGGTCATAATTATGAAGTTATGATTATGTGTGGGGGTCATAGGTATGAAGTTATAATAACGTGTGGGAGGGGTCATAGGTATGACGTTATAATGACGCGTGGGGGGTCATAGTTATGAAGTTATGATGACGTGTGTGGGGGGTCATAGTATTGAAGTTATGATGACTTGTGGGGGGTCATAGTTAAGAAGTTATGATGACGTCCGGGAGCTCATAGTTATGAAGTTATGATTTCGTGTGGGGGTCATAGGTACGAAGTTATGATGAGGTGTGGGGGGTCATGGGTATGAAGTTAAGATGACGTGTGGGGGGTCATGGGTATGAAGTTAAGATGACGTGTGGGGGGTCATAGGTATGAAGTTAAGATGACGTGTGGGGGGTCATAGTTATGAAGTTATGATGACGTGTGTGGGGGTCATAGTTATGAAGTTATGATGACGTGTGGGGGGTCATATGTATGAAGTTATGATGACGTGTGGTGGTCATAGTTATGAAGTTATGATGACGTGTGGGGAGTCATAGTCATGAAGTTATGATGACGTTTGGGGGATCAAAGGTATGAAGTTATGATGACGTGTGGGGGGTCATAGGTATGAAGTTAAGATGACGTGTGGGGGGTCATAGTTATGAAGTTATGATGACTTGGAGGGGGTCATAGTCATGAAGTTATGATGATGTCCGGGAGCTCATAGTTATGAAGTTATGATTACGTGTGGGGGTCATAGGTACGAAGTTATGATGAGGTGCGGGGGGTCATAGGTATGAAGTTAAGATGACGTGGGGGGGGTCATAGTTATGAAGTTATGATGACATGAGGGGGGGGGTCATAGTTATGAAGTTATGATGACGTGTGTGGGGGTCATAGTTATGAAGTTATGATGACGTGTGGGGAGTCATAGTTATGAAGTTATGATGATGTGGAGGGGGTCATAGTTATGAAGTTATGATGACGTGTGGGGAGTCATAGTCATGAAGTTATGATGACGTTTGGGGGATCATAGGTATGAAGTTATGATGACGTGCGGGGGGGTCATAGGTATAAAGTTATAATAACGTGTGGGAGGTCATAGGTATGACGTTATAATGACGCGTGGGGGGTCATAGTTATGAAGTTATGATGACGTGTGGGGAGCTTATAGTTATGAAGTTATGATTACGTGTGGGGGTCATAGGGACGAAGTTATGATGAGGTGTGGGGGTCATAGGTACGAAGTTATGATGAGGTGTGGTGGGTCATAGTTATGAAGTTATGATGATGTGCGGGGGGGTCATAGCTATGAAGTTATGATGATGTGCGAGGGGGTCATAGTTAAGTTATGATGACGTCTGGGAGCGGATAGGATGATGTGTGGGGGGGGGTCATAGTTATGAATTTATGATGACGTGTGGGGGGGGTCATAGTTATGAAGTTATGATGACGTGTGGGGGGGTCATAATTATGAAGTTATGATTATGTGTGGGGGTCATAGGTATGAAGTTATAATAACGTGTGGGAGGGGTCATAGTTATGAAGTTATGATGACGTGCGGGGGGCTCATAGTTATGAAGTTATGATGGTGTGTGGGGGGTCATAGTTATGAAGATATGATGACGTGTGGGGGGGTCATAGTTATGAAGTTATGATTATGTGTGGGGGTCATAGTTATGAAGTTGTGATGACGTGTGCGGGGGGTCATAGTTATGAAGTTATGATGACTTGTGGGGGGTCATAGTTATGAAGTTATGATGACTCTGAGGGGGTCATAGTCATGAAGTTATGATGAGGTGTGGGGGGTCATAGGTATGAAGTTATGATGACGTCCGGGAGCTCATAGTTATGAAGTTATGATTACGTGTGGGGGTCATAGGTACGAAGTTATGATGAGGTGTGGGGGATCATAGGTATGAAGTTAAGATGACGTGTGGGGGGTCATAAGTATGAAGTTAAGATGACGTGTGGGGGGTCATAGTATGAAGTTATGATGACGTGTGTGGGGGTCATAGGTACGAAGTTATGATGAGGTGTGGGGGGTCATAGGTATGAAGTTAAGATGACGTGTGGGGAGTCATAGTCATGAAGTTATGATGATGTGGAGGGGGTCATTGTTATAAAGTTATGATGACGTGTGGGAGTCATAGTCATGAAGTTATGATGACGTTTGGGGGATCATAGGTATGAAGTTATGATGACGTGCGGGGGGGTCATAGGTATAAAGTTTAATGACGTGTGTGGGGGGGTCATAGTTATGAAGATATGATGACGTGTGGGGGGTTATAGTTATGAAGTTATGATGGTGTGTGGGGGGTCATAGTTATGAAGATATGATGACGTGTGGGGGGTCATAGTTATGAAGTTATGATTATGTGTGGGGTAATATTTATGAAGTTATGATGACGTGTGTGGGGGGTCATAGTTATGAAGTTATGATGACTTGTGGGGGGTCATAGTTATGAAGTTATGATGACGTTTGGGGGATCATAGGTATGAAGTTATGATGACGTGCGAGGGGTCATAGTTATGAAGTTATGATGAGGTGTGGGGGGTCATAGGTATGAAGTTAAGATGACGTGTGTGGGGGTCATAGTTATGAAGTTATGATGACGTGTGGGGGGTCATAGTTATGAAGTTATGATGACTTGTGGGGGGTCGTAGTTATGAAGTTATAATGACGTGTGGGGGTCATAGTTATGAAGTTACGATGACGTGTAGGGGGGTTCTTAGTTATGAAGTTACGATGACTTGGAGGGGTTCATAGTTATGAAGTTATGATGATTTGGAGGGGGTCATAGTTATGAAGTTATGATGACGTCCGGGAGCTCGTAGTTATGAAGTTATGATTACGTGTGGGGGTCATAGGTACGAAGTTATGATGAGGTGTGGGGGGTCATAGTTATGAAGTTATGATGGCGTGTGGGGAGTCATAGTTATGAAGTTATGATGACGTGTGGGAGGTCATAGGTATGACGTTATAATGACGCGTGGGGGGTCATAGGTATGAAGTTATGATGACGTGTGGGGAGCTCATAGTTATGAAGTTATGATTACGTATGGGGGTCATAGGTACGAAGTTATGATGAGGTGTGGGGATCATAGGTACGAAGTTATGATGAGGTGTGGTGGGTCATAGTTATGAAGTTATGATGACATGTGGGGGGGTCATAGGTATGAAGTTATAATAACGTGTGGGAGGGGTCATAGGTATGAAGTTATGATGACGTGCGGGGGGCTCATAGTTATGAAGTTATGATGATGTGTGGGGGGTCATAGTTATGAAGTTATGATGACGTCTGGGAGCGGATACGATGATGTGTGGAGCGGTCATAGTTATGAAGTTATGATGACATGAGGGGGGGGGGGTCATAGTTATGAAGTTATGAAGACGTGTGTTGGTCATAGTTATGAAGTTATGATGACGTGTGGGGAGTCATAGTTATGAAGTTATGATGATGTGGAGGGGGTCATAGTTATGAAGTTATGATGACGTGTGGGGAGTCATAGTCATGAAGTTATGATGACGTTTGGGGGATCATAGGTATGAAGTTATGATGACGTGCGGGGGGGTCATAGGTATAAAGTTATAATAACGTGTGGGAGGTCATAGGTATGACGTTATAATGACGCGTGGGGGGTCATAGTTATGAAGTTATGATGACGTGTGGGTAGCTCATAGTTATGAAGTTAAGATTACGTGTGGGGGTCATAGGGACGAAGTTATGATGAGGTGTGGAGGTCATAGGTACGAAGTTATGATGAGGTGTGGTGGGTTATAGTTATGAAGTTATGATGATGTGCGGGGGGGTCATAGTTAAGAAGTTATGATGATGTGCGGGGGGGTTCATAGTTATGAAGTTATGATGATGTGTGGAGGGTCATAGTTATGAATTTATGATGACGCCTGGGAGCGGATAGGATGATGTGTGGGGGGGGTCATAGTTATGAAGTTATGATGGTGTGTGGGGGGTCATAGTTATGAAGATATGATGACTTGTGGGGGGGTCATAGTTATGAAGTTATGATGGTGTGTGGGGGGTCATAGTTATGAAGATATGATGACGTGTGGGGGGGTCATAGTTATGAAGTTATGATGAGTTGTGGGGGGTCATAGGTATGAAGTTAAGATGACATGTGGGGGGTCATAGGTATGAAGTTAAGATGACGTGTGGGGGGTCATAGTTATGAAGTTATGATGACGTGTGTGGGGGTCATAGTTATGAAGTTATGATGACGTCTGGGGGGTCATAGTTATGAAGTTATGATGACTTGTGGGTGTCATATTTATGAAGTTATGGTGACTTGTGGGAGGTCATAGTTATGAAGTTATGATGACGTGTGGGGGTCATAGTTATGAAGTTATGATGATGTGGAGGGGGTCATAGTTATGAAGTTACGATGATGTGTGGGGGGTCATAGTGATGAAGTTATGATGACGTCCGGGAGCTCATAGTTATGAAGTAATGATTACGTGTGGGGGTCATAGGTACGAAGTTATGATGAGGTGTGGTGGGTCATAGTTATGAAGTTATGATGGCGTGTGGGGGGTCATAGGTATGTCGTTATAATGACGCGTGGGGGGTCGTAGTTATGAAGTTATGATGACGTCAGGGAGCTCATAGTTATGAAATTATGATTACGTGGGGGGGTCATAGGTACGAAGTTATGATGAGGTGTGGGGGGGTCATAGTTATGAAGTTATGATGATGTGCGGGGGGGTCATAGTTATGAAGTTATGAGGGCGTGTGGGGGGTCATAGTTATGAAGTTATGATGATGTGCGGGGGGGTCATAGTTATGAAGTTATGATGACGTGTGGGGAGTCAGTTATGAAGTTATGATGACGTTTGGGGGATCATAGGTATAAAGTTATGATGACGTGTGGGGGGAGACATAGTTATGAATTTATGATGACGGACGGGGGGGGTCATAGTTATGAAGTTATGATGACGTGTGGGGAGCTCATAGTTATGAAGTTATGATTACGTGTGGGGGTCATAGGTACGAAGTTATGATGAGGTGTGGGGGTCATAGGTACGAAGTTATGATGAGGTGTGGTGGGGTTCATAGTTATGAAGTTATGATGATGTGTGGAGGGTCATAGTTATGAATTTATGATGACGTCTGGGAGCGGATAGGATGATGTGTGGGGGGGTCATAGTTATGAAGTTATGATGACGTGTGGGGGGGAGATAGGTATAAAGTTATGATGACGTGTGGTGGTCATAGTTATGAAGTTATGATGACGTGTGGGGAGTCATAGTCATGAAGTTATGATGACGTTTGGGGGATCATAGGTATGACGTTGTGATGACGTGCGGGGGGGTCATAGGTATAAAGTTATGATGGTGTGTGGGTGGTCATAGTTATGAAGATATGATGACGTGTGGGGGGGTCATAGTTATGAAGTTATGATTATGTGTGGGGGTCATAGTTATGAAGTTATGATGACGTGTGTGGGGGGTCATAGTATTGAAGTTATGATGACTTGTGGGGGCTCATAGTTAAGAAGTTATGATGACGTCCGGGAGCTCATAGTTATGAAGTTATGATTTCGTGTGGGGGTCATAGGTACGAAGTTATGATGAGGTGTGGGGGGTCATGGGTATGAAGTTAAGATGACGTGTGGGGGGTCATGGGTATGAAGTTAAGATGACGTGTGGGGGGTCATAGGTATGAAGTTAAGATGACGTGTGGGGGGTCATAGTTATGAAGTTATGATGACGTGTGTGGGGGTCATAGTTATGAAGTTATGATGACGTGTGGGGGGTCATATGTATGAAGTTATGATGACGTGTGGTGGTCATAGTTATGAAGTTATGATGACGTGTGGGGAGTCATAGTCATGAAGTTATGATGACGTTTGGGGGATCAAAGGTATGAAGTTATGATGACGTGTGGGGGGTCATAGGTATGAAGTTAAGATGACGTGTGGGGGGTCATAGTTATGAAGTTATGATGACTTGGAGGGGGTCATAGTCATGAAGTTATGATGATGTCCGGGAGCTCATAGTTATGAAGTTATGATTACGTGTGGGGGTCATAGGTACGAAGTTATGATGAGGTGCGGGGGGTCATAGGTATGAAGTTAAGATGACGTGGGGGGGGTCATAGTTATGAAGTTATGATGACATGAGGGGGGGGTCATAGTTATGAAGTTATGATGACGTGTGTGGGGGTCATAGTTATGAAGTTATGATGACGTGTGGGGAGTCATAGTTATGAAGTTATGATGATGTGGAGGGGGTCATAGTTATGAAGTTATGATGACGTGTGGGGAGTCATAGTCATGAAGTTATGATGACGTTTGGGGGATCATAGGTATGAAGTTATGATGACGTGCGGGGGGGTCATAGGTATAAAGTTATAATAACGTGTGGGAGGTCATAGGTATGACGTTATAATGACGCGTGGGGTGTCATAGTTATGAAGTTATGATGACGTGTGGGGAGCTTATAGTTATGAAGTTATGATTACGTGTGGGGGTCATAGGGACGAAGTTATGATGAGGTGTGGGGGTCATAGGTACGAAGTTATGATGAGGTGTGGTGGGTCATAGTTATGAAGTTATGATGATGTGCGGGGGGGTCATAGTTATGAAGTTATGATGATGTGCGAGGGGGTCATAGTTAAGAAGTTATGATGACGTCTGGGAGCGGATAGGATGATGTGTGGGGGGGGGTCATAGTTATGAATTTATGATGACGTGTGGGGGGGGTCATAGTTATGAAGTTATGATGACGTGTGGTGGTCATAGTTATGAAGTTATGATTACGTGTGGGGGTCATAGGTACGAAGTTATGATGAGGTGTGGGGAGTCATAGTTATGAAGGTATGATGGCGTGTGGGGGGACATAGGTATGTCGTTATAATGACGCGTGGGGGGTCGTAGTTATGAAGTTATGATGACGTCCGGGAGCTCATAGTTATGAAATTATGATTACGTGGGGGGGTCATAGGTACGAAGTTATGATGAGGTGTGGGGGTCATAGGTACGAAGTTATGATGAGGTGTGGGGGGTCATAGGTACGAAGTTATGATGATGTGCGGGGGGGTCATAGTTATGAAGTTATGAGGGCGTGTGGGGGGTCAAAGTTATGAAGTTATGATGATGTGCGGGGAGTCAGTTATGAAGTTATGATGACGTTTGGGGGATCATAGGTATAAAGTTATGATGACGTGTGGGGGGGGTCATAGTTATGAACTTATGATGACGAACGGGGGGGTCATAGTTATGAAGTTATGATGACGTGTGGGGAGCTCATAGTTATGAAGTTATGATTACGTGTGGGGGTCATAGGTACGAAGTTATGATGAGGTGTGGGGGTCATAGGTACGAAGTTATGATGAGGTGTGGTGGGGTTCATAGTTATGAAGTTATGATGATGTGTGGAGGGTCATAGTTATGAATTTATGATGACGTCTGGGAGCGGATAGGATGATGTGTGGGGGGGGGTCATAGTTATGAATTTATGATGACGTGTGGGGGGGGTCATAGTTATGAAGTTATGATGACGTGTGGGGGGGTCATAGTTATGAAGTTATGATTATGTGTGGGGGTCATAGGTATGAAGTTATAATAACGTGTGGGAGGGGTCATAGTTATGAAGTTATGATGACGTGCGGGGGGCTCATAGTTATGAAGTTATGATGGTGTGTGGGGGGTCATAGTTATGAAGATATGATGACGTGTGGGGGGGTCATAGTTATGAAGTTATGATTATGTGTGGGGGTCATAGTTATGAAGTTGTGATGACGTGTGTGGGGGGTCATAGTTATGAAGTTATGATGACTTGTGGGGGGTCATAGTTATGAAGTTATGATGACTTGGAGGGGGTCATAGTCATGAAGTTATGATGAGGTGTGGGGGGTCATAGGTATGAAGTTATGATGACGTCCGGGAGCTCATAGTTATGAAGTTATGATTACGTGTGGGGGTCATAGGTACGAAGTTATGATGAGGTGTGGGGGATCATAGGTATGAAGTTAAGATGACGTGTGGGGGGTCATAAGTATGAAGTTAAGATGACGTGTGGGGGGTCATAGTATGAAGTTATGATGACGTGTGGGGAGCTCATAGTTATGAAGTTATGATTACGTGTGGGGGTCATAGGTACGAAGTTATGATGAGGTGTGGGGGTCATAGGTACGAAGTTATGATGAGGTGTGGTGGGGTTCATAGTTATGAAGTTATGATGATGTGTGGAGGGTCATAGTTATGAATTTATGATGACGTCTGGGAGCGGATAGGATGATGTGTGGGGGGGGTCATAGTTATGAATTTATGATGACGTGTGGGGGGGGTCATAGTTATGAAGTTATGATGTCGTGTGGGGGGGTCATAGTTATGAAGTTATGATTATGTGTGGGGGTCATAGGTATGAAGTTATAATAACGTGTGGGAGGGGTCATAGGTATGAAGTTATGATGACGTGCGGGGGGCTCATAGTTATGAAGTTATGATGGTGTGTGGGGGGTCATAGTTATGAAGATATGATGACGTGTGGGGGGGTCATAGTTATGAAGTTATGATTATGTGTGGGGGTCATAGTTATGAAGTTGTGATGACGTGTGTGGGGGGTCATAGTTATGAAGTTATGATGACTTGTGGGGGGTCATAGTTATGAAGTTATGATGACTTGGAGGGGGTCATAGTCATGAAGTTATGATGAGGTGTGGGGGGTCATAGGTATGAAGTTATGATGACGTCCGGGAGCTCATAGTTATGAAGTTATGATTACGTGTGGGGGTCATAGGTACGAAGTTATGATGAGGTGTGGGGGATCATAGGTATGAAGTTAAGATGACGTGTGGGGGGTCATAAGTATGAAGTTAAGATGACGTGTGGGGGGTCATAGCATGAAGTTATGATGACGTGTGTGGGGGTCATAGGTACGAAGTTATGATGAGGTGTGGGGGGTCATAGGTATGAAGTTAAGATGACGTGTGGGGAGTCATAGTCATGAAGTTATGATGATGTGGAGGGGGTCATTGTTATGAAGTTATGATGACGTGTGGGAGTCATAGTCATGAAGTTATGATGACGTTTGGGGGATCATAGGTATGAAGTTATGATGACGTGCGGGGGGGTCATAGGTATAAAGTTTAATGACGTGTGTGGGGGGTCATAGTTATGAAGATATGATGACGTGTGGGGGGTTATAGTTATGAAGTTATGATGGTGTGTGGGGGGTTATAGTTATGAAGATATGATGACGTGTGGGGGGGTCATAGTTATGAAGTTATGATTATGTGTGGGGTCATATTTATGACGTTATGATGACGTGTGTGGGGGGTCATAGTTATGAAGTTATTATGACTTGTGGGGGGTCATAGTTATGAAGTTATGATGACGTTTGGGGGATCATAGGTATGAAGTTATGATGACGTGCGAGGGGTCATAGTTATGAAGTTATGATGAGGTGTGGGGGGTCATAGGTATGAAGTTAAGATGACGTGTGTGGGGGTCATAGTTATGAAGTTATGATGACGTGTGGGGGGTCATAGTTATGAAGTTATGATGACTTGTGGGGGGTCGTAGTTATGAAGTTATGATGACGTGTGGGGGTCATAGTTATGAAGTTACGATGACGTGTAGGGGGGTTCTTAGTTATGAAGTTACGATGACTTGGAGGGGTTCATAGTTATGAAGTTATGATGATTTGGAGGGGGTCATAGTTATGAAGTTATGATGACGTCCGGGAGCTCGTAGTTATGAAGTTATGATTACGTGTGGGGGTCATAGGTACGAAGTTATGATGAGGTGTGGGGATCATAGGTACGAAGTTATGATGAGGTGTGGTGGGTCATAGTTATGAAGTTATGATGACATGTGGGGGGGTCATAGGTATGAAGTTATAATAACGTGTGGGAGGGGTCATAGGTATGAAGTTATGATGACGTGCGGGGGGCTCATAGTTATGAAGTTATGATGATGTGTGGGGGGTCATAGTTATGAAGTTATGATGACGTCTGGGAGCGGATACGATGATGTGTGGAGCGGTCATAGTTATGAAGTTATGATGACATGAGGGGGGGGGGTCATAGTTATGAAGTTATGAAGACGTGTGTTGGTCATAGTTATGAAGTTATGATGACGTGTGGGGAGTCATAGTTATGAAGTTATGATGATGTGGAGGGGGTCATAGTTATGAAGTTATGATGACGTGTGGGGAGTCATAGTCATGAAGTTATGATGACGTTTGGGGGATCATAGGTATGAAGTTATGATGACGTGCGGGGGGGTCATAGGTATAAAGTTATAATAACGTGTGGGAGGTCATAGGTATGACGTTATAATGACGCGTGGGGGGTCATAGTTATGAAGTTATGATGACGTGTGGGTAGCTCATAGTTATGAAGTTAAGATTACGTGTGGGGGTCATAGGGACGAAGTTATGATGAGGTGTGGAGGTCATAGGTACGAAGTTATGATGAGGTGTGGTGGGTTATAGTTATGAAGTTATGATGATGTGCGGGGGGGTCATAGTTAAGAAGTTATGATGATGTGCGGGGGGGTTCATAGTTATGAAGTTATGATGATGTGTGGAGGGTCATAGTTATGAATTTATGATGACGCCTGGGAGCGGATAGGATGATGTGTGGGGGGGGTCAGAGTTATGAAGTTATGATGGTGTGTGGGGGGTCATAGTTATGAAGATATGATGACTTGTGGGGGGGTCATAGTTATGAAGTTATGATGGTGTGTGGGGGGTCATAGTTATGAAGATATGATGACGTGTGGGGGGGTCATAGTTATGAAGTTATGATGAGTTGTGGGGGGTCATAGGTATGAAGTTAAGATGACATGTGGGGGGTCATAGGTATGAAGTTAAGATGACGTGTGGGGGGTCATAGTTATGAAGTTATGATGACGTGTGTGGGGGTCATAGTTATGAAGTTATGATGACGTCTGGGGGGTCATAGTTATGAAGTTATGATGACTTGTGGGTGTCATATTTATGAAGTTATGGTGACTTGTGGGAGGTCATAGTTATGAAGTTATGATGACGTGTGGGGGTCATAGTTATGAAGTTATGATGATGTGGAGGGGGTCATAGTTATGAAGTTACGATGATGTGTGGGGGGTCATAGTGATGAAGTTATGATGACGTCCGGGAGCTCATAGTTATGAAGTAATGATTACGTGTGGGGGTCATAGGTACGAAGTTATGATGAGGTGTGGTGGGTCATAGTTATGAAGTTATGATGGCGTGTGGGGGGTCATAGGTATGTCGTTATAATGACGCGTGGGGGGTCGTAGTTATGAAGTTATGATGACGTCAGGGAGCTCATAGTTATGAAATTATGATTACGTGGGGGGGTCATAGGTACGAAGTTATGATGAGGTGTGGGGGGGTCATAGTTATGAAGTTATGATGATGTGCGGGGGGGTCATAGTTATGAAGTTATCAGGGCGGGTGCGGGGTCATAGTTATGAAGTTATGATAATGTGCGCGGGGGTCATAGTTATGAACTCATGATCACGTGTGGGCAGTCAGGTATGAAGTTATGATGACGTTTGGGGGATCATAGGTATAAAGTTATGATGACGTGTGGGGGGAGACATAGTTATGAATTTATGATGACGGACGGGGGGGGTCATAGTTATGAAGTTATGATGACGTGTGGGGAGCTCATAGTTATGAAGTTATGATTACGTGTGGGGGTCATAGGTACGAAGTTATGATGAGGTGTGGGGGTCATAGGTACGAAGTTATGATGAGGTGTGGTGGGGTTCATAGTTATGAAGTTATGATGATGTGTGGAGGGTCATAGTTATGAATTTATGATGACGTCTGGGAGCGGATAGGATGATGTGTGGGGGGGTCATAGTTATGAAGTTATGATGACGTGTGGGGGGGTCATAGGTATAAAGTTATGATGACGTGTGGTGGTCATAGTTATGAAGTTATGATGACGTGTGGGGAGTCATAGTCATGAAGTTATGATGACGTTTGGGGGATCATAGGTATGACGTTGTGATGACGTGCGGGGGGGTCATAGGTATAAAGTTATGATGGTGTGTGGGTGGTCATAGTTATGAAGATATGATGACGTGTGGGGGGGTCATAGTTATGAAGTTATGATTATGTGTGGGGGTCATAGTTATGAAGTTATGATGACGTGTGTGGGGGGTCATAGTATTGAAGTTATGATGACTTGTGGGGGCTCATAGTTAAGAAGTTATGATGACGTCCGGGAGCTCATAGTTATGAAGTTATGATTTCGTGTGGGGGTCATAGGTACGAAGTTATGATGAGGTGTGGGGGGTCATGGGTATGAAGTTAAGATGACGTGTGGGGGGTCATGGGTATGAAGTTAAGATGACGTGTGGGGGGTCATAGGTATGAAGTTAAGATGACGTGTGGGGGGTCATAGTTATGAAGTTATGATGACGTGTGTGGGGGTCATAGTTATGAAGTTATGATGACGTGTGGGGGGTCATATGTATGAAGTTATGATGACGTGTGGTGGTCATAGTTATGAAGTTATGATGACGTGTGGGGAGTCATAGTCATGAAGTTATGATGACGTTTGGGGGATCAAAGGTATGAAGTTATGATGACGTGTGGGGGGTCATAGGTATGAAGTTAAGATGACGTGTGGGGGGTCATAGTTATGAAGTTATGATGACTTGGAGGGGGTCATAGTCATGAAGTTATGATGATGTCCGGGAGCTCATAGTTATGAAGTTATGATTACGTGTGGGGGTCATAGGTACGAAGTTATGATGAGGTGCGGGGGGTCATAGGTATGAAGTTAAGATGACGTGGGGGGGGTCATAGTTATGAAGTTATGATGACATGAGGGGGGGGTCATAGTTATGAAGTTATGATGACGTGTGTGGGGGTCATAGTTATGAAGTTATGATGACGTGTGGGGAGTCATAGTTATGAAGTTATGATGATGTGGAGGGGGTCATAGTTATGAAGTTATGATGACGTGTGGGGAGTCATAGTCATGAAGTTATGATGACGTTTGGGGGATCATAGGTATGAAGTTATGATGACGTGCGGGGGGGTCATAGGTATAAAGTTATAATAACGTGTGGGAGGTCATAGGTATGACGTTATAATGACGCGTGGGGTGTCATAGTTATGAAGTTATGATGACGTGTGGGGAGCTTATAGTTATGAAGTTATGATTACGTGTGGGGGTCATAGGGACGAAGTTATGATGAGGTGTGGGGGTCATAGGTACGAAGTTATGATGAGGTGTGGTGGGTCATAGTTATGAAGTTATGATGATGTGCGGGGGGGTCATAGTTATGAAGTTATGATGATGTGCGAGGGGGTCATAGTTAAGAAGTTATGATGACGTCTGGGAGCGGATAGGATGATGTGTGGGGGGGGGTCATAGTTATGAATTTATGATGACGTGTGGGGGGGGTCATAGTTATGAAGTTATGATGACGTGTGGTGGTCATAGTTATGAAGTTATGATTACGTGTGGGGGTCATAGGTACGAAGTTATGATGAGGTGTGGGGAGTCATAGTTATGAAGGTATGATGGCGTGTGGGGGGACATAGGTATGTCGTTATAATGACGCGTGGGGGATCGTAGTTATGAAGTTATGATGACGTCCGGGAGCTCATAGTTATGAAATTATGATTACGTGGGGGGGTCATAGGTACGAAGTTATGATGAGGTGTGGGGGTCATAGGTACGAAGTTATGATGAGGTGTGGGGGGTCATAGGTACGAAGTTATGATGATGTGCGGGGGGGTCATAGTTATGAAGTTATGAGGGCGTGTGGGGGGTCAAAGTTATGAAGTTATGATGATGTGCGGGGAGTCAGTTATGAAGTTATGATGACGTTTGGGGGATCATAGGTATAAAGTTATGATGACGTGTGGGGGGGGTCATAGTTATGAACTTATGATGACGGACGGGGGGGTCATAGTTATGAAGTTATGATGACGTGTGGGGAGCTCATAGTTATGAAGTTATGATTACGTGTGGGGGTCATAGGTACGAAGTTATGATGAGGTGTGGGGGTCATAGGTACGAAGTTATGATGAGGTGTGGTGGGGTTCATAGTTATGAAGTTATGATGATGTGTGGAGGGTCATAGTTATGAATTTATGATGACGTCTGGGAGCGGATAGGATGATGTGTGGGGGGGGGTCATAGTTATGAATTTATGATGACGTGTGGGGGGGGTCATAGTTATGAAGTTATGATGACGTGTGGGGGGGTCATAGTTATGAAGTTATGATTATGTGTGGGGGTCATAGGTATGAAGTTATAATAACGTGTGGGAGGGGTCATAGTTATGAAGTTATGATGACGTGCGGGGGGCTCATAGTTATGAAGTTATGATGGTGTGTGGGGGGTCATAGTTATGAAGATATGATGACGTGTGGGGGGGTCATAGTTATGAAGTTATGATTATGTGTGGGGGTCATAGTTATGAAGTTGTGATGACGTGTGTGGGGGGTCATAGTTATGAAGTTATGATGACTTGTGGGGGGTCATAGTTATGAAGTTATGATGACTTGGAGGGGGTCATAGTCATGAAGTTATGATGAGGTGTGGGGGGTCATAGGTATGAAGTTATGATGACGTCCGGGAGCTCATAGTTATGAAGTTATGATTACGTGTGGGGGTCATAGGTACGAAGTTATGATGAGGTGTGGGGGATCATAGGTATGAAGTTAAGATGACGTGTGGGGGGTCATAAGTATGAAGTTAAGATGACGTGTGGGGGGTCATAGTATGAAGTTATGATGACGTGTGGGGAGCTCATAGTTATGAAGTTATGATTACGTGTGGGGGTCATAGGTACGAAGTTATGATGAGGTGTGGGGGTCATAGGTACGAAGTTATGATGAGGTGTGGTGGGGTTCATAGTTATGAAGTTATGATGATGTGTGGAGGGTCATAGTTATGAATTTATGATGACGTCTGGGAGCGGATAGGATGATGTGTGGGGGGGGTCATAGTTATGAATTTATGATGACGTGTGGGGGGGGTCATAGTTATGAAGTTATGATGACGTGTGGGGGGGTCATAGTTATGAAGTTATGATTATGTGTGGGGGTCATAGGTATGAAGTTATAATAACGTGTGGGAGGGGTCATAGGTATGAAGTTATGATGACGTGCGGGGGGCTCATAGTTATGAAGTTATGATGGTGTGTGGGGGGTCATAGTTATGAAGATATGATGACGTGTGGGGGGGTCATAGTTATGAAGTTATGATTATGTGTGGGGGTCATAGTTATGAAGTTGTGATGACGTGTGTGGGGGGTCATAGTTATGAAGTTATGATGACTTGTGGGGGGTCATAGTTATGAAGTTATGATGACTTGGAGGGGGTCATAGTCATGAAGTTATGATGAGGTGTGGGGGGTCATAGGTATGAAGTTATGATGACGTCCGGGAGCTCATAGTTATGAAGTTATGATTACGTGTGGGGGTCATAGGTACGAAGTTATGATGAGGTGTGGGGGATCATAGGTATGAAGTTAAGATGACGTGTGGGGGGTCATAAGTATGAAGTTAAGATGACGTGTGGGGGGTCATAGCATGAAGTTATGATGACGTGTGTGGGGGTCATAGGTACGAAGTTATGATGAGGTGTGGGGGGTCATAGGTATGAAGTTAAGATGACGTGTGGGGAGTCATAGTCATGAAGTTATGATGATGTGGAGGGGGTCATTGTTATGAAGTTATGATGACGTGTGGGAGTCATAGTCATGAAGTTATGATGACGTTTGGGGGATCATAGGTATGAAGTTATGATGACGTGCGGGGGGGTCATAGGTATAAAGTTTAATGACGTGTGTGGGGGGTCATAGTTATGAAGATATGATGACGTGTGGGGGGTTATAGTTATGAAGTTATGATGGTGTGTGGGGGGTTATAGTTATGAAGATATGATGACGTGTGGGGGGGTCATAGTTATGAAGTTATGATTATGTGTGGGGTCATATTTATGACGTTATGATGACGTGTGTGGGGGGTCATAGTTATGAAGTTATTATGACTTGTGGGGGGTCATAGTTATGAAGTTATGATGACGTTTGGGGGATCATAGGTATGAAGTTATGATGACGTGCGAGGGGTCATAGTTATGAAGTTATGATGAGGTGTGGGGGGTCATAGGTATGAAGTTAAGATGACGTGTGTGGGGGTCATAGTTATGAAGTTATGATGACGTGTGGGGGGTCATAGTTATGAAGTTATGATGACTTGTGGGGGGTCGTAGTTATGAAGTTATGATGACGTGTGGGGGTCATAGTTATGAAGTTACGATGACGTGTAGGGGGGTTCTTAGTTATGAAGTTACGATGACTTGGAGGGGTTCATAGTTATGAAGTTATGATGATTTGGAGGGGGTCATAGTTATGAAGTTATGATGACGTCCGGGAGCTCGTAGTTATGAAGTTATGATTACGTGTGGGGGTCATAGGTACGAAGTTATGATGAGGTGTGGGGGTCATAGTTATGAAGTTATGATGGCGTGTGGGGAGTCATAGTTATGAAGTTATGATGACGTGTGGGAGGTCATAGGTATGACGTTATAATGACGCGTGGGGGGTCATAGTTATGAAGTTATGATGACGTGTGGGGAGCTCATAGTTATGAAGTTATGATTACGTATGGGGGTCATAGGTACGAAGTTATGATGAGGTGTGGGGATCATAGGTACGAAGTTATGATGAGGTGTGGTGGGTCATAGTTATGAAGTTATGATGACATGTGGGGGGTCATAGGTATGAAGTTATAATAACGTGTGGGAGGGGTCATAGGTATGAAGTTATGATGACGTGCGGGGGGCTCATAGTTATGAAGTTATGATGATGTGTGGGGGGTCATAGTTATGAAGTTATGATGACGTCTGGGAGCGGATACGATGATGTGTGGGGCGGTCATAGTTATGAAGTTATGATGACATGAGGGGGGGGGTCATAGTTATGAAGTTATGAAGACGTGTGTTGGTCATAGTTATGAAGTTATGATGACGTGTGGGGAGTCATAGTTATGAAGTTATGATGATGTGGAGGGGGTCATAGTTATGAAGTTATGATGACGTGTGGGGAGTCATAGTCATGAAGTTATGATGACGTTTGGGGGATCATAGGTATGAAGTTATGATGACGTGCGGGGGGGTCATAGGTATAAAGTTATAATAACGTGTGGGAGGTCATAGGTATGACGTTATAATGACGCGTGGGGGGTCATAGTTATGAAGTTATGATGACGTGTGGGTAGCTCATAGTTATGAAGTTAAGATTACGTGTGGGGGTCATAGGGACGAAGTTATGATGAGGTGTGGAGGTCATAGGTACGAAGTTATGATGAGGTGTGGTGGGTTATAGTTATGAAGTTATGATGATGTGCGGGGGGGTCATAGTTAAGAAGTTATGATGATGTGCGGGGGGGTTCATAGTTATGAAGTTATGATGATGTGTGGAGGGTCATAGTTATGAATTTATGATGACGCCTGGGAGCGGATAGGATGATGTGTGTGGGGGGTCATAGTTATGAAGTTATGATGGTGTGTGGGGGGTCATAGTTATGAAGATATGGTGACTTGTGGGGGGGTCATAGTTATGAAGTTATGATGGTGTGTGGGGGGTCATAGTTATGAAGATATGATGACGTGTGGGGGGGTCATAGTTATGAAGTTATGATGAGTTGTGGGGGGTCATAGGTATGTCGTTATAATGACGCGTGGGGGGTCGTAGTTATGAAGTTATGATGACGTCAGGGAGCTCATAGTTATGAAATTATGATTACGTGGGGGGGTCATAGGTAGGAAGTTATGATGAGGTGTGTGGCGTCATAGTTATGAAGTTATGATGATGTGCGGGGGGGTCATAGTTATGAAGTTATGAGGGCGTGTGGGGGGTCATAGTTATGAAGTTATGATGATGTGCGGGGGGGTCATAGTTATGAAGTTATGATGACGTGTGGGGAGTCAGTTATGAAGTTATGATGACGTTTGGGGGATCATAGGTATAAAGTTATGATGACGTGTGGGGGGAGTCATAGTTATGAATTTATGATGACGGACGAGGGGGGTCATAGTTATGAAGTTATGATTACGTGTGGGGAGCTCATAGTTATGAAGTTATGATTACGTGTGGGGGTCATAGGTACGAAGTTATGATGAGGTGTGGGGGTCATAGGTACGAAGTTATGATGAGGTGTGGTGGGGTTCATAGTTATTAAGTTATGATGATGTGTGGAGGGTCATAGTTATGAATTTATGATGACGTCTGGGAGCGGATAGGATGATGTGTGGGGGGGTCATAGTTATGAAGTTATGATGACGTGTGGGGGGGTCATAGGTATAAAGTTATGATGACGTGTGGTGGTCATAGTTATGAAGTTATGATGACGTGTGGGGAGTCATAGTCATGAAGTTATGATGATGTGGAGGGGGTCATAGTTATGAAGTTATGATGACGTGTGGGGAGTCATAGTCATGAAGTTATGATGACGTTTGGGGGATCATAGGTATGACGTTGTGATGACGTGCGGGGGGGTCATAGGTATAAAGTTATGATGGTGTGTGGGTGGTCATAGTTATGAAGATATGATGACGTGTGGGGGGGTCATAGTTATGAAGTTATGATTATGTGTGGGGGTCATAGTTATGAAGTTATGATGACGTGTGTGGGGGGTCATAGTATTGAAGTTATGATGACTTGTGGGGGGTCATAGTTAAGAAGTTATGATGACGTCCGGGAGCTCATAGTTATGAAGTTATGATTTCGTGTGGGGGTCATAGGTACGAAGTTATGATGAGGTGTGGGGGGTCATGGGTATGAAGTTAAGATGACGTGTGGGGGGTCATGGGTATGAAGTTAAGATGACGTGTGGGGGGTCATAGTTATGAAGTTATGATGACGTGTGTGGGGGTCATAGTTATGAAGTTATGATGACGTGTGGGGGGTCATATGTATGAAGTTATGATGACGTGTGGTGGTCATAGTTATGAAGTTATGATGACGTGTGGGGAGTCATAGTCATGAAGTTATGATGACGTTTGGGGGATCAAAGGTATGAAGTTATGATGACGTGTGGGGGGTCATAGGTATGAAGTTAAGATGACGTGTGGGGGGTCATAGTTATGAAGTTATGATGACTTGGAGGGGGTCATAGTCATGAAGTTATGATGATGTCCGGGAGCTCATAGTTATGAAGTTATGATTACGTGTGGGGGTCATAGGTACGAAGTTATGATGAGGTGCGGGGGGTCATAGGTATGAAGTTAAGATGACGTGGGGGGGGTCATAGTTATGAAGTTATGATGACATGAGGGGGGGGTCATAGTTATGAAGTTATGATGACGTGTGTGGGGGTCATAGTTATGAAGTTATGATGACGTGTGGGGAGTCATAGTTATGAAGTTATGATGATGTGGAGGGGGTCATAGTTATGAAGTTATGATGACGTGTGGGGAGTCATAGTCATGAAGTTATGATGACGTTTGGGGGATCATAGGTATGAAGTTATGATGACGTGCGGGGGGGTCATAGGTATAAAGTTATAATAACGTGTGGGAGGTCATAGGTATGACGTTATAATGACGCGTGGGGGGTCATAGTTATGAAGTTATGATGACGTGTGGGGAGCTTATAGTTATGAAGTTATGATTACGTGTGGGGGTCATAGGGACGAAGTTATGATGAGGTGTGGGGGTCATAGGTACGAAGTTATGATGAGGTGTGGTGGGTCATAGTTATGAAGTTATGATGATGTGCGGGGGGGTCATAGTTATGAAGTTATGATGATGTGCGAGGGGGTCATAGTTAAGAAGTTATGATGACGTCTGGGAGCGGATAGGATGATGTGTGTGGGGGGGTCATAGTTATGAATTTATGATGACGTGTGGGGGGGGTCATAGTTATGAAGTTATGATGACGTGTGGTGGTCATAGTTATGAAGTTATGATTACGTGTGGGGGTCATAGGTACGAAGTTATGATGAGGTGTGGGGAGTCATAGTTATGAAGGTATGATGGCGTGTGGGGGGACATAGGTATGTCGTTATAATGACGCGTGGGGGGTCGTAGTTATGAAGTTATGATGACGTCCGGGAGCTCATAGTTATGAAATTATGATTACGTGGGGGGGTCATAGGTACGAAGTTATGATGAGGTGTGGGGGTCATAGGTACGAAGTTATGATGAGGTGTGGGGGGTCATAGGTACGAAGTTATGATGATGTGCGGGGGGGTCATAGTTATGAAGTTATGAGGGCGTGTGGGGGGTCATAGTTATGAAGTTATGATGATGTGCGGGGGGGTCATAGTTATGAAGTTATGATGACGTGTGGGGAGTCAGTTATGAAGTTATGATGACGTTTGGGGGATCATAGGTATAAAGTTATGATGACGTGTGGGGGGGGTCATAGTTATGAACTTATGATGACGGACGGGGGGGTCATAGTTATGAAGTTATGATGACGTGTGGGGAGCTCATAGTTATGAAGTTATGATTACGTGTGGGGGTCATAGGTACGAAGTTATGATGAGGTGTGGGGGTCATAGGTACGAAGTTATGATGAGGTGTGGTGGGGTTCATAGTTATGAAGTTATGATGATGTGTGGAGGGTCATAGTTATGAATTTATGATGACGTCTGGGAGCGGATAGGATGATGTGTGGGGCGGTCATAGTTATGAAGTTATGATGACGTGTGGGGGGGTCATAGTTATGAAGTTATGATGACGTGTGGTGGTCATAGTTATGAAGTTATGATGACGTGTGGGGAGTCATAGTCATGAAGTTATGATGACGTTTGGGGGATCATAGGTATGACGTTATGATGACGTGCGGGGGGGTCATAGGTATAAAGTTATGATGGTGTGTGGGTGGTCATAGTTATGAAGATATGATGACGTGTGGGGGGGTCATAGTTATGAAGTTATGATGACGTGTGTGGGGGGGTCATAGTATTGAAGTTATGATGACTTGTGGGGGGTCATAGTTATGAAGTAATGATGACTTGGAGGGGGTCATAGTCATGAAGTTATGATGACGTCCGGGAGCTCATAGTTATGAAGTTATGATTACGTGTGGGGGTCATAGGTACGAAGTTATGATGAGGTCTGGGGGTCATGGGTATGAAGTTAAGATGACGTGTGGGGGGTCATAGGTATGAAGTTAAGATGACGTGTGGGGGGTCATAGTTATGACGTTATGATGATGTGTGTGGGGGTCATAGTTATGAAGTTAAGATGACGTGTGGGGGGTCATATTTATGAAGTTATGATGACGTGTGTGGTCATAGTTATGAAGATATGATGACATTTGGGGGTCATAGTTATGAGGTTATAATAACGTGTGGGAGGTCATAGGTATGACGTTATAATGACGCGTGGGGGGTCATAGTTATGAAGTTATGATGACGTGTGGGGAGCTCACAGTTATGAAGTTATGATTACGTGTGGGGGTCATAGGGACGAAGTTATGATGAGGTGTGGGGGTCATAGGTACGAAGTTATGATGAGGTGTGGTTGGTCATAGTTATGAAGTTGTGATGATGTGCGGGGGGGTCATAGTTAAGAAGTTATGATGATGTGCGGGGGGGTTCATAGTTATGAAGTTATGATGATGTGTGGAGGGTCATAGTTATGAAGTTATGATGACGTCTGGGAGCAGATATGATGATGTGTGGGAGGGGTCATAGTTATGAAGTTATGATGACGTGTGGTGGTCATAGTTATGAAGTTATGATGACGTGTGGGGAGTCATAGTCATGAAGTTATAATGATGTGGAGAGGGTCATAGTTATGAAGTTATGATCACGTGTCGGGAGTCATAGTCATGAAGTTATGATGACGTTTGAGGGATCATAGGTATGAACTTATGATGACGTGTGGGGGGGTCATAGTTATAAAATTATGATGACGTGTGGGGGTGTCATAGTTATGAAGATATGATGACGTGTGGGGGGGTCATAGTTATGAAGTTATGATGGTGTGTGGGGGGTCATAGTTATGAAGATATTATGACGTGTGGGGGGGTTCTTAGTTATGAAGTTACGATGACTTGGAGGGGGTCATAGTTATGAAGTTATGATGACTTGGAGGGGGTCATAGTTATGAAGTTATGATGACGTGTGGGGAGTCTTAATCATGAAGTTATAATGATGTGGAGGGGGTCATAGTTATGAAGTTATGATGACGTGTGGGGAGTCATAGTCATGAAGTTATGATGACGTTTGAGGGATCATAGGTATGAAGTTATGATGACGTGTGGGGGGGTTGTCATAGTTATGAAGATATGATGACGTGTGGGGGGGTCATAGTTATGAAGTTATGATGGTGTGTGGGGGGTCATAGTTATGAAGATATGATGACGTGTGGGGGGGTCATAGTTATGAAGTTATGATTATGTGTGGGGGTCATAGTTATGAAGTTATGATGACGTGTGTGGGGGGTCATAGTTATGAAGTTATGATGACTTGTGGGGGGTCATAGTTATGAAGTTATGATGACTTGGAGGGGGTCATAGTCATGAAGTTATGATGAGGTGTGGGGGGTCATAGGTATGAAGTTATGATGACGTCCGGGAGCTCATAGTTATGAAGTTATGATTACGTGTGGGGGTCATAGGTACGAAGTTATGATGAGGTGTGGGGGATCATAGGTATGAAGTTAAGATGACGTGTGGGGGGTCATAGGTATGAAGTTAAGATGACGTGTGGGGGGTCATAGTTATGAAGTTATGATAACGTGTGTGGTGGTCATAGGTACGAAGTTATGATGAGGTGTGCGGGGTCATAGGTATGAAGTTAAGATGACGTGTGGGGAGTCATAGTCATGAAGTTATGATGATGTGGAGGGGGTCATTGTTATGAAGTTATGATGACGTGTGGGAGTCATAGTCATGAAGTTATGATGACGTTTGGGGGATCATAGGTATGAAGTTATGATGACGTGTGGGGGGGTTGTCATAGTTATGAAGATATGATGACGTGTGGGGGGGTCATAGTTATGAAGTTATGATGGTGTGTGGGGGGTCATAGTTATGAAGATATGATGACG
Source organism: Lampris megalopsis (assembly GCA_022114975.2). Taxonomy (NCBI): domain Eukaryota; kingdom Metazoa; phylum Chordata; class Actinopteri; order Lampriformes; family Lampridae; genus Lampris; species Lampris megalopsis. The sequence continues at coordinate 4,800,875 of JAJHIY020000431.1, forward strand.
TGTGGGGGGGTCATAGTTATGAAGTTATGATTATGTGTGGGGGTCATAGTTATGAAGTTATGATGACGTGTGTGGGGGGTCATAGTTATGAAGTTATGATGACTTGTGGGGGTTCATAGTTATGAAGTTATGATGACTTGGAGGGGGTCATAGTCATGAAGTTATGATGAGGTGTGGGGGGTCATAGGTATGAAGTTATGATGACGTCCGGGAGCTCATAGTTATGAAGTTATGATTACGTGTGGGGGTCATAGGTACGAAGTTATGATGAGGTGTGGGGGATCATAGGTATGAAGTTAAGATGACGTGTGGGGGGTAATAGGTATGAAGTTAAGATGACGTGTGGGGGGTCATAGTTATGAAGTTATGATGACGTGTGTGGTGGTCATAGGTACGAAGTTATGATGAGGTGTGCGGGGTCATAGGTATGAAGTTAAGATGACGTGTGGGGAGTCATAGTCATGAAGTTATGATGATGTGGTGGGGGTCATTGTTATGAAGTTATGATGACGTGTGGGAGTCATAGTCATGAAGTTATGATGACGTTTGGGGGATCATAGGTATGAAGTTATGATGACGTGCGGGGGGGTCATAGGTATAAAGTTTAATGACGTGTGTGGGGGGGTCATAGTTATGAAGTTATGATGACTTGTGGGAGGTCATAGTTATGAAGTTATGATGACTTGGAGGGGGTCATAGTCATGAAGTTATGATGAGGTGTGGGGGGTCATAGGTATGAAGTTAAGATGACGTGTGGGGGGTCATAGTTATGAAGTTATGATGACGTGTGTGGTGGTCATAGGTACGAAGTTATGATGAGGTGTGCGGGGTCATAGGTATGAAGTTAAGATGACGTGTGGGGAGTCATAGTCATGAAGTTATGATGATGTGGAGGGGGTCATTGTTATGAAGTTATGATGACGTGTGGGAGTCATAGTCATGAAGTTATGATGACGTTTGGGGGATCATAGGTATGAAGTTATGATGACGTGCGGGGGGGTCATAGGTATAAAGTTTAATGAGGTGTGTGGGGGGGTCATAGTTATGAAGATATGATGACGTCCGGGAGCTCATAGTTATGAAGTTATGATTACGTGTGGGGGTCATAGGTACGAAGTTATGATGAGGTGTGGGGGATCATAGGTATGAAGTTAAGATGACGTGTGGGGGGTCATAGGTATGAAGTTAAGATGACGTGTGGGGGGTCATAGTTATGAAGTTATGATGACGTGTGTGGTGGTCATAGGTACGAAGTTATGATGAGGTGTGCGGGGTCATAGGTATGAAGTTAAGATGACGTGTGGGGAGTCATAGTCATGAAGTTATGATGATGTGGAGGGGGTCATTGTTATGAAGTTATGATGACGTGTGGGAGTCATAGTCATGAAGTTATGATGACGTTTGGGGGATCATAGGTATGAAGTTATGATGACGTGGGAGGGGTCATAGGTAAGAAGTTATGATGAGGTGTGTGGGGTCATAGGTATGAAGTTAAGATGACGTGTGTGGGGGTCATAGTTATGAAGTTATGATGACGTGTGGGGGGTCATAGTTATGAAGTTATGATGACTTGTGGGGGGTCATAGTTATGAAGTTATGATTACGTGTGGGGGTCATAGGTACGAAGTTATGATGAGGTGTGGGGGGTCATAGTTATGAAGTTATGATGGCGTGTGGGGAGTCATAGTTATGAAGTTATGATGACGTGTGGGAGGTCATAGGTATGACGTTATAATGACGCGTGGGGGGGTCATAGTTATGAAGTTATGATGACGTGTGGGGAGCTCATAGTTATGAAGTTATGATTACGTGTGGGGGTCATAGGTACGAAGTTATGATGAGGTGTGGGGATCATAGGTACGAAGTTATGATGAGGTGTGGTGGGTCATAGTTATGAAGTTATGATGACATGTGGGGGGTCATAGGTATGAAGTTATAATAACGTGTGGGAGGGGTCATAGGTATGAAGTTATGATGACGTGCGGGGGGCTCATAGTTATGAAGTTATGATGGTGTGTGGGGGGTCATAGTTATGAAGATATGATGACGTGTGGGGGGGTCATAGTTATGAAGTTATGATTATGTGTGGGGGTCATAGTTATGAAGTTATGATGACGTGTGTGGGGGGTCATAGTTATGAAGTTATGATGACTTGTGGGGGGTCATAGTTATGAAGTTATGATGACTTGGAGGGGGTCATAGTCATGAAGTTATGATGAGGTGTGGGGGGTCATAGGTATGAAGTTATGATGACGTCCGGGAGCTCATAGTAATGAAGTTATGATTACGTGTGGGGGTCATAGGTACGAAGTTATGATGAGGTGTGGGGGATCATAGGTATGAAGTTAAGATGACGTGTGGGGGGTCATAGGTATGAAGTTAAGATGACGTGTGGGGGGTCATAGTTATGAAGTTATGATGACGTGTGTGGGGGTCATAGGTACGAAGTTATGATGAGGTGTGGGGGGTTATAGGTATGAAGTTAAGATGACGTGTGGGGAGTCATAGTCATGAAGTTATGATGATGTGAAGGGGGTCATTGTTATGAAGTTATGATGACGTGTGGGAGTCATAGTCATGAAGTTATGATGACGTTTGGGGGATCATAGGTATGAAGTTATGATGACGTGCGGGGGGGTCATAGGTATAAAGTTTAATGACGTGTGTGGGGGGGGTCATAGTTATGAAGATATGATGACGTGTGGGGGGTTATAGTTATGAAGTTATGATGGTGTGTGGGGGGTCATAGTTATGAAGTTATGATGACGTGTGGGGAGCTCATAGTTATGAAGTTATGATTACGTGTGGGGGTCATAGGTACGAAGTTATGATGAGGTGTGGGGGGTCATAGGTATGAAGTTAAGATGACGTGTGGGGAGTCATAGTCATGAAGTTATGATGATGTGAAGGGGGTCATTGTTATGAAGTTATGATGACGTGTGGGAGTCATAGTCATGAAGTTATGATGACGTTTGGGGGATCATAGGTATGAAGTTATGATGACGTGCGGGGGGGTCATAGGTATAAAGTTTAATGACGTGTGTGGGGGGGGGTCATAGTTATGAAGATATGATGACGTGTGGGGGGTTATAGTTATGAAGTTATGATGGTGTGTGGGGGGTCATAGTTATGAAGTTATGATGACGTGTGGGGAGCTCATAGTTATGAAGTTATGATTACGTGTGGGGGTCATAGGTACGAAGTTATGATGAGGTGTGGGGATCATAGGTACGAAGTTATGATGAGGTGTGGTGGGTCATAGTTATGAAGTTATGATGACATGTGGGGGGTCATAGGTATGAAGTTATAATAACGTGTGGGAGGGGTCATAGGTATGAAGTTATGATGACGTGCGGGGGGCTCATAGTTATGAAGTTATGATGGTGTGTGGGGGGTCATAGTTATGAAGATATGATGACGTGTGGAGGGGTCATAGTTATGAAGTTATGATTATGTGTGGGGGTCATAGTTATGAAGTTATGATCACGTGTGTGGGGGGTCATAGTTATGAAGTTATGATGACTTGTGGGGGGTCATAGTTATGAAGCTATGATGACTTGGAGGGGGTCATATTTATGAAGTTATGATGACGTGTGGGGGTCATAGTTATGAAGTTACGATGACGTGTGGGGGGGTTCTTAGTTATGAAGTAACGATGACTTGGAGGGGTTCATAGTTATGAAGTTATGATGACTTGGAGGGGGTCATAGTTATGAAGTTATGATGACGTCCGGGAGCTCATAGTTATGAAGTTATGATTACGTGTGGGGGTCATAGGTACGAAGTTATGATGACGTTTGGGGGATCATAGGTATGAAGTTATGATGACGTGCGAGGGGTCATAGGTACGAAGTTATGATGAGGTGTGGGGGGTCATAGGAATGAAGTTAGGATGACGTGTGTGGGGGTCATAGTTATGAAGTCATGATGACGTGTGGGGGGTCATAGTTATGAAGTTATGATGACGTGTGGGGGTCATAGTTATGAAGTTACGATGACGTGTGGGGGGGTTCTTAGTTATGAAGTAACGATGACTTGGAGGGGTTCATAGTTATGAAGTTATGATGACTTGGAGGGGGTCATAGTTATGAAGTTATGATGACGTCCGGGAGCTCATAGTTATGAAGTTATGATTACGTGTGGGGGTCATAGGTACGAAGTTATGATGAGGTGTGAGGGGTCATAGTTATGAAGTTATGATGGCGTGTGGGGAGTCATAGTTATGAAGTTATGATGACGTGTGGGAGGTCATAGGTATGACGTTATAATGACGCGTGGGGGGTCATAGTTATGAAGTTATGATGACGTGTGGGGAGCTCATAGTTATGAAGTTATGATTACGTGTGGGGGATCATAGGTATGAAGTTAAGATGACGTGTGGGGGGTCATAGGTATGAAGTTAAGATGACGTGTGCGGGGTCATAGTTATGAAGTTATGATGACGTGTGTGGGGGTCATAGGTACGAAGTTATGATGAGGTGTGGGGGGTCATAGGTATGAAGTTAAGATGACGTGTGGGGAGTCATAGTCATGAAGTTATGATGATGTGGAGGGGGTCATAGTGATGAAGTTATGATGACGTCCGGGAGCTCATAGTTATGAAGTAATGATTACGTGTCGGGGTCATAGGTACGAAGTTATGATGAGGTGTGGGGGGTCATAGTTATGAAGTTATGATGACGTCCGGGAGCTCATAGTTATGAAGTTATGATTACGTGTGGGGGTCATAGGTACGAAGTTATGATGAGGTGTGGGGGATCATAGGTATGAAGTTAAGATGACGTGTGGGGGGACATAGGTATGAAGTTAAGATGACGTGTGGGGGGTCATAGTTATGAAGTTATGATGACGTGTGGGGAGTCATAGTTATGAAGTTATGATGATGTGGAGGGGGTCATTGTTATGAAGTTATGATTATGTGTGGGGTCATATTTATGAAGTTATGATGACGTGTGTGGGAGGTCATAGTTATGAAGTTATAATGACTTGTGGTGGGTCATAGTTATGAAGTTATGATGACGTTTGGGGGATCATAGTTATGAAGTTATGATGACGTGCGAGGGGTCATAGGTACGAAGTTATGATGAGGTGTGGGGGGTCATAGGTATGAAGTTAGGATGACGTGTGTGGGGGTCATAGTTATGAAGTCATGATGACGTGTGGGGGTCATAGTTATGAAGTTACGATGACGTGTGGGGGGGTTCTTAGTTATGAAGTAACGATGACTTGGAGGGGTTCATAGTTATGAAGTTATGATGACTTGGAGGGGGTCATAGTTATGAAGTTATGATGACGTCCGGGAGCTCATAGTTATGAAGTTATGATTACGTGTGGGGGTCATAGGTACGAAGTTATGATGAGGTGTGGGGGGTCATAGTTATGAAGTTATGATGGCGTGTGGGGAGTCATAGTTATGAAGTTATGATGACGTGTGGGAGGTCATAGGTATGACGTTATAATGACGCGTGGGGGGCCATAGTTATGAAGTTATGATGACGTGTGGGGAGCTCATAGTTATGAAGTTATGATTACGTGTGGGGGATCATAGGTATGAAGTTAAGATGACGTGTGGGGGGTCATAGGTATGAAGTTAAGATGACGTGTGCGGGGTCATAGTTATGAAGTTATGATGACGTGTGTGGGGGTCATAGGTACGAAGTTATGATGAGGTGTGGGGGGTCATAGGTATGAAGTTAAGATGACGTGTGGGGAGTCATAGTCATGAAGTTATGATGATGTGGAGGGGGTCATAGTGATGAAGTTATGATGACGTCCGGGAGCTCATTGTTATGAAGTAATGATTACGTGTGGGGGTCATAGGTACGAAGTTATGATGAGGTGTGGGGGGTCATAGTTATGAAGTTATGATGGCGTGTGGGGGGTCATAGGTATGTCGTTATAATGACTCGTGGGGGGTCGTAGTTATGAAGTTATGATGACGTCCGGGAGCTCATAGTTATGAAATTATGATTACGTGGGGGGGTCATAGGTACGAAGTTATGATGAGGTGTGGGGGGTCATAGTTATGAAGTTATGATGATGTGCGGGGGGGTCATAGTTATGAAGTTATGAGGGCGTGTGGGGGGTCATAGTTATGAAGTTATGATGATGTGCGGGGGGGTCATAGTTATGAAGTTATGATGACGTGTGGGGAGTCAGTTATGAAGTTATGATGACGTTTGGGGGATCATAGGTATAAAGTTGTGATGACGTGTGGGGGGGTCATAGTTATGAATTTATGATGACGGACGGGGGGGTCATAGTTATGAAGTTATGATGACGTGTGGGGAGCTCATAGTTATGAAGTTATGATTACGTGTGGGGGTCATAGGTACGAATTTATGATGAGGTGTGGGGGTCATAGGTACGAAGTTATGATGAGGTGTGGTGGGGTTCATAGTTATGAAGTTATGATGATGTGTGGGGAGTCATAGTCATGAAGTTATGATGACGTTTGGGGGATCATAGGTATGACGTTGTGATGACGTGCGGGGGGGTCATAGGTATAAAGTTATGATGGTGTGTGGGTGGTCATAGTTATGAAGATATGATGACGTGTGGGGGGGTCATAGTTATGAAGTTATGATTATGTGTGGGGGTCATAGTTATGAAGTTATGATGACGTGTGTGGGGGGTCATAGTATTGAAGTTATGATGACTTGTGGGGGGTCATAGTTATGAAGTTATGATGACGTCCGGGAGCTCATAGTTATGAAGTTATGATTACGTGTGGGGGTCATAGGTACGAAGTTATGATGAGGTGTGGGGGGTCATGAGTATGAAGTTAAGATGACGTGTGGGGGGTCATGGGTATGAAGTTAAGATGACGTGTGGGGGGTCATAGGTATGAAGTTAAGATGACGTGTGGGGGGTCATAGTTATAAAGTTATGATGACGTGTGGTGGTCATAGTTATGAAGTTATGATGACGTGTGGGGAGTCATAGTCATGAAGTTATGATGACGTTTGGGGGATCAAAGGTATGAAGTTATGATGACGTGTGGGGGGTCATAGGTATGAAGTTAAGATGACGTGTGGGGGGTCATAGTTATGAAGTTATGATGACTTGGAGGGGGTCATAGTCATGAAGTTATGATGATGTCCGGGAGCTCATAGTTATGAAGTTATGATTACGTGTGGGGGTCATAGGTACGAAGTTATGATGAGGTGCGGGGGGTCATAGGTATGAAGTTAAGATGACGTGGGGGGGGTCATAGTTATGAAGTTATGATGACATGAGGGGGGGGTCATAGTTATGAAGTTATGATGACGTGTGTGGGGGTCATAGTTATGAAGTTATGATGATGTGTGGGGAGTCATAGTTATGAAGTTATGATGATGTGGAGGGGGTCATAGTTATGAAGTTATGATGACGTCTGGGGAGTCATAGTCATAAAGTTATGATGACGTTTGGAGGATCATAGGTATGAAGTTATGATGACGTGCGGGGGGGTCATAGGTATAAAGTTATAATAACGTGTGGGAGGTCATAGGTATGACGTTATAATGACGCTTGGGGGGTCATAGTTATGAAGTTATGATGACGTGTGGGGAGCTCATAGTTATGAAGTTATGATTACGTGTGGGGGTCATAGGGACGAAGTTATGATGAGGTGTGGGGGTCATAGGTACGAAGTTATGATGAGGTGTGGTGGGTCATAGTTATGAAGTTATGATGATGTGCGGGGGGGTCATAGTTATGAAGTTATGATGATGTGCGGGGGGTCATAGTTAAGAAGTTATGATGATGTGCGGGGGTGTTCATAGTTATGAAGTTATGATGATGTGTGGAGGGTCATAGTTATGAATTTATGATGACGTCTGGGAGCGGATAGGATGATGTGTGGGGTGGGGTCATAGTTATGAATTTATGATGACGTGTGGGGGGGTCACAGTTATGAAGTTATGATGACGTGTGGTGGTCATAGTTATGAAGTTATGATGACGTGTGGGGAGTCATAGTCATGAAGTTATAATGATGTGGAGAGGGTCATAGTTATGAAGTTATAATCACGTGTGGGGAGTCATAGTCATGAAGTTATGATGACGTTTGAGGGATCATAGGTATGAATTTATGATGACGTGCGGGGGGGTCATAGGTATAAAATTATGATGACGTGTGGGGGGGGGTCATAGTTATGAAGATATGATGACGTGTGGGGAGGTCATAGTTATGAAGTTATGATGGTGTGTGGGAGGTCATAGTTATGAAGTTATGATGACGTGTGTGGGGGGTCATAGTTATGAAGTTATGATGACTTGTGGGGGGTCATAGTTATGAAGTTATGATGACTTGGAGGGGGTCATAGTCATGAAGTTATGATGAGGTGTGGGAGGTCATAGGTATGAAGTTATGATGACGTCCGGGAGCTCATAGTTATGAAGTTATGATTACGTGTGGGGGTCATAGGTACGAAGTTAAGATGACGTGTGGGGGGTCATAGGTATGAAGTTAAGATGACGTGTGGGGGGTCATAGTTATGAAGTTATGATGCCGTGTGTGGGGGTCATAGGTACGAAATTATGATGAGGTGTGGGGGGTCATAGGTATGAAGTTAAGATGACGTGTGGGGAGTCATAGTCATGAAGTTATGATGATGTGGAGGGGGTCATTGTTATGAAGTTATGATGACGTGTGGGAGTCATAGTCATGAAGTTATGATGACGTTTGGGGGATCATAGGTATGAAGTTATGATGACGTGCGGGGGGGTCATAGGTATAAAGTTATGATGACGTGTGTGGGGGGGGGTCATAGTTATGAAGATATGATGACGTGTGGGGGAGTTATAGTTATGAAGTTATGATGGTGTGTGGGGGGTCATAGTTATGAAGATATGATGACGTGTGGGGGGGTCATAGTTATGAAGTTATGATTATGTGTGGGGTCATATTTATGAAGTTATGATGACGTGTGTTGGGGGTCATAGTTATGAAGTTATGATGACTTGTGGGGGGTCATAGTTATGAAGTTATGATGACGTTTGGGGGATCATAGGAATGAAGTTATGAAGACGTGCGGGGGGTCATAGGTACGAAGTTATGATGAGGTGTGGGGGGTCATAGGTATGAAGTTAAGATGACGTGTGGGGGGTCATAGTTATGATGACGTGTGTGGGGGTCATAGTTATGAAGTTATGGTGACGTGTGGGGGGTCATAGTTATGAAGTTATGATGACTTGTGGGGGGTCATAGTTATGAAGTTATGATGACGTGTGGGGGTCATAGTTATGAAGTTACGATGACGTGTGGGGGGGGTTCTTAGTTATGAAGTTACGATGACTTGGAGGGGGTCATAGTTATGAAGTTATGATGACTTGGAGGGGGTCATAGTTATGAAGTTATGATGACGTCCGGGAGCTCATAGTTATGAAGTTATGATTACGTGTGGGGGTCATAGGTACGAAGTTATGATGAGGTGTGGGGGGTCATAGTTATGAAGTTATGATGGGGTGTGGGGAGTCATAGTTATGAAGTTATGATGACGTGTGGGAGGTCATAGGTATGACGTTATAATGACGCGTGGGGGGTCATAGTTATGAAGTTATTATGACGTGTGGGGAGCTCATAGTTATGAAGTTATGATTACATGTGGGGGTCATAGGTACGAAGTTATGATGAGGTGTGGGGGTCATAGGTACGAAGTTATGATGAGGTGTGGTTGGTCATAGTTATGAAGTTATGATGATGTGCGGGGGGGGTCATAGTTATGAAGTTATGATGACATGTGGGGGGTCATAGGTATGAAGTTATAATAACGTTTGAGGGATCATAGGTATGAAGTTATGATGACGTGCGGGGGGGTCATAGGTATAAAATTATGATGACGTGTGGGGGGGGGGTCATAGTTATGAAGATATGATGACGTGTGGGGAGGTCATAGTTATGAAGTTATGATGGTGTGTGGGAGGTCATAGTTATGAAGTTATGATTACGTGTGTGGGGGGTCATAGTTATGAAGTTATGATGACTTGTGGGGGGTCATAGTTATGAAGTTATGATGACTTGGAGGGGGTCATAGTCATGAAGTTATGATGAGGTGTGGGGGGTCATAGGTATGAAGTTATGATGACGTCCGGGAGCTCTTAGTTATGAAGTTATGATTACGTGTGGGGGTCATAGGTACGAAGTTAAGATGACGTGTGGGGGGTCATAGGTATGAAGTTAAGATGACGTGTGGGGGGTCATAGTTATGAAGTTATGATGCCGTGTGTGGGGGTCATAGGTACGAAGTTATGATGAGGTGTGGGGGGTCATAGGTATGAAGTTAAGATGACGTGTGGGGAGTCATAGTAATGAAGTTATGATGATGTGGAGGGGGTCATTGTTATGAAGTTATGATGACGTGTGGGAGTCATAGTCATGAAGTTATGATGACGTTTGGGGGATCATAGGTATGAAGTTATAATGACGTGCGGGGGGGTCATAGGTATAAAGTTATGATGACGTGTGTGGGGGGGTCATAGTTATGAAGATATGATGACGTGTGGGGGAGTTATAGTTATGAAGTTATGATGGTGTGTGGGGGGTCATAGTTATGAAGATATGATGACGTGTGGGGGGGTCATAGTTATGAAGTTATGATTATGTGTGGGGTCATATTTATGAAGTTATGATGACGTGTGTTGGGGGTCATAGTTATGAAGTTATGATGACTTGTGGGGGGTCATAGTTATGAAGTTATGATGACGTTTGGGGGATCATAGGTATGAAGTTATGATGACGTGCGGGGGGTCATAGGTACGAAGTTATGATGAGGTGTGGGGGGTCATAGTTATGATGACGTGTGTGGGGGTCATAGTTATGAAGTTATGGTGACGTGTGGGGGGTCATAGTTATGAAGTTATGATGACTTGTGGGGGGTCATAGTTATGAAGTTATGATAACGTGTGGGGGTCATAGTTATGAAGTTACGATGACGTGTGGGGGGGGTTCTTAGTTATGAAGTTACGATGACTTGGAGGGGGTCATAGTTATGAAGTTATGATGACTTGGAGGGGGTCATAGTTATGAAGTTATGATGACGTCCGGGAGCTCATAGTTATGAAGTTATGATTACGTGTGGGGGTCATAGGTACGAAGTTATGATGAGGTGTGGGGGGTCATAGTTATGAAGTTATGATGGGGTGTGGGGAGTCATAGTTATGAAGTTATGATGACGTGTGGGAGGTCATAGGTATGACGTTATAATGACGCGTGGGGGGTCATAGTTATGAAGTTATGATGACGTGTGGGGAGCTCATAGTTATGAAGTTATGATTACATGTGGGGGTCATAGGTACGAAGTTATGATGAGGTGTGGGGGTCATAGGTACGAAGTTATGATGAGGTGTGGTGGGTCATAGTTATGAAGTTATGATGATGTGCGGGGGGGGTCATAGTTATGAAGTTATGATGACATGTGGGGGGTCATAGGTATGAAGTTATAATAACGTTTGAGGGATCATAGGTATGAAGTTATGATGACGTGCGGGGGGTCATAGGTACGAAGTTATGATGAGGTGTGGGGGGTCATAGGTATGAAGTTAAGATGACGTGTGGCGGGTCATAGTTATGATGACGTGTGTGGGGGGCATAGTTATGAAGTTATGGTGACGTGTGGGGGGTCATAGTTATGAAGTTATGATGACTTGTGGGGGGTCATAGTTATGAAGTTATGATGACGTGTGGGGGTCATAGTTATGAAGTTATGATGACGTGTGGGGGGGGTTCTTAGTTATGAAGTTACGATGACTTGGAGGGGGTCATAGTTATGAAGTTATGATGACTTGGAGGGGGTCATAGTTATGAAGTTATGATGACGTCCGGGAGCTCATAGTTATGAAGTTATGATTACGTGTGGGGGTCATAGGTACGAAGTTATGATGAGGTGTGGGGGGTCATAGTTATGAAGTTATGATGGCGTGTGGGGGGTCATAGTTATGAAGTTATGATGACGTGTGGGAGGTCATAGGTATGACGTTATAATGACGCGTGGGGGGTCATAGTTATGAAGTTATGATGACGTGTGGGGAGCTCATAGTTATGAAGTTATGATTACGTGTGGGGGATCATAGGTATGAAGTTAAGATGACGTGTGTGGGGGTCATAGGTACGAAGTTATGATGAGGTGTGGGGGGTCATAGGTATGAAGTTAAGATGACGTGTGGGGAGTCATAGTCATGAAGTTATGATGATGTGGAGGGGGTCATTGTTATGAAGTTATGATGACGTGTGGGAGTCATAGTCATGAAGTTATGATGACGCTTGGGGGATCATAGGTATGAAGATATGATGACGTGCGGGGGGGTCATAGGTATAAAGTTTAATGACGTGTGTGGGGGGGGGTCATAGTTATGAAGATATGATGACGTGTGGGGGGTTATAGTTATGAAGTTATGATGGTGTGTGGGGGGTCATAGTTATGAAGATATGATGACGTGTGGGGGGTCATAGTTATGAAGTTATGATTATGTGCGGGGTCATATTTATGAAGTTATGATGACGTGTGTGGGGGGTCATAGTTATGAAGTTATGATGACTTGTGGGGGGGTCATAGTTATGAAGTTATGATGACGTTTGTGGGATCATAGGTATGAAGTTATGATGACGTGCGAGGGGTCATAGGTACGAAGTTATGATGAGGTGTGAGGGGTCATAGGTATGAAGTTAGGATGACGTGTGTGGGAGTCATAGTTATGAAGTCATGATGACGTGTGGGGGGTCATAGTTATGAAGTTTTGATGACGTGTGGGGGTCATGGTTATGAAGTTATGATGATGTGTGGGGGGTCATAGTTATGAAGTTATGATGACGTCTGGGAGCGGATACGATGATGTGTGGGGCGGTCATAGTTATGAAGTTATGATGACATGAGGGGGGGGTCATAGTTATGAAGTTATGAGGACGTGCGTTGGTCAAAGTTATGAAGTTATGATGACGTGTGGGGAGTCATAGTTATGAAGTTATGATGATGTGGAGGGGGTCATAGTTATGAAGTTATGATGACGTGTGGGGAGTCATAGTCATGAAGTTATGATGACGTTTGGGGGATCATAGGTATGAAGTTATGATGACGTCCGGGGGGGTCATAGGTATAAAGTTATAATAACGTGTGGGTAGTTCATAGTTATGAAGTTATGATTACGTGTGGGGGTCATAGGGACGAAGTTATGATGAGGTGTGGAGGTCATAGGTACGAAGTTATGATGAGGTGTGGTGGGTTATAGTTATGAAGTTATGATGATGTGCGGGGGGGTCATAGTTAAGAAGTTATGATGATGTGCGGGGGGGTTCATAGTTATGAAGTTATGATGATGTGTGGAGGGTCATAGTTATGAATTTATGATGACGCCTGGGAGCGGATAGGATGATGTGTGGGGGGGGTCATAGTTATGAAGTTATGATGGTGTGTGGGGGGTCATAGTTATGAAGATATGATGACTTGTGGGGGGGTCATAGTTATGAAGTTATGATGGTGTGTGGGGGGTCATAGTTATGAAGATATGATGACGTGTGGGGGGGTCATAGTTATGAAGTTATGATGAGTTGTGGGGGGTCATAGGTATGAAGTTAAGATGACATGTGGGGGGTCATAGGTATGAAGTTAAGATGACGTGTGGGGGGTCATAGTTATGAAATTATGATGACGTGTGTGGGGGTCATAGTTATGAAGTTATGATGACGTCTGGGGGGTCATAGTTATGAAGTTATGATGACTTGTGGGGGTCATATTTATGAAGTTATGGTGACTTGTGGGAGGTCATAGTTATGAAGTTACGATGATGTGTGGGGGGTCATAGTTATGAAGTTATGATGACTTGGAGGGGCTCATAGTTATGAATTTATGATGACTTAGAGGGGGTCATAGTTATGAAGTTATGATGACGTCCGGGAGCTCATAGTTATGAAGTAATGATTACGTGTGGGGGTCAGAGGTACGAAGTTATGATGAGGTGTGGGGGGTCATAGTTATGAAGTTATGATGGCGTGTGGGGGGTCATAGGTATGTCGTTATAATGACTCGTGGGGGGTCGTAGTTATGAAGTTATGATGACGTCCGGGAGCTCATAGTTATGAAATTATGATTACGTGGGGGGGTCATAGGTACGAAGTTATGATGAGGTGTGGGGGGTCATAGTTATGAAGTTATGATGATGTGCGGGGGGGTCATAGTTATGAAGTTATGAGGGCGTGTGGGGGGTCATAGTTATGAAGTTATGATGATGTGCGGGGGGGTCATAGTTATGAAGTTATGATGACGTGTGGGGAGTCAGTTATGAAGTTATGATGACGTTTGGGGGATCATAGGTATAAAGTTATGATGACGTGTGGGGGGGTCATAGTTATGAATTTATGATGACGGACGGGGGGGTCATAGTTATGAAGTTATGATGACGTGTGGGGAGCTCATAGTTATGAAGTTATGATTACGTGTGGGGGTCATAGGTACGAATTTATGATGAGGTGTGGGGGTCATAGTTACGAAGTTATGATGAGATGTGGTGGGGTTCATAGTTATGAAGTTATGATGATGTGTGGGGAGTCATAGTCATGAAGTTATGATGACGTTTGGGGGATCATAGGTATGACGTTGTGATGACGTGCGGGGGGGTCATAGGTATAAAGTTATGATGGTGTGTGGGTGGTCATAGTTATGAAGATATGATGACGTGTGGGGGGGTCATAGTTATGAAGTTATGATTATGTGTGGGGGTCATAGTTATGAAGTTATGATGACGTGTGTGGGGGGTCATAGGATTGAAGTTATGATGACTTGTGGGGGGTCATAGTTATGAAGTTATGATGACGTCCGGGAGCTCATAGTTATGAAGTTATGAGTACGTGTGGGGGTCATAGGTACGAAGTTATGATGAGGTGTGGGGGGTCATGGGTATGAAGTTAAGATGACGTGTGGGGGGTCATGGGTATGAAGTTAAGATGACGTGTGGGGGGTCATAGGTATGAAGTTAAGATGACGTGTGGGGGGTCATAGTTATGAAGTTATGATGACGTGTGTGGGGGTCATAGTTATGAAGTTATGATGACGTGTAGGGGGTCATATTTATGAAGTTATGATGACGTGTGGTGGTCATAGTTATGAAGTTATGATGACGTGTGGGGAGTCATAGTCATGAAGTTATGATGACGTTTGGGGGATCAAAAGTATGAAGTTATGATGACGTGTGGGGGGTCATAGGTATGAAGTTAAGATGACGTGTGGGGGGTCATAGTTATGAATTTATGATGACTTGGAGGGGGTCATAGTCATGAAGTTATGATGATGTCCGGGAGCTCATAGTTATGAAGTTATGATTACGTGTGGGGGTCATAGGTACGAAGTTATGATGAGGTGCGGGGGGTCATAGGTATGAAGTTAAGATGACGTGGGGGGGGTCATAGTTATGAAGTTATGATGACATGAGGGGGGGGGTCATAGTTATGAAGTTATGATGACGTGTGTGGGGGTCATAGTTATGAAGTTATGATGACGTGTGGGGAGTCATAGTTATGAAGTTATGATGATGTGGAGGGGGTCATAGTTATGAAGTTATGATGACGTCTGGGGAGTCATAGTCATAAAGTTATGATGACGTTTGGAGGATCATAGGTATGAAGTTATGATGACGTGCGGGGGGTTCATAGGTATAAAGTTATAATAACGTGTGGGAGGTCATAGGTATGACGTTATAATGACGCTTGGGGGGTCATAGTTATGAAGTTATGATGACGTGTGGGGAGCTCATAGTTATGAAGTTATGATTACGTGTGGGGGTCATAGGGACGAAGTTATGATGAGGTGTGGGGGTCATAGGTACGAAGTTATGATGAGGTGTGGTGGGTCATAGTTATGAAGTTATGATGATGTGCGGGGGGGTCATAGTTATGAAGTTATGATGATGTGCGGGGGGTCATAGTTAAGAAGTTATGATGATGTGCGGGGGGGTTCATAGTTATGAAGTTATGATGATGTGTGGAGGGTCATAGTTATGAATTTATGATGACGTCTGGGAGCGGATAGGATGATGTGTGGGGTGGGGTCATAGTTATGAATTTATGATGACGTGTGGGGGGGGTCACAGTTATGAAGTTATGATGACGTGTGGTGGTCATAGTTATGAAGTTATGATGACGTGTGGGGAGTCATAGTCATGAAGTTATAATGATGTGGAGAGGGTCATAGTTATGAAGTTATAATCACGTGTGGGGAGTCATAGTCATGAAGTTATGATGACGTTTGAGGGATCATAGGTATGAATTTATGATGACGTGCGGGGGGGTCATAGGTATAAAATTATGATGACGTGTGTGGGGGGGTCATAGTTATGAAGATATGATGACGTGTGGGGAGGTCATAGTTATGAAGTTATGATGGTGTGTGGGAGGTCATAGTTATGAAGTTATGATTACGTGTGTGGGGGGTCATAGTTATGAAGTTATGATGACTTGTGGGGGGTCATAGTTATGAAGTTATGATGACTTGGAGGGGGTCATAGTCATGAAGTTATGATGAGGTGTGGGGGGTCATAGGTATGAAGTTATGATGACGTCCGGGAGCTCATAGTTATGAAGTTATGATTACGTGTGGGGGTCATAGGTACGAAGTTAAGATGACGTGTGGGGGGTCATAGGTATGAAGTTAAGATGACGTGTGGGGGGTCATAGTTATGAAGTTATGATGCCGTGTGTGGGGGTCATAGGTACGAAGTTATGATGAGGTGTGGGGGGTCATAGGTATGAAGTTAAGATGACGTGTGGGGAGTCATAGTCATGAAGTTATGATGATGTGGAGGGGGTCATTGTTATGAAGTTATGATGACGTGTGGGAGTCATAGTCATGAAGTTATGATGACGTTTGGGGGATCATAGGTATGAAGTTATGATGACGTGCGGGGGGGTCATAGGTATAAAGTTATGATGACGTGTGTGGGGGGGTCATAGTTATGAAGATATGATGACGTGTGGGGGAGTTATAGTTATGAAGTTATGATGGTGTGTGGGGGGTCATAGTTATGAAGATATGATGACGTGTGGGGGGGTCATAGTTATGAAGTTATGATTACGTGTGTGGGGGGTCATAGTTATGAAGTTATGATGACTTGTGGGGGGTCATAGTTATGAAGTTATGATGACTTGGAGGGGGTCATAGTCATGAAGTTATGATGAGGTGTGGGGGGTCATAGGTATGAAGTTATGATGACGTCCGGGAGCTCATAGTTATGAAGTTATGATTACGTGTGGGGGTCATACGTACGAAGTTAAGATGACGTGTGGGGGGTCATAGGTATGAAGTTAAGATGACGTGTGGGGGGTCATAGTTATGAAGTTATGATGCCGTGTGTGGGGGTCATAGGTACGAAGTTATGATGAGGTGTGGGGGGTCATAGGTATGAAGTTAAGATGACGTGTGGGGAGTCATAGTCATGAAGTTATGATGATGTGGAGGGGGTCATTGTTATGAAGTTATGATGACGTGTGGGAGTCATAGTCATGAAGTTATGATGACGTTTGGGGGATCATAGGTATGAAGTTATGATGACGTGCGGGGGGGTCATAGGTATAAAGTTATGATGATGTGTGTGGGGGGGTCATAGTTATGAAGATATGATGACGTGTGGGGGAGTTATAGTTATGAAGTTATGATGGTGTGTGGGGGGTCATAGTTATGAAGATATGATGACGTGTGGGGGGTCATAGTTATGAAGTTATGATTATGTGTGGGGTCATATTTATGAAGTTATGATGACGTGTGTTGGGGGTCATAGTTATGAAGTTATGATGACTTGTGGGGGGTCATAGTCATGAAGTTATGATGACGTTTGGGGGATCATAGGTATGAAGTTATGATGACGTGCGGGGGGTCATAGGTACGAAGTTATGATGAGGTGTGGGGGGTCATAGGTATGAAGTTAAGATGACGTGTGGGGGGTCATAGTTATGATGACGTGTGTGGGGGTCATAGTTATGAAGTTATGATGACTTGTGGGGGGTCATAGTTATGAAGTTATGATGACGTGTGGGGGTCATAGTTATGAAGTTACGATGACGTGTGGGGGGGGTTCTTAGTTATGAAGTTATGATGACTTGGAGGGGGTCATAGTTATGAAGTTATGATGACTTGGAGGGGGTCATAGTTATGAAGTTATGATGACGTCCGGGAGCTCATAGTTATGAAGTTATGATTACGTGTGGGGGTCATAGGTACGAAGTTATGATGAGGTGTGGGGGGTCATAGTTATGAAGTTATGATGGGGTGTGGGGAGTCATAGTTATGAAGTTATGATGACGTGTGGGAGGTCATAGGTATGACGTTATAATGACGCGTGGGGGGTCATAGTTATGAAGTTATGATGACGTGTGGGGAGCTCATAGTTATGAAGTTATGATTACATGTGGGGGTCATAGGTACGAAGTTATGATGAGGTGTGGGGGTCATAGGTACGAAGTTATGATGAGGTGTGGTTGGTCATAGTTATGAAGTTATGATGATGTGCGGGGGGGGTCATAGTTATGAAGTTATGATGACATGTGGGGGGTCATAGGTATGAAGTTATAATAACGTTTGAGGGATCATAGGTATGAAGTTATGATGACGTGCGGGGGGGTCATAGGTATAAAATTATGATGACGTGTGGGGGGGGGTCATAGTTATGAAGATATGATGACGTGTGGGGAGGTCATAGTTATGAAGTTATGATGGTGTGTGGGAGGTCATAGTTATGAAGTTATGATTACGTGTGTGGGGGGTCATAGTTATGAAGTTATGATGACTTGTGGGGGGTCATAGTTATGAAGTTATGATGACTTGGAGGGGGTCATAGTAATGAAGTTATGATGAGGTGTGGGGGGTCATAGGTATGAAGTTATGATGACGTCCGGGAGCTCTTAGTTATGAAGTTATGATTACGTGTGGGGGTCATAGGTACGAAGTTAAGATGACGTGTGTGGGGTCATAGGTATGAAGTTAAGATGACGTGTGGGGGGTCATAGTTATGAAGTTATGATGCCGTGTGTGGGGGTCATAGGTACGAAGTTAAGATGAGGTGTGGGGGGTCATAGGTATGAAGTTAAGATGACGTGTGGGGAGTCATAGTCATGAAGTTATGATGATGTGGAGGGGGTCATTGTTATGAAGTTATGATGACGTGCTGGGAGTCATAGTCATGAAGTTATGATGACGTTTGGGGGATCATAGGTATGAAGTTATGATGACGTGCGGGGGGGTCATAGGTATAAAGTTATGATGACGTGTGTGGGGGGGTCATAGTTATGAAGATATGATGACGTGTGGGGGAGTTATAGTTATGAAGTTATGATGGTGTGTGGGGGGTCATAGTTATGAAGATATGATGACGTGTGGGGGGGTCATAGTTATGAAGTTATGATTATGTGTGGGGTCATATTTATGAAGTTATGATGACGTGTGTTGGGGGTCATAGTTATGAAGTTATGATGACTTGTGGGGGGTCATAGTTATGAAGTTATGATGACGTTTGGGGGATCATAGGTATGAAGTTATGATGACGTGCGGGGGGTCATAGGTACGAAGTTATGATGAGGTGTGGGGGGTCATAGGTATGAAGTTAAGATGACGTGTGGGGGGTCATAGTTATGATGACGTGTGTGGGGGTCATAGTTATGAAGTTATGGTGACGTGTGGGGGGTCATAGTTATGAAGTTATGATGACTTGTGGGGGGTCATAGTTATGAAGTTATGATGACGTGTGGGGGTCATAGTTATGAAGTTACGATGACGTGTGGGGGGGTTCTTAGTTATGAAGTTACGATGACTTGGAGTGGGTCATAGTTATGAAGTTATGATGACTTGGAGGGGGTCATAGTTATGAAGTTATGATGACGTCCGGGAGATTATAGTTATGAAGTTATGATTACGTGTGGGGGTCATAGGTACGAAGTTATGATGAGGTGTGGGGGGTCATAGTTATGAAGTTATGATGGGGTGTGGGGAGTCATAGTTATGAAGTTATGATGACGTGTGGGAGGTCATAGGTATGACGTTATAATGACGCGTGGGGGGTCATAGTTATGAAGTTATGATGACGTGTGGGGAGCTCATAGTTATGAAGTTATGATTACATGTGGGGGTCATAGGTACGAAGTTATGATGAGGTGTGGGGGTCATAGGTACGAAGTTATGATGAGGTGTGGTGGGTCATAGTTATGAAGTTATGATGATGTGCGGGGGGGGTCATAGTTATGAAGTTATGATGACATGTGGGGGGTCATAGGTATGAAGTTATAATAACGTTTGAGGGATCATAGGTATGAAGTTATGATGACGTGCGGGGGGGTCATAGGTATAAAATTATGATGACGTGTGGGGGGGGGTCATAGTTATGAAGATATGATGACGTGTGGGGAGGTCATAGTTATGAAGTTATGATGGTGTGTGGGAGGTCATAGTTATGAAGTTATGATGACGTGTGTGGGGGGTCATAGTTATGAAGTTATGATGACTTGTGGGGGTCATAGTTATGAAGTTATGATGACTTGGAGGGGGTCATAGTCATGAAGTTATGATGAGGTGTGGGGGGTCATAGGTATGAAGTTATGATGACGTCCGGGAGCTCATAGTTATGAAGTTATGATTACGTGTGGGGGTCATAGGTACGAAGTTAAGATGACGTGTGGGGGGTCATAGGTATGAAGTTAAGATGACGTGTGGGGGGGGCATAGTTATGAAGTTATGATGCCGTGTGTGGGGGTCATAGGTACGAAGTTATGATGAGGTGTGGGGGGTCATAGGTATGAAGTTAAGATGACGTGTGGGGAGTCATAGTCATGAAGTTATGATGATGTGGAGGGGGTCATTGTTATGAAGTTATGATGACGTGTGGGAGTCATAGTCATGAAGTTATGATGACGTTTGGGGGATCATAGGTATGAAGTTATGATGACGTGCGGGGGGGTCATAGGTATAAAGTTATGATGACGTGTGTGGGGGGGTCATAGTTATGAAGATATGATGACGTGTGGGGGAGTTATAGTTATGAAGTTATGATGGTGTGTGGGGGGTCATAGTTATGAAGATATGATGACGTGTGGGGGGGTCATAGTTATGAAGTTATGATTATGTGTGGGGTCATATTTATGAAGTTATGATGACGTGTGTTGGGGGTCATAGTTATGAAGTTATGATGACTTGTGGGGGGTCATAGTTATGAAGTTATGATGACGTTTGGGGGATCATAGGTATGAAGTTATGATGACGTGCGGGGGGTCATAGGTACGAAGTTATGATGAGGTGTGGGGGGTCATAGGTATGAAGTTAAGATGACGTGTGGGGGGTCATAGTTATGATGACGTGTGTGGGGGTCATAGTTATGAAGTTATGGTGACGTGTGGGGGGTCATAGTTATGAAGTTATGATGACTTGTGGGGGGTCATAGTTATGAAGTTATGATGACGTGTGGGGGTCATAGTTATGAAGTTACGATGACGTGTGGGAGGGGTTCTTAGTTATGAAGTTACGATGACTTGGAGGGGGTCATAGTTATGAAGTTATGATGACTTGGAGGGGGTCATAGTTATGAAGTTATGATGACGTCCGGGAGCTCATAGTTATGAAGTTATGATTACGTGTGGGGGTCATAGGTACGAAGTTATGATGAGGTGTGGGGGGTCATAGTTATGAAGTTATGATGGGGTGTGGGGAGTCATAGTTATGAAGTTATGATGACGTGTGGGAGGTCATAGGTATGACGTTATAATGACTTGTGGGGGGTCATAGTTATGAAGTTATGATGACGTGTGGGGAGCTCATAGTTATGAAGTTATGATTACATGTGGGGGTCATAGGTACGAAGTTATGATGAGGTGTGGGGGTCATAGGTACGAAGTTATGATGAGGTGTGGTGGGTCATAGTTATGAAGTTATGATGATGTGCGGGGGGGGTCATAGTTATGAAGTTATGATGACATGTGGGGGGTCATAGGTATGAAGTTATAATAACGTTTGAGGGATCATAGGTATGAAGTTATGATGACGTGCGGGGGGGGTCATAGGTATAAAATTATGATGACGTGTGGGGGGGGGTCATAGTTATGAAGATATGATGACGTGTGGGGAGGTCATAGTTATGAAGTTATGATGGTGTGTGGGAGGTCATAGTTATGAAGTTATGATGACGTGTGTGGGGGGTCATAGTTATGAAGTTATGATGACTTGTGGGGGTCATAGTTATGAAGTTATGATGACTTGGAGGGGGTCATAGTCATGAAGTTATGATGAGGTGTGGGGGGTCATAGGTATGAAGTTATGATGACGTCCGGGAGCTCATAGTTATGAAGTTATGATTACGTGTGGGGGTCATAGGTACGAAGTTAAGATGACGTGTGGGGGGTCATAGGTATGAAGTTAAGATGACGTGTGGGGGGTCATAGTTATGAAGTTATGATGCCGTGTGTGGGGGTCATAGGTACGAAGTTATGATGAGGTGTGGGGGGTCATAGGTATGAAGTTAAGATGACGTGTGGGGAGTCATAGTCATGAAGTTATGATGATGTGGAGGGGGTCATTGTTATGAAGTTATGATGACGTGTGGGAGTCATAGTCATGAAGTTATGATGACGTTTGGGGGATCATAGGTATGAAGTTATGATGACGTGCGGGGGGGTCATAGGTATAAAGTTATGATGACGTGTGTGGGGGGGTCATAGTTATGAAGATATGATGACGTGTGGGGGAGTTATAGTTATGAAGTTATGATGATGTGCGGGGGGGGTCATAGTTATGAAGTTATGATGACATGTGGGGGGTCATAGGTATGAAGTTATAATAACGTGTGGGAGGGGTCATAGGTATGAAGTTATGATGACGTGCGGGGGGATCATAGGTATGAAGTTATGATGACGTGCGGGGGGTCATAGGTACGAAGTTATGATGAGGTGTGGTGGGTCATAGTTATGAAGATATGATGACGTGTGGGGGGTCATAGTTATGATGACGTGTGTGGGGGTCATAGTTATGAAGTTATGGTGACGTGTGGGGGGTCATAGTTATGAAGTTATGATGACTTGTGGGGGGTCATAGTTACGAAGTTATGATGACGTGTGGGGGTCATAGTTATGAAGTTACGATGACGTGTGGGGGGGGTTCTTAGTTATGAAGTTACGATGACTTGGAGGGGGTCATAGTTATGAAGTTATGATGACTTGGAGGGGGTCATAGTTATGAAGTTATGATGACGTCCGGGAGCTCATAGTTATGAAGTTATGATTACGTGTGGGGGTCATAGGTACGAAGTTATGATGAGGTGTGGGGGGTCATATTTATGAAGTTATGATGGGGTGTGGGGAGTCATAGTTATGAAGTTATGATGACGTGTGGGAGGTCATAGGTATGACGTTATAATGACGCGTGGGGGGTCATAGTCATGAAGTTATGATGACGTGTGGGGAGCTCATAGTTATGAAGTTATGATTACATGTGGGGGTCATAGGTACGAAGTTATGATGAGGTGTGGGGGTCATAGGTACGAAGTTATGATGAGGTGTGGTTGGTCATAGTTATGAAGTTATGATGATGTGCGGGGGGGGGTCATAGTTATGAAGTTATGATGACATGTGGGGGGTCATAGGTATGAAGTTATAATAACGTTTGAGGGATCATAGGTATGAAGTTATGATGACGTGCGGGGGGGTCATAGGTATAAAATTATGATGACGTGTGGGGGGGGGTCATAGTTATGAAGATATGATGACGTGTGGGGAGGTCATAGTTATGAAGTTATGATGGTGTGTGGGAGGTCATAGTTATGAAGTTATGATTACGTGTGGGGGTCATAGTTATGAAGTTATGATGACTTGGAGGGGGTCATAGTCATGAAGTTATGATGAGGTGAGGGGGGTCATAGGTATGAAGTTATGATGACGTCCGGGAGCTCATAGTTATGAAGTTATGATTACGTGTGGGGGTCATAGGTACGAAGTTAAGATGACGTGTGGGGGGTCATAGGTATGAAGTTAAGATGACGTGTGGGGGGTCATAGTTATGAAGTTATGATGCCGTGTGTGGGGGTCATAGGTACGAAGTTATGATGAGGTGTGGGGGGTCATA
This sequence comes from Lampris megalopsis, assembly GCA_022114975.2. NCBI lineage: Eukaryota > Metazoa > Chordata > Actinopteri > Lampriformes > Lampridae > Lampris > Lampris megalopsis. The sequence continues at coordinate 4,824,930 of JAJHIY020000431.1, forward strand.
GGTATGAAGTTAAGATGACGTGTGGGGAGTCATAGTCATGAAGTTATGATGATGTGGAGGGGGTCATTGTTATGAAGTTATGATGACGTGTGGGAGTCATAGTCATGAAGTTATGATGACGTTTGGGGGATCATAGGTATGAAGTTATGATGACGTGCGGGGGGGTCATAGGTATAAAGTTATGATGACGTGTGTGGGGGGGTCATAGTTATGAAGATATGATGACGTGTGGGGGAGTTATAGTTATGAAGTTATGATGGTGTGTGGGGGGTCATAGTTATGAAGATATGATGACGTGTGGGGGGGTCATAGTTATGAAGTTATGATTATGTGTGGGGTCATATTTATGAAGTTATGATGACGTGTGTTGGGGGTCATAGTTATGAAGTTATGATGACTTGTGGGGGGTCATAGTTATGAAGTTATGATGACGTTTGGGGGATCATAGGTATGAAGTTATGATGAGGTGTGGGGGGTCATAGGTATGAAGTTAAGATGACGTGTGGGGGGTCATAGTTATGATGACGTGTGTGGGGGTCATAGTTATGAAGTTATGGTGACGTGTGGGGGGTCATAGTTATGAAGTTATGATGACTTGTGGGGGGTCATAGTTATGAAGTTATGATGACGTGTGGGGGTCATAGTTATGAAGTTACGATGACGTGTGGGGGGGTTCTTAGTTATGAAGTTACGATGACTTGGAGGGGGTCATAGTTATGAAGTTATGATGACTTGGAGGGGGTCATAGTTATGAAGTTATGATGACGTCCGGGAGCTCATAGTTATGAAGTTATGATTACGTGTGGGGGTCATAGGTACGAAGTTATGATGAGGTGTGGGGGGTCATAGTTATGAAGTTATGATGGGGTGTGGGGAGTCATAGTTATGAAGTTATGATGACGTGTGGGAGGTCATAGGTATGACGTTATAATGACGCGTGGGGGGTCATAGTTATGAAGTTATGATGACGTGTGGGGAGCTCATAGTTATGAAGTTATGATTACATGTGGGGGTCATAGGTACGAAGTTATGATGAGGTGTGGGGGTCATAGGTACGAAGTTATGATGAGGTGTGGTGGGTCATAGTTATGAAGTTATGATGATGTGCGGGGGGGGTCATAGTTATGAAGTTATGATGACATGTGGGGGGTCATAGGTATGAAGTTATAATAACGTGTGGGAAGGGTCATAGGTATGAAGTTATGATGACGTGCGGGGGGATCATAGGTATGAAGTTATGATGACGTGCGGGGGGTCATAGGTACGAAGTTATGATGAGGTGTGGGGGGTCATAGGTATGAAGTTAAGATGACGTGTGGGGGGTCATAGTTATGATGACGTGTGTGGGGGTCATAGTTATGAAGTTATGGTGACGTGTGGGGGGTCATAGTTATGAAGTTATGATGACTTGTGGGGGGTCATAGTTATGAAGTTATGATGACGTGTGGGGGTCATAGTTATGAAGTTACGATGACGTGTGGGGGGGTTCTTAGTTATGAAGTTACGATGACTTGGAGGGGGTCATAGTTATGAAGTTATGATGACTTGGAGGGGGTCATAGTTATGAAGTTATGATGACGTCCGGGAGCTCATAGTTATGAAGTTATGATTACGTGTGGGGGTCATAGGTACGAAGTTATGATGAGGTGTGGGGGGTCATATTTATGAAGTTATGATGGGGTGTGGGGAGTCATAGTTATGAAGTTATGATGACGTGTGGGAGGTCATAGGTATGACGTTATAATGACGCGTGGGGGGTCATAGTCATGAAGTTATGATGACGTGTGGGGAGCTCATAGTTATGAAGTTATGATTACATGTGGGGGTCATAGGTACGAAGTTATGATGAGGTGTGGGGGTCATAGGTACGAAGTTATGATGAGGTGTGGTTGGTCATAGTTATGAAGTTATGATGATGTGCGGGGGGGGGTCATAGTTATGAAGTTATGATGACATGTGGGGGGTCATAGGTATGAAGTTATAATAACGTTTGAGGGATCATAGGTATGAAGTTATGATGACGTGCGGGGGGGTCATAGGTATAAAATTATGATGACGTGTGGGGGGGGGTCGTAGTTATGAAGATATGATGACGTGTGGGGAGGTCATAGTTATGAAGTTATGATGGTGTGTGGGAGGTCATAGTTATGAAGTTATGATTACGTGTGTGGGGGGTCATAGTTATGAAGTTATGATGACTTGGAGGGGGTCATAGTCATGAAATTATGATGAGGTGTGGGGGGTCATAGGTATGAAGTTATGATGACGTCCGGGAGCTCTTAGTTATGAAGTTATGATTACGTGTGGGGGTCATAGGTACGAAGTTAAGATGACGTGTGGGGGGTCATAGGTATGAAGTTAAGATGACGTGTGGGGGGTCATAGTTATGAAGTTATGATGCCGTGTGTGGGGGTCATAGGTACGAAGTTATGATGAGGTGTGGGGGGTCATAGGTATGAAGTTAAGATGACGTGTGGGGAGTCATAGTCATGAAGTTATGAAGATGTGGAGGGGGTCATTGTTATGAAGTTATGATGACGTGCTGGGAGTCATAGTCATGAAGTTATGATGACGTTTGGGGGATCATAGGTAGGAAGTTATGATGACGTGCGGGGGGGTCATAGGTATAAAGTTATGATGACGTGTGTGGGGGGGTCATAGTTATGAAGATATGATGACGTGTGGGGGAGTTATAGTTATGAAGTTATGATGGTGTGTGGGGGGTCATAGTTTTGAAGATATGATGACGTGTGGGGGGGTCATAGTTATGAAGTTATGATTATGTGTGGGGTCATATTTATGAAGTTATGATGACGTGTGTTGGGGGTCATAGTTATGAAGTTATGATGACTTGTGGGGGGTCATAGTTATGAAGTTATGATGACGTTTGGGGGATCATAGGTATGAAGTTATGATGACGTGCGGGGGGTCATAGGTACGAAGTTATGATGAGGTGTGGGGGGTCATAGGTATGAAGTTAAGATGACGTGTGGGGGGTCATAGTTATGATGACGTGTGTGGGGGTCATAGTTATGAAGTTATGTTGACGTGTGGGGGGTCATAGTTATGAAGTTATGATGACTTGTGGGGGGTCATAGTTATGAAGTTATGATGACGTGTGGGGGTCATAGTTATGAAGTTACGATGACGTGTGGGGGGGGTTCTTAGTTATGAAGTTACGATGACTTGGAGGGGGTCATAGTTATGAAGTTATGATGACTTGGAGGGGGTCATAGTTATGAAGTTATGATGACGTCCGGGAGCTCATAGTTATGAAGTTATGATTACGTGTGGGGGTCATAGGTACGAAGTTATGATGAGGTGTGGGGGGTCATAGTTATGAAGTTATGATGGGGTGTGGGGAGTCATAGTTATGAAGTTATGATGACGTGTGGGAGGTCATAGGTATGACGTTATAATGACGCGTGGGGGGTCATAGTTATGAAGTTATGATGACGTGTGGGGAGCTCATAGTTATGAAGTTATGATTACATGTGGGGGTCATAGGTACGAAGTTATGATGAGGTGTGAGGGTCATAGGTACGAAGTTATGATGAGGTGTGGTGGGTCATAGTTATGAAGTTATGATGATGTGCGGGGGGGGTCATAGTTATGAAGTTATGATGACATGTGGGGGGTCATAGGTATGAAGTTATAATAACGTTTGAGGGATCATAGGTATGAAGATATGATGACGTGCGGGGGGGTCATAGGTATAAAATTATTATGACGTGTGGGGGGGGGTCATAGTTATGAAGATATGATGACGTGTGGGGAGGTCATAGTTATGAAGTTATGATGGTGTGTGGGAGGTCATAGTTATGAAGTTATGATGACGTGTGTGGGGGGTCATAGTTATGAAGTTATGATGACTTGTGGGGGTCATAGTTATGAAGTTATGATGACTTGGAGGGGGTCATAGTCATGAAGTTATGATGAGGTGTGGGGGGTCATAGGTATGAAGTTATGATGACGTCCGGGAGCTCATAGTTATGAAGTTATGATTACGTGTGGGGGTCATAGGTACGAAGTTAAGATGACGTGTGGGGGGTCATAGGTATGAAGTTAAGATGACGTGTGGGGGGTCATAGTTATGAAGTTATGATGCCGTGTGTGGAGGTCATAGGTACGAAGTTATGATGAGGTGTGGGGGGTCATAGGTATGAAGTTAAGATGACGTGTGGGGAGTCATAGTCATGAAGTTATGATGATGTGGAGGGGGTCATTGTTATGAAGTTATGATGAAGTGTGGGAGTCATAGTCATGAAGTTATGATGACGTTTGGGGGATCATAGGTATGAAGTTATGATGACGTGCGGGGGGGTCATAGGTATAAAGTTATGATGACGTGTGGGAGGGGTCATAGGTATGAAGTTATGATGACGTGTGGGGGAGTTATAGTTATGAAGTTATGATGGTGTGTGGGGGGTCATAGTTATGAAGATATGATGACGTGTGGGGGGGTCATATTTATGAAGTTATGATTATGTGTGGGGTAATATTTATGAAGTTATGATGACGTGTGTTGGGGGTCATAGTTATGAAGTTATGATGACTTGTGGGGGGTCATAGTTATGAAGTTATGATGACGTTTGGGGGATCATAGGTATGAAGTTATGATAACGTGCGGGGGGTCATAGGTACGAAGTTATGATGAGGTGTGGGGGGTCATAGGTATGAAGTTAAGATGACGTGTGGGGGGTCATAGTTATGATGACGTGTGTGGGGGTCATAGTTATGAAGTTATGGTGACGTGTGGGGGGTCATAGTTATGAAGTTATGATGACTTGTGGGGGGTCATAGTTATGAAGTTATGATGACTTGGAGGGGGTCATAGTTATGAAGTTATGATGACGTCCGGGAGCTCATAGTTATGAAGTTATGATGGGGTGTGGGGGGTCATAGGTACGAAGTTATGATGAGGTGTGGGGGGTCATGGTTATGAAGTTATGATGGGGTGTGGGGAGTCATAGTTATGAAGTTATGATGACGTGTGGGAGGTCATAGGTATGACGTTATAATGACGCGTGGGGGGTCATAGTTATGAAGTTATGATGACGTGTGGGGAGCTCATAGTTATGAAGTTATGATTACATGTGGGGGTCATAGGTACGAAGTTATGATGAGGTGTGGGGGTCATAGGTACGAAGTTATGATGAGGTGTGGTGGGTCATAGTTATGAAGTTATGATGATGTGCGGGGGGGGTCATAGTTATGAAGTTATGATGACATGTGGGGGGTCATAGGTATGAAGTTATAATAACGTGTGGGAGGGGTCATAGGTATGAAGTTATGATGACGTGCGGGGGGCTCATAGTTATGAAGTTATGATGATGTGTGGGGGGTCATAGTTATGAAGTTATGATGACATGAGGGGGGGGGTCATAGTTATGAAGTTATGAGGACGTGTGTTGGTCATAGTTATGAAGTTATGATGACGTGTGGGGAGTGATAGTTATGAAGTTATGATGATGTGGAGGGGGTCATAGTTATGAAGTTATGATGACGTGTGGGGAGTCATAGTTATGAAGTTATGATGACGTGTGTGGGGGTCATAGTTATGAAGTTATGATGACGTGTGGGGAGTCATAGTTATGAAGTTATGATGATGTGGAGGGGGTCATAGTTATGAAGTTATGATGACGTCTGGGGAGTCATAGTCATAAAGTTATGATGACGTTTGGAGGATCATAGGTATGAAGTTATGATGACGTGCGGGGGGGTCATAGGTATAAAGTTATAATAACGTGTGGGAGGTCATAGGTATGACGTTATAATGACGCTTGGGGGGTCATAGTTATGAAGTTATGATGACGTGTGGGGAGCTCATAGTTATGAAGTTATGATTACGTGTGGGGGTCATAGGGACGAAGTTATGATGAGGTGTGGGGGTCATAGGTACGAAGTTATGATGAGGTGTGGTGGGTCATAGTTATGAAGTTATGATGATGTGCGGGGGGGTCATAGTTATGAAGTTATGATGATGTGAGGGGGGTCATAGTTAAGAAGTTATGATGATGTGCGGGGGGGTTCATATTTATGAAGTTATGATGATGTGTGGAGGGTCATAGTTATGAATTTATGATGACGTCTGGGAGCGGATAGGATGATGTGTGGGGGGGGGTCATAGTTATGAATTTATGATGACGTGTGGGGGGGGTCATAGTTATGAAGTTATGATGACGTGTGGTGGTCATAGTTATGAAGTTATGATGACGTGTGGGGAGTCATAGTCATGAAGTTATAATGATGTGAAGAGGGTCATAGTTATGAAGTTATGATCACGTGTGGGGAGTCATAGTTATGAAGTTATGATGACGTTTGAGGGATCATAGGTATGAAGTTATGATGATGTGCGGAGGGGGTCATAGTTATGAAGTTATGATGACGTGGGGGGTCATAGGTATGAAGTTATAATAACGTGTGGGAGGGGTCATAGGTATGAAGTTATGATGACGTGCGGGGGGCTCATAGTTATGCAGTTATGATGATGTGTGGGGGGTCATAGTTATGAAGTTATGATGACGTCTGGGAGCGGATAGGATGATGTGTGGGGCGGTCATAGTTATGAAGTTATGATGACATGAGGGGGGGGGTCATAGTTATGAAGTTATGAGGACGTGTGTTGGTCATAGTTATGAAGTTATGATGACGTGTGGGGAGTGATAGTTATGAAGTTATGATGATGTGGAGGGGGTCATAGTTATGAAGTTATGATGACGTGTGGGGAGTCATAGTTATGAAGTTATGATGACGTGTGTGGGGGTCATAGTTATGAAGTTATGATGACGTGTGGGCAGTCATAGTTATGAAGTTATGATGATGTGGAGGGGGTCATAGTTATGAAGTTATGATGACGTCTGGGGAGTCATAGTCATAAAGTTATGATGACGTTTGGAGGATCATAGGTATGAAGTTATGATGACGTGCGGGGGGGTCATAGGTATAAAGTTATAATAACGTGTGGGAGGTCATAGGTATGACGTTATAATGACGCTTGGGGGGTCATAGTTATGAAGTTATGATGACGTGTGGGGGGTCATAGGTATGAAGTTATAATAACGTGTGGGAGGGGTCATAGGTATGAAGTTATGATGACGTGCGGGGGGCTCATAGTTATGAAGTTATGATGATGTGTGGGGGGTCATAGTTATGAAGTTATGATGACATGAGGGGGGGGGTCATAGTTATGAAGTTATGAGGACGTGTTTTGGTCATAGTTATGAAGTTATGATGACGTGTGGGGAGTGATAGTTATGAAGTTATGATGATGTGGAGGGGGTCATAGTTATGAAGTTATGATGACGTGTGGGGAGTCATAGTTATGAAGTTATGATGACGTGTGTGGGGGTCATAGTTATGAAGTTATGATGACGTGTGGGGAGTCATAGTTATGAAGTTATGATGATGTGGAGGGGGTCATAGTTATGAAGTTATGATGACGTCTGGGGAGTAATAGTCATAAAGTTATGATGACGTTTGGAGGATCATAGGTATGAAGTTATGATGACGTGCGGGGGGGTCATAGGTATAAAGTTATAATAACGTGTGGGAGGTCATAGGTATGACGTTATAATGACGCTTGGGGGGTCATAGTTATGAAGTTATGATGACGTGTGGGGAGCTCATAGTTATGAAGTTATGATTACGTGTGGGGGTCATAGGGACGAAGTTATGATGAGGTGTGGGGGTCATAGGTACGAAGTTATGATGAGGTGTGGTGGGTCATAGTTATGAAGTTATGATGATGTGCGGGGGGGTCATAGTTATGAAGTTATGATGATGTGAGGGGGGTCATAGTTAAGAAGTTATGATGATGTGCGGGGGGGTTCATATTTATGAAGTTATGATGATGTGTGGAGGGTCATAGTTATGAATTTATGATGACGTCTGGGAGCGGATAGGATGATGTGTGGGGGGGGTCATAGTTATGAATTTATGATGACGTGTGGGGGGGTCATAGTTATGAAGTTATGATGACGTGTGGTGGTCATAGTTATGAAGTTATGATGACGTGTGGGGAGTCATAGTCATGAAGTTATAATGATGTGAAGAGGGTCATAGTTATGAAGTTATGATCACGTGTGGGGAGTCATAGTTATGAAGTTATGATGACGTTTGAGGGATCATAGGTATGAAGTTATGATGATGTGCGGAGGGGGTCATAGTTATGAAGTTATGATGACGTGGGGGGTCATAGGTATGAAGTTATAATAACGTGTGGGAGGGGTCATAGGTATGAAGTTATGATGACGTGCGGGGGGCTCATAGTTATGCAGTTATGATGATGTGTGGGGGGTCATAGTTATGAAGTTATGATGACGTCTGGGAGCGGATAGGATGATGTGTGGGGCGGTCATAGTTATGAAGTTATGATGACATGAGGGGGGGGGTCATAGTTATGAAGTTATGAGGACGTGTGTTGGTCATAGTTATGAAGTTATGATGACGTGTGGGGAGTGATAGTTATGAAGTTATGATGATGTGGAGGGGGTCATAGTTATGAAGTTATGATGACGTGTGGGGAGTCATAGTTATGAAGTTATGATGACGTGTGTGGGGGTCATAGTTATGAAGTTATGATGACGTGTGGGCAGTCATAGTTATGAAGTTATGATGATGTGGAGGGGGTCATAGTTATGAAGTTATGATGACGTCTGGGGAGTCATAGTCATAAAGTTATGATGACGTTTGGAGGATCATAGGTATGAAGTTATGATGACGTGCGGGGGGGTCATAGGTATAAAGTTATAATAACGTGTGGGAGGTCATAGGTATGACGTTATAATGACGCTTGGGGGGTCATAGTTATGAAGTTATGATGACGTGTGGGGAGCTCATAGTTATGAAGTTATGATTACGTGTGGGGGTCATAGGGACGAAGTTATGATGAGGTGTGGGGGTCATAGGTACGAAGTTATGATGAGGTGTGGTGGGTCATAGTTATGAAGTTATGATGATGTGCGGGGGGGTCATAGTTATGAAGTTATGATGATGTGCGGGGGGTCATAGTTATGAAGTTATGATTATGTGTGGGGTCATATTTATGAAGTTATGATGACGTGTGTTGGGGGTCATAGTTATGAAGTTATGATGACTTGTGGGGGGTCATAGTTATGAAGTTATGATGACGTTTGGGGGATCATAGGTATGAAGTTATGATGACGTGCGGGGGGTCATAGGTATGAATTTATGATGAGGTGTGGGGGGTCATAGGTATGAAGTTAAGATGACGTGTGGGGGGTCATAGTTATGATGACGTGTGTGGGGGTCATAGTTATGAAGTTATGGTGACGTGTGGGGGGTCATAGTTATGAAGTTATGATGACTTGTGGGGGGTCATAGTTAGGAAGTTATGATGACGTGTGGGGGTCATAGTTATGAAGTTACGATGACGTGTGGGGGGGGTTCTTAGTTATGAAGTTACGATGACTTGGAGGGGGTCATAGTTATGAAGTTATGATGACTTGGAGGGGGTCATAGTTATGAAGTTATGATGACGTCCGGGAGCTCATAGTTATGAAGTTATGATTACGTGTGGGGGTCTTAGGTACGAAGTTATGATGAGGTGTGGGGGGTCATAGTTATGACGTTATAATGACGCGTGGGGGGTCATAGTTATGAAGTTATGATGACGTGTGGGGAGCTCATAGTTATGAAGTTATGATTACATGTGGGGGTCATAGGTACGAAGTTATGATGAGGTGTGAGGGTCATAGGTACGAAGTTATGATGAGGTGTGGTGGGTCATAGTTATGAAGTTATGATGATGTGCGGGGGGGGTCATAGTTATGAAGTTATGATGACATGTGGGGGGTCATAGGTATGAAGTTATAATAACGTTTGAGGGATCATAGGTATGAAGTTATGATGACGTGCGGGGGGGTCATAGGTATAAAATTATGATGACGTGTGGGGGGGGGTCATAGTTATGAAGATATGATGACGTGTGGGGAGGTCATAGTTATGAAGTTATGATGGTGTGTGGGAGGTCATAGTTATGAAGTTATGATGACGTGTGTGGGGGGTCATAGTTATGAAGTTATGATGACTTGTGGGGGTCATAGTTATGAAGTTATGATGACTTGGAGGGGGTCATAGTCATGAAGTTATGATGAGGTGTGGGGGGTCATAGGTATGAAGTTATGATGACGTCCGGGAGCTCATAGTTATGAAGTTATGATTACGTGTGGGGGTCATAGGTACGAAGTTAAGATGACGTGTGGGGGGTCATAGGTATGAAGTTAAGATGACGTGTGGGGGGTCATAGTTATGAAGTTATGATGCCGTGTGTGGGGGTCATAGGTACGAAGTTATGATGAGGTGTGGGGGGTCATAGGTATGAAGTTAAGATGACGTGTGGGGAGTCATAGTCATGAAGTTATGATGATGTGGAGGGGGTCATTGTTATGAAGTTATGATGACGTGTGGGAGTCATAGTCATGAAGTTATGATGACGTTTGGGGGATCATAGGTATGAAGTTATGATGACGTGCGGGGGGGTCATAGGTATAAAGTTATGATGACGTGTGGGAGGGGTCATAGGTATGAAGTTATGATGACGTGTGGGGGAGTTATAGTTATGAAGTTATGATGGTGTGTGGGGGGTCATAGTTATGAAGATATGATGACGTGTGGGGGCGTCATATTTATGAAGTTATGATTATGTGTGGGGTCATATTTATGAAGTTATGATGACGTGTGTTGGGGGTCATAGTTATGAAGTTATGATGACTTGTGGGGGGTCATAGTTATGAAGTTATGATGACGTTTGGGGGATCATAGGTATGAAGTTATGATGACGTGCGGGGGGTCATAGGTACGAAGTTATGATGAGGTGTGGGGGGTCATAGGTATGAAGTTAAGATGACGTGTGGGGGGTCATAGTTATGATGACGTGTGTGGGGGTCATAGTTATGAAGTTATGGTGACGTGTGGGGGGTCATAGTTATGAAGTTATGATGACTTGTGGGGGGTCATAGTTATGAAGTTATGATGACGTGTGGGGGTCATAGTTATGAAGTTACGATGACGTGTGGGGGGGTTCTTAGTTATGAAGTTACGATGACTTGGAGGGGGTCATAGTTATGAAGTTATGATGACTTGGAGGGGGTCATAGTTATGAAGTTATGATGACGTCCGGGAGCTCATAGTTATGAAGTTATGATTACGTGTGGGGGTCATAGGTACGAAGTTATGATGAGGTGTGAGGGTCATAGGTACGAAGTTATGATGAGGTGTGGTGGGTCATAGTTATGAAGTTATGATGATGTGCGGGGGGGGTCATAGTTATGAAGTTATGATGACATGTGGGGGGTCATAGGTATGAAGTTATAATAACGTTTGAGGGATCATAGGTATGAAGTTATGATGACGTGCGGGGGGGTCATAGGTATAAAATTATGATGACGTGTGGGGGGGGGTCATAGTTATGAAGATATGATGACGTGTGGGGAGGTCATAGTTATGAAGTTATGATGGTGTGTGGGAGGTCATAGTTATGAAGTTATGATGACGTGTGTGGGGGGTCATAGTTATGAAGTTATGATGACTTGTGGGGGTCATAGTTATGAAGTTATGATGACTTGGAGGGGGTCATAGTCATGAAGTTATGATGAGGTGTGGGGGGTCATAGGTATGAAGTTATGATGACGTCCGGGAGCTCATAGTTATGAAGTTATGATTACGTGTGGGGGTCATAGGTACGAAGTTAAGATGACGTGTGGGGGGTCATAGGTATGAAGTTAAGATGACGTGTGGGGGGTCATAGTTATGAAGTTATGATGCCGTGTGTGGGGGTCATAGGTACGAAGTTATGATGAGGTGTGGGGGGTCATAGGTATGAAGTTAAGATGACGTGTGGGGAGTCATAGTCATGAAGTTATGATGATGTGGAGGGGGTCATTGTTATGAAGTTATGATGACGTGTGGGAGTCATAGTCATGAAGTTATGATGACGTTTGGGGGATCATAGGTATGAAGTTATGATGACGTGCGGGGGGGTCATAGGTATAAAGTTATGATGACGTGTGGGAGGGGTCATAGGTATGAAGTTATGATGACGTGTGGGGGAGTTATAGTTATGAAGTTATGATGGTGTGTGGGGGGTCATAGTTATGAAGATATGATGACGTGTGGGGGCGTCATATTTATGAAGTTATGATTATGTGTGGGGTCATATTTATGAAGTTATGATGACGTGTGTTGGGGGTCATAGTTATGAAGTTATGATGACTTGTGGGGGGTCATAGTTATGAAGTTATGATGACGTTTGGGGGATCATAGGTATGAAGTTATGATGACGTGCGGGGGGTCATAGGTACGAAGTTATGATGAGGTGTGGGGGGTCATAGGTATGAAGTTAAGATGACGTGTGGGGGGTCATAGTTATGATGACGTGTGTGGGGGTCATAGTTATGAAGTTATGGTGACGTGTGGGGGGTCATAGTTATGAAGTTATGATGACTTGTGGGGGGTCATAGTTATGAAGTTATGATGACGTGTGGGGGTCATAGTTATGAAGTTACGATGACGTGTGGGGGGGTTCTTAGTTATGAAGTTACGATGACTTGGAGGGGGTCATAGTTATGAAGTTATGATGACTTGGAGGGGGTCATAGTTATGAAGTTATGATGACGTCCGGGAGCTCATAGTTATGAAGTTATGATTACGTGTGGGGGTCATAGGTACGAAGTTATGATGAGGTGTGGGGGGTCATAGTTATGAAGTTATGATGGGGTGTGGGGAGTCATAGTTATGAAGTTATGATGACGTGTGGGAGGTCATAGGTATGACGTTATAATGACGCGTGGGGGGTCTTGGTTATGAAGTTATGATGACGTGTGGGGAGCTCATAGTTATGAAGTTATGATTACATGTGGGGGTCATAGGTACGAAGTTATGATGAGGTGTGGGGGTCATAGGTACGAAGTTATGATGAGGTGTGGTGGGTCATAGTTATGAAGTTATGATGATGTGCGGGGGGGGTCATAGTTATGAAGTTATGATGACATGTGGGGGGTCATAGGTATGAAGTTATAATAACGTGTGGGAGGGGTCATAGGTATGAAGTTATGATGACGTGCGGGGGGCTCATAGTTATGAAGTTATGATGATGTGTGGGGGGTCATAGTTATGAAGTTATGATGACGTCTGGGAGCGGATAGGATGATGTGTGGGGCGGTCATAGTTATGAAGTTATGATGACATGAGGGGGGGGGTCATAGTTAAGAAGTTATGAGGACGTGTGTTGGTCATAGTTATGAAGTTATGATGACGTGTGGGGAGTGATAGTTATGAAGTTATGATGATGTGGAGGGGGTCATAGTTATGAAGTTATGATGACGTTTGGGGAGTCATAGTTATGAAGTTATGATGACGTGTGTGGGGGTCATAGTTATGAAGTTATGATGACGTGTGGGGAGTCATAGTTATGAAGTTATGATGATGTGGAGGGGGTCATAGTTATGAAGTTATGATGACGTCTGGGGAGTCATAGTCATAAAGTTATGATGACGTTTGGAGGATCATAGGTATGAAGTTATGATGACGTGCGGGGGGGTCATAGGTATAAAGTTATAATAACGTGTGGGAGGTCATAGGTATGACGTTATAATGACGCTTGGGGGGTCATAGTTATGAAGTTATGATGACGTCCGGGAGCTCATAGTTATGAAGTTATGATTACGTGTGGGGGTCATAGGGACGAAGTTATGATGAGGTGTGGGGGTCATAGGTACGATGTTATGATGAGGTGTGGTGGGTCATAGTTATGAAGTTATGATGATGTGCGGGGGGGTCATAGTTATGAAGTTATGATGATGTGCGGGGGGTCATAGTTAAGAAGTTATGATGATGTGCGGGGGGGTTCATATTTATGAAGTTATGATGATGTGTGGAGGGTCATAGTTATGAATTTATGATGACGTCTGGGAGCGGATAGGATGATGTGTGGGGGGGGTCATAGTTATGAATTTATGATGACGTGTGGGGGGGGTCATAGTTATGAAGTTATGATGACGTGTGGTGGTCATAGTTATGAAGTTATGATGACGTGTGGGGAGTCATAGTCATGAAGTTATAATGATGTGAAGAGGGTCATAGTTATGAAGTTATGATCACGTGTGGGGAGTCATAGTTATGAAGTTATGATGACGTTTGAGGGATCATAGGTATGAAGTTATGATGATGTGCGGGGGGGGTCATAGTTATGAAGTTATGATGACGTGGGGGGTCATAGGTATGAAGTTATAATAACGTGTGGGAGGGGTCATAGGTATGAAGTTATGATGACGTGCGGGGGGCTCATAGTTATGCAGTTATGATGATGTGTGGGGGGTCATAGTTATGAAGTTATGATGACGTGTGGTGGTCATAGTTATGAAGTTATGATGACGTGTGGGGAGTCATAGTCATGAAGTTATAATGATGTGGAGAGGGTCATAGTTATGAAGTTATGATCACGTGTGGGGAGTCATAGTCATGAAGTTATGATGACGTGTGGGGGGGTTCTTAGTTATGAAGTTACGATGACTTGGAGGGGGTCATAGTTATGAAGTTATGATGACTTGGAGGGGGTCATAGTTATGAAGTTATGATGTCGTCCGGGAGCTCATAGTTATGAAGTTATGATTACGTGTGGGGGTCATAGGTACGAAGTTATGATGAGGTGTGGGGGGTCATAGTTATGAAGTTATGATGGGGTGTGGGGAGTCATTGTTATGAAGTTATGATGACGTGTGGGAGGTCATAGGTATGACGTTATAATGACGCGTGGGGGGTCATAGTTATGAAGTTATGATGACGTGTGGGGAGCTCATAGTTATGAAGTTATGATTACATGTGGGGGTCATAGGTACGAAGTTATGATGAGGTGTGGTGGGTCATAGTTATGAAGTTATGATGATGTGCGGGGGGGGGTCATAGTTATGAAGTTATGATGACATGTGGGGGGTCATAGGTATGAAGTTATAATAACGTGTGGGAGGGGTCATAGGTATGAAGTTATGATGACGTGCGGGGGGCTCATAGTTATGAAGTTATGATGATGTGTGGGGGGTCATAGTTATGAAGTTATGATGACGTCTGGGAGCGGATAGGATGATGTGTGGGGCGGTCATAGTTATGAAGTTATGATGACATGAGGGGGGGGGTCATAGTTATGAAGTTATGAGGACGTGTGTTGGTCATAGTTATGAAGTTATGATGACGTGTGGGGAGTGATAGTTATGAAGTTATGATGATGTGGAGGGGGTCATAGTTATGAAGTTATGATGACGTGTGGGGAGTCATAGTTATGAAGTTATGATGACGTGTGTGGGGGTCATAGTTATGAAGTTATGATGACGTGTGGGGAGTCATAGTTATGAAGTTATGATGATGTGGAGGGGGTCATAGTTATGAAGTTATGATGACATCTGGGGAGTCATAGTCATAAAGTTATGATGACGTTTGGAGGATCATCAGTTATGATGACATCTGGGGAGTCATAGTCATAAAGTTATGATGACGTTTGGAGGATCATAGGTATGAAGTTATGATGACGTGCGGGGGGGTCATAGGTATAAAGTTATAATAACGTGTGGGAGGTCATAGGTACGAAGTTATGATGAGGTGTGGTGGGTCATAGTTATGAAGTTATGATGATGTGCGGGGGGGGTCATAGTTATGAAGTTATGATGACATGTGGGGGGTCATAGGTATGAAGTTATAATAACGTGTGGGAGGGGTCATAGGTATGAAGTTATGATGACGTGCGGGGGGCTCATAGTTATGAAGTTATGATGATGTGTGGGGGGTCATAGTTATGAAGTTATGATGACGTCTGGGAGCGGATAGGATGATGTGTGGGGCGGTCATAGTTATGAAGTTATGATGACATGAGGGGGGGGGTCATAGTTATGAAGTTATGAGGACGTGTGTTGGTCATAGTTATGAAGTTATGATGACGTGTGGGGAGTGATAGTTATGAAGTTATGATGATGTGGAGGGGGTCATAGTTATGAAGTTATGATGACGTGTGGGGAGTCATAGTTATGAAGTTATGATGACGTGTGTGGGGGTCATAGTTATGAAGTTATGATGACGTGTGGGGAGTCATAGTTATGAAGTTATGATGATGTGGAGGGGGTCATAGTTATGAAGTTATGATGACGTCTGGGGAGTCATAGTCATAAAGTTATGATGACGTTTGGAGGATCATAGGTATGAAGTTATGATGACGTGCGGGGGGGTCATAGGTATAAAGTTATAATAACGTGTGGGAGGTCATAGGTATGACGTTATAATGACGCTTGGGGGGTCATAGTTATGAAGTTATGATGACGTGTGGGGAGCTCATAGTTATGAAGTTATGATTACGTGTGGGGGTCATAGGGACGAAGTTAAGATGAGGTGTGGGGGTCATAGGTACGAAGTTATGATGAGGTGTGGGGGGTCATAGTTATGAAGTTATGATGATGTGCGGGGGGGTCATAGTTATGAAGTTATGATGATGTGCGGGGGGTCATAGTTAAGAAGTTATGATGACGTGTGGGGGGGGTCATAGTTATGAAGTTATGATGACGTGTGGGGAGTCATAGTTATGAAGTTATGATGACGTATGGGGAGTCATAGTCATGAAGTTATAATGATGTGGAGAGGGTCATAGTTATGAAGTTATGATCACGTGTGGGGAGTCATAGTTATGAAGTTATGATGACGTTTGAGGGATCATAGGTATGAAGTTATGATGACGTGTGGGGGGGTCATAGGTATAAAATTATGATGACGTGTGGGGGGGGGTCATAGTTATGAAGATATGATGACTTGTGGGGAGGTCATAGTTATGAAGTTATGATGGTGTGTGGGAGGTCATAGTTATGAAGTTATGATGACGTGTGTGGGGGGTCATAGTTATGAAGTTATGATGACTTGTGGGGGGTCATAGTTATGAAGTTATGATGACTTGGAGGGGGTCATAGTCATGAAGTTATGATGAGGTGTGGGGGGTCATAGGTATGAAGTTATGATGACGTCCGGGAGCTCATAGTTATGAAGTTATGATTACGTGTGGGGGTCATAGGTACGAAGTTATGATGAGGTGTGTGGGATCATAGGTATGAAGTTAAGATGACGTGTGGGGGGTCATAGGTATGAAGTTAAGATGACGTGTGGGGGGTCATAGTTATGAAGTTATGATGTCGTGTGTGGGGGTCATAGGTACGAAGTTATGATGAGGTGTGGGGGGTCATAGGTATGAAGTTAAGATGACGTGTGGGGAGTCATAGTCATGAAGTTATGATGACGTGTGGGGGTGTTCTTAGTTATGAAGTTACGATGACTTGGAGGGGGTCATAGTTATGAAGTTATGATGACTTGGAGGGGGTCATAGTTATGAAGTTATGATGACGTCCGGGAGCTCATAGTTATGAAGTTATGATTACGTGTGGGGGTCATAGGTACGAAGTTATGATGAGGTGTGGGGGGTCATAGTTATGAAGTTATGATGGGGTGTGGGGAGTCATAGTTATGACGTTATGATGACGTGTGGGAGGTCATAGGTATGACGTTATAATGACGCGTGGGGGGTCATAGTTATGAAGTTATGATGACGTGTGGGGAGCTCATAGTTATGAAGTTATGATTACATGTGGGGGTCATAGGTACGAAGTTATGATGAGGTGTGGGGGTCATAGGTACGAAGTTATGATGAGGTGTGGTGGGTCATAGTTATGAAGTTATGATGATGTGCGGGGGGGGTCATAGTTATGAAGTTATGATGACATGTGGGGGGTCATAGGTATGAAGTTATAATAACGTTTGAGGGATCATAGGTATGAAGTTATGATGACGTGCGGGGGGGTCATAGGTATAAAATTATGATGACGTGTGGGGGGGGGTCATAGTTATGAAGATATGATGACGTGTGGGGAGGTCATAGTTATGAAGTTATGATGGTGTGTGGGAGGTCATAGTTATGAAGTTATGATGACGTGTGTGGGGGGTCATAGTTATGAAGTTATGATGACTTGAGGGGGTCATAGTTATGAAGTTATGATGACTTGGAGGGGGTCATAGTCATGAAGTTATGATGAGGTGTGGGGGGTCATAGGTATGAAGTTATGATGACGTCCGGGAGCTCATAGTTATGAAGTTATGATTACGTGTGGGGGTCATAGGTACGAAGTTAAGATGACGTGTGGGGGGTCATAGGTATGAAGTTAAGATGACGTGTGGGGGGTCATAGTTATGAAGTTATGATGCCGTGTGTGGGGGTCATAGGTACGAAGTTATGATGAGGTGTGGGGGGTCATAGGTATGAAGTTAAGATGACGTGTGGGGAGTCATAGTCATGAAGTTATGATGATGTGGAGGGGGTCATTGTTATGAAGTTATGATGACGTGTGGGAGTCATAGTCATGAAGTTATGATGACGTTTGGGGGATCATAGGTATGAAGTTATGATGACGTGCGGGGGGGTCATAGGTATAAAGTTATGATGACGTGTGTGGGGGGGTCATAGTTATGAAGATATGATGACGTGTGGGGGAGTTATAGTTATGAAGTTATGATGGTGTGTGGGGGGTCATAGTTATGAAGATATGATGACGTGTGGGGGGGTCATAGTTATGAAGTTTTGATTATGTGTGGGGTCATATTTATGAAGTTATGATGACGTGTGTTGGGGGTCATAGTTATGAAGTTATGATGACTTGTGGGGGGTCATAGTTATGAAGTTATGATGACGTTTGGGGGATCATAGGTATGAAGTTATGATGACGTGCGGGGGGTCATAGGTACGAAGTTATGATGAGGTGTGGGGGGTCATAGGTATGAAGTTAAGATGACGTGTGGGGGGTCATAGTTATGATGACGTGTGTGGGGGTCATAGTTATGAAGTTATGGTGACGTGTGGGGGGTCATAGTTATGAAGTTATGATGACGTGTGGGGGTCATAGTTATGAAGTTACGATGACGTGTGGGGGGGGTTCTTAGTTATGAAGTTACGATGACTTGGAGGGGGTCATAGTTATGAAGTTATGATGACTTGGAGGGGGTCATAGTTATGAAGTTATGATGACGTCCGGGAGCTCATAGTTATGAAGTTATGATTACGTGTGGGGGTCATAGGTACGAAGTTATGATGAGGTGTGGGGGGTCATAGTTATGAAGTTATGATGGGGTGTGGGGAGTCATAGTTATGAAGTTATGATGACGTGTGGGAGGTCATAGGTATGACGTTATAATGACGCGTGGGGGGTCATAGTTATGAAGTTATGATGACGTGTGGGGAGCTCATAGTTATGAAGTTATGATTACATGTGGGGGTCATAGGTACGAAGTTATGATGAGGTGTGGGGGTCATAGGTACGAAGTTATGATGAGGTGTGGTGGGTCATAGTTATGAAGTTATGATGATGTGCGGGGGGGGGTCATAGTTATGAAGTTATGATGACATGTGGGGGGTCATAGGTATGAAGTTATAATAACGTTTGAGGGATCATAGGTATGAAGTTATGATGACGTGCGGGGGGGGTCATAGGTATAAAATTATGATGACGTGTGGGGGGGGTCATAGTTATGAAGATATGATGACGTGTGGGGAGGTCATAGTTATGAAGTTATGATGGTGTGTGGGAGGTCATAGTTATGAAGTTATGATGACGTGTGTGGGGGGTCATAGTTATGAAGTTATGATGACTTGTGGGGGTCATAGTTATGAAGTTATGATGACTTGGAGGGGGTCATAGTCATGAAGTTATGATGAGGTGTGGGGGGTCATAGGTATGAAGTTATGATGACGTCCGGGAGCTCATAGTTATGAAGTTATGATTACGTGTGGGGGTCATAGGTACGAAGTTAAGATGACGTGTGGGGGGTCATAGGTATGAAGTTAAGATGACGTGTGGGGGGTCATAGTTATGAAGTTATGATGCCGTGTGTGGGGGTCATAGGTACGAAGTTATGATGAGGTGTGGGGGGTCATAGGTATGAAGTTAAGATGACGTGTGGGGAGTCATAGTCATGAAGTTATGATGATGTGGAGGGGGTCATTGTTATGAAGTTATGATGACGTGTGGGAGTCATAGTCATGAAGTTATGATGACGTTTGGGGGATCATAGGTATGAAGTTATGATGACGTGCGGGGGGAGCATAGGCATAAAGGTATGCTGACGTGTGTGGGGGGGTCATAGTTATGAAGATATGATGACGTGTGGGGGAGTTATAGTTATGAAGTTATGATGGTGTGTGGGGGGTCATAGTTATGAAGATATGATTATGTGTGGGGTCATATTTATGAAGTTATGATGACGTGTGTTGGGGGTCATAGTTATGAAGTTATGATGACTTGTGGGGGGTCATAGTTATGAAGTTATGATGACGTTTGGGGGATCATAGGTATGAAGTTATGATGACGTGCGGGGGGTCATAGGTACGAAGTTATGATGAGGTGTGGGGGGTCATAGGTATGAAGTTAAGATGACGTGTGGGGGGTCATAGTTATGATGACGTGTGTGGGGGTCATAGTTATGAAGTTATGGTGACGTGTGGGGGGTCATAGTTATGAAGTTATGATGACTTGTGGGGGGTCATAGTTATGAAGTTATGATGACGTGTGGGGGTCATAGTTATGAAGTTACGATGACGTGTGGGGGGGTTCTTAGTTATGAAGTTACGATGACTTGGAGGGGGTCATAGTTATGAAGTTATGATGACTTGGAGGGGGTCATAGTTATGAAGTTATGATGACGTCCGGGAGCTCATAGTTATGAAGTTATGATTACGTGTGGGGGTCATAGGTACGAAGTTATGATGAGGTGTGGGGGGTCATAGTTATGAAGTTATGATGGGGTGTGGGGAGTCATAGTTATGAAGTTATGATGACGTGTGGGAGGTCATAGGTATGACGTTATAATGACGCGTGGGGGGTCATAGTTATGAAGTTATGATGACGTGTGGGGAGCTCATAGTTATGAAGTTATGATTACATGTGGGGGTCATAGGTACGAAGTTATGATGAGGTGTGGGGGTCATAGGTACGAAGTTATGATGAGGTGTGGTGGGTCATAGTTATGAAGTTATGATGATGTGCGGGGGGGGTCATAGTTATGAAGTTATGATGACATGTGGGGGGTCATAGGTATGAAGTTATAATAACGTGTGGGAGGGGTCATAGGTATGAAGTTATGATGACGTGCGGGGGGATCATAGGTATGAAGTTATGATGACGTGCGGGGGGTCATAGGTACGAAGTTATGATGAGGTGTGGGGGGTCATAGGTATGAAGTTAAGATGACGTGTGGGGGGTCATAGTTATGATGACGTGTGTGGGGGTCATAGTTATGAAGTTATGGTGACGTGTGGGGGGTCATAGTTATGAAGTTATGATGACTTGTGGGGGGTCATAGTTATGAAGTTATGATGACGTGTGGGGGTCATAGTTATGAAGTTACGATGACGTGTGGGGGGGTTCTTAGTTATGAAGTTACGATGACTTGGAGGGGGTCATAGTTATGAAGTTATGATGACTTGGAGGGGGTCATAGTTATGAAGTTATGATGACGTCCGGGAGCTCATAGTTATGAAGTTATGATTACGTGTGGGGGTCATAGGTACGAAGTTATGATGAGGTGTGGGGGGTCATAGTTATGAAGTTATGATGGGGTGTGGGGAGTCATAGTTATGAAGTTATGATGACGTGTGGGAGGTCATAGGTATGACGTTATAATGACGCGTGGGGGGTCATAGTTATGAAGTTATGATGACGTGTGGGGAGCTCATAGTTATGAAGTTATGATTACATGTGGGGGTCATAGGTACGAAGTTATGATGAGGTGTGGGGGTCATAGGTACGAAGTTATGATGAGGTGTGGTGGGTCATAGTTATGAAGTTATGATGATGTGCGGGGGGGGGTCATAGTTATGAAGTTATGATGACATGTGGGGGGTCATAGGTATGAAGTTATAATAACGTTTGAGGGATCATAGGTATGAAGTTATGATGACGTGCGGGGGGGTCATAGGTATAAAATTATGATGACGTGTGGGGGGGGGGTCATAGTTATGAAGATATGATGACGTGTGGGGAGGTCATAGTTATGAAGTTATGATGGTGTGTGGGAGGTCATAGTTATGAAGTTATGATTACGTGTGTGGGGGGTCATAGTTATGAAGTTATGATGACTTGGAGGGGGTCATAGTCATGAAGTTATGATGAGGTGTGGGGGGTCATAGGTATGAAGTTATGATGACGTCCGGGAGCTCTTAGTTATGAAGTTATGATTACGTGTGGGGGTCATAGGTACGAAGTTAAGATGACGTGTGGGGGGTCATAGGTATGAAGTTAAGATGACGTGTGGGGGGTCATAGTTATGAAGTTATGATGCCGTGTGTGGGGGTCATAGGTACGAAGTTATGATGAGGTGTGGGGGGTCATAGGTATGAAGTTAAGATGACGTGTGGGGAGTCATAGTCATGAAGTTATGAAGATGTGGAGGGGGTCATTGTTATGAAGTTATGATGACGTGCTGGGAGTCATAGTCATGAAGTTATGATGACGTTTGGGGGATCATAGGTATGAAGTTATGATGACGTGCGGGGGGGTCATAGGTATAAAGTTATGATGACGTGTGTGGGGGGGTCATAGTTATGAAGATATGATGACGTGTGGGGGAGTTATAGTTATGAAGTTATGATGGTGTGTGGGGGGTCATAGTTTTGAAGATATGATGACGTGTGGGGGGGTCATAGTTATGAAGATATGATTATGTGTGGGGTCATATTTATGAAGTTATGATGACGTGTGTTGGGGGTCATAGTTATGAAGTTATGATGACTTGTGGGGGGTCATAGTTATGAAGTTATGATGACGTTTGGGGGATCATAGGTATGAAGTTATGATGAGGTGTGGGGGGTCATAGGTATGAAGTTAAGATGACGTGTGGGGGGTCATAGTTATGATGACGTGTGTGGGGGTCATAGTTATGAAGTTATGGTGACGTGTGGGGGGTCATAGTTATGAAGTTATGATGACTTGTGGGGGGTCATAGTTATGAAGTTATGATGACGTGTGGGGGTCATAGTTATGAAGTTACGATGACGTGTGGGGGGGTTCTTAGTTATGAAGTTACGATGACTTGGAGGGGGTCATAGTTATGAAGTTATGATGACTTGGAGGGGGTCATAGTTATGAAGTTATGATGACGTCCGGGAGCTCATAGTTATGAAGTTATGATTACGTGTGGGGGTCATAGGTACGAAGTTATGATGAGGTGTGGGGGGTCATAGTTATGAAGTTATGATGGGGTGTGGGGAGTCATAGTTATGAAGTTATGATGACGTGTGGGAGGTCATAGGTATGACGTTATAATGACGCGTGGGGGGTCATAGTTATGAAGTTATGATGACGTGTGGGGAGCTCATAGTTATGAAGTTATGATTACATGTGGGGGTCATAGGTACGAAGTTATGATGAGGTGTGAGGGTCATAGGTACGAAGTTATGATGAGGTGTGGTGGGTCATAGTTATGAAGTTATGATGATGTGCGGGGGGGGTCATAGTTATGAAGTTATGATGACATGTGGGGGGTCATAGGTATGAAGTTATAATAACGTTTGAGGGATCATAGGTATGAAGTTATGATGACGTGCGGGGGGGTCATAGGTATAAAATTATGATGACGTGTGGGGGGGGGTCATAGTTATGAAGATATGATGACGTGTGGGGAGGTCATAGTTATGAAGTTATGATGGTGTGTGGGAGGTCATAGTTATGAAGTTATGATGACGTGTGTGGGGGGTCATAGTTATGAAGTTATGATGACTTGTGGGGGTCATAGTTATGAAGTTATGATGACTTGGAGGGGGTCATAGTCATGAAGTTATGATGAGGTGTGGGGGGTCATAGGTATGAAGTTATGATGACGTCCGGGAGCTCATAGTTATGAAGTTATGATTACGTGTGGGGGTCATAGGTACGAAGTTAAGATGACGTGTGGGGGGTCATAGGTATGAAGTTAAGATGACGTGTGGGGGGTCATAGTTATGAAGTTATGATGCCGTGTGTGGGGGTCATAGGTACGAAGTTATGATGAGGTGTGGGGGGTCATAGGTATGAAGTTAAGATGACGTGTGGGGAGTCATAGTCATGAAGTTATGATGATGTGGAGGGGGTCATTGTTATGAAGTTATGATGACGTGTGGGAGTCATAGTCATGAAGTTATGATGACGTTTGGGGGATCATAGGTATGAAGTTATGATGACGTGCGGGGGGGTCATAGGTATAAAGTTATGATGACGTGTGGGAGGGGTCATAGGTATGAAGTTATGATGACGTGTGGGGGAGTTATAGTTATGAAGTTATGATGGTGTGTGGGGGGTCATAGTTATGAAGATATGATGACGTGTGGGGGGGTCATATTTATGAAGTTATGATTATGTGTGGGGTCATATTTATGAAGTTATGATGACATGTGTTGGGGGTCATAGTTATGAAGTTATGATGACTTGTGGGGGGTCATAGTTATGAAGTTATGATGACGTTTGGGGGATCATAGGTATGAAGTTATGATAACGTGCGGGGGGTCATAGGTACGAAGTTATGATGAGGTGTGGGGGGTCATAGGTATGAAGTTAAGATGACGTGTGGGGGGTCATAGTTATGATGACGTGTGTGGGGGTCATAGTTATGAAGTTATGGTGACGTGTGGGGGGTCATAGTTATGAAGTTATGATGACTTGTGGGGGGTCATAGTTATGAAGTTATGATGACTTGGAGGGGGTCATAGTTATGAAGTTATGATGACGTCCGGGAGCTCATAGTTATGAAGTTATGATGGGGTGTGGGGGGTCATAGGTACGAAGTTATGATGAGGTGTGGGGGGTCATGGTTATGAAGTTATGATGGGGTGTGGGGAGTCATAGTTATGAAGTTATGATGACGTGTGGGAGGTCATAGGTATGACGTTATAATGACGCGTGGGGGGTCATAGTTATGAAGTTATGATGACGTGTGGGGAGCTCATAGTTATGAAGTTATGATTACATGTGGGGGTCATAGGTACGAAGTTATGATGAGGTGTGGGGGTCATAGGTACGAAGTTATGATGAGGTGTGGTGGGTCATAGTTATGAAGTTATGATGATGTGCGGGGGGGGTCATAGTTATGAAGTTATGATGACATGTGGGGGGTCATAGGTATGAAGTTATAATAACGTGTGGGAGGGGTCATAGGTATGAAGTTATGATGACGTGCGGGGGGCTCATAGTTATGCAGTTATGATGATGTGTGGGGGGTCATAGTTATGAAGTTATGATGACGTCTGGGAGCGGATAGGATGATGTGTGGGGCGGTCATAGTTATGAAGTTATGATGACATGAGGGGGGGGGGTCATAGTTATGAAGTTATGAGGACGTGTGTTGGTCATAGTTATGAAGTTATGATGACGTGTGGGGAGTGATAGTTATGAAGTTATGATGATGTGGAGGGGGTCATAGTTATGAAGTTATGATGACGTGTGGGGAGTCATAGTTATGAAGTTATGATGACGTGTGTGGGGGTCATAGTTATGAAGTTATGATGACGTGTGGGGAGTCATAGTTATGAAGTTATGATGATGTGGAGGGGGTCATAGTTATGAAGTTATGATGACGTCTGGGGAGTCATAGTCATAAAGTTATGATGACGTTTGGAGGATCATAGGTATGAAGTTATGATGACGTGCGGGGGGGTCATAGGTATAAAGTTATAATAACGTGTGGGAGGTCATAGGTATGACGTTATAATGACGCTTGGGGGGTCATAGTTATGAAGTTATGATGACGTGTGGGGAGCTCATAGTTATGAAGTTATGATTACGTGTGGGGGTCATAGGGACGAAGTTATGATGAGGTGTGGGGGTCATAGGTACGAAGTTATGATGAGGTGTGGTGGGTCATAGTTATGAAGTTATGATGATGTGCGGGGGGGTCATAGTTATGAAGTTATGATGATGTGAGGGGGGTCATAGTTAAGAAGTTATGATGATGATGCGGGGGGGTTCATATTTATGAAGTTATGATGATGTGTGTTGGGGGTCATAGTTATGAAGTTATGATGACTTGTGGGGGGTCATAGTTATGAAGTTATGATGACGTTTGGGGGATCATAGGTATGAAGTTATGATGACGTGCGGGGGGTCATAGGTATGAAGTTATGATGAGGTGTGGGGGGTCATAGGTATGAAGTTAAGATGACGTGTGGGGGGTCATAGATATGATGACGTGTGTGGGGGACATAGTTATGAAGTTATGGTGACGTGTGGGGGGTCATAGTTATGAAGTTATGATGACTTGTGGGGGGTCATAGTTAGGAAGTTATGATGACGTGTGGGGGTCATAGTTATGAAGTTACGATGACGTGTGGGGGGGGTTCTTAGTTATGAAGTTACGATGACTTGGAGGGGGTCATAGTTATGAAGTTATGATGACTTGGAGGGGGTCATAGTTATGAAGTTATGATGACGTCCGGGAGCTCATAGTTATGAAGTTATGATTACGTGTGGGGGTCATAGGTACGAAGTTATGATGAGGTGTGGGGGGTCATAGTTATGAAGTTATGATGGGGTGTGGGGAGTCATAGTTATGAAGTTATGATGACGTGTGGGAGGTCATAGGTATGACGTTATAATGACGCGTGGGGGGTCATAGTTATGAAGTTATGATGACGTGTGGGGAGCTCATAGTTATGAAGTTATGATTACATGTGGGGGTCATAGGTACGAAGTTATGATGAGGTGTGAGGGTCATAGGTACGAAGTTATGATGAGGTGTGGTGGGTCATAGTTATGAAGTTATGATGATGTGCGGGGGGGGTCATAGTTATGAAGTTATGATGACATGTGGGGGGTCATAGGTATGAAGTTATAATAACGTTTGAGGGATCATAGGTATGAAGTTATGATGACGTGCGGGGGGGTCATAGGTATAAAATTATGATGACGTGTGGGGGGGGGGGTCATAGTTATGAAGATATGATGACGTGTGGGGAGGTCATAGTTATGAAGTTATGATGGTGTGTGGGAGGTCATAGTTATGAAGTTATGATGACGTGTGTGGGGGGTCATAGTTATGAAGTTATGATGACTTGTGGGGGTCATAGTTATGAAGTTATGATGACTTGGAGGGGGTCATAGTCATGAAGTTATGATGAGGTGTGGGGGGTCATAGGTATGAAGTTATGATGACGTCCGGGAGCTCATAGTTATGAAGTTATGATTACGTGTGGGGGTCATAGGTACGAAGTTAAGATGACGTGTGGGGGGTCATAGGTATGAAGTTAAGATGACGTGTGGGGGGTCATAGTTATGAAGTTATGATGCCGTGTGTGGGGGTCATAGGTACGAAGTTATGATGAGGTGTGGGGGGTCATAGGTATGAAGTTAAGATGACGTGTGGGGAGTCATAGTCATGAAGTTATGATGATGTGGAGGGGGTCATTGTTATGAAGTTATGATGACGTGTGGGAGTCATAGTCATGAAGTTATGATGACGTTTGGGGGATCATAGGTATGAAGTTATGATGACGTGCGGGGGGGTCATAGGTATAAAGTTATGATGACGTGTGGGAGGGGTCATAGGTATGAAGTTATGATGACGTGTGGGGGAGTTATAGTTATGAAGTTATGATGGTGTGTGGGGGGTCATAGTTATGAAGATATGATGACGTGTGGGGGCGTCATATTTATGAAGTTATGATTATGTGTGGGGTCATATTTATGAAGTTATGATGACGTGTGTTGGGGGTCATAGTTATGAAGTTATGATGACTTGTGGGGGGTCATAGTTATGAAGTTATGATGACGTTTGGGGGATCATAGGTATGAAGTTATGATGACGTGCGGGGGGTCATAGGTACGAAGTTATGATGAGGTGTGGGGGGTCATAGGTATGAAGTTAAGATGACGTGTGGGGGGTCATAGTTATGATGACGTGTGTGGGGGTCATAGTTATGAAGTTATGGTGACGTGTGGGGGGTCATAGTTATGAAGTTATGATGACTTGTGGGGGGTCATAGTTATGAAGTTATGATGACGTGTGGGGGTCATAGTTATGAAGTTACGATGACGTGTGGGGGGGTTCTTAGTTATGAAGTTACGATGACTTGGAGGGGGTCATAGTTATGAAGTTATGATGACTTGGAGGGGGTCATAGTTATGAAGTTATGATGACGTCCGGGAGCTCATAGTTATGAAGTTATGATTACGTGTGGGGGTCATAGGTACGAAGTTATGATGAGGTGTGGGGGGTCATAGTTATGAAGTTATGATGGGGTGTGGGGAGTCATAGTTATGAAGTTATGATGACGTGTGGGAGGTCATAGGTATGACGTTATAATGACGCGTGGGGGGTCATAGTTATGAAGTTATGATGACGTGTGGGGAGCTCATAGTTATGAAGTTATGATTACATGTGGGGGTCATAGGTACGAAGTTATGATGAGGTGTGGGGGTCATAGGTACGAAGTTATGATGAGGTGTGGTGGGTCATAGTTATGAAGTTATGATGATGTGCGGGGGGGGTCATAGTTATGAAGTTATGATGACATGTGGGGGGTCATAGGTATGAAGTTATAATAACGTGTGGGAGGGGTCATAGGTATGAAGTTATGATGACGTGCGGGGGGCTCATAGTTATGAAGTTATGATGATGTGTGGGGGGTCATAGTTATGAAGTTATGATGACGTCTGGGAGCGGATAGGATGATGTGTGGGGCGGTCATAGTTATGAAGTTATGATGACATGAGGGGGGGGGTCATAGTTATGAAGTTATGAGGACGTGTGTTGGTCATAGTTATGAAGTTATGATGACGTGTGTTGGTCATAGTTATGAAGTTATGATGACGTCTGGGAGCGGATAGGATGATGTGTGGGGGGGGGTCATAGTTATGAATTTATGATGACGTGTGGGGGGGGTCATAGTTATGAAGTTATGATGACGTGTGGTGGTCATAGTTATGAAGTTATGATGACGTGTGGGGAGTCATAGTCATGAAGTTATAATGATGTGAAGAGGGTCATAGTTATGAAGTTATGATCACGTGTGGGGAGTCATAGTTATGAAGTTATGATGACGTTTGAGGGATCATAGGTATGAAGTTATGATGATGTGCGGGGGGGGTCATAGTTATGAAGTTATGATGACGTGGGGGGTCATAGGTATGAAGTTATAATAACGTGTGGGAGGGGTCATAGGTATGAAGTTATGATGACGTGCGGGGGGCTCATAGTTATGCAGTTATGATGATGTGTGGGGGGTCATAGTTATGAAGTTATGATGACGTCTGGGAGCGGATAGGATGATGTGTGGGGCGGTCATAGTTATGAAGTTATGATGACATGAGGGGGGGGGTCATAGTTATGAAGTTATGAGGACGTGTGTTGGTCATAGTTATGAAGTTATGATGACGTGTGGGGAGTGATAGTTATGAAGTTATGATGATGTGGAGGGGGTCATAGTTATGAAGTTATGATGACGTGTGGGGAGTCATAGTTATGAAGTTATGATGACGTGTGTGGGGGTCATAGTTATGAAGTTATGATGACGTGTGGGCAGTCATAGTTATGAAGTTATGATGATGTGGAGGGGGTCATAGTTATGAAGTTATGATGACGTCTGGGGAGTCATAGTCATAAAGTTATGATGACGTTTGGAGGATCATAGGTATGAAGTTATGATGACGTGCGGGGGGGTCATAGGTATAAAGTTATAATAACGTGTGGGAAGTCATAGGTATGACGTTATAATGACGCTTGGGGGGTCATAGTTATGAAGTTATGATGACGTGTGGGGAGCTCATAGTTATGAAGTTATGATTACGTGTGGGGGTCATAGGGACGAAGTTATGATGAGGTGTGGGGGTCATAGGTACGAAGTTATGATGAGGTGTGGTGGGTCATAGTTATGAAGTTATGATGATGTGCGGGGGGGTCATAGTTATGAAGTTATGATGATGTGCGGGGGGTCATAGTTAAGAAGTTATGATGATGTGCGGGGGGGTTCATAGTTATGAAGTTATGATGATGTGTGGAGGGTCATAGTTATGAATTTATGATGACGTCTGGGAGCGGATAGGATGATGTGTGGGGGGGGTCATAGTTATGAATTTATGATGACGTGTGGGGGGGGTCATAGTTATGAAGTTATGATGACGTGTGGTGGTCATAGTTATGAAGTTATGATGACGTGTGGGGAGTCATAGTCATGAAGTTATAATGATGTGGAGAGGGTCATAGTTATGAAGTTATGATCACGTGTGGGGAGTCATAGTCATGAAGTTATGATGACGTGTGGGGGGGTTCTTAGTTATGAAGTTACGATGACTTGGAGGGGGTCATAGTTATGAAGTTATGATGACTTGGAGGGGGTCATAGTTATGAAGTTATGATGTCGTCCGGGAGCTCATAGTTATGAAGTTATGATTACGTGTGGGGGTCATAGGTACGAAGTTATGATGAGGTGTGGGGGGTCATAGTTATGAAGTTATGATGGGGTGTGGGGAGTCATTGTTATGAAGTTATGATGACGTGTGGGAGGTCATAGGTATGACGTTATAATGACGCGTGGGGGGTCATAGTTATGAAGTTATGATGACGTGTGGGGAGCTCATAGTTATGAAGTTATGATTACATGTGGGGGTCATAGGTACGAAGTTATGATGAGGTGTGGTGGGTCATAGTTATGAAGTTATGATGATGTGCGGGGGGGGGTCATAGTTATGAAGTTATGATGACATGTGGGGGGTCATAGGTATGAAGTTATAATAACGTGTGGGAGGGGTCATAGGTATGAAGTTATGATGACGTGCGGGGGCTCATAGTTATGAAGTTATGATGATGTGTGGGGGGTCATAGTTATGAAGTTATGATGACGTCTGGGAGCGGATAGGATGATGTGTGGGGCGGTCATAGTTATGAAGTTATGATGACATGAGGGGGGGGGTCATAGTTATGAAGTTATGAGGACGTGTGTTGGTCATAGTTATGAAGTTATGATGACGTGTGGGGAGTGATAGTTATGAAGTTATGATGATGTGGAGGGGGTCATAGTTATGAAGTTATGATGACGTGTGGGGAGTCATAGTTATGAAGTTATGATGACGTGTGTGGGGGTCATAGTTATGAAGTTATGATGACGTGTGGGGAGTCATAGTTATGAAGTTATGATGATGTGGAGGGGGTCATAGTTATGAAGTTATGATGACATCTGGGGAGTCATAGTCATAAAGTTATGATGACGTTTGGAGGATCATAGGTATGAAGTTATGATGACGTGCGGGGGGGTCATAGGTATAAAATTATAATAACGTGTGGGAGGTCATAGGTATGACGTTATAATGACGCTTGGGGGGTCATAGTTATGAAGTTATGATGACGTGTGGGGGTCATAGTTATGAAGTTATGATGACGTGTGGGGAGCTCATAGTTATGAAGTTATGATTACATGTGGGGGTCATAGGTACGAAGTTATGATGAGGTGTGGTGGGTCATAGTTATGAAGTTATGATGATGTGCGGGGGGGGTCATAGTTATGAAGTTATGATGACATGTGGGAGGGGTCATAGGTATGAAGTTATGATGACGTGCGGGGGGCTCATAGTTATGAAGTTATGATGATGTGTGGGGGGTCATAGTTATGAAGTTATGATGACGTCTGGGAGCGGATAGGATGATGTGTGGGGCGGTCATAGTTATGAAGTTATGATGACATGAGGGGGGGGGTCATAGTTATGAAGTTATGAGGACGTGTGTTGGTCATAGTTATGAAGTTATGATGACGTGTGGGGAGTGATAGTTATGAAGTTATGATGATGTGGAGGGGGTCATAGTTATGAAGTTATGATGACGTGTGGGGAGTCATAGTTATGAAGTTATGATGACGTGTGTGGGGGTCATAGTTATGAAGTTATGATGACGTGTGGGGAGTCATAGTTATGAAGTTATGATGATGTGGAGGGGGTCATAGTTATGAAGTTATGATGACGTCTGGGGAGTCATAGTCATAAAGTTATGATGACGTTTGGAGGATCATAGGTATGAAGTTATGATGACGTGCGGGGGGGTCATAGGTATAAAGTTATAATAACGTGTGGGAGGTCATAGGTATGACGTTATAATGACGCTTGGGGGGTCATAGTTATGAAGTTATGATGACGTGTGGGGAGCTCATAGTTATGAAGTTATGATTACGTGTGGGGGTCATAGGGACGAAGTTATGATGAGGTGTGGGGGTCATAGGTACGAAGTTATGATGAGGTGTGGTGGGTCATAGTTATGAAGTTATGATGATGTGCGGGGGGGTCATAGTTATGAAGTTATGATGATGTGCGGGGGGTCATAGTTAAGAAGTTATGATGATGTGCGGGGGGGTTCATAGTTATGAAGTTATGATGATGTGTGGAGGGTCATAGTTATGAATTTATGATGACGTCTGGGAGCGGATAGGATGATGTGTGGGGGGGGGGTCATAGTTATGAATTTATGATGACGTGTGGGGGGGGTCATAGTTATGAAGTTATGATGACGTGTAGGGAGTCATAGTTATGAAGTTATGATGACGTGTGGGGAGTCATAGTCATGAAGTTATAATGATGTGGAGAGGGTCATAGTTATGAAGTTATGATCACGTGTGGGGAGTCATAGTTATGAAGTTATGATGACGTTTGAGGGATCATAGGTATGAAGTTATGATGACGTGTGGGGGGGTCATAGGTATAAAATTATGATGACGTGTGGGGGGGGGTCAAAGTTATGAAGATATGATGACGTGTGGGGAGGTCATAGTTATGAAGTTATGATGGTGTGTGGGAGGTCATAGTTATGAAGTTATGATGACGTGTGTGGGGGGTCATAGTTATGAAGTTATGATGACTTGTGGGGGGTCATAGTTATGAAGTTATGATGACTTGGAGGGGGTCATAGTCATGAAGTTATGATGAGGTGTGGGGGGTCATAGGTATGAAGTTATGATGACGTCCGGGAGCTCATAGTTATGAAGTTATGATTACGTGTGGGGGTCATAGGTACGAAGTTATGATGAGGTGTGTGGGATCATAGGTATGAAGTTAAGATGACGTGTGGGGGGTCATAGGTATGAAGTTAAGATGACGTGTGGGGGGTCATAGTTATGAAGTTATGATGCCGTGTGTGGGGGTCATAGGTACGAAGTTATGATGAGGTGTGGGGGGTCATAGGTATGAAGTTAAGATGACGTGTGGGGAGTCATAGTCATGAAGTTATGATGACGTGTGGGGGTGTTCTTAGTTATGAAGTTACGATGACTTGGAGGGGGTCATAGTTATGAAGTTATGATGACTTGGAGGGGGTCATAGTTATGAAGTTATGATGACGTCCGGGAGCTCATAGTTATGAAGTTATGATTACGTGTGGGGGTCATAGGTACGAAGTTATGATGAGGTGTGGGGGGTCATAGTTATGAAGTTATGATGGGGTGTGGGGAGTCATAGTTATGACGTTATGATGACGTGTGGGAGGTCATAGGTATGACGTTATAATGACGCGTGGGGGGTCATAGTTATGAAGTTATGATGACGTGTGGGGAGCTCATAGTTATGAAGTTATGATTACATGTGGGGGTCATAGGTACGAAGTTATGATGAGGTGTGGTGGGTCATAGTTATGAAGTTATGATGATGTGCGGGGGGGGTCATAGTTATGAAGTTATGATGACATGTGGGGGGTCATAGGTATGAAGTTATAATAACGTGTGGGAGGGGTCATAGGTATGAAGTTATGATGACGTGCGGGGGGCTCATAGTTATGACGTTATGATGATGTGTGGGGGGTTATAGTTATGAAGTTATGATGACGTCTGGGAGCGGATAGGATGATGTGTGGGGCGGTCATAGTTATGAAGTTATGATGACATGAGGGGGGGGGGTCATAGTTATGAAGTTATGAGGACGTGTGTTGGTCATAGTTATGAAGTTATGATGACGTGTGGGGAGTGATAGTTATGAAGTTATGATGATGTGGAGGGGGTCATAGTTATGAAGTTATGATGACGTGTGGGGAGTCATAGTTATGAAGTTATGATGACGTGTGTGGGGGTCATAGTTATGAAGTTATGATGATGTGTGGGGAGTCATAGTTATGAAGTTATGATGATGTGGAGGGGGTCATAGTTATGAAGTTATGATGACGTCTGGGGAGTCATAGTCATAAAGTTATGATGACGTTTGGAGGATCATAGGTATGAAGTTATGATGACGTGCGGGGGGGTCATAGGTATAAAGTTATAATAACGTGTGGGAGGTCATAGGTATGACGTTATAATGACGCTTGGGGGGTCATAGTTATGAAGTTATGATGACGTGTGGGGAGCTCATAGTTATGAAGTTATGATTACGTGTGGGGGTCATAGGGACGAAGTTATGATGAGGTGTGGGGGTCATAGGTACGAAGTTATGATGAGGTGTGGTGGGTCATAGTTATGAAGTTATGATGATGTGCGGGGGGGTCATAGTTATGAAGTTATGATGATGTGCGGGGGGTCATAGTTAAGAAGTTATGATGATGTGCGGGGGGGTTCATAGTTATGAAGTTATGATGATGTGTGGAGGGTCATAGTTATGAATTTATGATGACGTCTGGGAGCGGATAGGATGATGTGTGGGGGGGGTCATAGTTATGAATTTATGATGACGTGTGGGGGGGGTCATAGTTATGAAGTTATGATGACGTGTGATGGTCATAGTTATGAAGTTATGATGACGTGTGGGGAGTCATAGTCATGAAGTTATAATGATGTGGAGAGGGTCATAGTTATGAAGTTATGATCACGTGTGGGGAGTCATAGTCATGAAGTTATGATGACGTTTGAGGGATCATAGGTATGAAGTTATGATGACGTGCGGGGGGGTCATAGGTATAAAATTATGATGACGTGTGGGGGGGGGTCATAGTTATGAAGATATGATGACGTGTGGGGAGGTCATAGTTATGAAGTTATGATGGTGTGTGGGAGGTCATAGTTATGAAGTTATGATGACGTGTGTGGGGGGTCATAGTTATGAAGTTATGATGACTTGTGGGGGGTCATAGTTATGAAGTTATGATGACTTGGAGGGGGTCATAGTCATGAAGTTATGATGAGGTGTGGGGGGTCATAGGTATGAAGTTATGATGACGTCCGGGAGCTCATAGTTATGAAGTTATGATTACGTGTGGGGGTCATAGGTACGAAGTTATGATGAGGTGTGGGGGATCATAGGTATGAAGTTAAGATGACGTGTGGGGGGTCATAGGTATGAAGTTAAGATGACGTGTGGGGGGTCATAGTTATGAAGTTATGATGCCGTGTGTGGGGGTCATAGGTACGAAGTTATGATGAGGTGTGGGGGGTCATAGGTATGAAGTTAAGATGACGTGTGGGGAGTCATAGTCATGAAGTTATGATGACGTGTGGGGGGGTTCTTAGTTATGAAGTTACGATGACTTGGAGGGGGTCATAGTTATGAAGTTATGATGACTTGGAGGGGGTCATAGTTATGAAGTTATGATGACGTCCGGGAGCTCATAGTTATGAAGTTATGATTACGTGTGGGGGTCATAGGTACGAAGTTATGATGAGGTGTGGGGGGTCATAGTTATGAAGTTATGATGGGGTGTGGGGAGTCATAGTTATGAAGTTATGATGACGTCCGGAAGCTCATAGTTATGAAGTTATGATTACGTGTGGGGGTCATAGTTATGACGTTATGATGATGTGTGGGGGGTCATAGTTATGAAGTTATGATGACGTCTGGGAGCGGATAGGATGATGTGTGGGGCGGTCATAGTTATGAAGTTATGATGACATGAGGGGGGGGGGTCATAGTTATGAAGTTATGAGGACGTGTGTTGGTCATAGTTATGAAGTTATGATGACGTGTGGGGAGTGATAGTTATGAAGTTATGATGATGTGGAGGGGGTCATAGTTATGAAGTTATGATGACGTGTGGGGAGTCATAGTTATGAAGTTATGATGACGTGTGTGGGGGTCATAGTTATGAAGTTATGATGACGTGTGGGCAGTCATAGTTATGAAGTTATGATGATGTGGAGGGGGTCATAGTTATGAAGTTATGATGACGTCTGGGGAGTCATAGTCATAAAGTTATGATGACGTTTGGAGGATCATAGGTATGAAGTTATGATGACGTGCGGGGGGGTCATAGGTATAAAGTTATAATAACGTGTGGGGGGTCATAGGTATGACGTTATAATGACGCTTGGGGGGTCATAGTTATGAAGTTATGATGACGTGTGGGGAGCTCATAGTTATGAAGTTATGATTACGTGTGGGGGTCATAGGGACGAAGTTATGATGAGGTGTGGGGGTCATAGGTACGAAGTTATGATGAGGTGTGGTGGGTCATAGTTATGAAGTTATGATGATGTGCGGGGGGGTCATAGTTATGAAGTTATGATGATGTGCGGGGGGTCATAGTTAAGAAGTTATGATGATGTGCGGGGGGGTTCATAGTTATGAAGTTATGATGATGTTTGGAGGGTCATAGTTATGAATTTATGATGACGTCTGGGAGCGGATAGGATGATGTGTGGGGGGGGGTCATAGTTATGAATTTATGATGACGTGTGGGGGGGGTCATAGTTATGAAGTTATGATGACGTGTGGTGGTCATAGTTATGAAGTTATGATGACGTGTGGGGAGTCATAGTCATGAAGTTATAATGATGTGGAGAGGGTCATAGTTATGAAGTTATGATCACGTGTGGGGAGTCATAGTCATGAAGTTATGATGACGTTTGAGGGATCATAGGTATGAAGTTATGATGACGTGCGGGGGGGTCATAGGTATAAAATTATGATGACGTGTGGGGGGGGGGTCATAGTTATGAAGATATGATGACGTGTGGGGAGGTCATAGTTATGAAGTTATGATGGTGTGTGGGAGGTCATAGTTATGAAGTTATGATGACGTGTGTGGGGGGTCATAGTTATGAAGTTATGATGACTTGTGGGGGGTCATAGTTATGAAGTTATGATGACTTGGAGGGGGTCATAGTCATGAAGTTATGATGATGTGGAGGGGGTCATTGTTATGAAGTTATGATGACGTGTGGGAGTCATAGTCATGAAGTTATGATGACGTTTGGGGGATCATAGGTATGAAGTTATGATGACGTGCGGGGGGGTCATAGGTATAAAGTTATGATGACGTGTGTGGGGGTTCATAGTTATGAAGATATGATGACGTGTGGGGGAGTTATAGTTATGAAGTTATGATGGTGTGTGGGGGGTCATAGTTATGAAGATATGATGACGTGTGGGGGGGTCATAGTTATGAAGTTATGATTATGTGTGGGGTCATATTTATGAAGTTATGATGACGTGTGTTGGGGGTCATAGTTATGAAGTTACGATGACTTGTGGGGGGTCATAGTTATGAAGTTATGATGACGTTTGGGGGATCATAGGTATGAAGTTATGATGACGTGCGGGGGGTCATAGGTACGAAGTTATGATGAGGTGTGGGGGGTCATAGGTATGAAGTTAAGATGACGTGTGGGGGGTCATAGTTATGATGACGTGTGTGGGGGTCATAGTTATGAAGTTATGGTGACGTGTGGGGGGTCATAGTTGTGAAGTTATGATGACTTGTGGGGGGTCATAGTTATGAAGTTATGATGACGTGTGGGGGTCATAGTTATGAAGTTACGATGACGTGTGGGGGGGTTCTTAGTTATGAAGTTACGATGACTTGGAGGGGGTCATAGTTATGAAGTTATGATGACTTGGAGGGGGTCATAGTTATGAAGTTATGATGACGTCCGGGAGCTCATAGTTATGAAGTTATGATTACGTGTGGGGGTCATAGGTATGACGTTATAATGACGCGTGGGGGGTCATAGTTATGAAGTTATGATGACGTGTGGGGAGCTCATAGTTATGAAGTTATGATTACATGTGGGGGTCATAGGTACGAAGTTATGATGAGGTGTGGGGGGTCATAGTTATGAAGTTATGATGGGATGTGGGGAGTCATAGTTATGAAGTTATGATGACGTGTGGGAGGTCATAGGTATGACGTTATAATGACGCGTGGGGGGTCATAGTTATGAAGTTATGATGACGTGTGGGGAGCTCATAGTTATGAAGTTATGATTACATGTGGGGGTCATAGGTACGAAGTTATGATGAGGTGTGGGGGTCATAGGTACGAAGTTATGATGAGGTGTGGTGGGTCATAGTTATGAAGTTATGATGATGTGCGGGGGGGGTCATAGTTATGAAGTTATGATGACATGTGGGGGGTCATAGGTATGAAGTTATAATAACGTGTGGGAGGGGTCATAGGTATGAAGTTATGATGATGTGTGGGGGGTCATAGTTATGAAGTTATGATGACGTCTGGGAGCGGATAGGATGATGTGTGGGGCGGTCATAGTTATGAAGTTATGATGACATGAGGGGGGGGGTCATAGTTATGAAGTTATGAGGACGTGTGTTGGTCATAGTTATGAAGTTATGATGACGTGTGGGGAGTCATAGTTATGAAGTTATGATGATGTGGAGGGGGTCATAGTTATGAAGTTATGATGACGTGTGGGGAGTCATAGTCATGAAGTTATGATGACGTTTGGGGGATCATAGGTATGAAGTTATGATGACGTGCGGGGGGGGTCATAGGGATGACGTTATAATAACGTGTGGGAGGTCATAGGTATGACGTTATAATGACGCGTGGGGGGTCATAGTTATGAAGTTATGATGACGTGTGGGGAGCTCATAGTTATGAAGTTATGATTACGTGTGGGGGTCATAGGTACGAAGTTATGATGAGGTGTGGGGGTCATAGGTACGAAGTTATGATGAGGTGTGGGGAGTCATAGTTATGAAGTTATGATGATGTGCGGGGGGGTCATAGTTAAGAAGTTATGATGATGTACGGGGGGGTTCATAGTTATGAAGTTATGATGATGTGTGGAGGGTCATAGTTATGAACTTATGATGACGTCTGGGAGCGGATAGGATGATGTGTGGGGGGGTCATAGTTATGAAGTTATGATGACATGAGGGGGGGGGGTCATAGTTATGAAGTTATGAGGACGTGCGGGGGGGTCATAGGTATAAAGTTATGATGACGTGTGGGGGGGTGTCATAGTTATGAAGATATGATGACGTGTGGGGGGGTCATAGTTATGAAGTTATGATGACGTGTGGGGAGTGATAGTTATGAAGTTATGATGATGTGGAGGGGGTCATAGTTATGAAGTTATGATGACGTGTGGGGAGTCATAGTTATGAAGTTATGATGACGTGTGTGGGGGTCATAGTTATGAAGTTATGATGATGTGTGGGGAGTCATAGTTATGAAGTTATGATGATGTGGAGGGGGTCATAGTTATGAAGTTATGATGACGTCTGGGGAGTCATAGTCATAAAGTTATGATGACGTTTGGAGGATCATAGGTATGAAGTTATGATGACGTGCGGGGGGGTCATAGGTATAAAGTTATAATAACGTGTGGGAGGTCATAGGTATGACGTTATAATGACGCTTGGGGGGTCATAGTTATGAAGTTATGATGACGTGTGGGGAGCTCATAGTTATGAAGTTATGATTACGTGTGGGGGTCATAGGGACGAAGTTATGATGAGGTGTGGGGGTCATAGGTACGAAGTTATGATGAGGTGTGGTGGGTCATAGTTATGAAGTTATGATGATGTGCGGGGGGGTCATAGTTATGAAGTTATGATGATGTGCGGGGGGTCATAGTTAAGAAGTTATGATGATGTGCGGGGGGGTTCATAGTTATGAAGTTATGATGATGTGTGGAGGGTCATAGTTATGAATTTATGATGACGTCTGGGAGCGGATAGGATGATGTGTGGGGGGGGTCATAGTTATGAATTTATGATGACGTGTGGGGGGGGTCATAGTTATGAAGTTATGATGACGTGTGATGGTCATAGTTATGAAGTTATGATGACGTGTGGGGAGTCATAGTCATGAAGTTATAATGATGTGGAGAGGGTCATAGTTATGAAGTTATGATCACGTGTGGGGAGTCATAGTCATGAAGTTATGATGACGTTTGAGGGATCATAGGTATGAAGTTATGATGACGTGCGGGGGGGTCATAGGTATAAAATTATGATGACGTGTGGGGGGGGGGTCATAGTTATGAAGATATGATGACGTGTGGGGAGGTCATAGTTATGAAGTTATGATGGTGTGTGGGAGGTCATAGTTATGAAGTTATGATGACGTGTGTGGGGGGTCATAGTTATGAAGTTATGATGACTTGTGGGGGGTCATAGTTATGAAGTTATGATGACTTGGAGGGGGTCATAGTCATGAAGTTATGATGAGGTGTGGGGGGTCATAGGTATGAAGTTATGATGACGTCCGGGAGCTCATAGTTATGAAGTTATGATTACGTGTGGGGGTCATAGGTACGAAGTTATGATGAGGTGTGGGGGATCATAGGTATGAAGTTAAGATGACGTGTGGGGGGTCATAGGTATGAAGTTAAGATGACGTGTGGGGGGTCATAGTTATGAAGTTATGATGCCGTGTGTGGGGGTCATAGGTACGAAGTTATGATGAGGTGTGGGGGGTCATAGGTATGAAGTTAAGATGACGTGTGGGGAGTCATAGTCATGAAGTTATGATGACGTGTGGGGGGGTTCTTAGTTATGAAGTTACGATGACTTGGAGGGGGTCATAGTTATGAAGTTATGATGACTTGGAGGGGGTCATAGTTATGAAGTTATGATGACGTCCGGGAGCTCATAGTTATGAAGTTATGATTACGTGTGGGGGTCATAGGTACGAAGTTATGATGAGGTGTGGGGGGTCATAGTTATGAAGTTATGATGGGGTGTGGGGAGTCATAGTTATGAAGTTATGATGACGTCCGGAAGCTCATAGTTATGAAGTTATGATTACGTGTGGGGGTCATAGTTATGACGTTATGATGATGTGTGGGGGGTCATAGTTATGAAGTTATGATGACGTCTGGGAGCGGATAGGATTATGTGTGGGGCGGTCATAGTTATGAAGTTATGATGACATGAGGGGGGGGGTCATAGTTATGAAGTTATGAGGACGTGTGTTGGTCATAGTTATGAAGTTATGATGACGTGTGGGGAGTGATAGTTATGAAGTTATGATGATGTGGAGGGGGTCATAGTTATGAAGTTATGATGACGTGTGGGGAGTCATAGTTATGAAGTTATGATGACGTGTGTGGGGGTCATAGTTATGAAGTTATGATGACGTGTGGGCAGTCATAGTTATGAAGTTATGATGATGTGGAGGGGGTCATAGTTATGAAGTTATGATGAAGTCTGGGGAGTCATAGTCATAAAGTTAAGATGACGTTTGGAGGATCATAGGTATGAAGTTATGATGACGTGCGGGGGGGTCATAGGTATAAAGTTATAATAACGTGTGGGGGGTCATAGGTATGACGTTATAATGACGCTTGGGGGGTCATAGTTATGAAGTTATGATGACGTGTGGGGAGCTCATAGTTATGAAGTTATGATTACGTGTGGGGGTCATAGGGACGAAGTTATGATGAGGTGTGGGGGTCATAGGTACGAAGTTATGATGAGGTGTGGTGGGTCATAGTTATGAAGTTATGATGATGTGCGGGGGGGTCATAGTTATGAAGTTATGATGATGTGCGGGGGGTCATAGTTAAGAAGTTATGATGATGTGCGGGGGGGTTCATAGTTATGAAGTTATGATGATGTTTGGAGGGTCATAGTTATGAATTTATGATGACGTCTGGGAGCGGATAGGATGATGTGTGGGGGGGGGGTCATAGTTATGAATTTATGATGACGTGTGGGGGGGGTCATAGTTATGAAGTTATGATGACGTGTGGTGGTCATAGTTATGAAGTTATGATGACGTGTGGGGAGTCATAGTCATGAAGTTATAATGATGTGGAGAGGGTCATAGTTATGAAGTTATGATCACGTGTGGGGAGTCATAGTCATGAAGTTATGATGACGTTTGAGGGATCATAGGTATGAAGTTATGATGACGTGCGGGGGGGTCATAGGTATAAAATTATGATGACGTGTGGGGGGGGGGTCATAGTTATGAAGATATGATGACGTGTGGGGAGGTCATAGTTATGAAGTTATGATGGTGTGTGGGAGGTCATAGTTATGAAGTTATGATGACGTGTGTGGGGGGTCATAGTTATGAAGTTATGATGACTTGTGGGGGGTCATAGTTATGAAGTTATGATGACTTGGAGGGGGTCATAGTCATGAAGTTATGATGATGTGGAGGGGGTCATTGTTATGAAGTTATGATGACGTGTGGGAGTCATAGTCATGAAGTTATGATGACGTTTGGGGGATCATAGGTATGAAGTTATGATGACGTGCGGGGGGGTCATAGGTATAAAGTTATGATGACGTGTGTGGGGGTTCATAGTTATGAAGATATGATGACGTGTGGGGGAGTTATAGTTATGAAGTTATGATGGTGTGTGGGGGGTCATAGTTATGAAGATATGATGACGTGTGGGGGGGTCATAGTTATGAAGTTATGATTATGTGTGGGGTCATATTTATGAAGTTATGATGACGTGTGTTGGGGGTCATAGTTATGAAGTTACGATGACTTGTGGGGGGTCATAGTTATGAAGTTATGATGACGTTTGGGGGATCATAGGTATGAAGTTATGATGACGTGCGGGGGGTCATAGGTACGAAGTTATGATAAGGTGTGGGGGGTCATAGGTATGAAGTTAAGATGACGTGTGGGGGGTCATAGTTATGATGACGTGTGTGGGGGTCATAGTTATGAAGTTATGGTGACGTGTGGGGGGTCATAGTTGTGAAGTTATGATGACTTGTGGGGGGTCATAGTTATGAAGTTATGATGACGTGTGGGGGTCATAGTTATGAAGTTACGATGACGTGTGGGGGGGTTCTTAGTTATGAAGTTACGATGACTTGGAGGGGGTCATAGTTATGAAGTTATGATGACTTGGAGGGGGTCATAGTTATGAAGTTATGATGACGTCCGGGAGCTCATAGTTATGAAGTTATGATTACGTGTGGGGGTCATAGGTATGACGTTATAATGACGCGTGGGGGGTCATAGTTATGAAGTTATGATGACGTGTGGGGAGCTCATAGTTATGAAGTTATGATTACATGTGGGGGTCATAGGTACGAAGTTATGATGAGGTGTGGGGGGTCATAGTTATGAAGTTATGATGGGATGTGGGGAGTCATAGTTATGAAGTTATGATGACGTGTGGGAGGTCATAGGTATGACGTTATAATGACGCGTGGGGGGTCATAGTTATGAAGTTATGATGACGTGTGGGGAGCTCATAGTTATGAAGTTATGATTACATGTGGGGGTCATAGGTACGAAGTTATGATGAGGTGTGGGGGTCATAGGTACGAAGTTATGATGAGGTGTGGTGGGTCATAGTTATGAAGTTATGATGATGTGCGGGGGGGGTCATAGTTATGAAGTTATGATGACATGTGGGGGGTCATAGGTATGAAGTTATAATAACGTGTGGGAGGGGTCATAGGTATGAAGTTATGATGATGTGCGGGGGGCTCATAGTTATGAAGTTATGATGATGTGTGGGGGGTCATAGTTATGAAGTTATGATGACGTCTGGGAGCGGATAGGATGATGTGTGGGGCGGTCATAGTTATGAAGTTATGATGACATGAGGGGGGGGGGTCATAGTTATGAAGTTATGAGGACGTGTGTTGGTCATAGTTATGAAGTTATGATGACGTGTGGGGAGTGATAGTTATGAAGTTATGATGA
Organism: Lampris megalopsis; assembly: GCA_022114975.2. Taxonomy (NCBI): domain Eukaryota; kingdom Metazoa; phylum Chordata; class Actinopteri; order Lampriformes; family Lampridae; genus Lampris; species Lampris megalopsis. The sequence goes on from JAJHIY020000431.1 coordinate 4,868,748, forward strand.
TGTGGAGGGGGTCATAGTTATGAAGTTATGATGACGTGTGGGGAGTCATAGTCATGAAGTTATGATGACGTTTGGGGGATCATAGGTATGAAGTTATGATGACGTGCGGGGGGGGTCATAGGTACAAAGTTATAATAACGTGTGGGAGGTCATAGGTATGACGTTATAATGACGCGTGGGGGGTCATAGTTATGAAGTTATGATGACGTGTGGGGAGCTCATAGTTATGAAGTTATGATTACGTGTGGGGGTCATAGGTACGAAGTTATGATGAGGTGTGGGGGTCATAGGTACGAAGTTATGATGAGGTGTGGTGGGTCATAGTTATGAAGTTATGATGATGTGCGGGGGGGTTCATAGTTATGAAGTTATGATGATGTGTGGAGGGTCATAGTTATGAATTTATGATGACGTCTGGGAGCGGATAGGATGATGTGTGGGGGGGTCATAGTTATGAAGTTATGATGACATGTGGGGGGGGGGTCATAGTTATGAAGTTATGATGACGTGTGGTGGTCATAGTTATGAAGTTATGATGACGTGTCGGGAGTCATAGTCATGAAGTTATGATGATGTGGAGGATGTCATTGTTATGAAGTTGTGATGACGTGTGGGGAGTCATAGTCATGAAGTTATGATGACGTTTGGGGGATCATAGGTATGAAGTTATGATGACGTGCGGGGGGGTCATAGGTATAAAGTTATGATGACGTGTGGGGGGGGTGTCATAGTTATGAAGATATGATGACGTGTGGGGGGGTCATAGTTATGAAGTTATGATGGTGTGTGGGGGGTCATAGTTATGAAGATATGATGACGTGTGGGGGGGTCATAGTTATGAAGTTATGATTATGTGTGGGGGTCATAGTTATGAAGTTATGATGACGTGTGTGGGGGGTCATAGTTATGAAGTTATGATGACATGAGGGGGGGGGTCATAGTTATGAAGTTATGAGGACGTGTGTTGGTCATAGTTATGAAGTTATGATGACGTGTGGGGAGTGATAGTTATGAAGTTATGATGATGTGGAGGGGGTCATAGTTATGAAGTTATGATGACGTGTGGGGAGTCATAGTTATGAAGTTATGATGACGTGTGTGGGGGTCATAGTTATGAAGTTATGATGACGTGTGGGGAGTCATAGTTATGAAGTTATGATGATGTGGAGGGGGTCATAGTTATGAAGTTATGATGACGTCTGGGGAGTCATAGTCATAAAGTTATGATGACGTTTGGAGGATCATAGGTATGAAGTTATGATGACGTGCGGGGGGGTCATAGGTATAAAGTTATAATAACGTGTGGGAGGTCATAGGTATGACGTTATAATGACGCTTGGGGGGTCATAGTTATGAAGTTATGATGACGTGTGGGGAGCTCATAGTTATGAAGTTATGATTACGTGTGGGGGTCATAGGGACGAAGTTATGATGAGGTGTGGGGGTCATAGGTACGAAGTTATGATGAGGTGTGGTGGGTCATAGTTATGAAGTTATGATGATGTGCGGGGGGGTCATAGTTATGAAGTTATGATGATGTGCGGGGGGTCATAGTTAAGAAGTTATGATGATGTGCGGGGGGGTTCATAGTTATGAAGTTATGATGATGTGTGGAGGGTCATAGTTATGAATTTATGATGACGTTTGAGGGATCATAGTTATGAAGTTATGATGACGTGTGGGGGGGTCATAGGTATAAAATTATGATGACGTGTGGGGGGGGGTCATAGTTATGAAGATATGATGACGTGTGGGGGAGTTATAGTTATGAAGTTATGATGGTGTGTGGGGGGGCATAGTTATGAAGATATGATGGCGTGTGGGGGGGGCATAGTTATGAAGTTATGATTATGTGTGGGGTCATATTTATGAAGTTATGATGACGTGTGTTGGGGGTCATAGTTATGAAGTTACGATGACTTGTGGGGGGTCATAGTTATGAAGTTATGATGACGTTTGGGGGATCATAGGTATGAAGTTATGATGACGTGCGGGGGGTCATAGGTACGAAGTTATGATGAGGTGTGGGGGGTCATAGGTATGAAGTTAAGATGACGTGTGGGGGGTCATAGTTATGATGACGTGTGTGGGGGTCATAGTTATGAAGTTATGGTGACGTGTGGGGGGTCATAGTTGTGAAGTTATGATGACTTGTGGGGGGTCATAGTTATGAAGTTATGATGACGTGTGGGGGTCATAGTTATGAAGTTACGATGACGTGTGGGGGGGTTCTTAGTTATGAAGTTACGATGACTTGGAGGGGGTCATAGTTATGAAGTTATGATGACTTGGAGGGGGTCATAGTTATGAAGTTATGATGACGTCCGGGAGCTCATAGTTATGAAGTTATGATTACGTGTGGGGGTCATAGGTATGACGTTATAATGACGCGTGGGGGGTCATAGTTATGAAGTTATGATGACGTGTGGGGAGCTCATAGTTATGAAGTTATGATTACATGTGGGGGTCATAGGTACGAAGTTATGATGAGGTGTGGGGGGTCATAGTTATGAAGTTATGATGGGATGTGGGGAGTCATAGTTATGAAGTTATGATGACGTGTGGGAGGTCATAGGTATGACGTTATAATGACGCGTGGGGGGTCATAGTTATGAAGTTATGATGACGTGTGGGGAGCTCATAGTTATGAAGTTATGATTACATGTGGGGGTCATAGGTACGAAGTTATGATGAGGTGTGGGGGTCATAGGTACGAAGTTATGATGAGGTGTGGTGGGTCATAGTTATGAAGTTATGATGATGTGCGGGGGGGGTCATAGTTATGAAGTTATGATGACATGTGGGGGGTCATAGGTATGAAGTTATAATAACGTGTGGGAGGGGTCATAGGTATGAAGTTATGATGATGTGCGGGGGGCTCATAGTTATGAAGTTATGATGATGTGTGGGGGGTCATAGTTATGAAGTTATGATGATGTCTGGGAGCGGATAGGATGATGTGTGGGGCGGTCATAGTTATGAAGTTATGATGACATGAGGGGGGGGGGTCATAGTTATGAAGTTATGAGGACGTGTGTTGGTCATAGTTATGAAGTTATGATGACGTGTGGGGAGTGATAGTTATGAAGTTATGATGATGTGGAGGGGGTCATAGTTATGAAGTTATGATGACGTGTGGGGAGTCATAGTCATGAAGTTATGATGACGTTTGGGGGATCATAGGTATGAAGTTATGATGACGTGCGGGGGGGGTCATAGGTACAAAGTTATAATAACGTGTGGGAGGTCATAGGTATGACGTTATAATGACGCGTGGGGGGTCATAGTTATGAAGTTATGATGACGTGTGGGGAGCTCATAGTTATGAAGTTATGATTACGTGTGGGGGTCATAGGTACGAAGTTATGATGAGGTGTGGGGGTCATAGGTACGAAGTTATGATGAGGTGTGGTGGGTCATAGTTATGAAGTTATGATGATGTGCGGGGGGGTTCATAGTTATGAAGTTATGATGATGTGTGGAGGGTCATAGTTATGAATTTATGATGACGTCTGGGAGCGGATAGGATGATGTGTGGGGGGGTCATAGTTATGAAGTTATGATGACATGTGGGGGGGGGGTCATAGTTATGAAGTTATGATGACGTGTGGTGGTCATAGTTATGAAGTTATGATGACGTGTCGGGAGTCATAGTCATGAAGTTATGATGATGTGGAGGATGTCATTGTTATGAAGTTGTGATGACGTGTGGGGAGTCATAGTCATGAAGTTATGATGACGTTTGGGGGATCATAGGTATGAAGTTATGATGACGTGCGGGGGGGTCATAGGTATAAAGTTATGATGACGTGTGGGGGGGGTGTCATAGTTATGAAGATATGATGACGTGTGGGGGGGTCATAGTTATGAAGTTATGATGGTGTGTGGGGGGTCATAGTTATGAAGATATGATGACGTGTGGGGGGGTCATAGTTATGAAGTTATGATTATGTGTGGGGGTCATAGTTATGAAGTTATGATGACGTGTGTGGGGGGTCATAGTTATGAAGTTATGATGACATGAGGGGGGGGGTCATAGTTATGAAGTTATGAGGACGTGTGTTGGTCATAGTTATGAAGTTATGATGACGTGTGGGGAGTGATAGTTATGAAGTTATGATGATGTGGAGGGGGTCATAGTTATGAAGTTATGATGACGTGTGGGGAGTCATAGTTATGAAGTTATGATGACGTGTGTGGGGGTCATAGTTATGAAGTTATGATGACGTGTGGGGAGTCATAGTTATGAAGTTATGATGATGTGGAGGGGGTCATAGTTATGAAGTTATGATGACGTCTGGGGAGTCATAGTCATAAAGTTATGATGACGTTTGGAGGATCATAGGTATGAAGTTATGATGACGTGCGGGGGGGTCATAGGTATAAAGTTATAATAACGTGTGGGAGGTCATAGGTATGACGTTATAATGACGCTTGGGGGGTCATAGTTATGAAGTTATGATGACGTGTGGGGAGCTCATAGTTATGAAGTTATGATTACGTGTGGGGGTCATAGGGACGAAGTTATGATGAGGTGTGGGGGTCATAGGTACGAAGTTATGATGAGGTGTGGTGGGTCATAGTTATGAAGTTATGATGATGTGCGGGGGGGTCATAGTTATGAAGTTATGATGATGTGCGGGGGGTCATAGTTAAGAAGTTATGATGATGTGCGGGGGGGTTCATAGTTATGAAGTTATGATGATGTGTGGAGGGTCATAGTTATGAATTTATGATGACGTTTGAGGGATCATAGTTATGAAGTTATGATGACGTGTGGGGGGGTCATAGGTATAAAATTATGATGACGTGTGGGGGGGGGTCATAGTTATGAAGATATGATGACGTGTGGGGAGGTCATAGTTATGAAGTTATGATGGTGTGTGGGAGGTCATAGTTATGAAGTTATGATGACGTGTGTGGGGGGTCATAGTTATGAAGTTATGATGACTTGTGGGGGGTCATAGTTATGAAGTTATGATGACTTGGAGGGGGTCATAGTCATGAAGTTATGATGAGGTGTGGGGGGTCATAGGTATGAAGTTATGATGACGTCCGGGAGCTCATAGTTATGAAGTTATGATTACGTGTGGGGGTCATAGGTACGAAGTTATGATGAGGTGTGTGGGATCATAGGTATGAAGTTAAGATGACGTGTGGGGGGTCATAGGTATGAAGTTAAGATGACGTGTGGGGGGTCATAGTTATGAAGTTATGATGCCGTGTGTAGGTCATAGGTACGAAGTTATGATGAGGTGTGGGGGGTCATAGGTATGAAGTTAAGATGACGTGTGGGGAGTCATAGTCATGAAGTTATGATGACGTGTGGGGGTGTTCTTAGTTATGAAGTTACGATGACTTGGAGGGGGTCATAGTTATGAAGTTATGATGACTTGGAGGGGGTCATAGTTATGAAGTTATGATGACGTCCGGGAGCTCATAGTTATGAAGTTATGATTACGTGTGGGGGTCATAGGTACGAAGTTATGATGAGGTGTGGGGGGTCATAGTTATGAAGTTATGATGGGGTGTGGGGAGTCATAGTTATGAAGTTATGATGACGTGTGGGAGGTCATAGGTATGACGTTATAATGACGCGTGGGGGGTCATAGTTATGAAGTTATGATGACGTGTGGGGAGCTCATAGTTATGAAGTTATGATTACATGTGGGGGTCATAGGTACGAAGTTATGATGAGGTGTGGTGGGTCATAGTTATGAAGTTATGATGATGTGCGGGGGGGGTCATAGTTATGAAGTTATGATGACATGTGGGGGGTCATAGGTATGAAGTTATAATAACGTGTGGGAGGGGTCATAGGTATGAAGTTATGATGACGTGCGGGGGGCTCATAGTTATGACGTTATGATGATGTGTGGGGGGTTATAGTTATGAAGTTATGATGACGTCTGGGAGCGGATAGGATGATGTGTGGGGCGGTCATAGTTATGAAGTTATGATGACATGAGGGGGGGGGGTCATAGTTATGAAGTTATGAGGACGTGTGTTGGTCATAGTTATGAAGTTATGATGACGTGTGGGGAGTGATAGTTATGAAGTTATGATGATGTGGAGGGGGTCATAGTTATGAAGTTATGATGACGTGTGGGGAGTCATAGTTATGAAGTTATGATGACGTGTGTGGGGGTCATAGTTATGAAGTTATGATGATGTGTGGGGAGTCATAGTTATGAAGTTATGATGATGTGGAGGGGGTCATAGTTATGAAGTTATGATGACGTCTGGGGAGTCATAGTCATAAAGTTATGATGACGTTTGGAGGATCATAGGTATGAAGTTATGATGACGTGCGGGGGGGTCATAGGTATAAAGTTATAATAACGTGTGGGAGGTCATAGGGATGACGTTATAATGACGCTTGGGGGGTCATAGTTATGAAGTTATGATGACGTGTGGGGAGCTCATAGTTATGAAGTTATGATTACGTGTGGGGGTCATAGGGACGAAGTTATGATGAGGTGTGGGGGTCATAGGTACGAAGTTATGATGAGGTGTGGTGGGTCATAGTTATGAAGTTATGATGATGTGCGGGGGGGTCATAGTTATGAAGTTATGATGATGTGCGGGGGGTCATAGTTAAGAAGTTATGATGATGTGCGGGGGGGTTCATAGTTATGAAGTTATGATGATGTGTGGAGGGTCATAGTTATGAATTTATGATGACGTCTGGGAGCGGATAGGATGATGTGTGGGGGGGGTCATAGTTATGAATTTATGATGACGTGTGGGGGGGGTCATAGTTATGAAGTTATGATGACGTGTGATGGTCATAGTTATGAAGTTATGATGACGTGTGGGGAGTCATAGTCATGAAGTTATAATGATGTGGAGAGGGTCATAGTTATGAAGTTATGATCACGTGTGGGGAGTCATAGTCATGAAGTTATGATGACGTTTGAGGGATCATAGGTATGAAGTTATGATGACGTGCGGGGGGGTCATAGGTATAAAATTATGATGACGTGTGGGGGGGGGTCATAGTTATGAAGATATGATGACGTGTGTGGGGGGTCATAGTTATGAAGTTATGATGACTTGTGGGGGGTCATAGTTATGAAGTTATGATGACTTGGAGGGGGTCATAGTCATGAAGTTATGATGAGGTGTGGGGGGTCATAGGTATGAAGTTATGATGACGTCCGGGAGCTCATAGTTATGAAGTTATGATTACGTGTGGGGGTCATAGGTACGAAGTTATGATGAGGTGTGGGGGATCATAGGTATGAAGTTAAGATGACGTGTGGGGGGTCATAGGTATGAAGTTAAGATGACGTGTGGGGGGTCATAGTTATGAAGTTATGATGCCGTGTGTGGGGGTCATAGGTACGAAGTTATGATGAGGTGTGGGGGGTCATAGGTATGAAGTTAAGATGACGTGTGGGGAGTCATAGTCATGAAGTTATGATGACGTGTGGGGGGGTTCTTAGTTATGAAGTTACGATGACTTGGAGGGGGTCATAGTTATGAAGTTATGATGACTTGGAGGGGGTCATAGTTATGAAGTTATGATGACGTCCGGGAGCTCATAGTTATGAAGTTATGATTACGTGTGGGGGTCATAGGTACGAAGTTATGATGAGGTGTGGGGGGTCATAGTTATGAAGTTATGATGGGGTGTGGGGAGTCATAGTTATGAAGTTATGATGACGTCCGGAAGCTCATAGTTATGAAGTTATGATTACGTGTGGGGGTCATAGTTATGACGTTATGATGATGTGTGGGGGGTCATAGTTATGAAGTTATGATGACGTGTGGGGAGTGATAGTTATGAAGTTATGATGATGTGGAGGGGGTCATAGTTATGAAGTTATGATGACGTGTGGGGAGTCATAGTTATGAAGTTATGATGACGTGTGTGGGGGTCATAGTTATGAAGTTATGATGATGTGTGGGGAGTCATAGTTATGAAGTTATGATGATGTGGAGGGGGTCATAGTTATGAAGTTATGATGACGTCTGGGGAGTCATAGTCATAAAGTTATGATGACGTTTGGAGGATCATAGGTATGAAGTTATGATGACGTGCGGGGGGGTCATAGGTATAAAGTTATAATAACGTGTGGGAGGTCATAGGTATGACGTTATAATGACGCTTGGGGGGTCATAGTTATGAAGTTATGATGACGTGTGGGGAGCTCATAGTTATGAAGTTATGATTACGTGTGGGGGTCATAGGGACGAAGTTATGATGAGGTGTGGGGGTCATAGGTACGAAGTTATGATGAGGTGTGGTGGGTCATAGTTATGAAGTTATGATGATGTGCGGGGGGGTCATAGTTATGAAGTTATGATGATGTGCGGGGGGTCATAGTTAAGAAGTTATGATGATGTGCGGGGGGGTTCATAGTTATGAAGTTATGATGATGTGTGGAGGGTCATAGTTATGAATTTATGATGACGTCTGGGAGCGGATAGGATGATGTGTGGGGGGGGTCATAGTTATGAATTTATGATGACGTGTGGGGGGGGTCATAGTTATGAAGTTATGATGACGTGTGATGGTCATAGTTATGAAGTTATGATGACGTGTGGGGAGTCATAGTCATGAAGTTATAATGATGTGGAGAGGGTCATAGTTATGAAGTTATGATCACGTGTGGGGAGTCATAGTCATGAAGTTATGATGACGTTTGAGGGATCATAGGTATGAAGTTATGATGACGTGCGGGGGGGTCATAGGTATAAAATTATGATGACGTGTGGGGGGGGGTCATAGTTATGAAGATATGATGACGTGTGGGGAGGTCATAGTTATGAAGTTATGATGGTGTGTGGGAGGTCATAGTTATGAAGTTATGATGACGTGTGTGGGGGGTCATAGTTATGAAGTTATGATGACTTGTGGGGGGTCATAGTTATGAAGTTATGATGACTTGGAGGGGGTCATAGTCATGAAGTTATGATGAGGTGTGGGGGGTCATAGGTATGAAGTTATGATGACGTCCGGGAGCTCATAGTTATGAAGTTATGATTACGTGTGGGGGTCATAGGTACGAAGTTATGATGAGGTGTGGGGGATCATAGGTATGAAGTTAAGATGACGTGTGGGGGGTCATAGGTATGAAGTTAAGATGACGTGTGGGGGGTCATAGTTATGAAGTTATGATGCCGTGTGTGGGGGTCATAGGTACGAAGTTATGATGAGGTGTGGGGGGTCATAGGTATGAAGTTAAGATGACGTGTGGGGAGTCATAGTCATGAAGTTATGATGACGTGTGGGGGGGTTCTTAGTTATGAAGTTACGATGACTTGGAGGGGGTCATAGTTATGAAGTTATGATGACTTGGAGGGGGTCATAGTTATGAAGTTATGATGACGTCCGGGAGCTCATAGTTATGAAGTTATGATTATGTGTGGGGGTCATAGGTACGAAGTTATGATGAGGTGTGGGGGGTCATAGTTATGAAGTTATGATGGGGTGTGGGGAGTCATAGTTATGAAGTTATGATGACGTCCGGAAGCTCATAGTTATGAAGTTATGATTACGTGTGGGGGTCATAGTTATGACGTTATGATGATGTGTGGGGGGTCATAGTTATGAAGTTATGATGACGTCTGGGAGCGGATAGGATGATGTGTGGGGCGGTCATAGTTATGAAGTTATGATGACATGAGGGGGGGGGGTCATAGTTATGAAGTTATGAGGACGTGTGTTGGTCATAGTTATGAAGTTATGATGACGTGTGGGGAGTGATAGTTATGAAGTTATGATGATGTGGAGGGGGTCATAGTTATGAAGTTATGATGACGTGTGGGGAGTCATAGTTATGAAGTTATGATGACGTGTGTGGGGGTCATAGTTATGAAGTTATGATGACGTGTGGGCAGTCATAGTTATGAAGTTATGATGATGTGGAGGGGGTCATAGTTATGAAGTTATGATGACGTCTGGGGAGTCATAGTCATAAAGTTATGATGACGTTTGGAGGATCATAGGTATGAAGTTATGATGACGTGCGGGGGGGTCATAGGTATAAAGTTATAATAACGTGTGGGGGGTCATAGGTATGACGTTATAATGACGCTTGGGGGGTCATAGTTATGAAGTTATGATGACGTGTGGGGAGCTCATAGTTATGAAGTTATGATTACGTGTGGGGGTCATAGGGACGAAGTTATGATGAGGTGTGGGGGTCATAGGTACGAAGTTATGATGAGGTGTGGTGGGTCATAGTTATGAAGTTATGATGATGTGCGGGGGGGTCATAGTTATGAAGTTATGATGATGTGCGGGGGGTCATAGTTAAGAAGTTATGATGATGTGCGGGGGGTTCATAGTTATGAAGTTATGATGATGTTTGGAGGGTCATAGTTATGAATTTATGATGACGTCTGGGAGCGGATAGGATGATGTGTGGGGGGGGGTCATAGTTATGAATTTATGATGACGTGTGGGGGGGGTCATAGTTATGAAGTTATGATGACGTGTGGTGGTCATAGTTATGAAGTTATGATGACGTGTGGGGAGTCATAGTCATGAAGTTATAATGATGTGGAGAGGGTCATAGTTATGAAGTTATGATCACGTGTGGGGAGTCATAGTCATGAAGTTATGATGACGTTTGAGGGATCATAGGTATGAAGTTATGATGACGTGCGGGGGGGTCATAGGTATAAAATTATGATGACGTGTGGGGGGGGGGTCATAGTTATGAAGATATGATGACGTGTGGGGAGGTCATAGTTATGAAGTTATGATGGTGTGTGGGAGGTCATAGTTATGAAGTTACGATGACGTGTGTGGGGGGTCATAGTTATGAAGTTATGATGACTTGTGGGGGGTCATAGTTATGAAGTTATGATGACTTGGAGGGGGTCATAGTCATGAAGTTATGATGATGTGGAGGGGGTCATTGTTATGAAGTTATGATGACGTGTGGGAGTCATAGTCATGAAGTTATGATGACGTTTGGGGGATCATAGGTATGAAGTTATGATGACGTGCGGGGGGGTCATAGGTATAAAGTTATGATGACGTGTGTGGGGGTTCATAGTTATGAAGATATGATGACGTGTGGGGGAGTTATAGTTATGAAGTTATGATGGTGTGTGGGGGGTCATAGTTATGAAGATATGATGACGTGTGGGGGGGTCATAGTTATGAAGTTATGATTATGTGTGGGGTCATATTTATGAAGTTATGATGACGTGTGTTGGGGGTCATAGTTATGAAGTTACGATGACTTGTGGGGGGTCATAGTTATGAAGTTATGATGACGTTTGGGGGATCATAGGTATGAAGTTATGATGACGTGCGGGGGGTCATAGGTACGAAGTTATGATGAGGTGTGGGGGGTCATAGGTATGAAGTTAAGATGACGTGTGGGGGGTCATAGTTATGATGACGTGTGTGGGGGTCATAGTTATGAAGTTATGGTGACGTGTGGGGGGTCATAGTTGTGAAGTTATAATGACTTGTGGGGGGTCATAGTTATGAAGTTATGATGACGTGTGGGGGTCATAGTTATGAAGTTACGATGACGTGTGGGGGGGTTCTTAGTTATGAAGTTACGATGACTTGGAGGGGGTCATAGTTATGAAGTTATGATGACTTGGAGGGGGTCATAGTTATGAAGTTATGATGACGTCCGGGAGCTCATAGTTATGAAGTTATGATTACGTGTGGGGGTCATAGGTATGACGTTATAATGACGCGTGGGGGGTCATAGTTATGAAGTTATGATGACGTGTGGGGAGCTCATAGTTATGAAGTTATGATTACATGTGGGGGTCATAGGTACGAAGTTATGATGAGGTGTGGGGGGTCATAGTTATGAAGTTATGATGGGATGTGGGGAGTCATAGTTATGAAGTTATGATGACGTGTGGGAGGTCATAGGTATGACGTTATAATGACGCGTGGGGGGTCATAGTTATGAAGTTATGATGACGTGTGGGGAGCTCATAGTTATGAAGTTATGATTACATGTGGGGGTCATAGGTACGAAGTTATGATGAGGTGTGGGGGTCATAGGTACGAAGTTATGATGAGGTGTGGTGGGTCATAGTTATGAAGTTATGATGATGTGCGGGGGGGGTCATAGTTATGAAGTTATGATGACATGTGGGGGGTCATAGGTATGAAGTTATAATAACGTGTGGGAGGGGTCATAGGTATGAAGTTATGATGACGTGCGGGGGGCTCATAGTTATGAAGTTATGATGATGTGTGGGGGGTCATAGTTATGAAGTTATGATGACGTCTGGGAGCGGATAGGATGATGTGTGGGGCGGTCATAGTTATGAAGTTATGATGACATGAGGGGGGGGGTCATAGTTATGAAGTTATGAGGACGTGTGTTGGTCATAGTTATGAAGTTATGATGACGTGTGGGGAGTGATAGTTATGAAGTTATGATGATGTGGAGGGGGTCATAGTTATGAAGTTATGATGACGTGTGGGGAGTCATAGTCATGAAGTTATGATGACGTTTGGGGGATCATAGGTATGAAGTTATGATGACGTGCGGGGGGGGTCATAGGTACAAAGTTATAATAACGTGTGGGAGGTCATAGGTATGACGTTATAATGACGCGTGGGGGGTCATAGTTATGAAGTTATGATGACGTGTGGGGAGCTCATAGTTATGAAGTTATGATTACGTGTGGGGGTCATAGGTACGAAGTTATGATGAGGTGTGGGGGTCATAGGTACGAAGTTATGATGAGGTGTGGTGGGTCATAGTTATGAAGTTATGATGATGTGCGGGGGGGTCATAGTTAAGAAGTTATGATGATGTGCGGGGGGGTTCATAGTTATGAAGTTATGATGATGTGTGGAGGGTCATAGTTATGAATTTATGATGACGTCTGGGAGCGGATAGGATGATGTGTGGGGGGGTCATAGTTATGAAGTTATGATGACATGTGGGGGGGGGGTCATAGTTATGAAGTTATGATGACGTGTGGTGGTCATAGTTATGAAGTTATGATGACGTGTCGGGAGTCATAGTCATGAAGTTATGATGATGTGGAGGATGTCATTGTTATGAAGTTGTGATGACGTGTGGGGAGTCATAGTCATGAAGTTATGATGACGTTTGGGGGATCATAGGTATGAAGTTATGATGACGTGCGGGGGGGTCATAGGTATAAAGTTATGATGACGTGTGGCGGGGGTGTCATAGTTATGAAGATATGATGACGTGTGGGGGGGTCATAGTTATGAAGTTATGATGGTGTGTGGGGGGTCATAGTTATGAAGTTATGATGACGTTTGGGGGATCATAGGTATGAAGTTATGATGACGTGCTGGGGGTCATAGGTACGAAGTTATGATGAGGTGTGGGGGGTCATAGGTATGAAGTTAAGATGACGTGTGGGGGGTCATAGTTATGATGACGTGTGTGGGGGTCATAGGTATGAAGTTATGATGACTTGTGGGGGGTCATAGTTATGAAGTTATGATGACGTGTGGGGGTCATAGTTATGAAGTTACGATGACGTGTGGGGGGGGTTCTTAGTTATGAAGTTACGATGACTTGGAGGGGGTAATAGTTATGAAGTTATGATGACGTCCGGGAGCTCATAGTTATGAAGTTATGATGGTGTGTGGGGGGTCATAGTTATGAAGATATGATGACTTGTGGGGGGGTCATAGTTATGAAGTTATGATGGTGTGTGGGGGGTCATAGTTATGAAGATATGATGACGTGTGGGGGGGTCATAGTTATGAAGTTATGATTATGTGTGGGGTCATAGTTATGAAGTTATGATGACGTGTGTGGGGGGTCATAGTTATGAAGTTATGATGACTTGGAGGGGGTCATAGTCATGAAGTTGTGATGACGTCCGGGAGCTCATAGTTATGAAGTTATGATTACATGTGGGGGTCATAGGTACGAAGTTATGATGAGGTGTGGGGGTCATAGGTACGAAGTTATGATGAGGTGTGGTGGGTCATAGTTATGAAGTTATGATGATGTGCGGGGGGGGTCATAGTTATGAAGTTATGATGACATGTGGGGGGTCATAGGTATGAAGTTATAATAACGTGTGGGAGGGGTCATAGGTATGAAGTTATGATGACGTGCGGGGGGCTCATAGTTATGAAGTTATGATGATGTGTGGGGGGTCATAGTTATGAAGTTATGATGACGTCTGGGAGCGGATAGGATGATGTGTGGGGCGGTCATAGTTATGAAGTTATGATGACATGAGGGGGGGGGTCATAGTTATGAAGTTATGAGGACGTGTGTTTGTCATAGTTATGAAGTTATGATGACGTGTGGGGAGTGATAGTTATGAAGTTATGATGATGTGGAGGGGGTCATATTTATGAAGTTATGATGACGTGTGGGGAGTCATAGTCATGAAGTTATGATGACGTTTGGGGGATCATAGGTATGAAGTTATGATGACGTGCTGGGGGGGTCATAGGTACAAAGTTATAATAACGTGTGGGAGGTCATAGGTATGACGTTATAATGACGCGTGGGGGGTCATAGTTATGAAGTTATGATTACGTGTGGGGGTCATAGGTACGAAGTTATGATGAGGTGTGGTGGGTCATAATTATGAAGTTATGATGATGTGCGGGGGGGTCATAGTTAAGAAGTTATGATGATGTGCGGGGGGGTTCATAGTTATGAAGTTATGATGATGTGTGGAGGGTCATAGTTATGAATTTATGATGACGTCTGGGAGCGGATAGGATGATGTGTGGGGCGGTCATAGGTATAAAGTTATGATGACGTGTGGGGGGGGTGTCATAGTTATGAAGATATGATGACGTGTGGGGGGGTCATAGTTATGAAGTTATGATGGTGTGTGGGGGGTCATAGTTATGAAGATATGATGACGTGTGGGGGGGTCATAGTTATGAAGTTATGATTATGTGTGGGGGTCATAGTTATGAAGTCATGATGAGGTGTGTGGGGGGTCATAGTTATGAAGTTATGATGACGTTTGGGGGATCATAGGTATGAAGTTATGATGACGTGCTGGGGGTCATAGGTACGAAGTTATGATGAGGTGTGGGGGGTCATAGGTATGAAGTTAAGATGACGTGTGGGGGGTCATAGTTATGATGACGTGTGTGGGGGTCATAGGTATGAAGTTATGATGACTTGTGGGGGGTCATAGTTATGAAGTTATGATGACGTGTGGGGGTCATAGTTATGAAGTTACGATGACGTGTGGGGGGGGTTCTTAGTTATGAAGTTACGATGACTTGGAGGGGGTCATAGTTATGAAGTTATGATGACGTGTAGGGAGCTCATAGTTATGAAGTTATGATTACATGTGGGGGTCATAGGTACGAAGTTATGATGAGGTGTGGTGGGTCATAGTTATGAAGTTATGATGATGTGCGGGGGGGGTCATAGTTATGAAGTTATGATGACATGTGGGGGGTCATAGGTATGAAGTTATAATAACGTGTGGGAGGGGTCATAGGTATGAAGTTATGATGACGTGCGGGGGGCTCATAGTTATGAAGTTATGATGATGTGTGGGGGGTCATAGTTATGAAGTTATGATGACGTCTGGGAGCGGATAGGATGATGTGTGGGGCGGTCATAGTTATGAAGTTATGATGACATGAGGGGGGGGTCATAGTTATGAAGTTATGAGGACGTGTGTTGGTCATAGTTATGAAGTTATGATGACGTGTGGGGAGTGATAGTTATGAAGTTATGATGATGTGGAGGGGGTCATAGTTATGAAGTTATGATGACGTGTGGGGAGTCATAGTTATGAAGTTATGATGACGTGTGTGGGGGTCATAGTTATGAAGTTATGATGACGTGTGGGGAGTCATAGTTATGAAGTTATGATGATGTGGAGGGGGTCATAGTTATGAAGTTATGATGACGTCTGGGGAGTCATAGTCATAAAGTTATGATGACGTTTGGAGGATCATAGGTATGAAGTTATGATGACGTGCGGGGGGGTCATAGGTATAAAGTTATAATAACGTGTGGGAGGTCATAGGTATGACGTTATAATGACGCTTGGGGGGTCATAGTTATGAAGTTATGATGACGTGTGGGGAGCTCATAGTTATGAAGTTATGATTACGTGTGGGGGTCATAGGGACGAAGTTATGATGAGGTGTGGGGGTCATAGGTACGAAGTTATGATGAGGTGTGGTGGGTCATAGTTATGAAGTTATGATGATGTGCGGGGGGGTCATAGTTATGAAGTTATTATGATGTGCGGGGGGTCATAGTTAAGAAGTTATGATGATGTGCGGGGGGGTTCATAGTTATGAAGTTATGATGATGTGTGGAGGGTCATAGTTATGAATTTATGATGACGTCTGGGAGCGGATAGGATGATGTGTGGGGGGGGGTCATAGTTATGAATTTATGATGACGTGTGGGGGGGGTCATAGTTATGAAGTTATGATGACGTGTGGTGGTCATAGTTATGAAGTTATGATGACGTGTGGGGAGTCATAGTCATGAAGTTATAATGATGTGGAGAGGGTCATAGTTATGAAGTTATGATCACGTGTGGGGAGTCATAGTCATGAAGTTATGATGACGTTTGAGGGATCATAGGTATGAAGTTATGATGACGTGCGGGGGGGTCATAGGTATAAAATTAAGATGACATGTGGGGGGGGGTCATAGTTATGAAGATATGATGACGTGTGGGGAGGTCATAGTTATGAAGTTATGATGGTGTGTGGGAGGTCATAGTTATGAAGTTATGATGACGTGTGTGGGGGGTCATAGTTATGAATTTATGATGACTTGTGGGGGGTCATAGTTATGAAGTTATGATGACTTGGAGGGGGTCATAGTCATGAAGTTATGATGAGGTGTGGGGGGTCATAGGTATGAAGTTATGATGACGTCCGGGAGCTCATAGTTATGAAGTTATGATTACGTGTGGGGGTCATAGGTACGAAGTTATGATGAGGTGTGGGGGATCATAGGTATGAAGTTAAGATGACGTGTGGGGGGTCATAGGTATGAAGTTAAGATGACGTGTGGGGGGTCATAGTTATGAAGTTATGATGCCGTGTGTGGGGGTCATAGGTACGAAGTTATGATGAGGTGTGGGGGGTCATAGGTATGAAGTTAAGATGACGTGTGGGGAGTCATAGTCATGAAGTTATGATGATGTGGAGGGGGTCATTGTTATGAAGTTATGATGACGTGTGGGAGTCATAGTCATGAAGTTATGATGACGTTTGGGGGATCATAGGTATGAAGTTATGATGACGTGCGGGGGGGTCATAGGTATAAAGTTATGATGACGTGTGTGGGGGGGTCATAGTTATGAAGATATGATGACGTGTGGGGGGGTTATAGTTATGAAGTTATGATGGTGTGTGGGGGGTCATAGTTATGAAGATATGATGACGTGTGGGGGGGTCATAGTTATGAAGTTATGATTATGTGTGGGGTCATATTTATGAAGTTATGATGACGTGTGTTGGGGGTCATAGTTATGAAGTTATGATGACGTTTGGGGGATCATAGGTATGAAGTTATGATGACGTGCGGGGGGTCATAGGTACGAAGTTATGATGAGGTGTGGGGGGTCATAGGTATGAAGTTAAGATGACGTGTGGGGGGTCATAGTTATGATGACGTGTGTGGGGGTCATAGTTATGAAGTTATGGTGACGTGTGGGGGGTCATAGTTATGAAGTTATGATGACTTGTGGGGGGTCATAGTTATGAAGTTATGATGACGTGTGGGGGTCATAGTTATGAAGTTACGATGACGTGTGGGGGGGTTCTTAGTTATGAAGTTACGATGACTTGGAGGGGGTCATAGTTATGAAGTTATGATGACTTGGAGGGGGTCATAGTTATGAAGTTATGATGACGTCCGGGAGCTCATAGTTATGAAGTTATGATTACGTGTGGGGGTCATAGGTATGACGTTATAATGACGCGTGGGGGGTCATAGTTATGAAGTTATGATGACGTGTGGGGAGCTCATAGTTATGAAGTTATGATTACATGTGGGGGTCATAGGTACGAAGTTATGATGAGGTGTGGGGGGTCATAGTTATGAAGTTATGATGGGGTGTGGGGAGTCATAGTTATGAAGTTATGATGACGTGTGGGACGTCATAGGTATGACGTTATAATGACGCCTGGGGGGTCATAGTTATGAAGTTATGATGACGTGTGGGGAGCTCATAGTTATGAAGTTATGATTACATGTGGGGGTCATAGGTACGAAGTTATGATGAGGTGTGGGGGTCATAGGTACGAAGTTATGATGAGGTGTGGTGGGTCATAGTTATGAAGTTATGATGATGTGCGGGGGGGGTCATAGTTATGAAGTTATGATGACATGTGGGGGGTCATAGGTATGAAGTTATAATAACGTGTGGGAGGGGTCATAGGTATGAAGTTATGATGACGTGCGGGGGGCTCATAGTTATGAAGTTATGATGATGTGTGGGGGGTCATAGTTATGAAGTTATGATGACGTCTGGGAGCGGATAGGATGATGTGTGGGGCGGTCATAGTTATGAAGTTATGATGACATGAGGGGGGGGGTCATAGTTATGAAGTTATGAGGACGTGTGTTGGTCATAGTTATGAAGTTATGATGACGTGTGGGGAGTGATAGTTATGAAGTTATGATGATGTGGAGGGGGTCATAGTTATGAAGTTATGATGACGTGTGGGGAGTCATAGTCATGAAGTTATGATGACGTTTGGGGGATCATAGGTATGAAGTTATGATGACGTGCGGGGGGGGTCATAGGTACAAAGTTATAATAACGTGTGGGAGGTCATAGGTATGACGTTATAATGACGCGTGGGGGGTCATAGTTATGAAGTTATGATGACGTGTGGGGAGCTCATAGTTATGAAGTTATGATTACGTGTGGGGGTCATAGGTACGAAGTTATGATGAGGTGTGGGGGTCATAGGTACGAAGTTATGATGAGGTGTGGTGGGTCATAGTTATGAAGTTATGATGATGTGCGGGGGGGTCATAGTTAAGAAGTTATGATGATGTGCGGGGGGGTTCATAGTTATGAAGTTATGATGATGTGTGGAGGGTCATAGTTATGAATTTATGATGACGTCTGGGAGCGGATAGGATGATGTGTGGGGGGGTCATAGTTATGAAGTTATGATGACGTGTGGTGGTCATAGTTATGAAGTTATGATGACGTGTCGGGAGTCATAGTCATGAAGTTATGATGATGTGGAGGGGGTCATTGTTATGAAGTTGTGATGACGTGTGGGGAGTCATAGTCATGAAGTTATGATGACGTTTGGGGGATCATAGGTATGAAGTTATGATGACGTGCGGGGGGATCATAGGTATAAAGTTATGATGACGTGTGGGGGGGGTGTCATAGTTATGAAGATATGATGACGTGTGGGGGGTCATAGTTATGAAGTTATGATGGTGTGTGGGGGGTCATAGTTATGAAGATATGATGACGTGTGGGGGGGTCATAGTTATGAAGTTATGATTATGTGTGGGGGTCATAGTTATGAAGTTATGATGACGTGTGTGGGGGGTCATAGTTATGAAGTTATGATGACGTTTGGGGGATCATAGGTATGAAGTTAAGATGACGTGTGGGGGGTCATAGTTATGATGACGTGTGTGGGGGTCATAGGTATGAAGTTATGATGACTTGTGGGGGGTCATAGTTATGAAGTTATGATGACGTGTGGGGGTCATAGTTATGAAGTTACGATGACGTGTGGGGGGGGTTCTTAGTTATGAAGTTACGATGACTTGGAGGGGGTCATAGTTATGAAGTTATGATGACTTGTGGGGGGGTCATAGTTATGAAGTTATGATGGTGTGTGGGGGGTCATAGTTATGAAGATATGATGACGTGTGGGGGGGTCATAGTTATGAAGTTATGATTATGTGTGGGGTCATAGTTATGAAGTTATGATGACGTGTGTGGGGGGTCATAGTTATGAAGTTATGATGACCTGGAGGGGGTCATAGTCATGAAGTTGTGATGACGTCCGGGAGCTCATAGTTATGAAGTTATGATTACATGTGGGGGTCATAGGTACGAAGTTATGATGAGGTGTGGGGGTCATAGGTACGAAGTTATGATGAGGTGTGGTGGGTCATAGTTATGAAGTTATGATGACATGTGGGGGGTCATAGGTATGAAGTTATAATAACGTGTGGGAGGGGTCATAGGTATGAAGTTATGATGACGTGCGGGGGGCTCATAGTTATGAAGTTATGATGATGTGTGGGGGGTCATAGTTATGAAGTTATGATGACGTCTGGGAGCGGATAGGATGATGTGTGGGGCGGTCATAGTTATGAAGTTATGATGACATGAGGGGGGGGGTCATAGTTATGAAGTTATGAGGACGTGTGTTGGTCATAGTTATGAAGTTATGATGACGTGTGGGGAGTGATAGTTATGAAGTTATGATGATGTGGAGGGGGTCATAGTTATGAAGTTATGATGACGTGTGGGGAGTCATAGTCATGAAGTTATGATGACGTTTGGGGGATCATAGGTATGAAGTTATGATGACGTGCGGGGGGGGTCATAGGTACAAAGTTATAATAACGTGTGGGAGGTCATAAGTATGACGTTATAATGACGCGTGGGGGGTCATAGTTATGAAGTTATGATGACGTGTGGGGAGCTCATAGTTATGAAGTTATGATTACGTGTGGGGGTCATAGGTACGAAGTTATGATGAGGTGTGGGGGTCATAGGTACGAAGTTATGATGAGGTGTGGTGGGTCATAGTTATGAAGTTATGATGATGTGCGGGGGGGTCATAGTTAAGAAGTTATGATGATGTGCGGGGGGGTTCATAGTTATGAAGTTATGATGATGTGTGGAGGGTCATAGTTATGAAGTTATGATTATGTGTGGGGTCATATTTATGAAGTTATGATGACGTGTGTTGGGGGTCATAGTTATGAAGTTATGATGACTTGTGGGGGGTCATAGTTATGAAGTTATGATGACGTTTGGGGGATCATAGGTATGAAGTTATGATGACGTGCGGGGGGTCATAGGTACGAAGTTATGATGAGGTGTGGGGGGTCATAGGTATGAAGTTAAGATGACGTGTGGGGGGTCATAGTTATGATGACGTGTGTGGGGGTCATAGTTATGAAGTTATGGTGACGTGTGGGGGGTCATAGTTATGAAGTTATGATGACTTGTGGGGGGTCATAGTTATGAAGTTATGATGACGTGTGGGGGTCATAGTTATGAAGTTACGATGACGTGTGGGGGGGTTCTTAGTTATGAAGTTACGATGACTTGGAGGGGGTCATAGTTATGAAGTTATGATGACTTGGAGGGGGTCATAGTTATGAAGTTATGATGACGTCCGGGAGCTCATAGTTATGAAGTTATGATTACGTGTGGGGGTCATAGGTATGACGTTATAATGACGCGTGGGGGGTCATAGTTATGAAGTTATGATGACGTGTGGGGAGCTCATAGTTATGAAGTTATGATTACATGTGGGGGTCATAGGTACGAAGTTATGATGAGATGTGGGGGGTCATAGTTATGAAGTTATGATGGGGTGTGGGGAGTCATAGTTATGAAGTTATGATGACGTGTGGGAGGTCATAGGTATGACGTTATAATGACGCGTGGGGGGTCATAGTTATGAAGTTATGATGACGTGTGGGGAGCTCATAGTTATGAAGTTATGATTACATGTGGGGGTCATAGGTACGAAGTTATGATGAGGTGTGGTGGGTCATAGTTATGAAGTTATGATGATGTGCGGGGGGGGTCATAGTTATGAAGTTATGATCACATGTGGGGGGTCATAGGTATGAAGTTATAATAACGTGTGGGAGGGGTCATAGGTATGAAGTTATGATGACGTGCGGGGGGCTCATAGTTATGAAGTTATGAGGATGTGTGGGGGGTCATAGTTATGAAGTTATGATGACGTCTGGGAGCGGATAGGATGATGTGTGGGGCGGTCATAGTTATGAAGTTATGATGACATGAGGGGGGGGGTCATAGTTATGAAGTTATGAGGACGTGTGTTGGTCATAGTTATGAAGTTATGATGACGTGTGGGGAGTGATAGTTATGAAGTTATGATGATGTGGAGGGGGTCATAGTTATGAAGTTATGATGACGTGTGGGGAGTCATAGTTATGAAGTTATGATGACCTTGAGGGGGTCATAGTCATGAAGTTGTGATGACGTCCGGGAGCTCATAGTTATGAAGTTATGATTACATGTGGGGGTCATAGGTACGAAGTTATGATGAGGTGTGGGGGTCATAGGTACGAAGTTATGATGAGGTGTGGTGGGTCATAGTTATGAAGTTATGATGACATGTGGGGGGTCATAGGTATGAAGTTATAATAACGTGTGGGAGGGGTCATAGGTATGAAGTTATGATGACGTGCGGGGGGCTCATAGTTATGAAGTTATGATGATGTGTGGGGGGTCATAGTTATGAAGTTATGATGACGTCTGGGAGCGGATAGGATGATGTGTGGGGCGGTCATAGTTATGAAGTTATGATGACATGAGGGGGGGGGTCATAGTTATGAAGTTATGAGGACGTGTGTTGGTCATAGTTATGAAGTTATGATGACGTGTGGGGAGTGATAGTTATGAAGTTATGATGATGTGGAGGGGGTCATAGTTATGAAGTTATGATGACGTGTGGGGAGTCATAGTCATGAAGTTATGATGACGTTTGGGGGATCATAGGTATGAAGTTATGATGACGTGCGGGGGGGGTCATAGGTACAAAGTTATAATAACGTGTGGGAGGTCATAAGTATGACGTTATAATGACGCGTGGGGGGTCATAGTTATGAAGTTATGATGACGTGTGGGGAGCTCATAGTTATGAAGTTATGATTACGTGTGGGGGTCATAGGTACGAAGTTATGATGAGGTGTGGGGGTCATAGGTACGAAGTTATGATGAGGTGTGGTGGGTCATAGTTATGAAGTTATGATGATGTGCGGGGGGGTCATAGTTAAGAAGTTATGATGATGTGCGGGGGGGTTCATAGTTATGAAGTTATGATGATGTGTGGAGGGTCATAGTTATGAAGTTATGATTATGTGTGGGGTCATATTTATGAAGTTATGATGACGTGTGTTGGGGGTCATAGTTATGAAGTTATGATGACTTGTGGGGGGTCATAGTTATGAAGTTATGATGACGTTTGGGGGATCATAGGTATGAAGTTATGATGACGTGCGGGGGGTCATAGGTACGAAGTTATGATGAGGTGTGGGGGGTCATAGGTATGAAGTTAAGATGACGTGTGGGGGGTCATAGTTATGATGACGTGTGTGGGGGTCATAGTTATGAAGTTATGGTGACGTGTGGGGGGTCATAGTTATGAAGTTATGATGACTTGTGGGGGGTCATAGTTATGAAGTTATGATGACGTGTGGGGGTCATAGTTATGAAGTTACGATGACGTGTGGGGGGGTTCTTAGTTATGAAGTTACGATGACTTGGAGGGGGTCATAGTTATGAAGTTATGATGACTTGGAGGGGGTCATAGTTATGAAGTTATGATGACGTCCGGGAGCTCATAGTTATGAAGTTATGATTACGTGTGGGGGTCATAGGTATGACGTTATAATGACGCGTGGGGGGTCATAGTTATGAAGTTATGATGACGTGTGGGGAGCTCATAGTTATGAAGTTATGATTACATGTGGGGGTCATAGGTACGAAGTTATGATGAGATGTGGGGGGTCATAGTTATGAAGTTATGATGGGGTGTGGGGAGTCATAGTTATGAAGTTATGATGACGTGTGGGAGGTCATAGGTATGACGTTATAATGACGCGTGGGGGGTCATAGTTATGAAGTTATGATGACGTGTGGGGAGCTCATAGTTATGAAGTTATGATTACATGTGGGGGTCATAGGTACGAAGTTATGATGAGGTGTGGTGGGTCATAGTTATGAAGTTATGATGATGTGCGGGGGGGGTCATAGTTATGAAGTTATGATGACATGTGGGGGGTCATAGGTATGAAGTTATAATAACGTGTGGGAGGGGTCATAGGTATGAAGTTATGATGACGTGCGGGGGGCTCATAGTTATGAAGTTATGAGGATGTGTGGGGGGTCATAGTTATGAAGTTATGATGACGTCTGGGAGCGGATAGGATGATGTGTGGGGCGGTCATAGTTATGAAGTTATGATGACATGAGGGGGGGGGTCATAGTTATGAAGTTATGAGGACGTGTGTTGGTCATAGTTATGAAGTTATGATGACGTGTGGGGAGTGATAGTTATGAAGTTATGATGATGTGGAGGGGGTCATAGTTATGAAGTTATGATGACGTGTGGGGAGTCATAGTCATGAAGTTATGATGACGTTTGGGGGATCATAGGTATGAAGTTATGATGACGTGCGGGGGGGGTCATAGGTACAAAGTTATAATAACGTGTGGGAGGTCATAGGTATGACGTTATAATGACGCGTGGGGGGTCATAGTTATGAAGTTATGATGACGTGTGGGGAGCTCATAGTTATGAAGTTATGATTACGTGTGGGGGTCATAGGTACGAAGTTATGATGAGGTGTGGGGGTCATAGGTACGAAGTTATGATGAGGTGTGGTGGGTCATAGTTATGAAGTTATGATGATGTGCGGGGGGGTCATAGTTAAGAAGTTATGATGATGTGCGGGGGGGTTCATAGTTATGAAGTTATGATGATGTGTGGAGGGTCATAGGTATGAATTTATGATGACGTCTGGGAGCGGATAGGATGATGTGTGGGGGGGTCATAGTTATGAAGTTATGATGACGTGTGGGGGGGGGTCATAGTTATGAAGTTATGATGACGTGTGGTGGTCATAGTTATGAAGTTATGATGACGTGTCGGGAGTCATAGTCATGAAGTTATGATGATGTGGAGGGGGTCATTGTTATGAAGTTGTGATGACCTGTGGGGAGTCATAGTCATGAAGTTATGATGACGTTTGGGGGATCATAGGTATGAAGTTATGATGACGTGCGGGGGGGTCATAGGTATAAAGTTATGATGACGTGTGGGGGGGGTGTCATAGTTATGAAGATATGATGACGTGTGGGGGGTCATAGTTATGAAGTTATGATGGTGTGTGGGGGGTCATAGTTATGAAGATATGATGACGTGTGGGGGGGTCATAGTTATGAAGTTATGATTATGTGTGGGGGTCATAGTTATGAAGTTATGATGACGTGTGTGGGGGGTCATAGTTATGAAGTTATGATGACGTTTGGGGGATCATAGGTATGAAGTTATGATGACGTGCTGGGGGTCATAGGTACGAAGTTATGATGAGGTGTGGGGGGTCATAGGTATGAAGTTAAGATGACGTGTGGGGGGTCATAGTTATGATGACATGTGTGGGGGTCATAGGTATGAAGTTATGATGACTTGTGGGGGGTCATAGTTATGAAGTTATGATGACGTGTGGGGGTCATAGTTATGAAGTTACGATGACGTGTGGGGGGGGTTCTTAGTTATGAAGTTACGATGACTTGGAGGGGGTCATAGTTATGAAGTTATGATGACGTATGTTGGTCATAGTTATGAAGTTATGATGACGTGTGGGCAGTGATAGTTATGAAGTTATGATGATGTGGAGGGGGTCATAGTTATGAAGTTATGATGACGTGTGGGGAGTCATAGTCATGAAGTTATGATGATGTGGAGGGGGTCATTGTTATGAAGTTATGATGACGTGTGGGAGTCATAGTCATGAAGTTATGATGACGTTTGGGGGATCATAGGTATGAAGTTATGATGACGTGCGGGGGGGTCATAGGTATAAAGTTATGATGACGTGTGTGGGGGGGTCATAGTTATGAAGATATGATGACGTGTGGGGGGGTTATAGTTATGAAGTTATGATGGTGTGTGGGGGGTCATAGTTATGAAGATATGATGACGTGTGGGGGGGTCATAGTTATGAAGTTATGATTATGTGTGGGGTCATATTTATGAAGTTATGATGACGTGTGTTGGGGGTCATAGTTATGAAGTTATGATGACGTTTGGGGGATCATAGGTATGAAGTTATGATGACGTGCGGGGGGTCATAGGTACGAAGTTATGATGAGGTGTGGGGGGTCATAGGTATGAAGTTAAGATGACGTGTGGGGGGTCATAGTTATGATGACGTGTGTGGGGGTCATAGTTATGAAGTTATGGTGACGTGTGGGGGGTCATAGTTATGAAGTTATGATGACTTGTGGGGGGTCATAGTTATGAAGTTATGATGACGTGTGGGGGTCATAGTTATGAAGTTACGATGACGTGTGGGGGGGTTCTTAGTTATGAAGTTACGATGACTTGGAGGGGGTCATAGTTATGAAGTTATGATGACTTGGAGGGGGTCATAGTTATGAAGTTATGATGACGTCCGGGAGCTCATAGTTATGAAGTTATGATTACGTGTGGGGGTCATAGGTATGACGTTATAATGACGCGTGGGGGGTCATAGTTATGAAGTTATGATGACGTGTGGGGAGCTCATAGTTATGAAGTTATGATTACATGTGGGGGTCATAGGTACGAAGTTATGATGAGGTGTGGGGGGTCATAGTTATGAAGTTATGATGGGGTGTGGGGAGTCATAGTTATGAAGTTATGATGACGTGTGGGACGTCATAGGTATGACGTTATAATGACGCCTGGGGGGTCATAGTTATGAAGTTATGATGACGTGTGGGGAGCTCATAGTTATGAAGTTATGATTACATGTGGGGGTCATAGGTACGAAGTTATGATGAGGTGTGGGGGTCATAGGTACGAAGTTATGATGAGGTGTGGTGGGTCATAGTTATGAAGTTATGATGATGTGCGGGGGGGGTCATAGTTATGAAGTTATGATGACATGTGGGGGGTCATAGGTATGAAGTTATAATAACGTGTGGGAGGGGTCATAGGTATGAAGTTATGATGACGTGCGGGGGGCTCATAGTTATGAAGTTATGATGATGTGTGGGGGGTCATAGTTATGAAGTTATGATGACGTCTGGGAGCGGATAGGATGATGTGTGGGGCGGTCATAGTTATGAAGTTATGATGACATGAGGGGGGGGGTCATAGTTATGAAGTTATGAGGACGTGTGTTGGTCATAGTTATGAAGTTATGATGACGTGTGGGGAGTGATAGTTATGAAGTTATGATGATGTGGAGGGGGTCATAGTTATGAAGTTATGATGACGTGTGGGGAGTCATAGTCATGAAGTTATGATGACGTTTGGGGGATCATAGGTATGAAGTTATGATGACGTGCGGGGGGGGTCATAGGTACAAAGTTATAATAACGTGTGGGAGGTCATAGGTATGACGTTATAATGACGCGTGGGGGGTCATAGTTATGAAGTTATGATGACGTGTGGGGAGCTCATAGTTATGAAGTTATGATTACGTGTGGGGGTCATAGGTACGAAGTTATGATGAGGTGTGGGGGTCATAGGTACGAAGTTATGATGAGGTGTGGTGGGTCATAGTTATGAAGTTATGATGATGTGCGGGGGGGTCATAGTTAAGAAGTTATGATGATGTGCGGGGGGGTTCATAGTTATGAAGTTATGATGATGTGTGGAGGGTCATAGTTATGAATTTATGATGACGTCTGGGAGCGGATAGGATGATGTGTGGGGGGGTCATAGTTATGAAGTTATGATGACGTGTGGTGGTCATAGTTATGAAGTTATGATGACGTGTCGGGAGTCATAGTCATGAAGTTATGATGATGTGGAGGGGGTCATTGTTATGAAGTTGTGATGACGTGTGGGGAGTCATAGTCATGAAGTTATGATGACGTTTGGGGGATCATAGGTATGAAGTTATGATGACGTGCGGGGGGATCATAGGTATAAAGTTATGATGACGTGTGGGGGGGGTGTCATAGTTATGAAGATATGATGACGTGTGGGGGGGCATAGTTATGAAGTTATGATGGTGTGTGGGGGGTCATAGTTATGAAGATATGATGACGTGTGGGGGGGTCATAGTTATGAAGTTATGATTATGTGTGGGGGTCATAGTTATGAAGTTATGATGACGTGTGTGGGGGGTCATAGTTATGAAGTTATGATGACGTTTGGGGGATCATAGGTATGAAGTTAAGATGACGTGTGGGGGGTCATAGTTATGATGACGTGTGTGGGGGTCATAAGTATGAAGTTATGATGACTTGTGGGGGGTCATAGTTATGAAGTTATGATGACGTGTGGGGGTCATAGTTATGAAGTTACGATGACGTGTGGGGGGGGTTCTTAGTTATGAAGTTACGATGACCTGGAGGGGGTCATAGTTATGAAGTTATGATGACTTGTGGGGGGGTCATAGTTATGAAGTTATGATGGTGTGTGGGGGGTCATAGTTATGAAGATATGATGACGTGTGGGGGGGTCATAGTTATGAAGTTATGATTATGTGTGGGGTCATAGTTATGAAGTTATGATGACGTGTGTGGGGGGTCATAGTTATGAAGTTATGATGACCTGGAGGGGGTCATAGTCATGAAGTTGTGATGACGTCCGGGAGCTCATAGTTATGAAGTTATGATTACATGTGGGGGTCATAGGTACGAAGTTATGATGAGGTGTGGGGGTCATAGGTACGAAGTTATGATGAGGTGTGGTGGGTCATAGTTATGAAGTTATGATGACATGTGGGGGGTCATAGGTATGAAGTTATAATAACGTGTGGGAGGGGTCATAGGTATGAAGTTATGATGACGTGCGGGGGGCTCATAGTTATGAAGTTATGATGATGTGTGGGGGGTCATAGTTATGAAGTTATGATGACGTCTGGGAGCGGATAGGATGATGTGTGGGGCGGTCATAGTTATGAAGTTATGATGACATGAGGGGGGGGGTCATAGTTATGAAGTTATGAGGACGTGTGTTGGTCATAGTTATGAAGTTATGATGACGTGTGGGGAGTGATAGTTATGAAGTTATGATGATGTGGAGGGGGTCATAGTTATGAAGTTATGATGACGTGTGGGGAGTCATAGTCATGAAGTTATGATGACGTTTGGGGGATCATAGGTATGAAGTTATGATGACGTGCGGGGGGGGTCATAGGTACAAAGTTATAATAACGTGTGGGAGGTCATAAGTATGACGTTATAATGACGCGTGGGGGGTCATAGTTATGAAGTTATGATGACGTGTGGGGAGCTCATAGTTATGAAGTTATGATTACGTGTGGGGGTCATAGGTACGAAGTTATGATGAGGTGTGGGGGTCATAGGTACGAAGTTATGATGAGGTGTGGTGGGTCATAGTTATGAAGTTATGATGATGTGCGGGGGGGTCATAGTTAAGAAGTTATGATGATGTGCGGGGGGGTTCATAGTTATGAAGTTATGATGATGTGTGGAGGGTCATAGTTATGAAGTTATGATTATGTGTGGGGTCATATTTATGAAGTTATGATGACGTGTGTTGGGGGTCATAGTTATGAAGTTATGATGACTTGTGGGGGGTCATAGTTATGAAGTTATGATGACGTTTGGGGGATCATAGGTATGAAGTTATGATGACGTGCGGGGGGTCATAGGTACGAAGTTATGATGAGGTGTGGGGGGTCATAGGTATGAAGTTAAGATGACGTGTGGGGGGTCATAGTTATGATGACGTGTGTGGGGGTCATAGTTATGAAGTTATGGTGACGTGTGGGGGGTCATAGTTATGAAGTTATGATGACTTGTGGGGGGTCATAGTTATGAAGTTATGATGACGTGTGGGGGGGTCATAGTTATGAAGTTATGATTATGTGTGGGGGTCATAGTTATGAAGTTATGATGACGTGTGTGGGGGGTCATAGTTATGAAGTTATGATGACGTTTGGGGGATCATAGGTATGAAGTTATGATGACGTGCTGGGGGTCATAGGTACGAAGTTATGATGAGGTGTGGGGGGTCATAGGTATGAAGTTAAGATGACGTGTGGGGGGTCATAGTTATGATGACATGTGTGGGGGTCATAGGTATGAAGTTATGATGACTTGTGGGGGGTCATAGTTATGAAGTTATGATGACGTGTGGGGGTCATAGTTATGAAGTTACGATGACGTGTGGGGGGGGTTCTTAGTTATGAAGTTACGATGACTTGGAGGGGGTCATAGTTATGAAGTTATGATGACGTATGTTGGTCATAGTTATGAAGTTATGATGACGTGTGGGCAGTGATAGTTATGAAGTTATGATGATGTGGAGGGGGTCATAGTTATGAAGTTATGATGACGTGTGGGGAGTCATAGTCATGAAGTTATGATGATGTGGAGGGGGTCATTGTTATGAAGTTATGATGACGTGTGGGAGTCATAGTCATGAAGTTATGATGACGTTTGGGGGATCATAGGTATGAAGTTATGATGACGTGCGGGGGGGTCATAGGTATAAAGTTATGATGACGTGTGTGGGGGGGTCATAGTTATGAAGATATGATGACGTGTGGGGGGGTTATAGTTATGAAGTTATGATGGTGTGTGGGGGGTCATAGTTATGAAGATATGATGACGTGTGGGGGGGTCATAGTTATGAAGTTATGATTATGTGTGGGGTCATATTTATGAAGTTATGATGACGTGTGTTGGGGGTCATAGTTATGAAGTTATGATGACGTTTGGGGGATCATAGGTATGAAGTTATGATGACGTGCGGGGGGTCATAGGTACGAAGTTATGATGAGGTGTGGGGGGTCATAGGTATGAAGTTAAGATGACGTGTGGGGGGTCATAGTTATGATGACGTGTGTGGGGGTCATAGTTATGAAGTTATGGTGACGTGTGGGGGGTCATAGTTATGAAGTTATGATGACTTGTGGGGGGTCATAGTTATGAAGTTATGATGACGTGTGGGGGTCATAGTTATGAAGTTACGATGACGTGTGGGGGGGTTCTTAGTTATGAAGTTACGATGACTTGGAGGGGGTCATAGTTATGAAGTTATGATGACTTGGAGGGGGTCATAGTTATGAAGTTATGATGACGTCCGGGAGCTCATAGTTATGAAGTTATGATTACGTGTGGGGGTCATAGGTATGACGTTATAATGACGCGTGGGGGGTCATAGTTATGAAGTTATGATGACGTGTGGGGAGCTCATAGTTATGAAGTTATGATTACATGTGGGGGTCATAGGTACGAAGTTATGATGAGGTGTGGGGGGTCATAGTTATGAAGTTATGATGGGGTGTGGGGAGTCATAGTTATGAAGTTATGATGACGTGTGGGACGTCATAGGTATGACGTTATAATGACGCCTGGGGGGTCATAGTTATGAAGTTATGATGACGTGTGGGGAGCTCATAGTTATGAAGTTATGATTACATGTGGGGGTCATAGGTACGAAGTTATGATGAGGTGTGGGGGTCATAGGTACGAAGTTATGATGAGGTGTGGTGGGTCATAGTTATGAAGTTATGATGATGTGCGGGGGGGGTCATAGTTATGAAGTTATGATGACATGTGGGGGGTCATAGGTATGAAGTTATAATAACGTGTGGGAGGGGTCATAGGTATGAAGTTATGATGACGTGCGGGGGGCTCATAGTTATGAAGTTATGATGATGTGTGGGGGGTCATAGTTATGAAGTTATGATGACGTCTGGGAGCGGATAGGATGATGTGTGGGGCGGTCATAGTTATGAAGTTATGATGACATGAGGGGGGGGGTCATAGTTATGAAGTTATGAGGACGTGTGTTGGTCATAGTTATGAAGTTATGATGACGTGTGGGGAGTGATAGTTATGAAGTTATGATGATGTGGAGGGGGTCATAGTTATGAAGTTATGATGACGTGTGGGGAGTCATAGTCATGAAGTTATGATGACGTTTGGGGGATCATAGGTATGAAGTTATGATGACGTGCGGGGGGGGTCATAGGTACAAAGTTATAATAACGTGTGGGAGGTCATAGGTATGACGTTATAATGACGCGTGGGGGGTCATAGTTATGAAGTTATGATGACGTGTGGGGAGCTCATAGTTATGAAGTTATGATTACGTGTGGGGGTCATAGGTACGAAGTTATGATGAGGTGTGGGGGTCATAGGTACGAAGTTATGATGAGGTGTGGTGGGTCATAGTTATGAAGTTATGATGATGTGCGGGGGGGTCATAGTTAAGAAGTTATGATGATGTGCGGGGGGGTTCATAGTTATGAAGTTATGATGATGTGTGGAGGGTCATAGTTATGAATTTATGATGACGTCTGGGAGCGGATAGGATGATGTGTGGGGGGGTCATAGTTATGAAGTTATGATGACGTGTGGTGGTCATAGTTATGAAGTTATGATGACGTGTCGGGAGTCATAGTCATGAAGTTATGATGATGTGGAGGGGGTCATTGTTATGAAGTTGTGATGACGTGTGGGGAGTCATAGTCATGAAGTTATGATGACGTTTGGGGGATCATAGGTATGAAGTTATGATGACGTGCGGGGGGATCATAGGTATAAAGTTATGATGACGTGTGGGGGGGGTGTCATAGTTATGAAGATATGATGACGTGTGGGGGGTCATAGTTATGAAGTTATGATGGTGTGTGGGGGGTCATAGTTATGAAGATATGATGACGTGTGGGGGGGTCATAGTTATGAAGTTATGATTATGTGTGGGGGTCATAGTTATGAAGTTATGATGACGTGTGTGGGGGGTCATAGTTATGAAGTTATGATGACGTTTGGGGGATCATAGGTATGAAGTTAAGATGACGTGTGGGGGGTCATAGTTATGATGACGTGTGTGGGGGTCATAGGTATGAAGTTATGATGACTTGTGGGGGGTCATAGTTATGAAGTTATGATGACGTGTGGGGGTCATAGTTATGAAGTTACGATGACGTGTGGGGGGGGTTCTTAGTTATGAAGTTACGATGACTTGGAGGGGGTCATAGTTATGAAGTTATGATGACTTGTGGGGGGGTCATAGTTATGAAGTTATGATGGTGTGTGGGGGGTCATAGTTATGAAGATATGATGACGTGTGGGGGGGTCATAGTTATGAAGTTATGATTATGTGTGGGGTCATAGTTATGAAGTTATGATGACGTGTGTGGGGGGTCATAGTTATGAAGTTATGATGACCTGGAGGGGGTCATAGTCATGAAGTTGTGATGACGTCCGGGAGCTCATAGTTATGAAGTTATGATTACATGTGGGGGTCATAGGTACGAAGTTATGATGAGGTGTGGGGGTCATAGGTACGAAGTTATGATGAGGTGTGGTGGGTCATAGTTATGAAGTTATGATGACATGTGGGGGGTCATAGGTATGAAGTTATAATAACGTGTGGGAGGGGTCATAGGTATGAAGTTATGATGACGTGCGGGGGGCTCATAGTTATGAAGTTATGATGATGTGTGGGGGGTCATAGTTATGAAGTTATGATGACGTCTGGGAGCGGATAGGATGATGTGTGGGGCGGTCATAGTTATGAAGTTATGATGACATGACGGGGGGGGTCATAGTTATGAAGTTATGAGGACGTGTGTTGGTCATAGTTATGAAGTTATGATGACGTGTGGGGAGTGATAGTTATGAAGTTATGATGATGTGGAGGGGGTCATAGTTATGAAGTTATGATGACGTGTGGGGAGTCATAGTCATGAAGTTATGATGACGTTTGGGGGATCATAGGTATGAAGTTATGATGACGTGCGGGGGGGGTCATAGGTACAAAGTTATAATAACGTGTGGGAGGTCATAAGTATGACGTTATAATGACGCGTGGGGGGTCATAGTTATGAAGTTATGATGACGTGTGGGGAGCTCATAGTTATGAAGTTATGATTACGTGTGGGGGTCATAGGTACGAAGTTATGATGAGGTGTGGGGGTCATAGGTACGAAGTTATGATGAGGTGTGGTGGGTCATAGTTATGAAGTTATGATGATGTGCGGGGGGGTCATAGTTAAGAAGTTATGATGATGTGCGGGGGGGTTCATAGTTATGAAGTTATGATGATGTGTGGAGGGTCATAGTTATGAAGTTATGATTATGTGTGGGGTCATATTTATGAAGTTATGATGACGTGTGTTGGGGGTCATAGTTATGAAGTTATGATGACTTGTGGGGGGTCATAGTTATGAAGTTATGATGACGTTTGGGGGATCATAGGTATGAAGTTATGATGACGTGCGGGGGGTCATAGGTACGAAGTTATGATGAGGTGTGGGGGGTCATAGGTATGAAGTTAAGATGACGTGTGGGGGGTCATAGTTATGATGACGTGTGTGGGGGTCATAGTTATGAAGTTATGGTGACGTGTGGGGGGTCATAGTTATGAAGTTATGATGACTTGTGGGGGGTCATAGTTATGAAGTTATGATGACGTGTGGGGGTCATAGTTATGAAGTTACGATGACGTGTGGGGGGGTTCTTAGTTATGAAGTTACGATGACTTGGAGGGGGTCATAGTTTTGAAGTTATGATGACTTGGAGGGGGTCATAGTTATGAAGTTATGATGACGTCCGGGAGCTCATAGTTATGAAGTTATGATTACGTGTGGGGGTCATAGGTATGACGTTATAATGACGCGTGGGGGGTCATAGTTATGAAGTTATGATGACGTGTGGGGAGCTCATAGTTATGAAGTTATGATTACATGTGGGGGTCATAGGTACGAAGTTATGATTAGATGTGGGGGGTCATAGTTATGAAGTTATGATGGGGTGTGGGGAGTCATAGTTATGAAGTTATGATGACGTGTGGGAGGTCATAGGTATGACGTTATAATGACGCGTGGGGGGTCATAGTTATGAAGTTATGATGACGTGTGGGGAGCTCATAGTTATGAAGTTATGATTACATGTGGGGGTCATAGGTACGAAGTTATGATGAGGTGTGGTGGGTCATAGTTATGAAGTTATGATGATGTGCGGGGGGGGTCATAGTTATGAAGTTATGATGACATGTGGGGGGTCATAGGTATGAAGTTATAATAACGTGTGGGAGGGGTCATAGGTATGAAGTTATGATGACGTGCGGGGGGCTCATAGTTATGAAGTTATGATGATGTGTGGGGGGTCATAGTTATGAAGTTATGATGACGTCTGGGAGCGGATAGGATGATGTGTGGGGCGGTCATAGTTATGAAGTTATGATGACATGAGGGGGGGGGTCATAGTTATGAAGTTATGAGGACGTGTGTTGGTCATAGTTATGAAGTTATGATGACGTGTGGGGAGTGATAGTTATGAAGTTATGATGATGTGGAGGGGGTCATAGTTATGAAGTTATGATGACGTGTGGGGAGTCATAGTCATGAAGTTATGATGACGTTTGGGGGATCATAGGTATGAAGTTATGATGACGTGCGGGGGGGGTCATAGGTACAAAGTTATAATAACGTGTGGGAGGTCATAGGTATGACGTTATAATGACGCGTGGGGGGTCATAGTTATGAAGTTATGATGACGTGTGGGGAGCTCATAGTTATGAAGTTATGATTACGTGTGGGGGTCATAGGTACGAAGTTATGATGAGGTGTGGTGGGTCATAGGTACGAAGTTATGATGAGGTGTGGTGGGTCATAGTTATGAAATTATGATGATGTGCGGGGGGGTCATAGTTAAGAAGTTATGATGATGTGCGGAGGGGTTCATAGTTATGAAGTTATGATGATGTGTGGAGGGTCATAGGTATGAATTTATGATGACGTCTGGGAGCGGATAGGATGATGTGTGGGGGGGTCATAGTTATGAAGTTATGATGACGTGTGGGGGGGGGTCATAGTTATGAAGTTATGATGACGTGTGGTGGTCATAGTTATGAAGTTATGATGACGTGTCGGGAGTCATAGTCATGAAGTTATGATGATGTGGAGGGGGTCATTGTTATGAAGTTGTGATGACCTGTGGGGAGTCATAGTCATGAAGTTATGATGACGTTTGGGGGATCATAGGTATGAAGTTATGATGACGTGCGGGGGGGTCATAGGTATAAAGTTATGATGACGTGTGGGGGGGGTGTCATAGTTATGAAGATATGATGACGTGTGGGGGGTCATAGTTATGAAGTTATGATGGTGTGTGGGGGGTCATAGTTATGAAGATATGATGACGTGTGGGGGGGTCATAGTTATGAAGTTATGATTATGTGTGGGGGTCATAGTTATGAAGTTATGATGACGTGTGTGGGGGGTCATAGTTATGAAGTTATGATGACGTTTGGGGGATCATAGGTATGAAGTTATGATGACGTGCTGGGGGTCATAGGTACGAAGTTATGATGAGGTGTGGGGGGTCATAGGTATGAAGTTAAGATGACGTGTGGGGGGTCATAGTTATGATGACATGTGTGGGGGTCATAGGTATGAAGTTATGATGACTTGTGGGGGGTCATAGTTATGAAGTTACGATGACT
Organism: Lampris megalopsis; assembly: GCA_022114975.2. Classification (NCBI taxonomy): domain Eukaryota; kingdom Metazoa; phylum Chordata; class Actinopteri; order Lampriformes; family Lampridae; genus Lampris; species Lampris megalopsis. The sequence goes on from JAJHIY020000431.1 coordinate 4,905,055, forward strand.
TGGAGGGGGTCATAGTTATGAAGTTACGATGACGTGTGGGGGGGGTTCTTAGTTATGAAGTTACGATGACTTGGAGGGGGTCATAGTTATGAAGTTATGATGACGTATGTTGGTCATAGTTATGAAGTTATGATGACGTGTGGGCAGTGATAGTTATGAAGTTATGATGATGTGGAGGGGGTCATAGTTATGAAGTTATGATGACGTGTGGGGAGTCATAGTCATGAAGTTATGATGACGTTTGGGGGATCATAGGTATGAAGTTATGATGACGTGCGGGGGGGTCATAGGTACAAAGTTATAATAACGTGTGGGAGGTCATAGGTATGACGTTATAATGACGCGTGGGGGGTCATAGTTATGAAGTTATGATGACGTGTGGGGAGCTCATAGTTATGAAGTTATGATTACGTGTGGGGGTCATAGGTACGAAGTTATGATGAGGTGTGGGGGTCATAGGTACGAAGTTATGATGAGGTGTGGTGGGTCATAGTTATGAAGTTATGATGATGTGCGGGGGGGTCATAGTTAAGAAGTTATGATGATGTGCGGGGGGGTTCATAGTTATGAAGTTATGATGATGTGTGGAGGGTCATAGTTATGAATTTATGATGACGTCTGGGAGCGGATAGGATGATGTGTGGGGGGGTCATAGTTATGAAGTTATGATGACGTGTGGGGGGGGGTCATAGTTATGAAGTTATGATGACGTGTGGTGGTCATAGTTATGAAGTTATGATGACGTGTCGGGAGTCATAGTCATGAAGTTATGATGATGTGGAGGGGGTCATTGTTATGAAGTTGTGATGACGTGTGGGGAGTCATAGTCATGAAGTTATGATGACGTTTGGGGGATCATAGGTATGAAGTTATGATGACGTGCGGGGGGGTCATAGGTATAAAGTTATGATGACGTGTGGGGGGGTGTCATAGTTATGAAGATATGATGACGTGTGGGGGGGTCATAGTTATGAAGTTATGATGGTGTGTGGGGGGTCATAGTTATGAAGATATGATGACGTGTGGGGGGGTCATAGTTATGAAGTTATGATTATGTGTGGGGGTCATAGTTATGAAGTTATGATGACGTGTGTGGGGGGTCATAGTTATGAAGTTATGATGACGTTTGGGGGATCATAGGTATGACGTTATGATGACGTGCTGGGGGTCATAGGGACGAAGTTATGATGAGGTGTGGGGGGTCATAGGTATGAAGTTATGATGACGTGTGTGGGATCATAGGTATGAAGTTATGATGACGTGTGGGGGGTCATAGTTATGATGACGTGTGTGGGGGTCATAGTTATGAAGTTATGATGACGTGTGTGGGGTCATAGTTATGAAGTTATGATGACTTGTGGGGGGTCATATTTATGAAGTCATGTTGACTTGTGGGAGGTCATAGTTATGAAGTTATGATGACATGTGGGAGGTCATAGTTATGAAGTTATGATGACGTGTGGGGGTCATAGTTATGAAGTTACGATGACGTGTGGGGGGTTCTTAGTTATGAAGTTACGATGACTTGGAGGGGGTCATAGTTATGAAGTTATGATGACTTGGAGGGGGTCATAGTTATGAAGTTATGATTACGTGTGGGGGTCATAGGTACGAAGTTATGATGAGGTGTGGGGGGTCATAGTTATGAAGTTATGATGGCGTGTGGGGGGTCATAGTTATGAAGTTATGATGACGTGTGGGAGGTCATAGGTATGACGTTATAATGACGCGTGGGGGGTCATAGTTATGAAGTTATGATGACGTGTGGGGAGCTCATAGTTATGAAGTTATGATTACGTGTGGGGGTCATAGTCACGAAGTTATGATGAGGTGTGGGGGTCATAGGTACGAAGTTATGATGAGGTGTTGTGGGTCATAGTTATGAAGTTATGATGATGTGCGGGGGGGTTCATAGTTATGAAGTTATGATGATGTGTGGAGGGTCATAGTTATGAATTTATGATGACGTCTGGGAGCGGATAGGATGATGTGTGGGGGGGTCATAGTTATGAAGTTATGATGACGTGTGGGGGGGGTCATAGTTATGAAGTTATGATGACGTGTGGTGGTCATAGTTATGAAGTTATGATGACGTGTGGGGAGTCATAGTCATGAAGTTATGATGATGTGGAGGGGGTCATTGTTATGAAGTTATGATGACGTGTGGGGAGTCATAGTCATGAAGTTATGATGACGTTTGGGGGATCATAGGTATGAAGTTATGATGACGTGCGGGGGGGTCATAGGTATAAAGTTATGATGACGTGTGGGGGGGTGTCATAGTTATGAAGATATGATGACGTGTGTGGGGGGTCATAGTTATGAAGATATGATGACTTGTGGGGGGGTCATAGTTATGAAGTTATGATTATGTGTGGGGGTCATAGTTATGAAGTTATGATGACGTGTGTGGGGGGTCATATTTATGAAGTTATGATGACTTGTGGGGGGTCATAGTTATGAAGTTATGATTACTTGGAGGGGGTCATATTTATGAAGTCATGGTGACTTGTGGGAGGTCATAGTTATGAAGTTATGATGACGTGTGGGAGGTCATAGTTATGAAGTTACGATGACGTGTGGGGGGGTTCTTAGTTATGAAGTTACGATGCCTTGGAGGGGGTCATAGTTATGAAGTTATGATGACTTGGAGGGGGTCATAGTTATGAAGTTATGATGAGGTCCGGGAGCTCATAGTTATGAAGTTATGATGAGGTGTGGGGGTCATAGGTACGAAGTTATGATGAGGTGTGGGGGGTCATAGTTATGAAGTTATGATGGCGTGTGGGGGGTCATAGTTATGAAGTTATGATGACGTGTGGGAGGTCATAGGTATGACGTTATAATGACGCGTGGGGGGTCATAGTTATGAAGTTATGATGACGTGTGGGGAGCTCATAGTTATGAAGTTATGATTACGTGTGGGGGTCATAGGGACGAAGTTATGATGAGGTGTGGGGGTCATAGGTAGGAAGTTATGATGAGGTGTGGTGGGTCATAGTTATGAAGTTATGATGATGTGCGGGGGGGTCATAGTTAAGAAGTTATGATGATGTGCGGGGAGGTTCATAGTTATGAAGTTATGATGATGTGTGGAGGGTCATAGTTATGAATTTATGATGACGTCTGGAAGCGGATAGGATGATGTGTGGGGGGGGTCATAGTTATGAAGTTATGATGGTGTGTGGGGGGTCATAGTTATGAAGATATGATGACTTGTGGGGGGGTCATAGTTATGAAGTTATGATGGTGTGTGGGGGGTCATAGTTATGAAGATATGATGACGTGTGGGGGGGTCATAGTTATGAAGTTATGATTATGTGTGGGGTCATAGTTATGAAGTTATGATGACGTGTGTGGGGGGTCATAGTTATGAAGTTATGATGACTTGGAGGGGGTCATAGTCATGAAGTTGTGATGACGTCCGGGAGCTCATAGTTATGAAGTTATGATTACGTTTGGGGGTCATAGGTACGAAGTTATGATGAGTTGTGGGGGGTCATAGGTATGAAGTTAAGATGACATGTGGGGGGTCATAGGTATGAAGTTATGATGACGTGTGTGGTATCATAGGTATGAAGTTATGATGACGTGTGGGGGTTCATAGTTATGATGACGTGTGTGGGGGTCATAGTTATGAAGTTATGATGACGTGTGGGGGGTCATAGTTATGAAGTTATGATGACTTGTGGGGGGTCATATTTATGAAGTTAAGATGACTTGTGGGAGGTCATAGTTATGAAGTTATGATGACATGTGGGAGGTCATAGTTATGAAGTTACGATGACTTGGAGGGGGTAATAGTTATGAAGTTATGATGACTTGGATGGGGTCATAGTTATGAAGTTATGATTACGTGTGGGGGTCATAGGTACGAAGTTATGATGAGGTGTGGGGGTTCATAGTTATGAAGTTATGATGGCGTGTGGGGGGTCATAGTTATGAAGTTATGATGACGTGTGGGAGGTCATAGGTATGACGTTATAATGACGCGTGGGCGGTCATAGTTATGAAGTTATGATGACGTGTGGGGAGCTCATAGTTATGAAGTTATGATTACGTGTGGGGGTCATAGGTACGAAGTTATGATGAGGTGTGGGGGTCATAGGTACGAAGTTATGATGAGGTGTGGTGGGTCATAGTTATGAAGCTATGATGATGTGCGGGGGGGTCATAGTTAAGAAGTTATGATGATGTGCGGGGGGGTTCATAGTTATGAAGTTATGATGATGTGTGGAGGGTCATAGTTATGAATTTATGATGACGTCTGGGAGCGGATAGGATGATGTGTGGGGGGGTCATAGTTATGAAGTTATGATGACGTGTCGGGGGGGTCATAGTTATGAAATTATGATGACGTGTGGTGGTCATAGTTATGAAGTTATGATGACGTGTGGGGAGTCATAGTCATGAAGTTATGATGATGTGGAGGGGGTCATTGTTATGAAGTTATGATGACGTGTGGGGAGTCATAGTCATGAAGTTATGATGACGTTTGGGGGATCATAGGTATGAAGTTATGATGACGTGCGGGGGGGTCATAGGTATAAAGTTATGATGACGTGTGGGGGGGGTGTCATAGTTATAAAGATATGATGACGTGTGGGGGGGTCATAGTTATGAAGTTATGATGGTGTGTGGGGGGTCATAGTTATGAAGATATGATGACGTGTGGGGGGGTCATAGTTATGAAGTTATGATTATGTGTGGGGGTCATAGTTATGAAGTTATGATGACGTGTGTGGGGGGTCATAGTTATGAAGTTATGATGACTTGGAGGGGGTCATAGTCATGAAGTTATGATGAGGTGTGGGGGGTCATAGGTATGAAGTTAAGTTGACGTGTGGGGGGTCATAGGTATGAAGTTATGATGACGTGTGGGGGGTCATAGTTATGAAGTTATGATGACTTGTGGGGGGTCATATTTATGAAGTTATGGTGACTTGTGGGAGGTCATAGTTATGAAGTTATGATGACGTGTGGGGGTTATAGTTATGAAGTTATGATGATGTGGAGGGGGTCATAGTTATGAAGTTATGATGATGTGGAGGGGGTCATAGTTATGAAGTTATGATTACTTGGAGGGGGTCATATTTATGAAGTCATGGTGACTTGTGTTGGGGGTCACAGTTATGAAGTTATGATGACGTGTGGGAGGTCATAGTTATGAAGTTACGATGACGTGTGGGGGGGTTCTTAGTTATGAAGTTACGATGACTTGGAGGGGGTCATAGTTATGAAGTTATGATGACTTGGAGGGGGTCATAGTTATGAAGTTATGATGAGGTCCGGGAGCTCATAGTTATGAAGTTATGATTACGTGTGGGGGTCATAGGTACGAAGTTATGATGAGGTGTGGGGGGTCATAGTTATGAAGTTATGATGGCGTGTGGGGGGTCATAGTTATGAAGTTATGATGACGTGTGGGAGGTCATAGGTATGACGTTATAATGACGCGTGGGGGGTCATAGTTATGAAGTTATGATGACGTGTGGGGAGCTCATAGTTATGAAGTTATGATTACGTGTGGGGGTCATAGGGACGAAGTTATGATGAGGTGTGGGGGTCATAGGTACGAAGTTATGATGAGGTGTGGTGGGTCATAGTTATGAAGTTATGATGATGTGCGGGGGGGTTCATAGTTATGAAGTTATGATGGTGTGTGGGGGGTCATAGTTATGAAGATATGATGACTTGTGGGGGGGTCATAGTTATGAAGTTATGATGGTGTGTGGGGGGTCATAGTTATGAAGATATGATGACGTGTGGGGGGGTCATAGTTATGAAGTTATGATTATGTGTGGGGTCATAGTTATGAAGTTATGATGACGTGTGGGGGGGTCATAGTTATGAAGTTATGATGACTTGGAGGGGGTCATAGTCATGAAGTTGTGATGACGTCCGGGAGCTCATAGTTATGAAGTTATGATTACGTTTGGGGGTCATAGGTACGAAGTTATGATGAGTTGTGGGGGGTCATAGGTATGAAGTTAAGATGACATGTGGGGGGTCATAGGTATGAAGTTATGATGACGTGTGTGGGATCATAGGTATGAAGTTATGATGACGTGTGGGGGGTCATAGTTATGATGACGTGTGTGGGGGTCATAGTTATGAAGTTATGATGACGTGTGGGGGGTCATAGTTATGAAGTTATGATGACTTGTGGGGGGTCATATTTATGAAGTTAAGATGACTTGTGGGAGGTCATAGTTATGAAGTTATGATGACGTTTGGGGGATCATAGGTATGAAGTTATGATGACGTGCTGGGGGTCATAGGTACGAAGTTATGATGAGGTGTGGGGGGTCATAGGTATGAAGTTAAGATGACGTGTGGGGGGTCATAGTTATGATGACGTGTGTGGGGGTCATAGGTATGAAGTTATGATGACTTGTGGGGGGTCATAGTTATGAAGTTATGATGACGTGTGGGGGTCATAGTTATGAAGTTACGATGACGTGTGGGGGGGGTTCTTAGTTATGAAGTTACGATGACTTGGAGGGGGTCATAGTTATGAAGTTATGATGACGTGTGTTGGTCATAGTTATGAAGTTATGATGACGTGTGGGCAGTGATAGTTATGAAGTTATGATGATGTGGAGGGGGTCATAGTTATGAAGTTATGATGACGTGTGGGGAGTCATAATCATGAAGTTATGATGACGTTTGGGGGATCATAGGTATGAAGTTATGATGACGTGCGGGGGGGTCATAGGTACAAAGTTATAATAACGTGTGGGAGGTCATAGGTATGACGTTATAATGACGCGTGGGGGGTCATAGTTATGAAGTTATGATGACGTGTGGGGAGATCATAGTTATGAAGTTATGATTACGTGTGGGGGTCATAGGTACGAAGTTATGATGAGGTGTGGGGGTCATAGGTACGAAGTTATGATGAGGTGTGGTGGGTCATAGTTATGAAGTTATGATGATGTGCGGGGGGGTCATAGTTAAGAAGTTATGATGATGTGCGGGGGGGTTCATAGTTATGAAGTTATGATGATGTGTGGAGGGTCATAGTTATGAATTTATGATGACGTCTGGGAGCGGATAGGATGATGTGTGGGGGAGTCATAGTTATGAAGTTATGATGACGTGTGGGGGGGGGTCATAGTTATGAAGTTATGATGACGTGTGGTGGTCATAGTTATGAAGTTATGATGACGTGTCGGGAGTCATAGTCATGAAGTTATGATGATGTGGAGGGGGTCATTGTTATGAAGTTGTGATGACGTGTGGGGAGTCATAGTCATGAAGTTATGATGACGTTTGGGGGATCATAGGTATGAAGTTATGATGACGTGCGGGGGGGTCATAGGTATAAAGTTATGATGACGTGTGGGGGGGTGTCATAGTTATGAAGATATGATGACGTGTGGGGGGGTCATAGTTATGAAGTTATGATGGTGTGTGGGGGGTCATAGTTATGAAGATATGATGACGTGTGGGGGGGTCATAGTTATGAAGTTATGATTATGTGTGGGGGTCATAGTTATGAAGTTATGATGACGTGTGTGGGGGGTCATAGTTATGAAGTTATGATGACGTTTGGGGGATCATAGGTATGAAGTTATGATGACGTGCTGGGGGTCATAGGTACGAAGTTATGATGAGGTGTGGGGGGTCATAGGTATGAAGTTATGATGACGTGTGTGGGATCATAGGTATGAAGTTATGATGACGTGTGGGGGGTCAGAGTTATGATGACGTGTGTGGGGGTCATAGTTATGAAGTTATGATGACGTGTGTGGGGTCATAGTTATGAAGTTATGATGACTTGTGGGGGGTCATATTTATGAAGTCATGTTGACTTGTGGGAGGTCATAGTTATGAAGTTATGATGACATGTGGGAGGTCATAGTTATGAAGTTATGATGACGTGTGGGGGTCATAGTTATGAAGTTACGATGACGTGTGGGGGGGTTCTTAGTTATGAAGTTACGATGACTTGGAGGGGGTCATAGTTATGAAGTTATGATGACTTGGAGGGGGTCATAGTTATGAAGTTATGATTACGTGTGGGGGTCATAGGTACGAAGTTATGATTACGTGTGGGGGTCATAGGGACGAAGTTATGATGAGGTGTGGGGGTCATAGGTACGAAGTTATGATGAGGTGTGGTGGGTCATAGTTATGAAGTTATGATGATGTGCGGGGGGGTTCATAGTTATGAAGTTATGATGGTGTGTGGGGGGTCATAGTTATGAAGATATGATGACTTGTGGGGGGGTCATAGTTATGAAGTTATGATGGTGTGTGGGGGGTCATAGTTATGAAGATATGATGACGTGTGGGGGGGTCATAGTTATGAAGTTATGATTATGTGTGGGGTCATAGTTATGAAGTTATGATGACGTGTGGGGGGGTCATAGTTATGAAGTTATGATGACTTGGAGGGGGTCATAGTCATGAAGTTGTGATGACGTCCGGGAGCTCATAGTTATGAAGTTATGATTACGTTTGGGGGTCATAGGTACGAAGTTATGATGAGTTGTGGGGGGTCATAGGTATGAAGTTAAGATGACATGTGGGGGGTCATAGGTATGAAGTTATGATGACGTGTGTGGGATCATAGGTATGAAGTTATGATGACGTGTGGGGGGTCATAGTTATGATGACGTGTGTGGGGGTCATAGTTATGAAGTTATGATGACGTGTGGGGGGTCATAGTTATGAAGTTATGATGACTTGTGGGGGGTCATATTTATGAAGTTAAGATGACTTGTGGGAGGTCATAGTTATGAAGTTATGATGACGTTTGGGGGATCATAGGTATGAAGTTATGATGACGTGCTGGGGGTCATAGGTACGAAGTTATGATGAGGTGTGGGGGGTCATAGGTATGAAGTTAAGATGACGTGTGGGGGGTCATAGTTATGATGACGTGTGTGGGGGTCATAGGTATGAAGTTATGATGACTTGTGGGGGGTCATAGTTATGAAGTTATGATGACGTGTGGGGGTCATAGTTATGAAGTTACGATGACGTGTGGGGGGGGTTCTTAGTTATGAAGTTACGATGACTTGGAGGGGGTCATAGTTATGAAGTTATGATGACGTGTGTTGGTCATAGTTATGAAGTTATGATGACGTGTGGGCAGTGATAGTTATGAAGTTATGATGATGTGGAGGGGGTCATAGTTATGAAGTTATGATGACGTGTGGGGAGTCATAATCATGAAGTTATGATGACGTTTGGGGGATCATAGGTATGAAGTTATGATGACGTGCGGGGGGGTCATAGGTACAAAGTTATAATAACGTGTGGGAGGTCATAGGTATGACGTTATAATGACGCGTGGGGGGTCATAGTTATGAAGTTATGATGACGTGTGGGGAGATCATAGTTATGAAGTTATGATTACGTGTGGGGGTCATAGGTACGAAGTTATGATGAGGTGTGGGGGTCATAGGTACGAAGTTATGATGAGGTGTGGTGGGTCATAGTTATGAAGTTATGATGATGTGCGGGGGGGTCATAGTTAAGAAGTTATGATGATGTGCGGGGGGGTTCATAGTTATGAAGTTATGATGATGTGTGGAGGGTCATAGTTATGAATTTATGATGACGTCTGGGAGCGGATAGGATGATGTGTGGGGGAGTCATAGTTATGAAGTTATGATGACGTGTGGGGGGGGGTCATAGTTATGAAGTTATGATGACGTGTGGTGGTCATAGTTATGAAGTTATGATGACGTGTCGGGGGGGTCATAGTCATGAAGTTATGATGATGTGGAGGGGGTCATTGTTATGAAGTTGTGATGACGTGTGGGGAGTCATAGTCATGAAGTTATGATGACGTTTGGGGGATCATAGGTATGAAGTTATGATGACGTGCGGGGGGGTCATAGGTATAAAGTTATGATGACGTGTGGGGGGGTGTCATAGTTATGAAGATATGATGACGTGTGGGGGGGTCATAGTTATGAAGTTATGATGGTGTGTGGGGGGTCATAGTTATGAAGATATGATGACGTGTGGGGGGGTCATAGTTATGAAGTTATGATTATGTGTGGGGGTCATAGTTATGAAGTTATGATGACGTGTGTGGGGGGTCATAGTTATGAAGTTATGATGACGTTTGGGGGATCATAGGTATGAAGTTATGATGACGTGCTGGGGGTCATAGGTACGAAGTTATGATGAGGTGTGGGGGGTCATAGGTATGAAGTTATGATGACGTGTGTGGGATCATAGGTATGAAGTTATGATGACGTGTGGGGGGTCAGAGTTATGATGACGTGTGTGGGGGTCATAGTTATGAAGTTATGATGACGTGTGTGGGGTCATAGTTATGAAGTTATGATGACTTGTGGGGGGTCATATTTATGAAGTCATGTTGACTTGTGGGAGGTCATAGTTATGAAGTTATGATGACATGTGGGAGGTCATAGTTATGAAGTTATGATGACGTGTGGGGGTCATAGTTATGAAGTTACGATGACGTGTGGGGGGGTTCTTAGTTATGAAGTTACGATGACTTGGAGGGGGTCATAGTTATGAAGTTATGATGACTTGGAGGGGGTCATAGTTATGAAGTTATGATTACGTGTGGGGGTCATAGGTACGAAGTTATGATGAGGTGTGGGGGGTCATAGTTATGAAGTTATGATGGCGTGTGGGGGGTCATAGTTATGAAGTTATGATGACGTGTGGGAGGTCATAGGTATCACGTTATAATGACGCGTGGGGGGTCATAGTTATGAAGTTATGATGACGTGTGGGGAGCTCATAGTTATGAAGTTATGATTACGTGTGGGGGTCATAGTCACGAAATTATGATGAGGTGTGGGGGTCATAGGTACGAAGTTATGATGAGGTGTTGTGGGTCATAGTTATGAAGTTATGATGATGTGCGGGGGGGTTCATAGTTATGAAGTTATGATGATGTGTGGAGGGTCATAGTTATGAATTTATGATGACGTCTGGGAGCGGATAGGATGATGTGTGGGGGGGTCATAGTTATGAAGTTATGATGACGTGTGGGGGGGGTCATAGTTATGAAGTTATGATGACGTGTGGTGGTCATAGTTATGAAGTTATGATGACGTGTGGGGAGTCATAGTCATGAAGTTATGATGATGTGGAGGGGGTCATTGTTATGAAGTTATGATGACGTGTGGGGAGTCATAGTCATGAAGTTATGATGACGTTTGGGGGATCATAGGTATGAAGTTATGATGACGTGCGGGGGGGTCATAGGTATAAAGTTATGATGACGTGTGGGGGGGTGTCATATTTATGAAGATATGATGACGTGTGGGGGGGTCATAGTTATGAAGTTATGATGGTGTGTGGGGGGTCATAGTTATGAAGATATGATGACTTGTGGGGGGGTCATAGTTATGAAGTTATGATTATGTGTGGGGGTCATAGTTATGAAGTTATGATGACGTGTGTGGGGGGTCATATTTATGAAGTTATGATGACTTGTGGGGGGTCATAGTTATGAAGTTATGATTACTTGGAGGGGGTCATATTTATGAAGTCATGGTGACTTGTGGGAGGTCATAGTTATGAAGTTATGATGACGTGTGGGAGGTCATAGTTATGAAGTTACGATGACGTGTGGGGGGGTTCTTAGTTATGAAGTTACGATGACTTGGAGGGGGTCATAGTTATGAAGTTATGATGACTTGGAGGGGGTCATAGTTATGAAGTTATGATGAGGTCCGGGAGCTCATAGTTATGAAGTTATGATGAGGTGTGGGGGTCATAGGTACGAAGTTATGATGAGGTGTGGGGGGTCATAGTTATGAAGTTATGATGGCGTGTGGGGGGTCATAGTTATGAAGTTATGATGACGTGTGGGAGGTCATAGGTATGACGTTATAATGACGCGTGGGGGGTCATAGTTATGAAGTTATGATGACGTGTGGGGAGCTCATAGTTATGAAGTTATGATTACGTGTGGGGGTCATAGGGACGAAGTTATGATGAGGTGTGGGGGTCATAGGTAGGAAGTTATGATGAGGTATGGTGGGTCATAGTTATGAAGTTATGATGATGTGCGGGGGGGTCATAGTTAAGAAGTTATGATGATGTGCGGGGAGGTTCATAGTTATGAAGTTATGATGATGTGTGGAGGGTCATAGTTATGAATTTATGATGACGTCTGGAAGCGGATAGGATGATGTGTGGGGGGGGTCATAGTTATGAAGTTATGATGGTGTGTGGGGGGTCATAGTTATGAAGATATGATGACTTGTGGGGGGGTCATAGTTATGAAGTTATGATGGTGTGTGGGGGGTCATAGTTATGAAGATATGATGACGTGTGGGGGGGTCATAGTTATGAAGTTATGATTATGTGTGGGGTCATAGTTATGAAGTTATGATGACGTGTGTGGGGGGTCATAGTTATGAAGTTATGATGACTTGGAGGGGGTCATAGTCATGAAGTTGTGATGACGTCCGGGAGCTCATAGTTATGAAGTTATGATTACGTTTGGGGGTCATAGGTACGAAGTTATGATGAGTTGTGGGGGGTCATAGGTATGAAGTTAAGATGACATGTGGGGGGTCATAGGTATGAAGTTATGATGACGTGTGTGGTATCATAGGTATGAAGTTATGATGACGTGTGGGGGTTCATAGTTATGATGACGTGTTTCGGGGTCATAGTTATGAAGTTATCATGACGTGTGAGGGGTCATAGTTATGAAGTTATGATGACTTGTGGGGGGTCATATTTATGAAGTTAAGATGACTTGTGGGAGGTCATAGTTATGAAGTTATGATGACATGTGGGAGGTCATAGTTATGAAGTTACGATGACTTGGAGGGGGTAATAGTTATGAAGTTATGATGACTTGGATGGGGTCATAGTTATGAAGTTATGATTACGTGTGGGGGTCATAGGTACGAAGTTATGATGAGGTGTGGGGGGTCATAGTTATGAAGTTATGATGGCGTGTGGAGGGTCATAGTTATGAAGTTATGATGACGTGTGGGAGGTCATAGGTATGACGTTATAATGACGCGTGGGCGGTCATAGTTATGAAGTTATGATGACGTGTGGGGAGCTCATAGTTATGAAGTTATGATTACGTGTGGGGGTCATAGGTACGAAGTTATGATGAGGTGTGGGGGTCATAGGTACGAAGTTATGATGAGGTGTGGTGGGTCATAGTTATGAAGCTATGATGATGTGCGGGGGGGTCATAGTTAAGAAGTTATGATGATGTGCGGGGGGGTTCATAGTTATGAAGTTATGATGATGTGTGGAGGGTCATAGTTATGAATTTATGATGACGTCTGGGAGCGGATAGGATGATGTGTGGGGGGGTCATAGTTATGAAGTTATGATGACGTGTGGGGGGGGGTCATAGTTATGAAATTATGATGACGTGTGGTGGTCATAGTTATGAAGTTATGATGACGTGTGGGGAGTCATAGTCATGAAGTTATGATGATGTGGAGGGGGTCATTGTTATGAAGTTATGATGACGTGTGGGGAGTCATAGTCATGAAGTTATGATGACGTTTGGGGGATCATAGATATGACGTTATGATGACGTGCGGGGGGGTCATAGGTATAAAGTTATGATGACGTGTGGGGGGGGTGTCATAGTTATAAAGATATGATGACGTGTGGGGGGGTCATAGTTATGAAGTTATGATGGTGTGTGGGGGGTCATAGTTATGAAGATATGATGACGTGTGGGGGGGTCATAGTTATGAAGTTATGATTATGTGTGGGGGTCATAGTTATGAAGTTATGATGACGTGTGTGGGGGGTCATAGTTATGAAGTTATGATGACTTGGAGGGGGTCATAGTCATGAAGTTATGATGAGGTGTGGGGGGTCATAGGTATGAAGTTAAGATGACGTGTGGGGGGTCATAGGTATGAAGTTATGATGACGTGTGGGGGGTCATAGTTATGAAGTTATGATGACTTGTGGGGGGTCATATTTATGAAGTTATGGTGACTTGTGGGAGGTCATAGTTATGAAGTTATGATGACGTGTGGGGGTTATAGTTATGAAGTTATGATGATGTGGAGGGGGTCATAGTTATGAAGTTATGATGATGTGGAGGGGGTCATAGTTATGAAGTTATGATTACTTGGAGGGGGTCATATTTATGAAGTCATGGTGACTTGTGTTGGGGGTCACAGTTATGAAGTTATGATGACGTGTGGGAGGTCATAGTTATGAAGTTACGATGACGTGTGGGGGGGTTCTTAGTTATGAAGTTACGATGACTTGGAGGGGGTCATAGTTATGAAGTTATGATGACTTGGAGGGGGTCATAGTTATGAAGTTATGATGAGGTCCGGGAGCTCATAGTTATGAAGTTATGATTACGTGTGGGGGTCATAGGTACGAAGTTATGATGAGGTGTGGGGGGTCATAGTTATGAAGTTATGATGGCGTGTGGGGGGTCATAGTTATGAAGTTATGATGACGTGTGGGAGGTCATAGGTATGACGTTATAATGACGCGTGGGGGGTCATAGTTATGAAGTTATGATGACGTGTGGGGAGCTCATAGTTATGAAGTTATGATTACGTGTGGGGGTCATAGGGACGAAGTTATGATGAGGTGTGGGGGTCATAGGTACGAAGTTATGATGAGGTGTGGTGGGTCATAGTTATGAAGTTATGATGATGTGCGGGGGGGTTCATAGTTATGAAGTTATGATGGTGTGTGGGGGGTCATAGTTATGAAGATATGATGACTTGTGGGGGGGTCATAGTTATGAAGTTATGATGGTGTGTGGGGGGTCATAGTTATGAAGATATGATGACGTGTGGGGGGGTCATAGTTATGAAGTTATGATTATGTGTGGGGTCATAGTTATGAAGTTATGATGACGTGTGGGGGGGTCATAGTTATGAAGTTATGATGACTTGGAGGGGGTCATAGTCATGAAGTTGTGATGACGTCCGGGAGCTCATAGTTATGAAGTTATCATTACGTTTGGGGGTCATAGGTACGAAGTTATGATGAGTTGTGGGGGGTCATAGGTATGAAGTTAAGATGACATGTGGGGGGTCATAGGTATGAAGTTATGATGACGTGTGGGGGGTCATAGTTATGATGACGTGTGTGGGGGTCATAGTTATGAAGTTATGATGACGTGTGGGGGGTCATAGTTATGAAGTTATGATGACTTGTGGGGGGTCATATTTATGAAGTTAAGATGACTTGTGGGAGGTCATAGTTATGAAGTTATGATGACATGTGGGAGGTCATAGTTATGAAGTTACGATGACTTGGAGGGGGTCATAGTTATGAAGTTATGATGACTTGGAGGGGGTCATAGTTATGAAGTTATGATTACGTGTGGGGGTCATAGGTACGAAGTTATGATGAGGTGTGGGGGGTCATAGTTATGAAGTTATGATGGCGTGTGGGGGGTCATAGTTATGAAGTTATGATGACGTGTGGGAGGTCATAGGTATGACGTTATAATGACGCGTGGGCGGTCATAGTTATGAAGTTATGATGACGTGTGGGGAGCTCATAGTTATGAAGTTATGATTACGTGTGGGGGTCATAGGTACGAAGTTATGATGAGGTGTGGGGGTCATAGGTACGAAGTTATGATGAGGTGTGGTGGGTCATAGTTATGAAGCTATGATGATGTGCGGGGGGGTCATAGTTAAGAAGTTATGATGATGTGCGGGGGGGTTCATAGTTATGAAGTTATGATGATGTGTGGAGGGTCATAGTTATGAATTTATGATGACGTCTGGGAGCGGATAGGATGATGTGTGGGGGGGTCATAGTTATGAAGTTATGATGACGTGTGGGGGGGGTCATAGTTATGAAGTTATGATGACGTGTGGTGGTCATAGTTATGAAGTTATGATGACGTGTGGGGAGTCATAGTCATGAAGTTATGACGATGTGGAGGGGGTCATTGTTATGAAGTTATGATGACGTGTGGGGAGTCATAGTCATGAAGTTATGATGACGTTTGGGGGATCATAGGTATGAAGTTATGATGACGTGCGGGGGGGTCATAGGTATAAAGTTATGATGACGTGTGGGGGGGGGTGTCATAGTTATGAAGATATGATGACGTGTGGGGGGGTCATAGTTATGAAGTTAAGATGGTGTGTGGGGGGTCATAGTTATGAAGATATGATGACGTGTGGGGGGGTCATAGTTATGAAGTTATGATTATGTGTGGGGGTCATAGTTATGAAGTTATGATGACGTGTGTGGGGGGTCATAGTTATGAAGTTATGATGACTTGGAGGGGGTCATAGTCATGAAGTTATGATGAGGTGTGGGGGGTCATATGTATGAAGTTAAGATGACGTGTGGGGGGTCATAGGTATGAAGTTATGATGACGTGTGGGGGGTCATAGTTATGAAGTTATGATGACTTGTGGGGGGTCATATTTATGAAGTTATGGTGACTTGTGGGAGGTCATAGTTATGAAGTTATGATGACGTGTGGGGGTTATAGTTATGAATTTATGATGATGTGGAGGGGGTCATAGTTATGAAGTTATGATGATGTGGAGGGGGTCATAGTTATGAAGTTACGATGATGTGTGGTGGGGTTCCTAGTTATGAAGTTACGATGATGTGTGGGTGGTCATAGTTATGAAGTTATGATGACTTGGAGGGGCTCATAGTTATTAAGTTATGATGACTTGGATGGGGTCATAGTTATGAAGTTATGATTACGTGTGGGGGTCATAGGTACGAAGTAATGATGAGGTGTTGGGGGTCATAGTTATGAAGTTATGATGATGTGCGGGGGGGTCATAGTTATGAAGTTATGATGACGTGTGGTGAATCAGTTATGAAGTTATGATGACATTTGGGGGATCATAGGTATACAGTTATGATGACGTGTGGGGGGGGTCATAGTTATTAAGTTATGATGACGTGTGGGGGGTCATAGTTATGAAGTTATGATGGTGTGTGGGGGGTCATAGTTATGAAGATATGATGACGTGTGCGGGGGTCATAGTTATGAAGTTATGATTATGTGTGGTGGTCATAGTTATGAAGTTATGATGACGTGTGTGGGGGGTCATAGTTATGAAGTTATGATGACTTGTGGGGGGTCATATTTATGAAGTTATGGTGACTTGTGGGAGGTCATAGTTATGAAGTTATGATGACGTGTGGGGGTTATAGTTATGAAGTTATGATGATGTGGAGGGGGTCATAGTTATGAAGTTATGATGATGTGGAGGGGGTCATAGTTATGAAGTTACGATGACGTGTGGTGGGGTTCCTAGTTATGAAGTTACGATGATGTGTGGGTGGTCATAGTTAGGAAGTTATGATGACTTGGAGGGGCTCATAGTTATTAAGTTATGATGACTTGGATGGGGTCATAGTTACGAAGTTATGATTACGTGTGGGGGTCATAGGTACGAAGTTATGATGAGGTGTGGGGGTCATAGGTACGAAGTTATGATGAGGTGTGGGGGGTCATAGTTATGAAGTTATGATGATGTGCGGGGGGGTCATAGTTATGAAGTTATGATGACGTGTGGTGAATCACTTATGAAGTTATGATGACATTTGGGGGATCATAGGTATACAGTTATGATGACGTGTGGGGGGGGGTCATAGTTATGAAGTTATGATGACGTGTGGGGGGGTCATAGTTATGAACTTATGATTGTGTGTGGGGGGTCATAGTTATGAAGATATGATGACGTGTGGGGGGGTCATAGTTATGAAGTTATGATTATGTGTGGGGGTCATAGTTATGAAGTTATGATGACGTGTGTGGGGGGGTCATAGTTATGAAGTTATGATGACTTGGAGGGGGTCATAGTTATGAAGTTATGATGACGTGTGGGGAGTCATAGTCATGAAGTTATGATGACGTTTGGGGGATCAAAGGTATGAAGTTATGATGACGTGTGGGGGGTCATAGGTATGAAGTTAAGATGACGTGTGGGGGGTCATAGTTATGAAGTTATGATGACTTGGAGGGGGTCATAGTCATGAAGTTATGATGACTTGTGGGGGGTCATATTTATGAAGTTATGGTGACTTGTGGGAGGTCATAGTTATGAAGTTATGATGACGTGTGGGGGTTATAGTTATGAAGTTCTGATGACTTGTGGGGGGTCATATTTATGAAGTTATGGTGACTTGTGGGAGGTCATAGTTATGAAGTTATGATGACGTGTGGGGGTTATAGTTATGAAGTTATGATGATGTGGAGGGGGTCATAGTTATGAAGTTATGATGATGTGGAGGGGGTCATAGTTATGAAGTTACGATGACGTGTGGTGGGGTTCCTAGTTATGAAGTTACGATGATGTGTGGGTGGTCATAGTTATGAAGTTATGATGACTTGGAGGGGCTCATAGTTATTAAGTTATGATGACTTGGATGGGGTCATAGTTATGAAGTTATGATTACGTGTGGGGGTCATAGGTACGAAGTTATGATGAGGTGTGGGGGGTCATAGTTATGAAGTTATGGTGGCGTGTGGGGGGTCATAGGTATGACGTTATAACGACGCGTGTGGGTTCATAGTTATGAAGTTATGATGACGTCCGGGAGCTCATAGTTATGATGTTATGATTACGTGTGGGGGTCATAGGTACGAAGTTATGATGAGGTGTGGGGGTCATAGGTACGAAGTTATGATGAGGTGTGGGGGTCATAGTTATGAAGTTATGATGATGTGTGGTGAATCAGTTATGAAGTTATGATGACATTTGGGGGATCATAGGTATACAGTTATGATGACGTGTGGGGGCGGTCATAGTTATGAAGTTATGATGACGGACGGGGGGGTCATAGTTATGAAGTTATGATTATGTGTGTGGGTCATAGTTATGAAGTTATGATTACGTGTGGGAGCTCAAGTTTATGAAGTTATGATGACGTGTTGGGGGTCATAGTTATGAAGATATGGTGACGTGTGGGGGGTCATAGTTATGAAGTTATGATGACGTGTGGGAGCTCAAGTTTATGAAGTTACGATGATGTGTCGGGGGGTTCTTAGTTATGAAGTTACGATGACTTGGAGGGGGTCATAGTTATGAAGTTATGATGACTTGGAGGGGGTCATAGTTATGAAGTTATGATGACGTCCGGGAGCTCATAGTTATGAAGTTATGATTACGTGTGGGGGTCAAAGGTACGAAGTTATGATGAGGTGTGGGGGGGGTCATAGTTATGAAGTTATGGTGGCGTGTGGGGGGTCATAGTTATGAAGTTATGATGACGTGTGGGAGGTCATAGGTATGACGTTATAATGACGCGTGGGGGGTCATAGTTATGAAGTTATGATGACGTGTGGGGAGCTCATAGTTATGAAGTTATGATTACATGTGGGGGTCATAGGTACGAAGTTATGATGAGGTGTGGGGGTCATAGGTACGAAGTTATGATGAGGTGTGGTGGGTCATAGTTATGAAGTTATGATGATGTGCGGGGGGGTCATAGTTAGGAAGTTATGAGGGCGTGTGGGGGGTTATAGTTATGAAGTTATGATGATGTGCGGGGGGGTCATAGTTATGAAGTTATGATGATGTGTGGAGGGTCATAGTTATGAATCTATGATGACGTCTGGGAGCGGATAGGATGATGTGTGGGGGTGTCATAGTTATGAAGTTATGATGACGTGTGGGGGGGGTCATAGTTATGAAGTTATGATGACGTGTGGTGGTCATAGTTATGAAGTTATGATGACGTGTGGGGTGTCATAATCATGAAGTTATGTTGATGTGGAGGGGGTCATTGTTATGAAGTTATGATTACGTGTGTGGGGGGTCATAGTTATGAAGTTATGATGACTTGTGGGGGGTCATAGTTATGAAGTTATTATGACTTGGAGGGGGTCATAGTCATGAAGTTATGATGAGGTGTGGGGGGTCATAGGTATGAAGTTATGATGACGTCCGGGAGCTCATAGTTATGAAGTTATGATTACGTGTGGTGGGGTTCTTAGTTATGAAATTACGATGACGTGTGGGGGGTCATAGTTATGAAGTTATGATGACTTGGAGGGGCTCATAGTTATGAAGTTATGATGACTTGGAGGGGGTCATAGTTATGAAGTTATGATTACGTGTCGGGGTCATAGGTACGAAGTTATGATGAGGTGTGGGTGGTCATAGGTATGACGTTATAACGACGCGTGGGGGTTCATAGTTATGAACTTATGATGACGTCCGGGAGCTCATAGTTATGAAGTTATGATTACGTGTGGGGGTCATATGTACGAAGTTATGATGGGGTGTGGGGGTCATAGGTACGAAGTTATGATGACGTGTGGGGGGTCATAGTTATGAAGTTATGATGATGTGTGTGGGTCATAGTTATGAAGTTATGATTACGTGTGTTAGGGGTAACAGTTATGAAGATATGGTGACGTGTGGGAGCTCAAGTTTATGAAGTTATGATGACGTGTTGGGGGTCATAGTTATGAAGTTATGATGACGTGCGGCGGGGTCATAGGTATAAAGTTATGATGACGTGTGGGGGGGGTGTCATAGTTATGAAGATATGTTGACGTGTCGGGGGGGTCATAGTTATGAAGTTATGATGGTGTGTGGGGGGTCATAGTTATGAAGATATGATGACGTGTGGGGGGGTCATAGTTATGAAGTTATGATTATGTGTGGGGGTCATAGTTATGAAGTTATGATGACGTGTGTGGGGGGTCACAGTTATGAGGTTATGATGACTTGTGGGGGGTCATAGTTATGAAGTTATGATGACTTGGAGGGGGTCATAGTCATGAAGTTATGATGAGGTGTGGGGGGTCATAGGTATGAAGTTATGATGACGTCCGGGAGCTCATAGTTATGAAGTTATGATTACGTGTGGGGGTCATAGGTACGAAGTTATGATGAGGTGTGGGGGGTCATAGGTATGAAGTTAAGATGACGTGTGGGGGGTCATAGGTATGAAGTTATGATGACGTGTGGGGGGTCATAGTTATGAAGTTATGATGACTTGTGGGGGGTCATAGTTATGAAGTTATGGTGACTAGTGGGAGGTCATAGTTATGAAGTTATGATGACGTGTGGGGGTTATAGTTATGAAGTTATGATGATGTGGAGGGGGTCATAGTTATGAAGTTATGATGATGTGGAGGGGGTCATAGTTATGAAGTTACGATGACGTGTGGTGGGGTTCCTAGTTATGAAGTTACGATGATGTGTGGGTGGTCATAGTTATGAAGTTATGATGACTTGGAGGGGCTCATAGTTATTAAGTTATGATGACTTGGATGGGGTCATAGTTGAAGTTATGATTACGTGTGGGGGTCATAGGTACGAAGTTATGATGAGGTGTGGGGGGTCATAGTTATGAAGTTATGGTGGCGTGTGGGGGGTCATAGGTATGACGTTATAACGACGCGTGGGGGTTCATAGTTATGAAGTTATGATGACGTCCGGGAGCTCATAGTTATGAAGTTATGATTACGTGTGGGGGTCATAGGTACGAAGTTATGATGAGGTGTGCGGGTCATAGGTACGAAGTTATGATGAGGTGTGGGGGGTCATAGTTATGAAGTTATGATGATGTGCGGGGGGATCATAGTTATGAAGTTATGATGACGTGTGGTGAATCAGTTATGAAGTTATGATGACATTTGGGGGATCATAGGTATACAGTTATGATGACGTGTGGGGGCGGTCATAGTTATGAAGTTATGATGACGGACGGGGGGGTCATAGTTATGAAGTTATGATTATGTGTGTGGGTCATAGTTATGAAGTTATGATTACGTGTGTTGGGGGTCACAGTTATGAAGATATGGTGACGTGTGGGGGTCATAGTTATGAAGTTATGATGACGTGTGGGAGCTCAAGTTTATGAAGTTATGATGACGTGTTGGGGGTCATAGTTATGAAGATATGGTGACGTGTGGGGGTCATAGTTATGAAGTTATGATGACGTGTGGGAGCTCAAGTTTATGAAGTTACGATGACGTGTGGGGGGGTTCTTAGTTATGAAGTTACGATGACTTGGAGGGGGTCATAGTTATGAAGTTATGATGGCGTGTGGGGGGTCATAGTTATGAAGTTATGATGACGTGTGGGAGGTCATAGGTATGACGTTATAATGACGCGTGGGGGGTCATAGTTATGAAGTTATGATGACGTGTGGGGAGCTCATAGTTGTGAAGTTATGATTACGTGTGGGGGTCATAGGTACGAAGTTATGATGAGGTGTGGGGGTCATAGGTACGAAGTTATGATGAGGTGTGGTGGGTCATAGTTATGAAGTTATGATGATGTGCGGGGGGGTCATAGGTATGAAGTTAAGATGACGTGTGGGGTGTCATAGTTATGAAGTTATGATGACGTGTGTGGGGGTCATAGGTACGAAGTTATGATGAGGTGTGGGGGGTCATAGGTATGAAGTTAAGATGACGTGTGGGGGGTCATAGGTATGAAGTTATGATGACGAGTGGGGGGTCATAGTTATGAAGTTATGATGACTTGTGGGGGGTCATATTTATGAAGTTATGGTGACTTGTGGGAGGTCATAGTTATGAAGTTATGATGACGTGTGGGGGTTATAGTTATGAAGTTATGATGATGTGGAGGGGGTCATAGTTATGAAGTTACGATGACGTGTGGTGGGGTTCTTAGTTATGAAATTACGATGACGTGTGGGGGGTCATAGTTATGAAGTTATGATGACTTGGAGGGGCTCATAGTTATGAAGTTATGATGACTTGGAGGGGGTCATAGTTATGAAGTTATGATTACGTGTCGGGGTCATAGGTACGAAGTTATGATGAGGTGTGGGTGGTCATAGGTATGACGTTATAACGACGCGTGGGGGTTCATAGTTATGAACTTATGATGACGTCCGGGAGCTCATAGTTATGAAGTTATGATTACGTGTGGGGGTCATATGTACGAAGTTATGATGGGGTGTGGGGGTCATAGGTACGAAGTTATGATGAGGTGTGGGGGGTCATAGTTATGAAGTTATGATGATGTGCGGGGGTTCATAGTTATGAAGTTATGATGACGTGTGGTGAGTCAGTTATAAAGTTATGATGACGTTTGGGGGATCATAGGTATAACGTTATGATGACGTGTGGGGGGATCATAGTTATGAAGTTATGATGACGGACGGGGGGGTCATAGTTATGAAGTTATGATTATGTGTGTGGGTCATAGTTATGAAGTTATGATTACGTGTGTTAGGGGTAACAGTTATGAAGATATGGTGACGTGTGGGAGCTCAAGTTTATGAAGTTATGATGACGTGTTGGGGGTCATAGTTATGAAGTTATGATGACGTGCGGCGGGGTCATAGGTATAAAGTTATGATGACGTGTGGGGGGGTGTCATAGTTATGAAGATATGATGACGTGTCGGGGGGGTCATAGTTATGAAGTTATGATGGTGTGTGGGGGGTCATAGTTATGAAGATATGATGACGTGTGGGGGGGTCATAGTTATGAAGTTATGATTATGTGTGGGGGTCATAGTTATGAAGTTATGATGACGTGTGTGGGGGGTCACAGTTATGAGGTTATGATGACTTGTGGGGGGTCATAGTTATGAAGTTATGATGACTTGGAGGGGGTCATAGTCATGAAGTTATGATGAGGTGTGGGGGGTCATAGGTATGAAGTTATGATGACGTCCGGGAGCTCATAGTTATGAAGTTATGATTACGTGTGGGGGTCATAGGTACGAAGTTATGATGAGGTGTGGGGGGTCATAGGTATGAAGTTAAGATGACGTGTGGGGGGTCATAGGTATGAAGTTATGATGACGTGTGGGGGTTATAGTTATGAAGTTATGATGATGTGGAGGGGGTCATAGTTATGAAGTTATGATGACTTGGAGGGGCTCATAGTTATTAAGTTATGATGACTTGGATGGGGTCATAGTTATGAAGTTATGATTACGTGTGGGGGTCATAGGTACGAAGTAATGATGAGGTGTTGGGGGTCATAGTTATGAAGTTATGATGATGTGCGGGGGGGTCATAGTTATGAAGTTATGATGACGTGTGGTGAATCAGTTATGAAGTTATGATGACATTTGGGGGATCATAGGTATACAGTTATGATGACGTGTGGGGGGGGGTCATAGTTATTAAGTTATGATGACGTGTGGGGGGTCATAGTTATGAAGTTATGATGGTGTGTGGGGGGTCATAGTTATGAAGATATGATGACGTGTGCGGGGGTCATAGTTATGAAGTTATGATTATGTGTGGTGGTCATAGTTATGAAGTTATGATGACGTGTGTGGGGGGTCATAGTTATGAAGTTATGATGACTTGTGGGGGGTCATAGTTATGAAGTTATGATGACTTGGAGGGGGTCATAGTCATGAAGTTATGATGACTTGTGGGGGGTCATATTTATGAAGTTATGGTGACTTGTGGGAGGTCATAGTTATGAAGTTATGATGACGTGTGGGGGTTATAGTTATGAAGTTATGATGATGTGGAGGGGGTCATAGTTATGAAGTTATGATGATGTGGAGGGGGTCATAGTTATGAAGTTACGATGACGTGTGGTGGGGTTCCTAGTTATGAAGTTACGATGATGTGTGGGTGGTCATAGTTAGGAAGTTATGATGACTTGGAGGGGCTCATAGTTATTAAGTTATGATGACTTGGATGGGGTCATAGTTACGAAGTTATGATTACGTGTGGGGGTCATAGGTACGAAGTTATGATGAGGTGTGGGGGTCATAGGTACGAAGTTATGATGAGGTGTGGGGGGTCATAGTTATGAAGTTATGATGATGTGCGGGGGGGTCATAGTTATGAAGTTATGATGACGTGTGGTGAATCACTTATGAAGTTATGATGACATTTGGGGGATCATAGGTATACAGTTATGATGACGTGTGGGGGGGGGTCATAGTTATGAAGTTATGATGACGTGTGGGGGGGTCATAGTTATGAACTTATGATTGTGTGTGTTGGGTCATAGTTATGAAGATATGATGACGTGTGGGGGGGTCATAGTTATGAAGTTATGATTATGTGTGGGGGTCATAGTTATGAAGTTATGATGACGTGTGTGGGGGGGTCATAGTTATGAAGTTATGATGACTTGGAGGGGGTCATAGTTATGAAGTTATGATGACGTGTGGGGAGTCATAGTCATGAAGTTATGATGACGTTTGGGGGATCAAAGGTATGAAGTTATGATGACGTGTGGGGGGTCATAGGTATGAAGTTAAGATGACGTGTGGGGGGTCATAGTTATGAAGTTATGATGACTTGGAGGGGGTCATAGTCATGAAGTTATGATGACTTGTGGGGGGTCATATTTATGAAGTTATGGTGACTTGTGGGAGGTCATAGTTATGAAGTTATGATGACGTGTGGGGGTTATAGTTATGAAGTTCTGATGACTTGTGGGGGGTCATATTTATGAAGTTATGGTGACTTGTGGGAGGTCATAGTTATGAAGTTATGATGACGTGTGGGGGTTATAGTTATGAAGTTATGATGATGTGGAGGGGGTCATAGTTATGAAGTTATGATGATGTGGAGGGGGTCATAGTTATGAAGTTACGATGACGTGTGGTGGGGTTCCTAGTTATGAAGTTACGATGATGTGTGGGTGGTCATAGTTATGAAGTTATGATGACTTGGAGGGGCTCATAGTTATTAAGTTATGATGACTTGGATGGGGTCATAGTTATGAAGTTATGATTACGTGTGGGGGTCATAGGTACGAAGTTATGATGAGGTGTGGGGGGTCATAGTTATGAAGTTATGGTGGCGTGTGGGGGGTCATAGGTATGACGTTATAACGACGCGTGTGGGTTCATAGTTATGAAGTTATGATGACGTCCGGGAGCTCATAGTTATGATGTTATGATTACGTGTGGGGGTCATAGGTACGAAGTTATGATGAGGTGTGGGGGTCATAGGTACGAAGTTATGATGAGGTGTGGGGGGTCATAGTTATGAAGTTATGATGATGTGTGGTGAATCAGTTATGAAGTTATGATGACATTTGGGGGATCATAGGTATACAGTTATGATGACGTGTGGGGGCGGTCATAGTTATGAAGTTATGATGACGGACGGGGGGGTCATAGTTATGAAGTTATGATTATGTGTGTGGGTCATAGTTATGAAGTTATGATTACGTGTGGGAGCTCAAGTTTATGAAGTTATGATGACGTGTTGGGGGTCATAGTTATGAAGATATGGTGACGTGTGGGGGGTCATAGTTATGAAGTTATGATGACGTGTGGGAGCTCAAGTTTATGAAGTTACGATGATGTGTCGGGGGGTTCTTAGTTATGAAGTTACGATGACTTGGAGGGGGTCATAGTTATGAAGTTATGATGACTTGGAGGGGGTCATAGTTATGAAGTTATGATGACGTCCGGGAGCTCATAGTTATGAAGTTATGATTACGTGTGGGGGTCAAAGGTACGAAGTTATGATGAGGTGTGGGGGGGGTCATAGTTATGAAGTTATGGTGGCGTGTGGGGGGTCATAGTTATGAAGTTATGATGACGTGTGGGAGGTCATAGGTATGACGTTATAATGACGCGTGGGGGGTCATAGTTATGAAGTTATGATGACGTGTGGGGAGCTCATAGTTATGAAGTTATGATTACATGTGGGGGTCATAGGTACGAAGTTATGATGAGGTGTGGGGGTCATAGGTACGAAGTTATGATGAGGTGTGGTGGGTCATAGTTATGAAGTTATGATGATGTGCGGGGGGGTCATAGTTAGGAAGTTATGAGGGCGTGTGGGGGGTTATAGTTATGAAGTTATGATGATGTGCGGGGGGGTCATAGTTATGAAGTTATGATGATGTGTGGAGGGTCATAGTTATGAATCTATGATGACGTCTGGGAGCGGATAGGATGATGTGTGGGGGTGTCATAGTTATGAAGTTATGATGACGTGTGGGGGGGGTCATAGTTATGAAGTTATGATGACGTGTGGTGGTCATAGTTATGAAGTTATGATGACGTGTGGGGTGTCATAATCATGAAGTTATGTTGATGTGGAGGGGGTCATTGTTATGAAGTTATGATTACGTGTGTGGGGGGTCATAGTTATGAAGTTATGATGACTTGTGGGGGGTCATAGTTATGAAGTTATTATGACTTGGAGGGGGTCATAGTCATGAAGTTATGATGAGGTGTGGGGGGTCATAGGTATGAAGTTATGATGACGTCCGGGAGCTCATAGTTATGAAGTTATGATTACGTGTGGGGGTCATAGGTACGAAGTTATGATGAGGTGTTGGGGGTCATAGGTATGAAGTTAAGATGACGTGTGGGGGGTCATAGTTATGAAGTTATGATGATGTGCGGGGGGGTCATAGTTAGGAAGTTATGAGGGCGTGTGGGGGGTTATAGTTATGAAGTTATGATGATGTGCGGGGGGGTCATAGTTATGAAGTTATGATGATGTGTGGAGGGTCACAGTTATGAATCTATGATGACGTCTGGGAGCGGATAGGATGAGGTGTGGGGGTGTCATAGTTATGAAGTTATGATGACGTGTGGGGGGGGTCATAGTTATGAAGTTATGATGACGTGTGGTGGTCAAAGTTATGAAGTTATGATGATGTGTGGGTGGTCATAGTTATGAAGTTATGTTGATGTGGAGGGGGTCATTGTTATGAAGTTATGATTACGAGTGTGGGGGGTCATAGTTATGAAGTTATGATGACTTGTGGGGGGTCATAGTTATGAAGTTATTATGACTTGGAGGGGGTCATAGTCATGAAGTTATGATGAGGTGTGGGGGGTCATAGGTATGAAGTTATGATGACGTCCGGGAGCTCATAGTTATGAAGTTATGATTACGTGTGGGGGTCATAGGTACGAAGTTATGATGAGGTGTTTGGGGTCATAGGTATGAAGTTAAGATGACGTGTGGGGGGTCATAGGTATGAAGTTAAGCTGACGTGTGGGGGGTCATAGTTATGAAGTTATGATGACGTGTGTGGGGGTCATAGGTACGAAGTTATGATTACGTGTGGGGGTCATAGGTACGAAGTTATGATGAGGTGTGGGGGGTCATAGTTATGAAGTTATGGTGGCGTGTGGGGGGTCATAGGTATGACGTTATAACGACGCGTGGGGGTTCATAGTTATGAAGTTATGATGACGTCCGGGAGCTCATAGTTATGAAGTTATGATTACGTGTGGGGGTCATAGGTACGAAGTTATGATGAGGTGTGGGGGTCATAGGTACGAAGTTATGATGAGGTGTGGGGGGTCATAGTTATGAAGTTATGATGATGTGCGGGGGGGTCATAGGTATGAAGTTAAGATGACGTGTGGGGGGTCATAGGTATGAAGTTATGATGACGAGTGGGGGGTCATAGTTATGAAGTTATGATGACTTGTGGGGGGTCATATTTATGAAGTTATGGTGACTTGTGGGAGGTCATAATTATGAAGTTATGATGACGTGTGGGGGTTATAGTTATGAAGTTATGATGATGTGGAGGGGGTCATAGTTATGAAGTTACGATGACGTGTGGTGGGGTTCTTAGTTATGAAATTACGATGACGTGTGGGGGGTCATAGTTATGAAGTTATGATGACTTGGAGGGGCTCATAGTTATGAAGTTATGATGACTTGGAGGGGGTCATAGTTATGAAGTTATGATTACGTGTCGGGGTCATAGGTACGAAGTTATGATGAGGTGTGGGTGGTCATAGGTATGACGTTATAACGACGCGTGGGGGTTCATAGTTATGAACTTATGATGACGTCCGGGAGCTCATAGTTATGAAGTTATGATTACGTGTGGGGGTCATATGTACGAAGTTATGATGGGGTGTGGGGGTCATAGGTACGAAGTTATGATGACGTGTGGGGGGTCATAGTTATGAAGTTATGATGATGTGTGTGGGTCATAGTTATGAAGTTATGATTACGTGTGTTAGGGGTAACAGTTATGAAGATATGGTGACGTGTGGGAGCTCAAGTTTATGAAGTTATGATGACGTGTTGGGGGTCATAGTTATGAAGTTATGATGACGTGCGGCGGGGTCATAGGTATAAAGTTATGATGACGTGTGGGGGGGGGTGTCATAGTTATGAAGATATGTTGACGTGTCGGGGGGGTCATAGTTATGAAGTTATGATGGTGTGTGGGGGGTCATAGTTATGAAGATATGATGACGTGTGGGGGGGTCATAGTTATGAAGTTATGATTATGTGTGGGGGTCATAGTTATGAAGTTATGATGACGTGTGTGGGGGGTCACAGTTATGAGGTTATGATGACTTGTGGGGGGTCATAGTTATGAAGTTATGATGACTTGGAGGGGGTCATAGTCATGAAGTTATGATGAGGTGTGGGGGGTCATAGGTATGAAGTTATGATGACGTCCGGGAGCTCATAGTTATGAAGTTATGATTACGTGTGGGGGTCATAGGTACGAAGTTATGATGAGGTGTGGGGGGTCATAGGTATGAAGTTAAGATGACGTGTGGGGGGTCATAGGTATGAAGTTATGATGACGTGTGGGGGGTCATAGTTATGAAGTTATGATGACTTGTGGGGGGTCATAGTTATGAAGTTATGGTGACTAGTGGGAGGTCATAGTTATGAAGTTATGATGACGTGTGGGGGTTATAGTTATGAAGTTATGATGATGTGGAGGGGGTCATAGTTATGAAGTTATGATGATGTGGAGGGGGTCATAGTTATGAAGTTACGATGACGTGTGGTGGGGTTCCTAGTTATGAAGTTACGATGATGTGTGGGTGGTCATAGTTATGAAGTTATGATGACTTGGAGGGGCTCATAGTTATTAAGTTATGATGACTTGGATGGGGTCATAGTTGAAGTTATGATTACGTGTGGGGGTCATAGGTACGAAGTTATGATGAGGTGTGGGGGGTCATAGTTATGAAGTTATGGTGGCGTGTGGGGGGTCATAGGTATGACGTTATAACGACGCGTGGGGGTTCATAGTTATGAAGTTATGATGACGTCCGGGAGCTCATAGTTATGAAGTTATGATTACGTGTGGGGGTCATAGGTACGAAGTTATGATGAGGTGTGCGGGTCATAGGTACGAAGTTATGATGAGGTGTGGGGGGTCATAGTTATGAAGTTATGATGATGTGCGGGGGGATCATAGTTATGAAGTTATGATGACGTGTGGGGGCGGTCATAGTTATGAAGTTATGATGACGGACGGGGGGGTCATAGTTATGAAGTTATGATTATGTGTGTGGGTCATAGTTATGAAGTTATGATTACGTGTGTTGGGGGTCACAGTTATGAAGATATGGTGACGTGTGGGGGTCATAGTTATGAAGTTATGATGACGTGTGGGAGCTCAAGTTTATGAAGTTATGATGACGTGTTGGGGGTCATAGTTATGAAGATATGGTGACGTGTGGGGGTCATAGTTATGAAGTTATGATGACGTGTGGGAGCTCAAGTTTATGAAGTTACGATGACGTGTGGGGGGGTTCTTAGTTATGAAGTTACGATGACTTGGAGGGGGTCATAGTTATGAAGTTATGATGGCGTGTGGGGGGTCATAGTTATGAAGTTATGATGACGTGTGGGAGGTCATAGGTATGACGTTATAATGACGCGTGGGGGGTCATAGTTATGAAGTTATGATGACGTGTGGGGAGCTCATAGTTGTGAAGTTATGATTACGTGTGGGGGTCATAGGTACGAAGTTATGATGAGGTGTGGGGGTCATAGGTACGAAGTTATGATGAGGTGTGGTGGGTCATAGTTATGAAGTTATGATGATGTGCGGGGGGGTCATAGGTATGAAGTTAAGATGACGTGTGGGGTGTCATAGTTATGAAGTTATGATGACGTGTGTGGGGGTCATAGGTACGAAGTTATGATGAGGTGTGGGGGGTCATAGGTATGAAGTTAAGATGACGTGTGGGGGGTCATAGGTATGAAGTTATGATGACGAGTGGGGGGTCATAGTTATGAAGTTATGATGACTTGTGGGGGGTCATATTTATGAAGTTATGGTGACTTGTGGGAGGTCATAGTTATGAAGTTATGATGACGTGTGGGGGTTATAGTTATGAAGTTATGATGATGTGGAGGGGGTCATAGTTATGAAGTTACGATGACGTGTGGTGGGGTTCTTAGTTATGAAATTACGATGACGTGTGGGGGGTCATAGTTATGAAGTTATGATGACTTGGAGGGGCTCATAGTTATGAAGTTATGATGACTTGGAGGGGGTCATAGTTATGAAGTTATGATTACGTGTCGGGGTCATAGGTACGAAGTTATGATGAGGTGTGGGTGGTCATAGGTATGACGTTATAACGACGCGTGGGGGTTCATAGTTATGAACTTATGATGACGTCCGGGAGCTCATAGTTATGAAGTTATGATTACGTGTGGGGGTCATATGTACGAAGTTATGATGGGGTGTGGGGGTCATAGGTACGAAGTTATGATGAGGTGTGGGGGGTCATAGTTATGAAGTTATGATGATGTGCGGGGGTTCATAGTTATGAAGTTATGATGACGTGTGGTGAGTCAGTTATGAAGTTATGATGACGTTTGGGGGATCATAGGTATAACGTTATGATGACGTGTGGGGGGATCATAGTTATGAAGTTATGATGACGGACGGGGGGGTCATAGTTATGAAGTTATGATTATGTGTGTGGGTCATAGTTATGAAGTTATGATTACGTGTGTTAGGGGTAACAGTTATGAAGATATGGTGACGTGTGGGAGCTCAAGTTTATGAAGTTATGATGACGTGTTGGGGGTCATAGTTATGAAGTTATGATGACGTGCGGCGGGGTCATAGGTATAAAGTTATGATGACGTGTGGGGGGGTGTCATAGTTATGAAGATATGATGACGTGTCGGGGGGGTCATAGTTATGAAGTTATGATGGTGTGTGGGGGGTCATAGTTATGAAGATATGATGACGTGTGGGGGGGTCATAGTTATGAAGTTATGATTATGTGTGGGGGTCATAGTTATGAAGTTATGATGACGTGTGTGGGGGGTCACAGTTATGAGGTTATGATGACTTGTGGGGGGTCATAGTTATGAAGTTATGATGACTTGGAGGGGGTCATAGTCATGAAGTTATGATGAGGTGTGGGGGGTCATAGGTATGAAGTTATGATGACGTCCGGGAGCTCATAGTTATGAAGTTATGATTACGTGTGGGGGTCATAGGTACGAAGTTATGATGAGGTGTGGGGGGTCATAGGTATGAAGTTAAGATGACGTGTGGGGGGTCATAGGTATGAAGTTATGATGACGTGTGGGGGGTCATAGTTATGAAGTTATGATGACTTGTGGGGGGTCATAGTTATGAAGTTATGGTGACTTGTGGGAGGTCATAGTTATGAAGTTATGATGACGTGTGGGGGTTATAGTTATGAAGTTATGATGATGTGGAGGGGGTCATAGTTATGAAGTTATGATGATGTGGAGGGGGTCATAGTTATGAAGTTACGATGACGTGTGGTGGGGTTCCTAGTTATGAAGTTACGATGATGTGTGGGTGGTCATAGTTATGAAGTTATGATGACTTGGAGGGGCTCATAGTTATTAAGTTATGATGACTTGGATGGGGTCATAGTTGAAGTTATGATTACGTGTGGGGGTCATAGGTACGAAGTTATGATGAGGTGTGAGGGGTCATAGTTATGAAGTTATGGTGGCGTGTGGGGGGTCATAGGTATGACGTTATAACGACGCGTGGGGGTTCATAGTTATGAAGTTATGATGACGTCCGGGAGCTCATAGTTATGAAGTTATGATTACGTGTGGGGGTCATAGGTACGAAGTTATGATGAGGTGTGGGGGTCATAGGTACGAAGTTATGATGAGGTGTGGGGGGTCATAGTTATGAAGTTATGATGATGTGCGGGGGGATCATAGTTATGAAGTTATGATGACGTGTGGTGAATCAGTTATGAAGTTATGATGACATTTGGGGGATCATAGGTATACAGTTATGATGACGTGTGGGGGCGGTCATAGTTATGAAGTTATGATGACGGACGGGGGGGTCATAGTTATGAAGTTATGATTATGTGCGTGGGTCATAGTTATGAAGTTATGATTACGTGTGTTGGGGGTCACAGTTATGAAGATATGGTGACGTGTGGGGGTCATAGTTATGAAGTTATGATGACGTGTGGGAGCTCAAGTTTATGAAGTTATGATGACGTGTGGGAGCTCAAGTTTATGAAGTTACGATGACGTGTGGGGGGGTTCTTAGTTATGAAGTTACGATGACTTGGAGGGGGTCATAGTTATGAAGCTATGATGGCGTGTGGGGGGTCATAGTTATGAAGTTATGATGACGTGTGGGAGGTCATAGGTATGACGTTATAATGACGCGTGGGGGGTCATAGTTATGAAGTTATGATGACGTGTGGGGAGCTCATAGTTATGAAGTTATGATTACGTGTGGGGGTCATAGGTACGAAGTTATGATGAGGTGTGGGGGTCATAGGTACGAAGTTATGATGAGGTGTGGTGGGTCATAGTTATGAAGTTATGATGATGTGCGGGGGGGTCATAGTTATGAAGTTATGATGATGTGTGGAGGGTCATAGTTATGAATCTATGATGACGTCTTGGAGCGGATAGGATGATGTGTGGGGGGGTCATAGTTATGAAGTTATGATGACGTGTGGTGGTCATAGTTATGAAGTTATGATGACGTGTGGGGAGTCATAATCATGAAGTTATGATGATGTGGAGGGGGTCATTGTTATGAAGTTATGATGACGTGTGTGGGGGGTCATAGTTATGAAGTTATGATGACTTGTGGGGGGTCATAGTTATGAAGTTATGATGACTTGGAGGGGGTCATAGTCATGAAGTTATGATGAGGTGTGGGGGGTCATAGGTATGAAGTTATGATGATGTCCGGGAGCTCATAGTTATGAAGTTATGATTACGTGTGGGGGTCATAGGTACGAAGTTATGATGAGGTGTTGGGGGTCATAGGTATGAAGTTAAGATGACGTGTGGGGGGTCATAGTTATGAAGTTATGATGACGTGTGTGGGGGTCATAGGTACGAAGTTATGATGAGGTGTGGGGGGTCATAGGTATGAAGTTAAGATGACGTGTGGGGGGTCATAGGTATGAAGTTATGATGACGTGTGGGGGGTCATAGTTATGAAGTCATGATGACTTGTGGGGGGTCATATTTATGAAGTTATGGTGACTTGTGGGAGGTCATAGTTATGAAGTTATGATGACGTGTGGGGGTTATAGTTATGAAGTTATGATGATGTGGATGGGGTCATAGTTATGACGTTATGATGATGTGGAGGGGGTCATAGTTATGAAGTTACGATGACGTGTGGTGGGGTTCTTAGTTATGAAATTACGATGACGTGTGGGGGGTCATAGTTATGAAGTTATGATGACTTGGAGGGGCTCATAGTTATGAAGTTATGATGACTTGGAGGGGGTCATAGTTATGAAGTTATGATTACGTGTGGGGGTCATAGGTACGAAGTTATGATGAGGTATGGGGGGTCATAGGTATGACGTTATAACGACGCGTGGGGGTTCATAGTTATGAACTTATGATGACGTCCGGGAGCTCATAGTTATGAAGTTATGATTACGTGTGGGGGTCATAGGTACGAAGTTATGATGGGGTGTGGGGGTCATAGGTACGAAGTTATGATGAGGTGTGGGGGGTCATAGTTATGAAGTTATGATGATGTGCGGGGGGGTCATAGTTATGAAGTTATGATGACGTGTGGTGAGTCAGTTATGAAGTTATGATGACGTTTGGGGGATCATAGGTATAACGTTATGATGACGTGTGGGGGGATCATAGTTATGAAGTTATGATGACGGACGGGGGGTCATAGTTATGAAGTTATGATTATGTGTGTGGGTCATAGTTATGAAGTTATGATGACGTGTGGTGGGTCATAATTATGAAGTTATGATGGCGTGTGGGGGGGTCATAGTTATGAAGTAATGATGATGTGTGGCAGGTCATAGGTATGACGTTATAATGACGCGTGGGGGGTCATAGTTATGAAGTTATGATGACGTCCGGGAGCTCATAGTTATGAAGTTATGATTACGTGTGGGGGTCATAGTTGTGAAGTTATGATGAGGTGTGGGGGGGTCATAGCTATAAAGTTAAGATGACGTGTGGGGGGTCATAGTTATGAAGTTATGGTGATGTGTGGGGGGTCATAGTTATGAAGTTATGATGGTGTGTGGGAGGGGTCATCGGTATGAAGTTATGATGACGTGGGGGGGCATAGTTATGAAGTCATGATGACGTGTGGGGGGTGATAGTTATTAAGTTATGATGATGTGTGGGGGTTCATAGTTATGACGCTATGATAATGTGAGAGCTCATAGTTATGAAGTTATGATGACGTGTGGGGGGTCATAGTTATGAAGTTATGATGGCGTGTGGGGGTTATAGTTTTGAATTTATGATGACGTGTGGGGGGTCATAGGTATGACGTTATGATGAAGTGTAGGGGGGGCATATTTATGAAGTTATGTTGATGTGTGGGGGGCATAGTTATGAAATTATGAAGATGTGGAGGGGGTCATAGGTATGAAGTTATCATGACGTGTGGGAGCTCATAGTTATGAAGTTATGAAGTTATGAAATATTCTGACGAGCAACAGTGTTGAGTCAGCTCCGCTGCAACGCAGTGTTTTCAGAAATTATTAACATGGTTTTCACCAGCGAGGAGAAAGTACTCTTGCCTAAGGGACCGTCTCTAAACTACACAGTAAATGAAATAGCAAAGGCCTGTAATGATACTACATAAAAACACACTATCACGTGAATACAGCTGGAAGGTTGAGCAGTGAGGTGTGGTGAGGTCAGTAGCTGGTTAGGCAGTGAGGTGCAGTGAGGTCAGTGGCTGGGTAGGCAGTGAGGTGTGTTGAGGTCAGTAGCTGGATGAAAGTGAGGTTTGGTGAGGGCAGTGGCTGGGTAGGCAGTAAGGTGTGGTGAGATCAGTGGCTGGGTAGACAGTGAGATGTGGTTAGGTCAGTGGCTGGGTAGGTAGTGAGGTGTGGTGAGATCAGTAGGTGAGTATGCAGTGGGGTGTGGTGAGGTCAGTGGCTGGGTAGACAGTGAGGTGTGGTGAGGGCAGTGGCTTGGTAGGCAGTGAGGTGTGGTGAGGTCAGCAGCTGGGTAGGCAGTGAGATGTGAGGTCAGCGGCTGGGTAGGCAGTGAGGTGTGGTTAGGTCAGTGGCTGGGTAAGCAGTGAGGTGTGGTGAGGTCAGTAGCAGGGTAGCCACTGACCTTATCACACCTCACTGCCTACGTGAGGTGTGATAAGGTCAGTGGCTGAGTAGGCAGTGAGGTGTGATGAGGTCAGTGGCTGGGTAGACCGTGAGGTGTGGTGAGGGCAGTGCCTGGGTAGACCGTGAGATGTGTTGAGGTTAGGGGCTGGGTAGGCAGTGAGGTCAGTGGCTGGGTAGGCAGTGAGGTATGGTGAGGTCTGTGGCTGGGTAGGCAGTGAGGTGTGGTGAGGTCTGTGGCTGGGTAGGCAGTGAGGTGTGATGATGTCGGTGGTTGGGTAGGCAGTGAGGTGTGGTGAGGTCTATGGCTGGGTAGGCAGTGAGGTGTGGTGAATTCAGTGTCTGGGTATGCAGTGAGATGTGGTGAGGTCAGTAGGTGAGTAGGCATTGGGGTGTGATGAGGTCAGCGGCTGAGTAGGCAGTGTAGCATGGTGAGGTCAGGGACTTGTTAGGCAGTGAGGTGTGGTGAGGTCAGTGGCTGAGTAGGCAGTGAGGTGTGATAAGGTCAGCGGCTGGGTAGACCGTGAGGTGTGGTGAGGGCAGTGGCTGGGTAGGCAATGAGGTGTGGTGAGGTCAGGGGCCAGGTAGGCAGTGAGGTGTGGTGAGGTCAGTGGCTGAGTAGGCAGTGAGGTGTGATAAGGTCAGCGGCTGGGTAGACCGTGAGGTGTGGTGAGGGCAGTGGCTGGGTAGGCAATGAGGTGTGGTGAGGTCAGGGGCCAGGTAGGCAGTGAGGTGTGGTGAGGTCAGTGGCTGGGTAGGCAGTGAGGTGTGGTGAGGTCTGTGGCGGGGTAGGCAGTGAGGTGTGATGATGTCGGTGGTTGGGTAGGCAGTGAGTGAAACAGCAATGACTTGCAGCAGGAACAACTCCGCCCACCGGTCGCCACCTCATCGGGCACTGCCACGGAGCTGGACGTGCCAGCAAGGCCCTCTGGGTTCACCATCACCTCCAGTGGCAGAGTTGTAAAACCCCCAAAGCGGTATGATGTTTAGATACTGAGTGAGCAATGGGGCAGAATAATCCCCACACTCAGTCGAAGGGCTGGGCAGTCTACCCCACCCTTCAGGTTAATTTTTGAATTTTGAAGTGCATGTCTTCATTGTTAGCTGGTTATGCTGTTAATTAGCAAATTGCTAATATGGTATTGCTGTTGCTATTGTAGCCCGTGGAATTAGATACCACACAGCAAACTTCTCCAGTAACAAAGTCAGCTGTGCTTGCTGTTCTGGGCTACCACAAAAATTGAGCTTGCCGAGAATTTCCTGCACATCTGTCGGTGTTTCGGGGTGTTCACTGATACTCACTTGTTCAGTGTCTGCTGAGATTCTCTGGAACTGTACCTCACAAAGCTCATCACTTTTCACACAGTCTACCTGAGTCAAAACCCCTAGCCTAGTCCGTGGCCCTAGCCAGATATCTTCCTCAGACATGTTCATGACTCGGACTGGAAAAATGTGATTGCCCGATGAAACCAAAGTAGGCACAACAACCAAACCTCCAGGAACGGGGACACCCACAGACTCCAGCAACAAAAAAGAACCATCCTCACTCACGGTCCTGAGTCCCCTAGCCATAACTGTAGCAGCAGATGAAGCAGGTATATGGACTACATCCTTACCAGCTACCCTAGCGAAAGAGAGTCTGTCTGTTGCATGTACTGCATGAAGATGATTAAAAGCCTCTCTCCAGTTTGAGTCAAACCTCTCCTGCAGTGTGGTGTCAAACTCAGTGTGTACTAGCTCTCTGCATTTTTTGACAATGTTCATCCCTATTAGACCTGGAACAGAGGAAGAGTGTTCAGAATCTTTAACTATCAGAAAACCTCGCTCTGGGATAGTCAGACCCATGGCTTCTACATCAAGCTCCACATAGCCCATATAGGGTATGTCTAATCCATTAGCTGCAGTGATCTTTAACCACTCAAATGCTGGGTGAATGTCTTCGCCTTTCACTGACGGGTGTTCCCTGAAAAAACTCTCAGAAATTGTACTAACCTGGCTACCAGTGTCAAGTAAGCAGGACACTGTAACACCTCGTAGTTTCACCTCAACAGTTTTACATTCTCCGACTGCACGCTCTAAGATCCTGTTTCTGTCTGGTGTCTCTTTTGGTGAGCCAGCTTCCTCCCCTCGAGTTGTGTTGCTCATGACAACTGAGGGTGCGAGTTTTCCTGCACTACAGAAGAACTAGGTGTTGCGTCCCCTTGACCCCTTCTGGCCTGTGGGCATTTTCTTGCAATGTGACCTATGCCTCTACACTTGAAACAGATAGGCTGACCATCTGGTGTGAACTTTGGCTGGGGTCTAGGTCGTGGCTTGGGCTCTAGGAATGTCTGTTGAGTGCTGCGCTTACTCAGTTCACCTACAGCAAAGGCTAGATCAGCGAGTGTTTTGCCTAACTCTGCTAGCTGTTTTTCCTGATGGGCTACTGCTCTCCGAACATCATTTAATGCAGTACCTTGGTTATTGTTTGTTTTAATGATAGAGCACTGGGTTTCTGGAACCTCTGATGTAACTTGGTTGCTCTTTATGACCCTGGGACGATGAGACCTGCTGTCCTCCATCTCCCACAGGAGGGCCTCATTCCTCACACCTAGAAGACTGCTCTCTGGTTTGTCCCTAACCATTT
The DNA here is from genome assembly GCA_022114975.2 of Lampris megalopsis. Taxonomy (NCBI): domain Eukaryota; kingdom Metazoa; phylum Chordata; class Actinopteri; order Lampriformes; family Lampridae; genus Lampris; species Lampris megalopsis. The sequence continues at coordinate 4,943,863 of JAJHIY020000431.1, forward strand.
TCCTGAGTTCACGCCTGAGTGCTGCTTCTCTTAAACCCTCAATAAACCGGTCTCTGAGCACAGTTTTCTCATTAGGTGTTACATCTGTGGACTGTTTCACTACAGAGCTCAAAATCTGGGATAGTGCATGGGAGTAGTCACGGAGGTCTTCTCCATCAATTTGGTTACGGTTGTAAAAGGTCTGCAAAAGCTGTGTGGAACTGCGCTTTTCTCCAAATGCATTGCTCAGGTAAGAGTATAAATAACTGGGCCCCACTGACTGACCCCTCATGCATAGTCTCACCTCTTCTAATGCAGGGCCACGCAATAGAGATAGTATTTAGTCACATTGTTCTTCTGTGGTTATCTTAAAACCCTTTCAACCTCTTCAATAAACTCTTCGACAAATCTCCTGTCTGTACCACACTCCCCACTAAATGCTTGAATCTGGCGTTCTCTTGGAACGTAGATGTATGAACGTGTGGGTGCACTGTTATCACTTGCTCTCTGAGCCCTTGCTTCACCATTTAACCTGGTGAGCTCATCTCGCAGTCTGGCGAGCTCTTGCATGGTGGTCTGCATTTCTTCTGTAGCACCTTCACCTATACCCGTTATGTCACCTGAGGTGTGGCCATTATCATTACGTGAACTCCCTTCATCACCAGAATCACTAGACATAATGATATATTAATCTTTACTCAGTCCAGTATAAATGAGGATATTTAGTTCAAAACCTGGTTCAAGGATACTACAAGGACAGTCTTTAACTTGGAGCCTTGCTGGATCTTGGTCTTTGTAGCTGAAGTTAGCGCTGGAGTCCTCTGCGCTGGTACGGCTGAGTCGTGTGAAACAGGAAGCACCAGAACCTCGTAGAGCCCCTCACGTCGTCTCTCGATGGTCACCACCTCCACAGCAGGTTGGCTTCAGACTCAACACCAACGGACGTCACCAGCAATTTTCACCACTGCCGTATTTTTTTTAAGCAAAAATAAGCCACTCTGTTGCCAATTTAAAAAAAAATGTTTTAGCTACACCCCACTCCTGGTACCAAAATTATGTAGCCCGTGGAATTAGATACCACACAGGACACAATTACTTCCGGGGTTCTTGTAGCTTTAATTTTATTGTTTGAACCTTCGAATGCAGATCGTTTTACTGAGTGCATACATTCCTGTGTCTTTCGAGCAAACAGCTCATAAATGTTCACAGATGTGGCAAGTTTAACAGAAAAGATTTTAAAAAGGGAAATAATAAATACAAAATACGGTGCAAAATACGGCAGTGGACTAAGTATGTTAAACAGGGTTTAACAAAGACATGTGGAACTTCCTGAAGATCGCGCAACTTCTCACTCGGTCAGTTACCTTTAAACAGAATTAAAATGCATATAAAACCTTCACATTTCCCTTACTGCCCAAATACAATGGCATGGTGTGGCTTTATGCACGCCAACATTACCTTGTCATGCCTGCAATGGCGAACAGTGGTCGACGGCTCGCGCCCAAAATCACCGAACATCAACTCCAGTAGCGTCTAAATCAAACCATCTTGTCAAATTACCGACATACAATATTGTTTGGAATAATGTTACAGGTATATTTCACAAGATATTTACCCCTACTTACTACGGAGTCAGAGCACCGTCACACCGCAATCTTCAGGTGCTTCACAGAAGAAAAAAAGAAAGAATACCCAAGATGCACTTGGATAACTTGCAGAAAGCGTACCCAAGATGCACTTGGATGACTTGCACGGAGTTACACTAAAAGCCCGCAACACTGCCACTTACTGGTCAAAACATGCAATGACAACCAAAACTATAAAAATACACTCACAATCTGCTTCACAATTTAAATACATCAAATTACATTTTACATGGCTTGACAGTGTAACAATTACATATATTAACAGTTAAACTATACTAAATTTAAGTGGAAAATCATTTAACATATTTAACAGATTTACCACCCGGCTACACTATGTTTTATAATCTAGCAATGTTATTGTTTCCATTGGAACATACTACATGTTCTTTAAAAGGAGGGAGATGTGATGAGAACTACAGTGCCCAGCATGCCGTGTACGTAAGAGGAGGGGCACGCAACCATATGTTTTAGCGCGGTTCTGTACTGGGGCATTCTGGGGATTGTCCGGGTCGGGGACTGGAAGCAGATGGCTGAATAAAGCACGTTATTAATCGCGACTCCCTTGCCTGTCGTTTATGCACATGACACATTGAGAGTAATAATAGATAAGGACATATTAACAACAAAAAGGACCAAAATAGGAAGTAAGCATAGAATATAATTAGCTAGGATATTTAACCCAACTGCCAAGAGCTGCATTATCTTAAGTCCTAAAAAAGTATCTAAAGTGGACCACTGTAGAAAAATTACGAAGCAACAATGCTGTCTGTTGAAACCAAATAGGCTACTAGTAGGCTAAAACAGTTATTAGACATTCAGTGGAAAAGTAATCTGCAAGAAAACCCATTAAATCTGAACGAAAAGGGTCTAGTTACCGTTATTTAGAGAATCAGAATTAACGTTATTAGGCTATATCAAAACAACAATATCAGGTTTTGACCCTACATAATTTTGGATAACTATCAAACCCCAAACTCAAGTGGCAGGAAACAGTTCAGTACCGTTCGCAAAGGCGCGACCACCGACGAAATATGCCGTCTTCCCTTGTTCACGAGCCTTAGCCACCAAAGGCCAGAGCTGCATCCTTTTCTCTCTGACGGACTGGGAGAAGTCCTCGGCAGAGCGCAGGTTGTTCGCTCGGAGGAAGGTGGATTTTTTTCGCCCCTTTCCAAACTGCATCTCGTGAAACGCGTGAGGTCGGTGAACCGGATAATAATCCCTCGAGGTCTGGAATCTGGCCGTGTCGATGCATCAGGAACCTTGGCCTTGTGCTCAGGTAGGATGGACTGCCAGATCTGTATCACCTCTCTGCGGACGTTTTGGTCCTTAGATTCCGCTACACCCCAGAGTCGAGTCGCAGGTTCCAACGTCGGTAGTAGCTCTCAAGATCAGCTAAACGTTGTTCCATCAGGCTTGTTTTCTTCTCTGCCACGCAGACTCGTTCGTCATTTTCCCTTTCACATCTCGAATCTCAGCACAGGCAAAGTCAACAGTTTTTTTTTTCAGATCTTCGACCTTCTTCAGACCTTCGATCTTCCAGGGCATCAATTCTGGTGTTAAACATCACTGAGATTTTCTGCACAATGTCTGCACTACTATCTACAGCTGGACCTCGTGGGGTCTTGCTTTTGTTAGCAGCCGGGGGTCTGGATGGTGTCATCGGCAAGGGAGGAAAATCTTCATCGGCGGTAGCTAATGTTACAGGTCGAGCTTCCATGCAGTAGTCCTGTACCGAAGACACGAGGGGATTCTCCTTCACTGACCCGGCCATGCTGTTTCCCTCGGCTAACAAACTCAGCTAACTTAGCGTTTACCTCGAATAAGTTTAACGGTTTAAACGACTAGAGTAACGATGAAGGTGACTAGCACATCAACATAAACCATACAACACGGCTCTTATAGCGCTGTAATACAATAGGGTATTAGAAGGTTGTGATCCGCTTGTTTTAGAAATATTAGTGATCAGCTCTCGAAAACGCGCGCGCTTACGTCGCTATCTTGGGCCCCCATCATGAGCTACGGTACAGGTCCGCTGCGTGAACGTGGACGTGATGACGCTGATAAGAAAAGAGCTACTGATTGGTTTTTAAGCACGCTTACCCTGGGCATATTAATAGTGGGCTGAGGGAACAAGTTCAACGCCCGTGGTGGATATAATGCATTCTTCTAATGCATTCGAATCGACGCTAGAGAAAGCAGAGACAGGGAGACAGAGAGAGACAGAGACAGGGACAGAGACAGAGAGAGCTTACACCCACGGGTGGCGCCCAAAAGCTAAGACAAAACTGGAACCAAAGATAACGACTCTACTAATGAAGACAAACAAACGGTTTATATTAGCACTTTTATTTTAATATTTCTCCGTGTTATTTTTTTTCTTTTTTCATTGGGTAAGCACTGCCTACCTTGCCTATATGGATGACACGTGGGCAGGCTCCAGCATCCCAGCGACCCTGAGGGCAGGATAAGCGGTTTGGATAAGGTAGAGGCTAGTTCCCATCGATGCAGAGAACGGAAATGGAGTAGAGAACGGTCAACTGAGCATGCGCGAAATGCCTCTCCCATGCCTCCACACGCCCCGCGTAGCGTCCAGGCGCTAGGATTCTAGGAAGACCCACCCCTACTCTGCGTCTGATTAGCTAACTTTAACCCTAACCCCGCCCTGACCCTAACCTTAACCTACCCAAACAACGGAGGCAACGAGTACTTGCGCATGCTCAGTTGACCGTTCTCTGCATCGATGGGAACTAGCCTCTACCGTTTGGATAATGGATGGATGGATGGATGGATGGATGGATGGATGGATGGATGGATGCTAACATTGAGCACACAACTCACAAGAAGTTTTGGGGGGGAAAGATAATGATTGACGATGCAAATAAGTGAGTACCATAAAAGAAAAATCCAGCATTGTGGGGAAAGAAGAAAAAAACCCACTAACTACCAAGCTTTATGTTTCAATTCATTTTATTCAAGAGTGTGTTCAGTCTGTTGGATCCAATTGTGGGGTACTTGGGATTTAGTAGCCCCCCATCTATTTTTTATTTTATATACTTACCTTCATTGACCACTCACTAATAGTAAAGAGGAGAATTGTCTGCTCTGTTGTTGTGATAGCCGGTTCTCGCCACAGGAGGGCACTGCAGGTTAATTGCTTCTAGCCTGTGTGACGTAGTGCTGGCTCTCGCCGTGCACTCTGGGACATAGAGTCGTCAGATGAGTGTTGCCGTTCGTATAGTGAGCCATGCTCTGAAAACGTGTCCTCTGTAATGTCTATTTGACAGATGGAGTAAAACAACAAAAACACCAGCCCTTGTAAGTGTCATTCTTATCAAGTGTGCTACAAATATTGGTGCCGAAACCCGGGATCAGCGCCATTGCCACCATTGTCAGGAGAAGAAGAAAACAAAAAAACTTTTGACATGTTACAATTGTTATAGCTATGTGATTTTAGTTGTCCTGTGATCACCAGACACAGAGTTACTGTAGCATTGGGGTTTTAGAACACACCTGTTACCACCAGGGATATTACTATTACAAAGTTATTTGCTTTTAGTCAGATACTATAGCTCCCCGGCCTCAAGACGGACGAAGCAGTGGATTCAAGTGCACATTATTTACTGCAAACATATACCATTAATAGGAGATGTGTGTTATATGTTATGACTGATTACAGTACAGTATCCAGATTGACTCCTGCTTAGTAATAACCTATCTTTTCAATGAAAAGTTATGCAATGTGGACTGGTAGATTTGTTATGTCGGGACGCCATTATCTTTTTGAGGGGAGAGTGTGGGGTACTTGGGATTTAGTAGCCCCCCATCTATTTTTTATTTTATATACTTACCTTCATTGACCACTCACTAATAGTAAAGAGGAGAATTGTCTGCTCTGTTGTTGTGATAGCCGGTTCTCGCCACAGGAGGGCACTGCAGGTTAATTGCTTCTAGCCTGTGTGACGTAGTGCTGGCTCTCGCCGTGCACTCTGGGACATAGAGTCGTCAGATGAGTGTTGCCGTTCGTATAGTGAGCCATGCTCTGAAAACGTGTCCTCTGTAATGTCTATTTGACAGATGGAGTAAAACAACAAAAACACCAGCCCTTGTAAGTGTCATTCTTATCAAGTGTGCTACAAATATTGGTGCCGAAACCCGGGATCAGCGCCATTGCCACCATTGTCAGGAGAAGAAGTGGGGAGCGGAGTGAGAACACGTGACCAACAATGGAACTGGAGCTTGAGCAACTGCAAGACAGGCTGAGTGAGACCCTCCTGCAGTTAGGGCTGGACCAGTTAAAAGAGGTGTGTGTTATTGCTAAAGTCCCCACTGAAAACCAGACAAAGAGGCATGCGCTGATCAGACTTATTAGTGAAACTGTGGATGAAGCAATTGAGAAGGAGGATGAAGAGGTAGCACGTCAGTTTCTGTCCAGACTAGTGGACCTCTCTAGTGAAATGAAGCAGAGAGGGGCGGAGTCACATACTGGTGCAGGTGCAGACAGTACTAACAAGGATGCTGCTGAATTGGCAAGCTTACATGAACAATATCAGGCCTTACAGTCCAGCTTTACTGCATCCACAAAAGCGCTTGAGGAAGAGATATCACGCCTCAGTGAGAAACTAAGTCTTAAAGAACCCAGTAGACCTAGTCAACCTTCAAACCCAATCCCGTCAGTAATCCAACCCCCTGAAGTAACCATACGCAGAGACTTTAAGATAAATGGCCAAATAGGAGAACGGGGGCAGATAGACAAGTTGTCTTATATAAATCTTACGCATCAGATTGATATGGGGGTGAGAAAAGGCCACAGCGAGTTGGAGATAATAGAGGCTGTAATCCGAGCCATCAGCCCTGGGCTGACTCTCCGTGACTTGTTAGAGATCAAAACCGAACTCACCCTCCCTCAGCTGAGGACCATTCTGAAAGGCCATTTCAAAGAGGATAGCTCTGTGGACCTATATCACCGACTAATCAACATCACACAGGACAGTCAGGAGTCACCACAGAACTTCCTGTTCCGAGCCATAGCATGTAAAGAGAGACTCTTAGCAGCAGCGAGAGAGCCTGGCTCTGATGAACAATACAGCCCTGAACTGATACAGAAGAAGTTCCTAAGAGCTGTGGGAACTGGGCTAGTGAGTGACCAGGTAAAATATCAGCTCAAGAGCTATCTCGATGATCAAGCAACTACTGATGATGTTCTCATTGTTAAGATGATAGAGGCCGCAAGTTTCGAGTCAGAGAGACAGCGGAAATTCAAGAAGAGCTCCCACAGTAAGGAAACCAGAGTGCGGGAAGTGCGAGCTGAGGCACATCAGTATCTAGGAGCGGAAGCTGCAGTGGTCGGGGGTCAGGAGTCGTCACCATCAACATCCGCGAGTGTGAAAGCCCTTAAGACACAGGCAGGGAACCAAAAGGAGTCTGCGTTCTACGAGATAATCCAACAGCTGAAAGGAGAAATGGAACAGATGAGAAAAGCCATGAACCACTCCTCTGGCCAAAGACCTTCTCGTCAGCAGCAGCCTGTGAGGAAGCGCGGATGCAAAGCCTGTCAAGACAGTGAAAGGGGCGACCAGTGCAACCACTGTTTCAAATGCGGACAGAGTGGCCATCTTTCAAGAGGGTGTAGAGCTCAGAGGCCTGAAAAATCGGAGCAGGTAGACACGTCTAGCTGTACTGTCACCAGCAAGCTCATCGACGACAGTATTCAGCTACTAGAAGCCAGAGTGTCTGCCCGACAGCGAGACGAGGCAGGGCGGGAACAGCAAGCACCCACAGTGAGTCATATCTCCTCAAAACGCCAGTCACAGCTGCTGAACCTAATTGGAAAGAAATACATGATAAACTGTTACATTGATGGTGTAGCCACACAGGCATTGTGGGATACCGGGTCGCAGGTCTGCCTAATCAGTGAAGAATGGAGGAGAAAACATCTCCCACACACCAAGGTGAGAAGCACAGAAGAGATCCTTGGCCCTGGCACCCTGACTGGTAAAGCAGCAAACCAGACAACCATTCCTTTCTCTGGATGGGTGGAAGTGACTGTCCAGTTAGCACCGAATAGCACCACTCAGACTCCACCAATGGAACTCACTGTGCCAATACTAGTAACCACACACCAGGGCACCGCAGAAGAACCGATCATCGGTTACAATGTAATTGAACACCTGTTAGAGTCTGGAGCTGGACAGCCATCAAGTGTAATCACAAAGGCACTAAGCATTGCGTTCGCGGTTGACTACAAGAAGGCTGAAGTCCTCGTGAAGCTGATAAACAGCCAAGATGATATGGAAGGTGAGGGGATGGTTAAAGTGGGCCGAGAAAGCATGACTATTCCGGCGGGCCAGACAAAGATTGTTAAGTGTGGTGTTAGAGCAGGGCCCCTCCAAGCAGACCAGAACGTCCTCTTTGAGCCTAATGTGAACCCAAAGTGGCCAGAGGGCCTGAAGGTGGATGAAAACATTGTATGTTTACAGAAGGGAACCTGGTCACGCATCGCTGTCCCAGTGACTAACGTCACAGCTCATGACATCACACTGCCGCCACGGACTCCCCTGGGGCAGACCCAAAGAACTAGAGCCATCTACCCTGCCGCCGTGAAGCCGTTGGATGTGGATGGGACTAGTACAGTGAACCCAGTCATCCCAGGGACCTCCACAACAGGTACAGAACGAAGACCTGTGATTAGAGACACAACAAAGCTGAAAGGGCCAGGTGATGTCAAGACGGAACACCAGGAGGAAGATCTATGGGACCCGCCTGTCCCTCTGAACCACCTGACACCTGAACAACAACTGCAGGTGAGAGAGCTACTGCGGGAGGAGAGTAGTGTGTTCGCACGCGATGACCATGATGTGGGGACTATTCCATCACTCCAGCTCAAGATCCGCCTGAGTGACACCACACCGGTGAAGCGGACATACACATCAGTCCCAAAGCCTCTTCATAAAGAAGTGAAGGAATACCTCGAGGATTTACTGAACAGAGGCTGGATAACTAAGTCAAAATCACCCTACTCAAGCCCAATCGTGTGTGTGCGGAAAAAGGATGGGAGCCTCCGCCTCTGCTGTGACTACCGTGAGTTGAACAAGAGGTCCATCCCAGACCGCCATCCAATACCACGCATCCAGGATATGCTCGACAGCCTGAAGGGGAGTGCCTGGTTTTCTGTCTTGGATCAGGGGAAGGCATATCACCAGGGGTTTCTTGAGGAGTCCAGCCGTCCACTGACTGCATTCATCACCCCGTGGGGATTATATGAATGGGTGAGAATTCCCTTCGGACTGTCCTCAGCACCAGCAGAGTTCCAGAGGTCCATGGAGGAATGTTTGATTGGGCTGAGGGACAACATTTGTCAGCCGTATTTAGATGACAACCTGGTCCACTCAACCACATTCGACGAACACCTCCAGCACCTGAGAAGAGTACTGCACCGCTACAGAAGCCATGGAATCAAGCTGACGGCAAGAAAATGTGAACTCTTCAAAAACCAAGTAAGGTTCCTGGGAAGGCTTGTGACCAAGGATGGATACACAATGGACCCCGCTGATGTGGCCCCGGTCCAGGCACTGAAGGAGAGAGAACCTACGACCATCGGAGAGCTCAGGAAGATGCTGGGATTCATCTCGTATTACCGGCCCTACATACCTAACTTCTCCCGAATCGCAAGGCCTCTCTATGACCTCCTCACCCCAGAGAAGACAGCAGCGGGGAAGCTCAAACAAAAGAGAAAGGACAAGGGGAGGAAGGGCTCCCGAGACCATCTGCCCTCCTCTCACCCAGTTAAGTGGACAGCTGAACACCAACAGGTCCTCTGTCAGTTGATTGAATTCCTCATCCAGCCACCAGTGTTGGGCTACCCAGACTTTGAACAGCCCTTTATCCTTCACTGCGACGCGTCACGAGAGGGCCTCGGGGCAGTATTGTATCAAAGACAGTCACAGGGTGGGCTGGCAGTCATCGCGTATGGGTCTAGGACACTGACAACTCCTGAGAAGAACTACCATCTCCACTCAGGGAAGTTGGAGTTCCTCGCGATGAAATGGGCCATATGTGAGAGATTTAGAGATTACCTCTACCACGCTCCATCATTCACTGTCTACACAGACAATAATCCCCTCACCTATGTGCTCACGACAGCCAAACTGAATGCGACCACCCACAGGTGGGTAGCAGAGTTAGCCGATTTCCAGTTCTCTATCAAGTACCGGCCTGGACGAGCCAATGGGGACGCAGATGGCCTCTCACGCATGCCGATGGAGCAGTACATGCAGACCTGTTCACAAGAAGTACACCCCGAGGTCATGAACAGTGTGACCCAGGCGCTGTCAGTACAGCTGGAGAGAGCTGAGCCTTGGATGTGTCCGGTAACCATAGCCACAGCACTAGCCGAGTTTGAGAAGGAACATACATCACCTGTGGCAGAGATACCCAGTCAGACGGTGAGAGACGCCCAGAGGGAGGATGCTGTCATTGGTGAGGTGCTGAAGTACATAACCTCCAATCAGTGGCCTCGGGGAAAAACACAGTGTGCGAGCAGGGGTGTTGCGACACTCATGAGAGAGAAGCATCGGCTGTGCCTTGATGATGATGGCATCCTGCGCCGGAAAACAGCTACCCGAACTCAGCTAGTCCTGCCGAAAAAGTTCCATGAGCTGGTATATAAAGAACTGCACAGAGACCTGGGCCATCTAGGCGTGGAGAGGGTGTTGCACCTGTTGAGGGACCGTTTCTATTGGCCTCACATGCAGAAAGATGTGGAACATTACATCACACAGGTGTGTAGCTGCCTGAAGACCAAGCGCCCCAACAAACCAACCAGAGCCCCTCTCACCAACATCGTGACCACACACCCATTTGAGATGGTCTCCATTGACTTCTTACACTTAGAGAAGTGTAAGGGAGGGTACGAGTATATACTGGTGGTTATGGACCACTTTACCCGTTTTGTTCAAGCCTATGCATGCAGAAACAAAGCTGCCAAGACCGCCGCAGAGAAGGTATTCGGGGACTTTGTGCTGAGATTTGGTTTCCCGGCGACGCTGCACCATGACCAAGGGAAGGAGTTTGACAATAAGCTCTTCGCCAAGCTGCAGGAGTACAGTGGAGTCAGGGGTTCTCACACAACACCGTATCACCCGCAAGGAAATGGTCAGGTCGAGCGTTTCAACAGAACGGTTCTGGCGATGCTGAGAAACCTGCCAGCGGTTGCGAAAACGGATTGGAAAGCGTCACTCCCAAAGGTGATACATGCATACAACTGCACCCGAAATGAAGCGACCGGATTTGCACCTTACTATCTGTTGTTCGGCAGAAATCCAAGACTTCCCATTGACCTGATGTTTGGCCTTAGAGCAAAGGACCAGGCACTATCCCATCAAGAATATGCAGAGAAGTGGAAGGCCCGCATGAATGACGCCTATCGCCTAGCATCAGAGACAGCACGGAAGGAGGGGGCCAGAAACAAAACACTATACGACAAAAAGGCCCACGGGACAGAGCTGTATGCCGGATGCAGGGTTCTCATCCGCAACCTGAACGAGAAAGGAGGACCGGGGAAATTAAGACCATTCTGGGAGGACCAGGTGCATGTAGTAACACAGAGGAAGCACGCCGACAGCCCTGTGTATGAGCTGAAGCCGGAGAATGGAAAAGGACGAACCAGAATCATGCATAGGAACCTTCTTCTGCCATGCGACTTCCTGCCGGTGGAACCAAGAGAAGAGGACTTACCTGTGAAACCTAGACGGGAGAGAAAGAAGACAGACAGACAAATGCAGTGGAACCAGGAACAGGACAGTGACTCAGATGATGAGGATAACTGGAGATGCATCGTAGGACGACCAACAGTCAGAGCCAGTGGGCGGATCCAGAGTCAGCTGAGCCCAGACGCCTTGGAGTTCTACCCGGAGGAAAGAGACGGTCAAGATGAAGAGGATTTTGCGGAGCAGCCTGCAACAATAGAGGACAATGGGACAGTGTCAGAGAATGGCGAGACATCTGGAGCTGAAGAAGAGGATGAGCCCGATGACGACAAGAGCCCGGAAGATGCCTTGCAGCCTCCACCAGAAGATGCCTTGCAGCCTCCTCCAGGGGAAGCTGTGCAGCCTGCCAGAGAAAAAGCATATCCTTTGAGAAATAGAAAACCTACACCAGTGTTTACTTATCACAGACTAGGGCAGCCTAGTGTGTCTGGTAGATAAGCAAATCAGACAACTCAGTATAAATAAATAAATAAATGAAAAAAAAAAAAACAAAAAAACAAAAAAACTTTTGACATGTTACAATTGTTATAGCTATGTGATTTTAGTTGTCCTGTGATCACCAGACACAGAGTTACTGTAGCATTGGGGTTTTAGAACACACCTGTTACCACCAGGGATATTACTATTACAAAGTTATTTGCTTTTAGTCAGATACTATAGCTCCCCGGCCTCAAGACGGACGAAGCAGTGGATTCAAGTGCACATTATTTACTGCAAACATATACCATTAATAGGAGATGTGTGTTATATGTTATGACTGATTACAGTACAGTATCCAGATTGACTCCTGCTTAGTAATAACCTATCTTTTCAATGAAAAGTTATGCAATGTGGACTGGTAGATTTGTTATGTCGGGACGCCATTATCTTTTTGAGGGGAGAGTGTGGGGTACTTGGGATTTAGTAGCCCCCCATCTATTTTTTATTTTATATACTTACCTTCATTGACCACTCACTAATAGTAAAGAGGAGAATTGTCTGCTCTGTTGTTGTGATAGCCGGTTCTCGCCACAGGAGGGCACTGCAGGTTAATTGCTTCTAGCCTGTGTGACGTAGTGCTGGCTCTCGCCGTGCACTCTGGGACATAGAGTCGTCAGATGAGTGTTGCCGTTCGTATAGTGAGCCATGCTCTGAAAACGTGTCCTCTGTAATGTCTATTTGACAGATGGAGTAAAACAACAAAAACACCAGCCCTTGTAAGTGTCATTCTTATCAAGTGTGCTACACAATAACGCAACAATTCAGAAAATATAATTTCCCAAAATCAATGTCTATGAAGATTGTGTAGTCGTATTCCAGAAGTACCAATAATAGCCCATAAATTCAAAATCTAGCGCTTAAATGTCCGCTATACTTGACTGACAGTCTAAGTGGCCGCTCTTATACAGAAGGATCAGAAGCAAATTTCACGAAAAGCTCGAGAGCGAGAAAGAAAAAGAAAAATGTTTTTGCTCAGGTAATGTGTGTGGACAGGTGTCGCAGGAACTCTCCTCTGGTGGTGGTGTCTCCGGGGAAAACAGCCTGACAGAATTCACACACCTGAGACTGCAGTGGCAGTTCAGACATCAGCACCCCATCAGTCTGGATGAGAAACTCACCGTCCAGGAAGGAGCTATGTGACCAGGCCATCTAACAGAGAAGTTGGGGACACAACAACAGATACTGTGAAGCATGGCAAACTGGTAACCAGTGGTATCTACATCTAGTGCAGGTAAAGATGAAGGAATATGGAAGAAGGAGGGGCATACCTTACATGTTTTTGGTGTTGCCTCCCTCACAGGATAACCCACTTGCCTTGGACTTTGTGAGAAATGAGAGGAGCCTAGTGCTCCATCTCCTTCTGGGGAATCAAGAGCTAAGAATGGAAGGGCTTTACATTCAACCTTCCCATCCTCTTTTCTTTGCTCCAAATTAAGAGTTCCCATGTCTTTAGCAAGAAGTCCAGAGAAGGTCCCTGCACCCTTGGAGATGCAACTGGTTTCATGCAGTGCTGTCAGGTTTTGTGCTGTGGCTTTTAGTGGTTCAGGTCCTTCATGAAGATGCTTAGGGCTCTCTTGATTATATTGAACTGGGATAGAATCCATGTCACTGAGGCCTCCACTACCAACAAAGTTTCCTGCAGAGAGATGATTTTTTTAATTATATGTGAAGCAGTGTACCGTGATTGGAATCTTGTTGAGTAGTATTTTGCAAATATGGTGTAACAGTTTGACCTTGTTCTTTCTGCATGGCCTTGGTGAGTTGCTGCAATAGTGCTGCCTGTTTCAGGCATAGTGATCTCAGGCGAAGAAACTCGCAATACAGTTCTGTATATGCTTCTTCCATCTTAAACAACAAACTTGTCTGCACCTAACAGACATGATAGAGTTAAGACTGGGATACCGCATTCCACAGGGGAGTGAATCTGCAGAACTATGACAAAGCTGTTAGACATGCTGAAACGATGAAATGAGGATTTAAATGAAAAACGAAGATCACATGGTCAAATTTCAAAGTGAAATTTCCTCAAAGTATATTTTGACAATATAAGAAGTTCAGAAAGCAGAAAGTAAGGGGCACACAGTGAACCTTAACAGACACTGGTGAGTTAAAGCATGCAGTCCTGGGGGTGGCAACCTGCAATTTGCAGCTATATGTTTTACCATATTGTGCATTTGATATTAATAAATTCGTTATAAAATTATTTGATTTAGGGGGAAAACAATAATTACTTATAATGCAAGTATAAAATATAAACAAGATATTGTGGTGGACACGTATTGGGGACAGAATTCAACCCAGGAACTAAGGGTTAAGTCATGGTTGCCCTGGCAGGTTAACGCAGGGTTAAGTTATGGTTGTCCAGCCAGTTTTCTGATGATTCTTGCCACCTCCGCTCAGTCGAGCTGTGGTTTGGTTGTCTCTGATTTACCGTGGATTAAAGAAAGTTGCCTACACGGCTAAAGTGTGAACCTACGGTCTTCTCCGTTCCTTCGGCTCTACACTGGTGACCCCGACGTCGGTTTTCGGATAAGTTTTCTGAAACCACACACATTATGGCTACGAACGCAATTAAACTGCCGGAGTTTTGGGAGTCTTCCGCGGCTACATGGTTCGCGCAGGCTGAGGCACAGTTCGCGCTCAGAGACATAACAGCAGACGAGACCAGGTACTACTACGTAGTGGCAGCGCTGGGGTGCGCTACGGCTTCCAGGATAAGCGGGTTCATAACCAACCCACCGGCCGATGGTAAATACGCCGCACTTAAACATCTCCTCCTTGAAACTTTTGAACTGTCAACAACGGAGAGAGCACGTCGCCTCTTCGCAATTCAGGGCTTGGGAGATGGCAAACCATCGGAGCTAATGAGCAGGATGTTAAACCTACTGGGTCAAGAAAAGCCATGTTTCCTGTTTATGGAGCTGTTTCTGCGCAACATGCCGCCCCACGTCCAGACTGCGCTCGCTAACTCCACCATCACTGATCCCCGTGAACTGGCAAAGGAGGCTGACCGATTCTTCGTCGCTACACAACGTTCCTCCCATGCCGGGGTGCTGGCTCCTACCTTCACTGGCCCCCCGCCGACATCGCGGGCGTGGCCCGACGGTGGCGCCACAGCATCAGACCGCTACAAGCCCTCTGGACTCTGTATGTACCACGCTCGATTTGGTGCGAAAGCTAAACGGTGCCGTTCCCCCCGCAACTACAGGCCGACGGGAAACGAGAGGGCCAACACTCAGTAGTGGCCATGAGTGTTGGCGATACGAGCAGGCTACTCTTCATCCTCGACACCATCTCCGGTCGGCGATTTCTTTGTGACACGGGCGCACAGAGAAGCGTGCTCCCTGCTACTGACGTCGACATCATGGGCGGGGAGCGGGGCCCCCAGTTGGCGACGGCTGACGGCAGCCCTATCCACACCTACGGCGTGCGGTCTGTAGAACTGTGTTTTGGTGGACAACGTTTCACGTGGGAGTTCGTCATGGCCAATGTAACGCTTCCCCTCCTCGGAGCTGATTTTTTGTGCGCTTACGGTTTGCTAGTGGACATTCAGAACAGCCGTCTGGTCGATGCCTTTGTAACCAGGTTAAAACTGCCCCCGTTACACCTTAACCTTCTCCTCCTTCGCATGTACGCGGAGGGAAGCGGCCTATGCAGGTCTAGCCAACTCTCTCTCAGAGGCAGACAAGTTCAACCGCCTCCTCGCTGAGTTCCCTGACCTCACCCAGCCTACCTTCTCTGCACCCACCGCTAAGCATGGGGTGGAGCATCACATTGCTACGAAAGGGCCCCCGGTCTACGCCAGAGCCAGGCGTCTCGACCCCGCCAAACTCGCCATTGCCAAGTCTGAGTTCGAGCACCTGGAACGCATGGGGATCATCCGCCGCTCTGACAGCCCGTGGGCGTCCCCACTCCACATCGTCGCTAAGCCTGATGGAGGTTGGCGCCCATGCGGGGACTACCGCCGACTAAATGACGCCACCACGCCCGACCGCTATCCTGTCCCGCATATCCAGGACTTTTCTGCAAACCTGTCTGGCAAATGCGTCTTCTCAAAAGTCGACCTGGTCCGTGGTTATCATCAAGTTCCCGTGCACCCCTCAGACATCCCCAAGACAGCGGTGACTACCCCATTCGGCCTATTTGAATTCCTACGAATGCCATTTGGACTCAAAAACGCGGCCCAGTCCTTTCAGCGGCTGATGGATTCAGTGCTCCGTGGCCTTCCTTTCATCTTCGTCTATTTGGACGACATACTCATCGCCAGCGCCTCCGAGGAAGAACACCTGTCCCATCTTCATGCCCTCTTCACACGCCTCAGCCAGCATGGGCTGATCGTCAACCCGGCGAAGTGCCGGTTCGGGCTGACAGCCATTGATTTCCTCGGGCACCGCATCACTGGGGACGGGGCAGTCCCCCTGCCCTCGAAGGTGGAAGCGGTGGCGGCCTTTCCGCGCCCCCAAACAGCTCGTGCGCTCAGGGAGTTCATCGGGATGGTGACATTCTACCACCGCTTCATTCCCCGAGCCGCCTTTATCATCCGGCCACTGTACGAGGCGCTGAAAGGCATGTCCCCCAACCAGGCGGTCGACTGGACAGCAGAGCGGGACCGTGCGTTCACCGAGACTAAAGCTGCGCTCTCCCAGGCTACCCTGCTAGCATATCCTTCACCTACAGTGCCTATTTCCATAACCACGGATGCATCGGACTATGCTGTTGGTGCGGTTCACGAACAGTGGGTGGGGGGGGCTTGGCAGCCTTTGGCCTTTTTCAGTCGCCAGCTTACACCCCGAGAGCGCAAGTATAGTACTTTTGACAGGGAACTCCTCGGTCTCTGGCTCGCTGTCCGGCATTTCCGTTTCCTGCTAGAGGGCCGCGAGTTTACAGCGTACGTGGACCACAAGCCCCTCACGTTTGCCATGTCCAAGACGGCCGAGCCATGGTCCGCTCGCCAGCAGCGACAACTCTCCTACATTTCGGAATTCACTACCGACATCCAGCACGTCGCTGGTAAGTCTAACCAGGTAGCTGACTGCCTCTCTAGGGCGGTGATTGGAGCGGTCCACCTAGGCCTTGACTATGCACAGATGGCCGCTGACCAGGCCACGGACCCGAGCATCCTCCGTCTCCGGGCCTCCGACACGGGGCTCCGCCTGCAGGACGTTCCTTTCAGCGACACAGGTGTCACCCTCCTGTGTGACGTCTCCACAGGACAGCCCAGGCCCATCGTCCAGCACAGCTGGAGACGCCCCGTATTTGAAGCTGTGCACGGCCTCTCTCATCCAGGCGGTAAGCCATCCGTGCGCCTGACCTCTGCTAAGTTTGTGTGGGAGGGACTTAAGAGAGACGTGAAAGCGTGGGCCGACTCGTGTGTT
This sequence comes from Lampris megalopsis, assembly GCA_022114975.2. Taxonomy (NCBI): domain Eukaryota; kingdom Metazoa; phylum Chordata; class Actinopteri; order Lampriformes; family Lampridae; genus Lampris; species Lampris megalopsis. The sequence continues at coordinate 4,961,107 of JAJHIY020000431.1, forward strand.
GCCTGTCAGCGGGCTAAGATACACCGCCACATTAAGGCGCCCCTGGAACGCTTCGCAGTGCCGGAGAGACGATTTGACCATGTCCACGTCGACCTGGTTGGTCCCCTACCCCCCTCCCATGGGTTCACCTACCTCTTCACTGTGGTGGACAGGACTACGCGCTGGCCTGAAGCTGTTCCCCTGGCATCCACGACGTCTGCTGATGTGGCCCGGGCTTTTATTGGGTCGTGGGTCTCACGTTTCGGTACGCCTTCCGACCTTTCATCTGACCGCGGGCCACAGTTTACCTCAGAGCTATGGAGTGCTGTGGGTGAGGCTCTGGGCGTCAAGCTTCATCGCACTACCGCATACCACCCTCAGGTGAACGGCCTATGTGAGCGCTTCCACCGGTCCATGAAGGCTGCGCTTCGGGCTACTCTCAAGGACTGCAACTGGGTCGACAAGCTCCCATGGGTCATGCTGGGCCTGCGGACCGCCCCGAAGGAAGACCTACAAGCCTCCTCTGCGGAGCTGGTGTACGGCACGCCGCTGCGAGTCCCAGGCGATTTCATGCCCAATGCAACGCGTCCCTGGTCAGCTGTGGACCAACGAGCCTCCTTGCTGGACGGGGTCAGAGCTTTCACACCCGTCCCTACCGCCCAACACGGCGCGCCGGTGTCCCAGGTGCCCCCAGGTCTGCAGTCAGCGGACTACGTGTTCATCCGTCACGACGCACACCGCCCCCCTCTGCAACCCCCTTATGACGGCCCCTTCCGCGTCCTGGAACGGGGAACTAAGCACCTGGTGGTGGATTTTGGGGGCACGGCCGAGCATGTTTCAGTGGACCGAGTTAAACCCGCACACCTGGACTTGACGCAGCCGTTGGAGTTAGCCCAACCTCCTCGTCGCGGTCGTCCCCCGGCTCCGCCTCCTCCCCCCGTGGAGGCCCGAGCTGCCTCTTCTGCTCCTCAGGCCGACCTCCACAGGCCCGCGTCAATGCCTCCCAGAGACACTCCGGCCCCTGTTATCCGGAGCCGCCGCGGACGGCCTGTCGTCCCCCCGCGCCTGCCTGACTTCGATTACTAGGGCGAATTCTGGGGGGGCTCATGTGGTGGACACGTATTGGGGACAGAATTCAACCCAGGAACTAAGGGTTAAGTCATGGTTGCCCTGGCAGGTTAACGCAGGGTTAAGTTATGGTTGTCCAGCCAGTTTTCTGATGATTCTTGCCACCTCCGCTCAGTCGAGCTGTGGTTTGGTTGTCTCTGATTTACCGTGGATTAAAGAAAGTTGCCTACACGGCTAAAGTGTGAACCTACGGTCTTCTCCGTTCCTTCGGCTCTACAATATACTGCATAGGAGGATAAACCCAATTAAAATCATTGAAACTACCTAAGGCAGTGATGAAGTGTCACATGGCCAAGGATTTATGACTGAAGTCTGGTGTTCAGAAGATGCCTCAGCACAGCAACCTTTAAAAACGTTGCCATAGTAAGTATTTTGGTCTCCATAGCTTGTTTGGGGATGACGTCATGAATGAACGCGCTTTCCAGATGGAGGGCAAGGAGTGTTCTGAGGCAGTATTGTAGGCTTTATAAACAAATGAGACTGAAAACAGATCAATTTAAAATTATTTGTAATATTTAATTAAATAGAAAGAACAATTAAGCTGCAATGACATCTCCATCTCGTTTCACAATGATCCACATCTTTAGTGGCATTTCACCGGACCTTTGAGAGTGGTTTGAACCTAGTAATGTCTCAACATTACTAGGTTCAAACCACTCTCAAATGTTGTAAACCTAGTAAATGCAATTCAAACCTAGTAATGTTGAGACATTACTAGGTTTGAATTGAATGTTTTGTAGAGGAGCTCAAGCAGGAGTCGTGTCAACTTTCTCTTTCGGCTACACAACGTGCACCATTTATTCCTTCCACCATTACAACAACAACACAAAACCCGCGCAGCGGATGTGTGTCACTGTAAACCCGAACCGAGGAAACAGCCGCTGTAAACTAACGTTCCTACTAGCTCAATAAGGGGAATTATGTAGCCCCATAACCACTACACACGTCCCCCCAGAATTCGCCTTAATACGAAAAGTCAGTGTGGCAAGGGGGGCGGATCTCTCTGCCCCAACGGCTCCGCTGAACAGGAGCTGGGGGCTGGTTAACCGCAGGCAAAGCAGCAGAGTCCTCACAGCTGGACCGGGGAAAGGGAGGGGCTGGGGAAGCAGGGGGCGGCTCGCCGGGGGAGGGGGGCAGCGCAGGGGGGCGCCCCCGCCGTGGGGGCAGGGCAAGACCAACAGGGCGGTCTAAGTCCAGGTGAGCAGGCTTGAGGCGGTCCACAGAAACCCGCTCCAGCCTGCTGCCAACCTCCACCACAAAGTGCTTATCTCCAGTGTCCCGTACCCGAAATGGGCCGTCGTAGGGTGGCTGCAGGGGACCGCGGTGCGCGTCGTGACGGATGAAAACATACCCCGCCGACCGCAGCTCCGTGGGGACATAGGACTGAGAGCCGCCATGCTGAGAAGTGGGGACCGGTGCAAAAGCCCTGGCTTCCTCCTGCAACGCAGTCCGTTGGCATCTGGCGGACCAGGGAGCTGTGGCGGTGGGAAGGAAATACCCCGGGACCCGAAGTGGCTGTCCGTAGACCAGTTCGGCGGATGAGGACTGGAGGTCCTCCTTGGGAGCCGTCCAGAGCCCAAGCATGACCCAAGGCAGTTTGTCGACCCAGCGGTCGTCCTTGAGGGTAGCCCGCAATGCGGCCTTCATCGAGCGATGGAACCTCTCGACCAATCCATTCGCCTGAGGGTGATATGCTGTGGTGCGATGGAGCCTCACCCCTAACCCCGCGGCGATCTCCTCCCAGAGCGCTGACGTGAATTGCGGCCCTCTGTCCGAGGAGAGGTCAGATTGGGTGCCAAAGCGGGCGACCCAGGTTCCGATGAACGCTCGGGCAACCTCAGGCGCTGTCGTGGACGAAAGCGGGACGGCCTCTGGCCATCACGTGGTCCTGTCGACCATGGTGAGCAGGTATGTGAAACCACGGGAGGGGGTAGGGGGCCTACCAGGTCCACATTCACGTGGTCGAACCTCCTCTCAGGTACCGTGAAAGGTATCAGGGGCGCTTTGACGTGCCGGAGCACTTTGGAGCATTGGAACTCCACACAGGTGTCAGCCCAGTCCCTCACATCCTTTTTGAGTCCATGCCAGACAAACTTTGCTGCCACCAGCCTCTCTGAAGGCTTTCTGCCAGGGTGAGACAGCCCATGGACTGCGTCGAAGACCCGTCGCCTCCAAGCAGTCGGAACGACTGCTCGGGGCTGACCCGTAGAGACGTCGCACAGGAGCGTGGCGCCGGCGTCGTCGAAAGCCACATCCTCCAACTGCAGCCCTGTGTCAGCGGTCCTGCATGCCTGCACTCCTGGGTCGGCGGCCTGGTCAGCCGCCATCTGGCTGTAGTCGAGTCCCAAATGGGCGGCACCAGCGATGGCCCGGGAGAGACAGTCAGCGACTGGGTTGGACTTCCCAGCGACATGCCGTTGGTGGTAAACTCTGAGATGTAGGCCAACTGTCGCTGCTGGCGGGCTGACCACGGCTCTGCCACCTTGGCCATCGCGAACACCAGCGGTTTGTGATTGACGAAAGCCGTGAACTGACGGCCCTCCAATAGGTAACGAAAGTGCCTAACAGCGAGGAAAAGGCCAAGCAGCTCACGATCAAAGGTGCTGTATTTGCGCTCTCTCAGGTTCAACTGTCGGCTGAAGAAGGCAAGCGGCTGCCACGCACCGCTCACCCACTGCTCGTAAACCGCGCCGACAGCGTAGTCCGAAGCATCCGTCGTGATGGCAATGGGCGCTCCAGACACAGGGTGTGCCAGCATCGCCGCGTCAGCCAGGGCGGCCTTCACATCCTTAAAAGCCGTGTCCCTCTCTGCAGACCAGTCCACGGCGTGTTTGGGGGCTGTGCCCTTCAGAGCCTCATATAGGGGGCGGAGGAGATCGGCAGCCCGGGGGATAAACCGGTGGTTGAAGGACACCATGCCAATGAACTCCCGGAGGGACTGGGCCGTGTGTGGGGGTGGAAAGTCTGCGACGGCCTCCACCGTAGATGGAAGGGGGGCCGCCCCGTCCTTGGTGACCCGGTGGCCCAGGAAGTCGATGGTGCTCAGACCAAACTGGCATTTGGCCGGGTTAACTATCAACCCGTGCAGGCTGAGTCTCTCGAAAACGGCTCTGAGGTGGGACAAGTGCTCGGACACGGAGGTGCTAGCGACCAGGATGTCATCCAGGTACACAAAGAGGAAAGGCAGGTCCCGCAATACTGAGTCCATGAGGCGTTGGAAGGACTGCGCGGCGTTCTTAAGCCCAAACGGCATGCGCAGGAACTCGAACAGTCCGAACGGAGTTGTCACAGCCGTTTTGGGGACATCAGCGGGATGGACGGGTACCTGGTGGTATCCACGGACGAGGTCCACCTTGGAAAAGATCACTTCCCCAGCCAGGTGGGCGGAGAAATCTTGGATATGAGGGACCGGGTAGCGGTCCGGTGTCGTTGCGTCATTGAGCCGACGGTAGTCACCACATGGACGCCACCCACCGCCAGGCTTAGGCACTATGTGGAGGGGTGAAGCCCACGGGCTGCTGGAGCGACGGATGATGCCGAGGCGCTCCATGTTCTCAAACTCCGCCTTGGCGACAGAGAGCTTAGTCGGGTCGAGGCGCCGAGCTCGGGCGTGCACCGGCGGGCCGGTGGTGACGATGTGGTGCTCAACCCCATGTTTGGTCGTAGATGACGAGAATGTGGGCTGAGTGAGGTCAGGGAATTCGGAGAGAAGATGGAGAAACACGTCCTCATTGGAGAGCATGCTGGACAGCCTGTATCGCTGAGTGCAAACGCGTGTGAGGCGAAGGTGACGGCGTCAATTAGGCGTCGATTCCTGACGTCCACCAGCAGCCCATGAGCACAAAGAAAGGGGAGGAAGGAGGGGAAATGCCACGTCGGCGGTGACAAAATCCCAGCTGAACCGCTGTCCGTTAAAACACATGTCAATGTGCCTCGTGCCGTACGTACGGATAGAGCTGCCGTTAGCAGCTTCCATGGGAAGGCCGTGAGCGCCCGACAGGGCGTCCACACTCGATGCAGGTACGACACTCCTCTGCGCCCCAGTGTCGCATAGGAAACGCCGCCCCGAGATGGAGTCTTACAGGAAAAGTAGCCTGTTGTCCTCCACGCCGACGCCCATGGCCACTAGTGAGCGCCGGCCTTGGCGTTTCCCGACGAGCTGAAATTGCACGGGGAGGTGCACTTTTTCGCCTTGGCCCCGAACTTTGCATGGTAAAAGCACAGGCCGGGCTCCTGTCGCCGACCGGGGGTTGCCGCGGCGACCACCATGGAGTCACCAGGTGGTGGCGTGTTGGGGTGGGCAGGGGTGAGCGTGGACGCACAGTGCTGCTGTTGGCTGGCCAGGAAGAACTTGTCAGCTTCTTCAGCTAGCTTGCGGCAATCGGTAATGCTGGTGTTAGCCAAAGCGGTCCGCACCTGAGCAGGCAGTTGTCGCAGAAATAGTTGTACAAAGAGGAAATCTGGTGTGTGCGCCGGTCCCAGCAGATTCAGCATTTTGTCCATGAGCTCGGGTGGCCTGCTGTCACCCAAGCCTTGTAGAGAAAAGAGACGGTGGGCCCTCTCGGCGTCGGAAAGTTAAAAAATCCTCAAGAGGTGGTCTTTGAGCCCCTTGTATTTGTCTGCCGCCGGAGGATTTGTAAGGAGACTCACCACTCTAGTTGCAGTCGAACACCCGAGCGCCGATACCACGTAGTAGTATTTAGTAGCATCATCCGTTATTTTGCGGATAGCAAACTGCGCTTCCGCCTGGGCGAACCATGTCGTTGCCGATGACTCCCAGAACTCTGGCAATTTGAGAGAAACCGCGTTGATTTCGTCAACCACTTTCGTTCGAAAGATTGTCTCTGATAACTACCAAGAGACAAACGTCGGGGTCACCAGTGTAGAGGAGCTCAAGCAGGAGTCGTGACAACTTTCTCTTTCGGCTACACAACGTGCACCATTTATTCCTTCCACCATTACAACAACAAAAAACCCGCGCAGCGGAAGTGTGTCACTGTAAACCCGAACCGAGGAAACAGCAGCTGTAAACTAACGTTCCTACTAGCTCAATAAGGGGAATTATGTAGCCCCATAACCACTACAGTTTGTTGTTAGGTTAATCCACAGGACAATGAAAGAAACGCCGCTTACCCTTGCAAAAACCAAACGACAGTCATTGTGCAGCACCTTGGTACCAAGGTTGTGGACCCAACTGCTAACAAGAGTTGTATGCTTCCATGCTTTTGTATGCTTTCATTTGCTGTCTTGAGTAGAAGGATGTCTGGAGGACAAGGTAGCTGCTTATACCTACTGCCTCGATAGCAGGTAAGTCTTTCAATTCAGTTACAACAAATCACTCTGTGGGCGCTGGTGAGCAGTAACATGTGAGGACGTCTTTAGATTGAGCTCCTGATCAGGGCGAACTTTTCATTAATATTTTAACTTTTCAGATCAAACAGATAAATTAGGTTTAACACACACGATACTTAACCGCTAGCACACCGGACTCACAACCCTGTACTTGCATATCGATCATCTAGAAGACGCGATGGGCAAAAACAAACCCAGCAGTGACCAGGCCGCTAAAGCCTCGGACTCTGTGAAAGCCCCGGACGAGGAGTCTACAGACCTATCTGGGGTGATGGCTGCCATCGCGAGCAGTGGGAGCAAGATCTTGGCACGGATAGATTCATTCACAGAGGATCTGAATGCAAAAATAGACGCTATAAAGGCCGGCATGGCGAAACAAGAGACCCGTCTGAAAGATGTGGAGGACGGCCTGAACACATACTCAGACAAGACCACGAAAACGGAGGACACCGGCCAGCTAACACCTGAAGTCGCTATGCTACGCCAGAAGGTAGACGGTCTGGAGGGACGACAACGCCGATGTAATGCACGCATTGTCGGGATAAAGGAGGGACTGGAGACCAGCGGAGGAGGCCAGCAGCCTACTATTACCATCGCTAAACTACTGCAGGAGTTACTGGGCCTCAGCTTCACCCCGACCCTATACCGGGCTCACCACGGCCTGCGGCACTCGACCAACGAAGGAGAACCCCCCAGGATCATCGTGGTGAAGTTTCACTATTTCTCAGAGAGAGGGGGGGGGGAGAGGGAGGGAGGAGGTTTTCCGCAAAGCTGCCCGTTCAGCTCCGCTGAGCCTGCACGGCAAGAGAGGGAGCATCTTCCCGGATTACACCACGGCGGTGGCGAAGAACAGAGCGGCCTTCTCCGAAGCTGCCAGGGCGTCAAGTTCGGGATCCTGTTCCCGGCGGTGCTTCGTATCACTTCATCGTCCGGCCAAGAAAAGCGGTTGGAAGGAAGACCCATCTAAGGCGATGGGTTATATCAGGGAGAATCTAAAGCCTCAGGACCATGTACAGTAACATGTTGATAAACTCCAGTATATTTGTGGCTAACTGGTATTGGCGGCTAATTGATATTAGCTGCTAAGTGCCAACAACTAGCGGAAGCAACTAGCTAAGACACCAAGACAACAGGGTAACGTTACAGCTTAACTTTATCTATTTACTTTAACTTTTGTAATTTGAGACTCACAGATAATGTTACATTCTACATTTAATACGAATGTTTCATACCTGCTGCCCATTTAAAAAGCTATTTTTGTTGTGCTCGCGCACCAGAACCTGACCCGTGTGGCGAAACCCAAGACAGACAGACACGAGATGACTTCAAAAGCTACAAAGGGAGGTTTTACTGTGGGAGGGAAATGTATGGTGAAAAAAGGCGTTCTGTTAGTGGGATGTGTGAATAAACTATGTGTGGTGTCCCGTGGTTTGCGTGAATAACTATGTGTGAGTGTTTTTAGCCAATGTGTGGTGCGGTATGTAAATGACCAGGAGGTGTTGAAAAAATGTGCGTGCACCTGGCGAGAAAGTCCAGTCCGTGATCCAAGAGGGGTTGTCCGAGAAAGTCCAGGTCCGAGATCCGGGAAGTCAAGTCCGAAAGGAGGGGTCCAGATAGAGGGACAAGGGGGGAGATCGCAGGAGAGGTCCGGGGAGAAACGTGAAGGTCGCTGGGGACGAGGGAGACGCGGGGAGCCGTGGAAATCGCGGAGGGAGAGTCCTGGGAGGAAACAGAGACACGAAGATAAGACACTGGGGAATAAACAGATTGCAAGGAACGCTGGAGGGCTTGTCAGAACTTTACCGCAGGGTTCAGTACGTCGAAGCACTGAGAGACGTTCTGGGAGGCTTCTTGTAGAAGGCTGCCTGATTGCCACAGGTGTGCCTGATGGATGATGGCAAACACCTGGTGCAGTGCAGCGCTCGTCTCCTCAGAGCGCGAGCCGAGCGCTCGGATGTTTCCGGCACGTCCGAGCTGGGGGAGTGGCTTGAACGTGCCGGGGAGGCAGCTCGGGGCGGTGTAACCACAACAGGACCCCCCCTCCTACGGGAGACACCGGGCGACCGTCCGATGGCGTTGGGGTGGGCCCGATAGAACTCCTCCAGGAGTGCAGGGTCGGCCAGGTAGGACCGGGGAACCCAGCTGCGGTCCTCGGGCCCATAGCCAACCCAGTCCACCAGGTATTGGTACCCACGCCCCCGGCGGCGTACGGCGAGCAGCTGGTCGACATCCCAGACCATGTCACCACCGTCGAGGACCCTGGGGAGTTGAGGAGCCTGGACAGGGGGAGACAGGGGGCTGGTGGCTACCGGTTTGAGGCACGAGACATGGAAGACGGGATGGATCTTGAGTGAGGTAGGGAGATGGAGACGCACCGCCGAAGGGTTGACGATGCGGTCGATGGTGTAGGGACCGACGTAGCGGGGAGCCAGCTTCCGGTTGAGGGTAGGGAGGGGCAGGTCCCGGGCCAGGAGCCATACCCTCTGGCCAGGTCGATAAGCTGGGGCCGGCACTCTCCGCCGGTTGGCGCTGCGCCGGGCCCGCTCTGTAGCTCGCAACATAGCGGCCCGGGCGGTCTTCCAAACGCGCCGACATCGGCGGAGATGGGCCCTCGTGGACGGGACCGCCACCTCCAACTCCTGATGGGGGAACAGAGGGGGTTGATAGCCCAGGGAACACTCGAAGGGGGACAAACCGGTAGCCGAACTCTCCATGGAGTTGAGCGAGTACTCCACCCAGGGCAGGTACTTGCTCCAGGAGGCGAGGTTGCTGGTGGTAACGCAACGCAAAGCCGCCTCCAGGGCTTGATTGGCCCGCTCTGCCTGCCCATTGGTCTGGGGGTGATACCCGGAGGAGAGGCTGACCGTGGCCCCAATCCCCTTACAGAAGGCCTGCCATACCTTCGAAGTGAACTGGGGACCACGGTCAGAGACAATGTCCAGGGGAATCCCATGAGGTCGGACGACGTGGGAGACGAGAAGGTCCGCCGTCTCGGCTGCAGAGGGGAGTTTGGTGAGGGGAACAAAATGGACGGCCTTGGAAAACCGGTCGACAATGGTCAGAATGGTGTCATTGCCTTGGGACACGGGGAGGCCAGTTACGAAGTCCAAGGCAATGTGGGACCATGGTCGGCCGGGGACAGGAAGGGGGCGCAGGAGACCTGCTGGAGGGCGATGGAGAGCCTTGCTGCGGGCGCAGGTGGTGCAGGCTGCCACGAACTCTCTGGTGTCTGCCTCCATGGTGGGCCACCAGAAACCCCTGCGGATGAAGGCCGCCGTTCGGTAGACACCGGGGTGGCAGGCAAGATGGCTGGAGTGGCCCCACTCCAGCACCTGGGGCCGGACAGAGGGAGGCACAAATAGCCGGTTCCGGGGTCCATTGCCTGGGTCGGGATGGGCGCGCTGGGCCCTTCTCACCACTGATTCGATGGCCCAGGTGACGGCACCCACCACCCGCGCCGGGGGAAGGATGGTGTCTGGGGCGTCAGGGGACCCCTCGGGAAACAGACGGGAGAGGGCGTCTGCCCTGACGTTCTTGGTGCCCGGGCGGTAGGTGAGGGTGAAGTCGAACCGGCTGAAGAAGAGAGCCCAGCGCGCCTGCCTGGGGTTGAGCCTCTTAGCCGTCCGTACGTAGGTCAGGTTTTTGTGATCGGACCATACGATGAACGGCTGCCCTGCTCCCTCCAGCCAGTGTCTCCACTCCTCTAGGGCGGCGTGGACGGCCAGCAACTCCCTGTTGCCGATGTCTTAATTCTTCTCCGCAGGACTGAAACGCCGGGAGAAGAAGGCGCACGGGTGGATCTTCTGGTCCTCCTCCGACCGCTGGGAGAGGACGGCTCCGATGCCCGTGTCCGATGCGTCCACCTCCACGATGAACTGCCTGCACGGGTCCGGGTGGGCGAGCACCGGAGCCGTTGTGAACAGCCTCTTCAGGGCCAAGAAGGCGGCTTCCGCCTCCGAGGTCCAGGAGAAGGGGCGGAGGTTGGAGGTGAGTGCAGTGAGGGGGGCGGCCACACGGCTGAACCCCCTGATGAAGCGCCGGTAGAAGTTTGCAAACCCCAGGAAGCGCTGGAGTTGCGTCCTGTTGGTGGGCCGTGCCCACTCCTCCACCGCTCGGGTCTTCCTGGGGTCAGTGCGGACGAGCCCCTTCTCCACGATGTGGCCAAGGAACTCCACGGAGGCGGAGTGGAACACGCACTTCTCGGCTTTCACGAAGAGCCTGTTCTCCAGCAGCCGTTGGAGGACCAGGCGGACATGCTGGTGGTGTTCCTCCTCAGTCCTGGAGAACACGAGTATGTCATCCAGGTACACCACCGCGAACGTGTTCAGCATGTCCCGGAGCACGTCGTTGACCAATGCCTGGAAGACGGCCGGGGCGTTGGTGAGGCCGAAGGGCATAACGAGGTACTCGAAATGCCCTAGGTGGGTGTTGAAGGCCGTCTTCCATTCATCCCCTTCCCGGATGCGCACCAGGTGGTACGCGCTGCGCAGGTCCAGCTTCGTGAACACCGTGGCGTGAGTGAGTGGCTCGAACGTGGAACTCATAAGGGGGAGTGGGTATTTATTTTTCACCGTGATATTATTTAACATTAGATAATCTATGCAAGGCCTCAGGCTGCCCTCCTTCTTTGCCACAAAAAAAGAAGCCCGCCGCCACCGGGGAAGACGAGGGCCTTATGATTCCTGAGGCCAGGGACTCTGTGATATAATTGCGCATAGCCTCCTTCTCTGGGACGGAGAGGTTATACAACCGACCGGTGGGAAGGGCGGCCCCGGGAAAGAGATCTATGGCACAATCATAGGGACGGTGAGGGGGGAGGGAAAGTGCACTCTCTTTACTAAGTACAGGGGCTAAATCGTGATAAATGGAAGGAACACCAGTGAGATCCGTGGGAGGAGGCACGGGTCTGAGGCCGCTGGACGGGGAGTGGGCGGAGCGAAGGCAGTTGGCATGACACGCAACGCTCCAACCCAAAATCCGCCCAGTAGACCAAGAGATGTAGGGATCGTGCCGTTCCAACCACGGTCTTCCTAACACCAGGGGCGCTGTGGGAGCGTGCAAAACCAAGAAACGGATAGCTTCCACGTGATTACCCGAAAGAGTGAGGGTGAGGGAAGCAGTGCTGTGTGTGATTTTACCAAGTGATCGTCCATCTAGGGCTTGGGCTGTGAGGGGTGTGTCTAGGGGGACGAGTGGAATGCCGGCCTGCCAGGTGTCCATCAAACACTCGTCCGCCCCCGAATCCAGGAGTGCACCAACAGACAGTGAGCGGTTACCCCAGTGACCGGAAAAAGGTGGTTGTGCTCCTTCTTGGGCTGGGGCTGAGGAAGGGTCGTCAGGCTCACTAGGACACCCCTCACTAGTGAGCCGGGTCTTTTTGGGCGAGTCGGGCAGGCCTTGATATAGTGGCCCGACCTCCCGCAGTAGAGGCAGAGGTGGCCATGCATCCTCTGCTCCCTAACTTCCAGCGGGAGCCGTGACCGACCCAACTGCATGGGCTCCTCCTCCGGCCTGGATCCAGAAGCCACCCAGGGTTGCGAGGGGGAGTGTGAGGGTGGAGAGAGCCCACGGGACGCTGACCCAGGGAAGGCACCGGTAGGACGGTCGGGGGTTGGTCTATGGGAGGGGCCAGCGCGCGGGGCGCGTTCCTGGCGCCGCTCCCGCAGCCGTTCGTCCATCTGGAGGGCGAGGGTGACGAGCTCGTTGAAGGAGGCAGGGCGGTCCCGAACGATAAGATCTTTGATGGGCTCGCTCAGCCCCCTCCTGTACGTGCTCTTGAGCGCAGTGTCATCCCACCCACTGTCTCCCGCGAGTATCCTTACCTCCAGGGAATAATCTGCCACCGACCTGGCTCCCTGTTGGATGGAATGGAGGCGGCCGGCAGCGTCCTGCCCGTCAGCTGGGTGGTCGAACACCAGATTGAACTCGCGGCGGAAGGCACCATAGTCCGAGGCGAGCTGCTCGGTATGGCCTACCGCCGCTATGGCCCAGCTGAGGGCTTTGCCGGTGAGGAGGGACATGACAAGGGCTACCTTGGTCTCTCCTGTCCTATACCTAGCTGGCTGGTGTTTGAACAGGAGCTCACACTGACCAAGGAAACCCCTGCACAGCTCGAACTCCCCACCGAAGGCCTTGGGGCAGGGGAGGTTAGGCTCGCACCGGGGGTCCAGTGGGGGTTGACTCGGAGGGGGAACGTCGGGACCAGGAACGGGGAAACCGGAGGCCGAGCTGGGGGCAGAGACCGAGGCCAGGGCAGGGTGGTCGCTCATCCTGGAGACCGCTGTGGAGAGTGCAGCGATCTGCGCGGTGAGGGCATCTAACGCGCTCATCGCGGCCTGGGAGCCGGACTGAAGATCGCTGATCTCTCCGGTGACACGGGTGAAGGCAGTAGTAAGCTCTGAGTTGAGAGAGGCAAGTTGGCAACTGTGACTTCTTACTACTGCCTCTAGGGGGACGGGGCGTCACAGGGACCGTCCGCTCCTTGGGTTTGCCTGGGTCCATAATGGCTTCGACGTTCTGTTGTGCTCGCGCACCAGAACCTGACCCGTGTGGCGAAACCCAAGACAGACAGACACGAGATGACTTCAAAAGCTACAAAGGGAGGTTTTACTGTGGGAGGGAAATGTATGGTGAAAAAAGGCGTTCTGTTAGTGGGATGTGTGAATAAACTATGTGTGGTGTCCCGTGGTTTGCGTGAATAACTATGTGTGTGTGTTTTTAGCCAATGTGTGGTGCGGTATGTAAATGACCAGGAGGTGTTGAAAAAATGTGCGTGCACCTGGCGAGAAAGTCCAGTCCGTGATCCAAGAGGGGTTGTCCGAGAAAGTCCAGGTCCGAGATCCGGGAAGTCGAGTCCGAAAGGAGGGGTCCAGATAGAGGGACAAGGGGGGAGATCGCAGGAGAGGTCCGGGGAGAAACGTGAAGGTCGCTGGGGACGAGGGAGACGCGGGGAGCCGTGGAAATCGCGGAGGGAGAGTCTTGGGAGGAAACAGAGACACGAAGATAAGACACTGGGGAATAAACAGATTGCAAGGAACGCTGGAGGGCTTGTCAGAACTTTACCGCAGGGTTCAGTACGTCGAAGCACTGAGAGACGTTCTGGGAGGCTTCTTGTAGAAGGCTGCCTGATTGCCACAGGTGTGCCTGATGGATGATGGCAAACACCTGGTGCAGTGCATCGCTCGTCTCCTCAGAGCGCGAGCCGAGCGCTCGGATGTTTCCGGCACGTCCGAGCTGGGGGAGTGGCTTGAACGTGCCGGGGAGGCAGCTCGGGGCGGTGTAAGCACAACAATGTTTCTGTTTTATTATTATCGTGTGTGTGCATGTATATGTGTGTACGGACGCTAATTATTATGAGACCCGTAACAGTGCTTTGGTGACTTGCCAGAGCCTGCTAGGGTGACACAGAGCCTGCTAGGGCGACACAGAGCCTGCTAGGGTGACACAGAGACTGCTAGGGTGACACCCAGGTCAGTGTCACTTACCTACAAAGGAACTGTATTATAACTGCTGTTATATGGGTGCTTGTGGCGGACACTAGGGGCTATGCCTGTCACCCAGCAGAACTGTGAGCTGGGGGCGTGGTTTATGTTCCCGAGCTCGCCGGGGCAGGGTTGTTCCTGCTGCAGTTGGTTTTTGGAGTTGAGGAATAAACATCAAACTCGCCTTGGTCTCCTGTGTTTTTCCTCATTCCTGCCACATTGGTGACCCCGAATTGAACATGTTTGGAGCAGAAGAGGAGTGTGAATCCACTTCGGCCACGCCGCCCCAACCCTCACAGCCGGCCGTTCTCGCCGCGGCTGTGAAACTCCCAGAGTTCTGGCAGAGCGACCCGGCCTCGTGGTTCCAGCATGTCGAGGCGCTGTTCCATCTGCGTGGAATCTCCGCGGACGACTCCAGATACTTCTTGGTCGTCGCTGCGCTGGACCAGCAGTCCACACGCCGGGCCATGCAGCTGTTGCGCGCCCCTCCGCAACACGATAAATACGTCGCCCTCAAACATCTTCTGCTCCGGAGGTACAGTCTGTCTGCCGCAGAGAGGGCAGATAGAATCCTTTCCCTATCCGGTTTGGGCGACGGGACGGCTGTGGATCTCATGGACAATATGCTGTCGCTGCTAGGCTCAGACGAAGGTGGGTTCCTTTTCCCGCACGTTTTCCTGCGCCAGCTCCCGTCTCCTGTGCGCGCGGCTTTGGCTAAATCCCCGTGTCTGGCCGCTGGTGACTGCCGAGGTTTGGCTGAGGAGGCCGATCGGGTCCTGCTGGCTACCAGACAGTTCTCTGTGCAGAGTGTGGCATCGGAGCCTCTGCAGCCGACGTCGGAGGGCGCGGACCCGGCAGTGGTGGCTGAAGTGACTGCCCGGAGACGTTTCTTCCACCAGCGGTTCGGCGGCAAAGCGAGGCGCTGCGTCCCTCCGTGCACGTTTGAGGCGCCGGGAAACTCCAGGGCCAGCGCTCAGTAGCAGCTGTGGGCGCTGGCGGACGTAGTGAGCTGCTCTTCATTAAGGACACGATGTCAGGAAGACGGTTTCTGGGGGACTCAGGCTCGCAAAAGAGCCTACTCCCTCCTGCTAAGACAGACAGGTCGGCCGAAGGCGGCGGCCCACAGTTAAGTGCAGCTAACGGTTCGTCCATTACGACGTTTGGCACAAGGTTGGTGACTGTTTGCTTCCACGGGCGCCATTTTGAGTGGGACTTTGTAGTGGCCGCCATTACTGTTCCTATTATCGGCGCGGATTTTCTGTGTGCTAATGGTCTGCTGGTTGATGTTGCAAACCGACGTTTAATTGATGCTGTGTCTTTCGCCACTGTTCCGTGCGAGACAGGGGGAGCCGGGCCGTTAACACACGCTAACATTTTAGCATTAGGGGATGTTTTTCAGCGTTTGCTGGCGGATTTTCCATCGGTGACTACGCGTGCCTTTTCCACCGCGGTTACTAAACACGGGGTAGAACATTTCATTCCCACTCTGGGACCGCCAGTTTTTGCGCGCGCGCGGCGCCTCGACGCGGTAAAATTGGCTATAGCTAAGGAGGAGTTCGCCATCATGGAGCGTCTGGGTATAGTGAGGCGTTCCAACAGTCTGTGGGCCTCGACGCTTCACATGGTGCCCAAGGCGGATGGGTCGTGGCGGCCACGCGGCGATTTTCGCCGCCTGAACAACGTCACCGCCAATGACCGCTATCCCATCCCACACATACAGGACTTTTCCATACGCCTGGCAGGTACCACTATTTTCTCTAAGGTGGACCTGGTGCGCGGCTATCATCAGGTTCCCGTGCGCGCAGAGGACGTGCCCAAGACCGCAGTGATCACCCCGTTTGGGCTTTTTGAGTTCATGCGCATACCTTTTGGCTTGAAGGGGGCAGCGCAAACCTTTCAGAGGCTGATGGACTCGGTGTTGCGTGACCTTGCTTTCGTGTTCGTTTATCTCGACGACATATTAGTGGCCAGTCCGTCAGCTGAAGAGCACCTGGCGCACCTGAAACAGGTTTTCCGTCGTCTGGACGAACACGGCCTGATAGTCAACCCGGCCAAGTGTCAGTTTGGACTGCCGGTGATTGACTCCTTGGGTCACCGCATTTCGCCGCAAGGCGCCATCCCGTTGCCTTCTAAGGTGCAAGCGGTGGCGGAATTTCCCCGCCCAGTCTCTGTTAAGGCATTGCAGGAATTCTTGGGCATGGTGAATTTCTATAACCGTTTCCTCCCTCGCGCTGCCCACCTTCAGCCACTTTACGAAGCCCTGCGGCTTAAGAAGGCTAACGACCCTGTCGACTGTCTCCCGAACAGGTCCAGGCCTTTGACGGAGCTAAGTGCGCCCTGGCTAACGCTGCCCTCCTCGCCCATCCCACACCCACGGCGTCCATAGCTTTAACAACCGATGCGTCTGACATAGCCGTGGGGGCTGTGGTTGAACAGCGTGTGGCGAATGCGTGGCAGCCACTCGCATTTTTTAGCCGCAAACTGCGGGATAGCGAGCGCAAGTACAGCGTTTTTGACCGGGAGTTGCTGGCACTGCACCTTGCAACCCGGCATTTCCGCTTCCTGCTGGAGGGTGGCCCATTCACGGCTTATGTGGATCATAAGCTGCTGACTTTTGCCATGTCCAAGGTGACTGAGCCGTGGTCTGCTCGTCAACAGCGCCACCTAGCGGCGATCTCCGAGTTCACAACGGACATTCAGCATGTGGCCGGTAAGTCCAACCCTGTTGCTGATTGTCTGTCGCGTGTGCTTGTGTGTCCTGTGCACCTCGGTGTGGATTTCTCCGCTATGGCTGCCGACCAGCCCAGCGACCCGGACGTCCTTGCCCTTAGGTCAACGCGTACCGGTCTCAAGCTAGAGGACGCTGTGATGCAGGAAGGCAGTCCTGCCCTCCTCTGCGATGTCTCCACCGGTCGTCCCCGCCCCGTTGTTCCAGTGGCCTGGCGCCGTCGAGTTTTCGATTCGATTCACTCCCTCTCGCACCCTGGAGTTCGGGCGTCGGTGAAGTTGGCCGGTTCCAAGTTCGTCTGGCCTGGCCTCCGCAAGGACGTCAAGGGGTGGGCAGCTGCATGTGTAGCGTGCCAGCGCGCTAAGGTCCACCAGCACACTAAATCGCCCCTCGAACCGTTTCCGATCCCGGCCAGACGTTTCGACCACGTGCATGTGGACCTGGTGGGCCCTCTACCTTCTTCACAGGGTTTTACGCACCTGCTCACAATGGTAGATCGGACCACCAGGTGGCCAGAGGCTGTCCCTCTATCATCCACAACATCCTCGGATGTTGCACGCGCTTTTCTTTCGTCCTGGGTCGCCCGTTTCGGCACTCCGTCAGATATCACCTCAGACAGGGGCCCCCAGTTCGTGTCAGAGCTCTGGTCGGCACTTGCGCGATCCTTGGGTGTGCAGGTACACCGCACTACCGCGTATCACCCTCAGGCTAACGGGTTGTGTGAACGTTTTCACCGGTCGCTCAAGGCAGCGCTGCGCGCTGCGCTCTCGGATGGTAACTGGGTGGATCGTTTACCTTGGGTTATGCTCGGGTTGCGTCGACGCGTCACCCGCTGAGCTGGTGCTCGGTCAGCCGCTCTGCGTCCCTGGGGAATTTTTGCCTGGGAGTTCCACTCCTCGACCCCGTCCGGCCGTTTATCCTTTTTTGTCCGACAGCACTCGGGTTCCAGGCCCCGTTCACCACTGTTTTCCGCGGTCGTTCGTGCCTGCGGAGCTCATGTCGGCTCGTTTTGTTTTTTTCCGGCATGAGGCTCACCGCTCGCCCCTCCAACCCGCATACGATGGCCCATTTCGGGTTCTTGAGACGGGTCCTAAGGGTTTTGTGCTAGATGTGGGTGGGCGTAGGGAGCGTGTCACGCTTGATAGGCTTAAACCGGCGCACAGGGTGGCAGGCGAAGTTGTGTTTCCGGCCCAGGTTCCCCGTCGGGGTCGTCCTCCTTCCAGGACCCCGGCAGTGTCTTCACGGGTTCAGCGTTCTGCTTCTCAGCCGGCTTTGGACTGTGTTTCACCTACTGTTTCGGCTGAGGGACGGCGCAGCCGTTATGGCAGGCTGCTTAAGCCTCCAGTCAGACACAAATTTTCTTTCCAGGAGTCCCTTCTGGGTGTTCGGGGGGGGGGGGGCTGTGTGGCGGACACTAGGGGCTATGCCTCTCACCCAGCAGGACTGTGAGCTGGGGGCGTGGTTTACGTTCCCGGGCTCGCTGGTGCAGGGTTGTTCCTGCTGCAGTTGGTTTTTGGAGTTGAGGAATAAACATCAAACTCGCCTTGGTCTCCTGTGTTTTTCCTCATTCCTGCCACATGCTGATATATTTTCCTTCCTTTTTTAATTTTAATTTTTTTAAAATTTTAATATGGGTGTTGATATATAGTTCTTAGGTATGTAAATACTTTTTGGATTTAATATAATCCTAACAAGACCACTGTTCGCCCTGGTTGGGGCTTGTTAGAGGGTTTCTATATGGTTATTTGCCATGTTATACTAGAAATGGGGGATGCGATCTCTAGGGAATTAGTAGATCAGCATGGGTCCTCAAGGCTCTGTTTTTGTTTTGTAGCTAGTAGGCAGGGACTTTTCTCTTTTCATTTTTAGAAAAAATGTCTGACGCTCAGAATACAGGTTATCTTCGTTTTTTGAGCTGGAATATAAAGGGAATTCACAATCCAGTAAAGCGTAGTAGGGTTTTTGTACATTTAAAATCTTTAAGAGCTGATGTCATGTTCTTACAGGAAACTCACCTTCGGTCAAGTGAACACACAAAACTAAAGAAAGCTTGGATAGGGCAAATGTTCTGTTCCAGGAATGAGAATGGAACGCGGGGGCATGGCCATCTTGATCAGGAAGGGTATCCCACTCGTTCCACTACTGACTATTTCTGACCCCAGGGGAAGGTATGTGATAGTGACGGGTAACCTGTATGGTACACGTGTGGCACTGGCAAATGTATATGGACCAAACTGGGATGACCCACTTTTTTTCTCTAGTTTCATAGCAGCCCTCCCAGACTTAAATAATTACCGATTAATATTGGGGGGAGATTTTAATTGTGTATTACATCCATATTTGGACAGATCAAACCCAAGACCTAATAGTAAAGTTTCGAAGGCAGGCGCTGTTATCCATTCATTTATGGAATCCTACTCTCTTTTTGATCCCTGGAGAAGAAACAACCCAACTACTAAACAATACTCCTTTTTTTCCCCGGTGCACTATTCTTACTCAAGGATTGATTTTTTTCTCCTGGATAGTAGGGTCCTTCCTATGGTTAGGGGGAGCCAATATAATAGTATTGTTATTTCGGATCATAGTCCTGCACATCTAGATATAGGTTTCGTAGACTGCCCTAAACCCCAACACACCTGGCGATTTGATCCTCTATTACTGTCCAGGGACTCCTTTAAAAATGTTCTCTCCCAGCAGATAGATATCTTTATGGAATTCAACCATACTCCGGATATGCCACTAACTATTGTTTGGGAGGCTCTCAAAGCCTACCTTAGAGGCCAAATAATCTCATACACAGCACATGAGAGAAAGAAACATAAACAACGTCTAACAGAACTGTCCCATAGTATAGCGGAAGTGGACCGTTCATATGCTGATTCCCCAACACCTGAACTTTATAAGAAAAAATTATTATTAAAAACAGAATTCGACAATCTCTCCATTAAACAAACAGAACAATTATTCTTTAAATCAAAACAGACATTTTATGAGCATGGAGAGAAAGCTGGAAAACTATTAGCCCATCAGGTTAGACAGTCCACAGCCGCTAACACTATTTCTGAAATTTGCACAGCAGCTGGGGTAAAGACTACCGACCCTGACACCATCAATAACCAGTTTAAACAATTTTATATTACCCTTTATAGTTCAAAACCGCCCAGCGACTTGTTGCATATTTTCCCTTTTTTAGACGGTCTGACCATACCAAAAATTGCCCTTAAAGACAGAGCACAGATAGACAGAGAGATATCAACACAGGAAGTGATACAAGCAATTAAATCCATGCAGAGCAACAAAGCACCGGGTCCGGATGGTTTCACAATTGAAATGTATAAAGAATTTGCTCCCAGCTGGCACCAATACTTAACCTGATGTATCAGGAAATTTTTAACCAACAGAAATTGCCCCAAACTATGATGCAGGTGTAGAGCCGAAGGAACGGAGAAGACCGTAGGTTCACACTTTAGCCGTGTAGGCAACTTTCTTTAATCCACGGTAAATCAGAGAGACAACAAAACCCCAGCTCGACTGAGCGGAGGTGGCAAGAATAACCACAAAACTGGCTGGACAACCATAACTTAACCCTGCGTTAACCTGCCAGGGCAACCATGACTTAACCCTTAGTTCCTGGGTTGAATTCTGTCCCCAATACGTGTCCACCACATGAGCCCCCCCAGAATTCGCCCTAGTAATCGAAGTCAGGCAGGCGCGGGGGGACGACAGGCCGTCCGCGGCGGCTCCGGATAACAGGGGCCGGAGTGTCTCTGGGAGGCATTGACGCGGGCCTGTGGAGGTCGGCCTGAGGAGCAGAAGAGGCAGCTCGGGCCTCCACGGGGGGAGGAGGCGGAGCCGGGGGACGACCGCGACAAGGAGGTTGGGCTAACTCCAACGGCTGCGTCAAGTCCAGGTGTGCGGGTTTAACTCGGTCCACTGAAACATGCTCGGCCGTGCCCCCAAAATCCACCATCAGGTGCTTAGTTCCCCGTTCCAGGACGCGGAAGGGGCCGTCATAAGGGGGTTGCAGAGGGGGGCGGTGTGCGTCGTGACGGATGAACACGTAGTCCGCTGACTGCAGACCTGGGGGCACCTGGGACACCGGAGCGCCGTGTTGGGCGGTAGGGACGGGTGTGAAAGCTCTGACCCCGTCCAGCAAGGAGGCTCGTTGGTCCACAGCTGACCAGGGACGCGTTGCATTGGGCATGAAATCGCCTGGGACTCGCAGCGGCGTGCCGTACACCAGCTCCGCAGAGGAGGCTTGTAGGTCTTCCTTCGGGGCGGTCCGCAGGCCCAGCATGACCCATGGGAGCTTGTCGACCCAGTTGCAGTCCTTGAGAGTAGCCCGAAGCGCAGCCTTCATGGACCGGTGGAAGCGCTCACATAGGCCGTTCGCCTGAGGGTGGTAGGCGGTAGTGCGATGAAGCTTGACGCCCAGAGCCTCACCCACAGCATTCCATAGCTCTGAGGTAAACTGTGGCCCGCGGTCAGATGAAAGGTCGGAAGGCGTACCGAAACGTGAGACCCACGACCCAATAAAAGCCCGGGCCACATCAGCAGACGTCGTGGATGCCAGGGGAACAGCTTCAGGCCAGCGCGTAGTCCTGTCCACCACAGTGAAGAGGTAGGTGAACCCATGGGAGGGGGGTAGGGGACCAACCAGGTCGACGTGGACATGGTCAAATCGTCTCTCCGGCACTGCGAAGCGTTCCAGGGGCGCCTTAATGTGGCGGTGTATCTTAGCCCGCTGACAGGCAACACACGAGTCGGCCCACGCTTTCACGTCTCTCTTAAGTCCCTCCCACACAAACTTAGCAGAGGTCAGGCGCACGGATGGCTTAACGCCTGGATGAGAGAGGCCGTGCACAGCTTCAAATATGGGGCGTCTCCAGCTGTGCGGGACGATGGGCCTGGGCTGTCCTGTGGAGACGTCACACAGGAGGGTGACACCTGTGTCGCTGAAAGGAACGTCCTGCAGGCGGGTCCCCGTGTCGGAGGCCCGGAGACGGAGGATGCTCGGGTCCGTGGCCTGGTCAGCAGCCATCTGTGCATAGTCAAGGCCTAGGTGGACCGCTCCAATCACTGCCCTAGAGAGGCAGTCAGCTACCTGGTTAGACTTACCAGCGACGTGCTGGATGTCGGTAGTGAATTCCGAAATGTAGGAGAGTTGTCGCTGCTGGCGAGCGGACCATGGCTCGGCCGTCTTGGACATGGCAAACGTGAGGGGCTTGTGGTCCACGTACGCAGTAAACTCGCGGCCCTCTAGCAGGAAACGGAAATGCCGGACGGCGAGCCAGAGACCGAGGAGTTCCCTGTCAAAAGTACTATACTTGCGCTCTCGGGGTGTAAGCTGGCGACTGAAAAAGGCCAAAGGCTGCCAAGCCCCCCCCACCCACTGTTCGTGAACCGCACCAACAGCATAGTCCGATGCATCCGTGGTTATGGAAATAGGCGCTGTAGGTGAAGGATGCGCTAGCAGGGTAGCCTGGGAGAGCGCAGCTTTAGTCTCGGTGAACGCACGGTCCCGCTCTGCTGTCCAGTCGACCGCCTGGTTGGGGGACATGCCTTTCAGCGCCTCGTACAGTGGCCGGATGATAAAGGCGGCTCGGGGAATGAAGCGGTGGTAGAATGTCACCATCCCGATGAACTCCCTGAGCGCACGAGCTGTTTGGGGGCGCGGAAAGGCCGCCACCGCTTCCACCTTCGAGGGCAGGGGGACTGCCCCGTCCCCAGTGATGCGGTGCCCGAGGAAATCAATGGCTGTCAGCCCGAACCGGCACTTCGCCGGGTTGACGATCAGCCCATGCTGGCTGAGGCGTGTGAAGAGGGCATGAAGATGGGACAGGTGTTCTTCCTCGGAGGCGCTGGCGATGAGTATGTCGTCCAAATAGACGAAGATGAAAGGAAGGCCACGGAGCACTGAATCCATCAGCCGCTGAAAGGACTGGGCCGCGTTTTTGAGTCCAAATGGCATTCGTAGGAATTCAAATAGGCCGAATGGGGTAGTCACCGCTGTCTTGGGGATGTCTGAGGGGTGCACGGGAACTTGATAACCACGGACCAGGTCGACTTTTGAGAAGACGCATTTGCCAGACAGGTTTGCAGAAAAGTCCTGGATATGCGGGACAGGATAGCGGTCGGGCGTGGTGGCGTCATTTAGTCGGCGGTAGTCCCCGCATGGGCGCCAACCTCCATCAGGCTTAGCGACGATGTGGAGTGGGGACGCCCACGGGCTGTCAGAGCGGCGGATGATCCCCATGCGTTCCAGGTGCTCGAACTCAGACTTGGCAATGGCGAGTTTGGCGGGGTCGAGACGCCTGGCTCTGGCGTAGACCGGGGGCCCTTTCGTAGCAATGTGATGCTCCACCCCATGCTTAGCGGTGGGTGCAGAGAAGGTAGGCTGGGTGAGGTCAGGGAACTCAGCGAGGAGGCGGTTGAACTTGTCTGCCTCTGAGAGAGAGTTGGCTAGACCTGCATAGGCCGCTTCCCTCCGCGTACATGCGAAGGAGGAGAAGGTTAAGGCATCGACCAGACGGCTGTTCTGAATGTCCACTAGCAAACCGTAAGCGCACAAAAAATCAGCTCCGAGGAGGGGAAGCGTTACATTGGCCATGACGAACTCCCACGTGAAACGTTGTCCACCAAAACACAGTTCTACAGACCGCACGCCGTAGGTGTGGATAGGGCTGCCGTCAGCCGTCGCCAACTGGGGGCCCCGCTCCCCGCCCATGATGTCGACGTCAGTAGCAGGGAGCACGCTTCTCTGTGCGCCCGTGTCACAAAGAAATCGCCGACCGGAGATGGTGTCGAGGATGAAGAGTAGCCTGCTCGTATCGCCAACACTCATGGCCACTACTGAGTGTTGGCCCTCTCGTTTCCCGTCGGCCTGTAGTTGCAGGGGGAACGGCACCGTTTAGCTTTCGCACCAAATCGAGAGTGGTACATACAGAGTCCAGAGGGCTTGTAGCGGTCTGATGCTGTGGCGCCACCGTCGGGCCACGCCCGCGATGTCGGCGGGGGGCCAGTGAAGGTAGGAGCCAGCACCCCGGCATGGGAGGAACGTTGTGTAGCGACGAAGAATCGGTCAGCCTCCTTTGCCAGCTCACGGGGATCAGTGATGGTGGAGTTAGCGAGCGCAGTCTGGACGTGGGGCGGCATGTTGCGCAGAAACAGCTCCATAAACAGGAAACATGGCTTTTCTTGACCCAGTAGGTTTAACATCCTGCTCATTAGCTCCGATGGTTTGCCATCTCCCAAGCCCTGAATTGCGAAGAGGCGACGTGCTCTCTCCGTTGTTGACAGTTCAAAAGTTTCAAGGAGGAGATGTTTAAGTGCGGCGTATTTACCATCGGCCGGTGGGTTGGTTATGAACCCGCTTATCCTGGAAGCCGTAGCGCACCCCAGCGCTGCCACTACGTAGTAGTACCTGGTCTCGTCTGCTGTTATGTCTCTGAGCGATAACTGTGCCTCAGCCTGCGCGAACCATGTAGCCGCGGAAGACTCCCAAAACTCCGGCAGTTTAATTGCAACGGCGTTCGTAGCCATAATGTGTGTGGTTTCAGAAAACTTATCCGAAAACCGACGTCGGGGTCACCAGTGTAGAGCCGAAGGAACGGAGAAGACCGTAGGTTCACACTTTAGCCGTGTAGGCAACTTTCTTTAATCCACGGTAAATCAGAGAGACAACAAAACCCCAGCTCGACTGAGCGGAGGTGGCAAGAATAACCACAAAACTGGCTGGACAACCATAACTTAACCCTGCGTTAACCTGCCAGGGCAACCATGACTTAACCCTTAGTTCCTGGGTTGAATTCTGTCCCCAATACGTGTCCACCACACAGGCAATCATATCAGTGTTATTTAAAAAAGAAAAAGATCCCCTACTGTGTGGCTCCTACCGCCCTGTAAGCTTGTTGAATTGCGACTACAAAATCCTTACAAAAATCTTGGCCACCCATACTGAAACTGTTGTCCCAACGGTTGTTAACCCTGATCAAGCTGGTTTTATACCAGGCAGGCAGTCATTCTATAACGTGCGCCGCCTATTTAATGTACTGTACACACCACATTGCGTAGAACAGACAGAAGTAGTGATTTCTTTAGATGCTGAGAAGGCATTTGACTGCATCGAATGGCAATATCTATTTGCTGTTCTAGAAAGGTTTGGCTTTGGTTCCTCATTCCTAGCATGGGTTAAGATATTGTATTGCTCACCGACAGCCGCAGTGCGGATGAATAATATTATTTCTGATTATTTTTCACTCCATAGGGGCTGCAGACAGGGCTGCAGCCTCTCTCCTTACCTGTTCAATTTGGCAATTGAGCCACTCGCTATAGCTCTTAGAGCAGAGGATGGCATTAAAGGTATCTCACGAGGTGGTAAATTGCATAATGTATCACTTTATGCAGCTGACCTGTTGTTATATATATCCAACCCAATAGAATCTATACCAAGACTATTACTTACCCTGGATAACTTTGGTCGCCTGTCAGGTTATAAGATAAACTATTCAAAGAGCTTGCTTTTTCCGATTAACCACACTGATAGAGACTACTCTAGCTTTCCATTCAAACTTGAACATAATGTATTTACATATCTAGGAATCAAAGTCACTCATATAATGGGGAGGTTATATAACCACAACTTTAAAACACTAATAGAACGAACAAAACAAGATTTTAAAAAGTGGTCAACGCTACCAATTTAATTAGCGGGCCGCATTAATATAGTTAAAATGACAGTCTTAAACTCGACGCAAAAAAAGGAGAAATGAGAAGAGGAGGTAATTCGAATAAAGGTAGCCGTACAATCCAAAAGGGTAACGCACCAGATACACAGGGAGCGAAGAAACAGTCGGAGCAAGGTAATAGCAAACACGAGGTTGAAGAAGCTACAATGGCGGCGGACACAGCTGAGACATTGCGTGCCGGATTAGCAGCTATCGCTAAAGAGATAAAAGAATTCAAACAAGAGCTACGAGGTGACTTTGCCAGACTCAAAGATGAGGTGAAAAGGGATGTGAAGGAAGAGATTGCTTGCTTCCGAGAAGAAATGACACAGAAGTTTGCAGAGAGCAACGGCGAAATACGCACATGAGTGAAGCCCAGAAGCGCATAGCCTAGCTAGAGGAATGGCAGGCGGACTCGACAGAACTACTGATGGACATGTCGATCCAAACGCGCCAGATGCAAGAAAAAATAATGGACCTGGAAGGGAGGTCAAGGAGGAACAATATTCGAATCTTTGGTGTGCCAGAGGAAACGGAGGGAGGCTCCATTACCCAGTACGTGGAACAACTCTTGAATACTCAACTTGACTTAGAAGAAGGGACCAATCTCCAGATACAAAGAGCTCACAGAGCCCTCGCTCCGAAACCCCCTCCGACAGCTCCCCCAGGTCAATAGTGGTGAACTTTCAACAGTTTGATATAAAAGAAATGATTCTCAAGAAAGCATGGAAAAAGAATAAGATAGAGATAGGGGACAAACGTATTTACTTTGATCACGATTACGCAGCTGAAGTGGTCCGGAAAAGAAAATCATATTTGGGCATTAAGAAAGTGCTCAAGGGTAAAGGAATTGGTTTCCAGACACCCCTCGCCAAAATAAGGATCCACTGGAACAACGGAACGAAGACATACGACAATGCCAGGGAAGCTGCGATGGACATGAAGACGAGAGGCTGCGACATCGAGATACCAGACGATGACACGGCAACCATGGCCACAGAGCAGGTGGAGGCGACTGGGGCGCGAGCAGGGTGGCAACGAGTCCAAGGCGCGAAAGGAGGACGTGAAGCTGCACAACGAGCGAAAGAGAAGCTCCAGGCCTATCGGAGAAAGTAGGATTGGTATCGTTCTGACTGAGTTGAGCTCCATTACAAAAGGCTTTTTCATCACATGCCACGGAGAGAGGTAGGCTATATGGTTGCCAAACGTTGGACATGCCTAGACAAGGCTGTAGGCCTATCCCATGTGATGGGCAAAATGTCAAGTCTAGAGTGGGGCCCTTTCTGAAAAAGATTTCCCCTTCACCTACCAACGGGGACTCGGGGTGGTTAGGCCCCTTTAGTTGGAAGTTATTTTTGTTGTTGATTAATGTGTTTTATATTTGTAGTTTTTTTGTCTGGAGCTCTGTGGGAATATATGGAAAAAGAGTATCAAGATGTCTAGATGGTTCACACTACTAAAATAATGTCGCTGAATGTTAATGGTCTAAATATGTTAAAGAAGAGGGAAAAGGTTATGATTAAGCTAAAAAAGGAGGATGTACAAATCATATTCCTCCAAGAGACCCATTTAACACAGATAGAGCATGGGAAACTTAAGAAATATGGGTACAGACATTCATATTATAGCTCCTACAAGGAAGGGCGCAGGAGAGGTGTTGCAATTTTAATATCAAACAAAACTCAATTCGATTATGATAGGGAGATTGGAGACAAGGAGGGGAGATATATTATAGTGAAGGGGAGGTTAGAGAACAAACCAGTGACATTGGTAAATATATACGCCCCTCCTGAAAGTGATAAAAGATTTTTTAAATCTTTGTTTGATGAGATAGCAAACGAGTCAGAGGGGGTCTTAATTTGTGGGGGAGATTTGAATGTCGTTTTGAATCACAAAATGGATACGACCAGTATCAAAAGGACTAAAACCCAGGTCACTCGATTTGTAAATATATCACTGGAAGAGATGGGGATGGATGATGTGTGGAGACAATTACACCCTCAGGAAAAAGACTATACACATTACTCAGCTGTACATAAAGTTCATTCAAGGATAGACTATTTCCTTATGAGCAAAGACGATATTTACAAAGTAAAGGAGTGTGGGATTGGAGGGGCGGATATCTCAGATCACAATCCAGTATATTTAGAAATTAATTTGAATTGTAGAAAGCGAAATACGGTTTGGAGGTTTAATGTGGGTCTACTCAATAGTGAGCAGAGTAAGATTATGTTAAAGACGGATATTCGGACATATCTAGAAGAAAACAGCAATGGGGAAGTAGACCCAACAGTATTTTGGGATGCCATGAAGGCGGTCATCAGGGGAAAGTTAATAGCGCATTCAGCATTGATCAAAAAGGCAAGATCAATTATATCCAGAAAGAATACGGACAGGTTAAGAGAAATGGAGAGGGAATACCAGACTGCGGGAAACCCCGTGGTGTTGGAGCAAATCAAATCGGCTAAGTTAGACATTAATAAAGAACTGTTAGATGAAGTTGAGAAAAAAAGCTTGTTTCTCAAACAAAGATATTATGGAACAGGCCCGCGCGCAACTAAACTGTTGGCAAAACGTATTCGCAAACAGCAAGCAGTTGGCCATATACATAAGATCAGAGACCCCCATTCAAATGAGTTAACGAATATACCAGAAAGCATAGAGGACATATTTTTGGGATATTATAAAGAGCTATATTCACAACCCACACCTGCACCCGAAGCGGAAATTAATACCTTTTTGAATTCATTAGATTTACCCTCAATTGGACGGCTCCAAAATGACAAATTAACAGCTGACATCAAGATGGAAGAGGTGATAGATGCAATAAATTCTTTGAAAAACAATAGAAGCCCAGGCAGCGATGGATACCCTGCAGAATGGTACAAAGTGTTTAGGGAAGAGCTGGCACCGATACTTCTGAGATCCTTCAATTGGACACTTCACAATAATAAGATACCACCATCATGGTCAGAGGCAATAATCACAGTCATTCCAAAACCGGGAAAGGATAAAGAATATTGTGGGAACTACAGACCTATTTCATTATTAAATGTAGATTATAAAATATATATGACAATTATCTCCAAAAGGTTAAACTCATTCATAGGTGATTTGATAGATGAAGATCAAACAGGATTCATGAGAGAAAGACAAACGCATGATAATATCAGAAGGACATTGCATATTGTTGATCAAGCGAGTAAGAGAAAACAAACTACACTATTAGTAAGTTTAGATGCAGAAAAAGCATTCGATCGGGTGTCTTGGAATTTTTTGTATGCAGTATTGGAACGACTAGGGTTCAGCAATAAGTCAATACAGTGCATTAAAACATTATATCAACAACCTAATGCTCGGATTAAAATAAACGGGAGTTTAACGAACAAGTTCAGTTTGCAGAGGTCGACAAGACAAGGATGCTGTTTGTCTCCGACACTGTTCGCGTTATTCATTGAGCCTTTAGCGGAGGCCATTCGCCAAAATGAAGGAATTAATGGAGTGACAGTGAATGGCACTGTCCACAAGGTGGGGCTATTTGCTGATGATGTCATAGCCTATCTTGAGCAACCACATACATCACTCCCTCAACTAATGAAGCTACTAGAACTATATGGTCATTTATCTGGATATAAAATTAACATCTCAAAAACACAGGTGCTAGTTCTCAATTATACTCCAACCACAGAATTCAAGGGAAAATTTTACTTTAATTGGAATCTAAACAAAATCAAATATTTGGGAATTTACATTACCAAGGAATTGTCTAAATTACATAAAGCAAATTACGGCAAGATCCACGATGTGATGCAAAAGGATATTGATAGATGGTCCACTCTGCCACTTGACTTCAGCTCAAGAATTGAGACAGAATGAATATTCTACCAAGGCTTCTTTATCTATTCCAATCGTTGCCTGTAGAGGTGACTCAAGCTCAATTTGATAGGTGGGATAGGACAATATCTAGATTTATTTGGGGAGGGAAGAAGCCCAGAGTAAGGTATGAAACTCTCCAACTCTCAAAGGAAAAGGGAGGTATGGGTTTACCAAATCTAAAAGAATATTTCAAAGCTGCCCAACTGAGATATGCTTTTGACTGGTGTAGGCAAGATTACATGGCCAAGTGGAAAGTCATGGAAAGGGAATATGGTGGGTACCCTATCCAGAATATTTTAGGGGATAAAGAAGTATACAAGAAAACAAAAACCCACATGGATTCAGTCACATTATTTACACTGGAGTTAGGGTTTAAATTGATTAAAATCAACAAATTACAAGATGAGATACAGTTATTGAGATGGGTAGCATATGATAGAGACTTTACTCCAGCGAGGCATGACACAGTTTTTAAACTGTGGGTTAACTGGGGAATCACAGCATGGTGCACTCTAGAGGAAAAAGGGGAGATGGAGAGTTTTCAGGGTAAGAAAGACAAGTTTGATTTGGAGAATCACGACTTCTTTAGATATTTACAATTAAGGGATTATTACAACAAACGTATCAGGAGAGGACCCTCCATGGAGGTGAACAGTGTGATTCAAATTATAATCAACGCATATAAAGGGAGAAAATCTAGGACTATATCTGTACTATATCAAGCTCTCACAACTAATAAACACTCAACTACAAAATGGGAATTAGAATTTGGCACAGAAATTACAGAGGAGGACTGGCAGAATATGTGGAAAGTTCATCAATCCTCCACTAGTTCGCGGATATGGAGGGAATTCTCCTGGAAAAATCTGATACGTTTTTTTATTACACCAAAAATCAAAAATAGATACTCCAGCACCAAACTGTCATGCTGGAGGATATGTGGAACAGAGGATGTAGACCACTCGCATATATTTTGGAAATGTAATAAGCTAGCGATGTTTTGGGAGATGGTTCATGATGTAATACAAAAGGTACTTGGATATGACTTCCCTAAGAGCTATATGACCCTCTATTTCTGTAATTTTAAAAACGACGATATAGGGCCAAGTGATAGATGTTTGGTTAAGATACTGCTGATTGCGGCTAAGAAGGCAATCACAAGAAAATGGTGCCAGGTGGACGCCCCCACACAAGGACAATGAATGGAAATAGTGGAAGACATTCATACAATGGAAAAACTGACTCATCGATTGAGACTTACAGTACCTCGGATGGAAGACCAGTGGAAGAAATGGACATGGTTTAAGGAGCAAACACGCGACAACATAATTCATGACAACACTTAAGACTGGAAAGTCAGACCCACAGGAAGCTCATGTAGTTCATTTTTTTGTGTGTTTTTTTTGTTTGTTTGTTTTGAGTTGCCCTGTTGGGCTTGTGTGCAAGTAAATGTAGATAATTCAATGTTTACTTCTGAATACGGATGCCATGTTTGTATTGACCTAAAAACTTCAATAAAAACTAAAGTGATAAAAAAAAATGACAGTCTTACCCAGATTTCTCTATCTTTTTCAAATGATTCCCATATTCATACCTAAGACAACTTCTCAACAATTAGATAGATTAATTTTATCATTCATCTGGAACAATTCAAACCCCAGGATGAAGAAAATATACTTGGAGGTCCCTAAGGAGACAGGGGGATTAGGCTGCCTATCTTTATTTGTTACTACTGGGCTGCGAACATCGTAAAACTTTTACATTGGGCATTTACATATAAGAATCAACAGGGTACAGATTGGGTTGACATGGAGCTCTTATTCAGTCCTTTACCGATATTCACCTCTCCACTACCACATAACCGTAACATACAAATAACAAACCCGGTGGTTAAAGCTTCACTTAGGATATGGCTCCAGTTTAGGAGGCATTTTGGATTAAAGCATGCTAGCGGGCTTTTGCCAGTAGCAAATAATCAATTCTTCTCGTCATCTGTGTTAGATAACGCATTTCAACTTTGGCATAGAAATGGACTGGTGTTTTTCTGTGATCTGTTTAAAGATGGAACATTCACCTCATTTGAAACACTTACCAAAGACCATAACATACCCAGATCCCATTTTTTTAGACACCTTCAAATCAGTAGTTTTGCCAAGAAAGTGTTTCCCTCATTTCCGTATCTGCCACCCAGGAGCCAATTAGATGTTATTCTAGAGAAAGATCCCTTTGGGAAGAGACGGGTCTCTATAAATTACACACTGATGCAGGGATTGAAACAGATATCCTGGGACAAAACAAAAACTGCATGGGGGAGAGAGATTTGGGTGTAGAGCTTTCTGAAGAGGCATGGCGGGACAGCTTAACTCGTATACATACGTCCTCATTGTGTATACGACATGGGTTAATTCAGTTTAAGGTGCTTCACCGTCTTCACTACTCGGGGGACAAGCTTGCCAGAATCTTTCCTACCACAGACCCTGGCTGTCCGAGGTGCAGCCATAGTCCAGCCTCGGTGGGACACATGTTCTGGGCATGCCCCTCCCTCAACAGTTATTGGGGACAGATATTTAATGTATTCTCACATATCTGTAAACAGACCATAAACCCTGATTTTCACACAGCCATCTTTGGCATACCACCCCCTAACTGTAAGGTCACAACTTTGCAGGCAAATGCTCTAGCATTTGCCTCATTACTAGCACGCAGACTTATCCTATTTAACCGGAAGTGGAATAAAGCGCCATCATTTTTGCAGTGGCTGAGGGAGGTGCTGTCCTTTCTACCTTTAGAAAAGCTCCGATATAAAATATGTAAAACCCGCAAAAACCTTACTTTGACCTGGAGTCCTTTCATAGACTTTATTGAAGGTTTTCCCTTTTATTGAATGTACTTTTTATTTACCTGCTTGTAACGAAAATACTTATAGATATATGTGTATAACTTTATATCGTCTTTAAAAGTATGGTTATTATGTGGAATTGGAATAAGAAATCCCTGCATAGTCCTTTTCTTTAGCCTTGGGGGGGAGGGGGGATTCCTACATGTTTATTTTTGTTGTTGTTGTTGTTGTTCGTGTGCTTTGTATATCTGTTCCAAAAAACTTGAAAATTGGAAAATAAAGTTTAAAAAAAACAACTCTTTATAACATAAGATCATGTCCAACATATCTTACTTTCTATTTATACACTTCTCTCATAATATCGTCTAAACTAGCACAGTTCGGGCTTTCCTCCATCTCGTCCATTCTGCTTTTCACTTCCTGCCCTCCATCTGAATCTCGCGCGTCATCAGAATCACGTGACTGCAAACAAGCGTTTAACAGAAAACAATAGGAAAACATAATGTCTTTGCAGCATGCACATTTAAATGTACCCACTGTGTTTGGATATATTAGCTCATGGGATACTGGGCAGCAGTACCAGTAGAACGCAAACCATGCTGGTAAATGTCAAGAAAAAGGAAGTGACACATGAAACAGAGAAGTGAAATCCATCTGGAAACAAATGGCCTGCCAGTGCTGACTTCTCCCTCCCTCCCCCCCCCCTCTCTCTCTCTCTCTGCTTAATGCTTATGAATAGGTAGGACTGTACTGAAAAACATGATATCAGACCCATAGCCTTTTCTGTCTGCACCATAGCAGCCGAGTATGGAAAATAAGGAAGGTAACAGCAAGATTGCAAGACATGTTGTTGCTAAAAACCAGGGATGGCCACCAGGTTCATAAAGGACCTTTATGGGTTCTTTAGGACTAAAGTGAAGTTCTTGCTGTGTCGATCAGGGACTGACAACTGCACTGGTGCCTCTTTCATTTGAATGTATTGCTGGATTTAGGGCTGGTCAAACAGCAATGCGATGACCAGTATCAGCATCAGAGTCGGACAAAAACCCATGATCCTCAGGACTACAGCCTCAAGTCACAGTGTGCATGGGAAGCTGGTGTTCGTCAGCATGGTTGCAGCTGTCAAGGAGACGTACTACATGTCTAGATGAGCATTGGACCAGTGTACCATGAAGTGTTTATAAGAACAGAAGCAACATGATGAACAGGGTTGTGAGGATCCAGCACAGAAGTAATTACAGAGGTTTAAACTGTTTACAAAGATTTGTGCAGATAAACTGTGCTGTATTGGCAAAAAAAAATTGCCCATAGCTTTCGCATTTATCCATACATCTCCACTGACCGCCCCTGAAGGATCTCATTTACTTATCTTGAAAAACAGTCATCTCAGAAACAGATTGTTGTTTTTCACATCCACATTCACAAAATAACGTGATCAAAACCAGCTGTCAAAATATTCACATGAACCAAGACACGTTGTCAAAGCAGTCTGGTTTTCATATCCCTTTAGCAGCAACTTGTAAATGCATGTGTGGAGTAGCAGGAGATGGTCCAGTATAGAATGGGTCTGGCCACCTTCTTACCAGCCAATGGAAGTTTAAAAAAGCTCCTGGATGCTGCGTTAGTTACAGACGAGAGACAGACCGCTCAGGAATGATGCCATACATGGATGTACAGTCACTCAGAGATACTACAGGTTGAAAAGTAAATCAGTAGACGATGAACGGTTTTAAACCCTCACCACTGCCATGTGAACAACCTATTGTAAAGTAGCAGGCTGGATTTATTAGTAACAGGACTGATTTCAATGTTCTCATGGGGTACAACAACACAACAATGTAAAAACTCACATGTAATGTGTTATCTTGAACTGTTCTGTTACTCAAGGGACCCTACGCAGCGGGGCTGTGCTGTACAGTATTGGGAAATATTGAACTATAGCTTCCCTTTTGTATTTTGACACAATGGCAGGTTAACACTTCAAGTTTGTAAATTAGATCTATTAGACTCATGCGTTCTTTACTTCTGTTCTAAAATTGTGATCATTGAATCTTATTACTGATGTCATATTTTATAAATCTACAGAGCGATAACTATTATCCACAAAAGCTGTAAAACAAGCAAAAGAAAGCAAAGATTTTGTTTTGGTTAGAATCTATAATGTGCAATAATGAAGTGCAATTACTTACAAGAATGATGAAGAAAGTATCCTTATTAAGAGCTGAAGATACACCACGGAAGAACTGTGCACATAAGGGAACTTTCCAGAGCCACTTGTTATCCACGACCGCTTCGCCAGCAAGAGTCCCTCCAAACCAAGTGACGCTCTCGGCTGTGCAGGGCCCTGCAAACAAAGGGGAAGTGTATGAACAAACTGGGGAGGCACTTCCAGGAGGATGGTGAGGGTACAGTCACATCTCACATTGCACTCGCTAAACAAACCATACATTCTCTATTAGCTGAGTCTTACAAGAAGATCTATAAATGTGACCATCAACCAAAAACAAAATATGGTGGCCCACAAGGATGATTTTAATGTAAAAGTGAAAACAAAAACATGAATGGAAAATGCTCCAAATCCAGAAAGGCTACAAATATGAAAAACACAAAGAAAAACTATACCATGGAAACGTATTGCAAGCACAGAAACATACTACAAAATGCATAGACAAATGTAAATAGGAAACACAATATAAGTACAGAAACACTGCAAATGAAAAAAAAAGCATACAAAAACAAACAAGACAACAGTAACACTGATATCTTACAATCAAGAAACACAATTATGCAGTTCCTTTTTGTTGCAAGGTCGAGGGCAGTTTTCGATAGCTTCCACCTTATCCACTTTCAGACGTACATCACCTCATCCCAGTTGACAACCCAAGTACTGTGTTTCCTGCTGTGTCCTCTCACATTTGGAGAGGCTGAGTGTCAACCCAGCCTCCTTGATCTTTCCCAGGACCAGTAATAGGTGTTGGACATGCTCCTTCCATGTGTTGCTGAAGATTACCACATCATCGAGGTAAGCTGCGCTGCAGTTGTCACCACCCCGGAGGACTCGGTCCATCAGTCTCTGGGAGGTAGCTGGCGCTCCATGCAGTCCAAATGGCATCACGGTAAACTGGAAACGTCCAGCAGGTGTTTGGAATGCTGTGTAGGCCAGCAAGACTCCTCCATTGGCACCTACCAGTATCCCTTGCACAGATCAAGGATGGTGATGTACTTGGCTGTGCTGATTTTCTCCAGCAACTCATCGATTCTTGGCATGGGGTAGGCGTCAAACTCCGAGATGGAATTGAGCTTCTTGAAATCAATACATATCCGGAGAGAACCATGCTTCTTGAAGACGATGACCACTGGACTGCACAACTGTGAGTTGGACAACTCAATCACTCCAAGCTTCAATGTCCCCCTCCACCTCCTGCTGCAGCTTTTCCACCAACTGTTGTGGGGCATGGTATAGGACGTTGGTGGACTGGTCGTCTGTCCTTTAGGCAAGTGACATGCTCAGTGAGGGTGGTTTTCCATGGGCTGGCAGCAAAGAGGGAAGGAGTCTCCTAGAAGTCTTGGAGGAGCTGTGCAGCGTACTTTGTTGCAAGATGTGCCAGCACAGGAGTAGCAGTCTTGGTTAGGGTTTCCAGTCCCATCTCCACTTCCTCTTCAGCACCTCCATCACCAGCAGAAGTTTTCCTGGAACCTTGATTGGATGCTCCTTCCACTCTTTCAGTAGGTTCACATGGTAGGTCTGTTTTGGTTTCTTCTTTTCTGGGTGTCTGACCTCGTATATGACCGGCTCCATCTTGCATGTGATGATGAATGGCTCTTGCCATTTCACCAAGAGCTTGCTGTTGGAAGAAGGGTGTAGCAACAGGGCTTTTTGGCCAAGCTGGAACTCATGTTGTTGGTCATACCAGTTCTTCTGGTTTTTCTAGGCCTTATGTAGGTTGACCTCTGCCTCCTCCTTGTATCTTGCCAGCTGATCCCTCACCTCAAGCAAAAACTGCACCACCCCTCTGTCCCTTGGAGTGGTGGAAGGGCCTCCCAGTCCTTTTGGAGCAGATCCAATGGCCCCTGTACATCCAAGCCAAATACTCAAATGGGGAAAAACGTGTTGAGGTCTGGGGAACCTAGTTTTTTGACATGTATTTGCATTGTTGCCCCCTGCCATCCTTTGTTGTTCTGTGCATCGCCTGAACTTCCTGCATTTTGTACACTTGTATATATGCGATGACACTGCCTTGCTGCATCCTAGGATCCATATGCCATTGGATCGAAGCTCATTCATGGTCATTCCGCGACCTTGATGGTGCACTCTCTAATGATAATGTTTGGTGAGTAATGCCGACACGTAGCTCTATCTTGGGAAGACAGCTGGACGCCGACTCTGAGGATACCTTGGTTATCCAGGAATGTGCTTAACTTATGCAACTTGTTGGCCTTGTCTTTGATTTGTGTTGTCTTCTGATGCTGGAGGACCTGCATTTTTTTGACAGGATTGCTTGTTAGACCACCTTCATTATGGTCAGCTCTGCTTCCCTTCTTTCCTCCAAACTGGTGGCTTCATAGGACCCTGGCTTGAGCCCTTTGATTTTCTTTACCCAGCACTTGAGTCTGGTGATATCTTTCACCATTCTTGACCAGTCAGAGAACTTGTGTAGGCGATCTAACCCTGACCTTACTTCCTTTGTTTGGTTGTCATGAACCTGGGCCTTCTTGAGCTCTGGGTCACTGCTTGCGATTTCTCCCACCTTGACTACTCTGCCTGGTAGCTCTTTCTGCCAAAGAAAGGTTGGGCATGTGAACCAGTTAGAAGCTACAAGTTGCTCTGCTGTGAGACCTCTTGAGGCGTGACCTGCTCGATTCTCTTCACAAGCCACATACCTCCATTGTGCAGACTCCGTGCTTTGCTTGATTTGTTCCACGCGGTTTGCTACGAACACATGAAATCTTCTGGCTCCATTATTGATGTATCCGAGGACAACCATCGAATCAGTCCAGAAGAATTTTTGTAGGCAATCTACTTCCAGTTCTTCTTTGAGCATGTCACTGGTGCGGACAGCCACCACTGCTGCTGACAGCTCGAGTCTTGGTATGGTTGTCACCTTAGTGGGGGCGACTCTTGACATTCCCATAACTAAGGAGCAGTGAACTTCGTTGGATGCACTGACAGCTCTGATATACGAGCACTTCACCATAGCCTGACACACACATGAAATCTTCTGGCTCCATTATTGATATATCCGAGGACAACCATCGAATCAGTCCAGAAGAATTTTTGTAGGCAATCTACTTCCAGTTCTTCTTTGAGCATGTCATTGGTGCGGACAGCCACCACTGCTGCTGACAGCTCAAGTCTTGGTATGGTTGTCACCTTAGTGGGGGCGACTCTTGACATTCCCATAACTAAGGAGCAGTGAACTTCGTTGGATGCACTGACAGCTCTGAGATACGAGCACTTCGCCATAGCCTGACACACTGGCATCGGCGAAATGGTGGAGCTCGTGGTGCTGGACCTTGAAATTTGATGGAATGTAGCTTCTCTTGATCCTCACACCAGCCAGATTTTGCAGGTATAGGAGCCAAAATTCCCACAGAGGTCAAAGGACCGTTACCTGGGTCAGGCTGAGTCTGTTGTGCTGCCATGACCTCCCTTTCAATGTTCCAGGTGACAGCCGCAGCCGCAACCACACAGGTAGAGGGAACGATGGTGTCAGGTTGGAGCTTGGGCTCAGACTCCTTCCCATGCCCACGAGACAGAGCATCGGGCTTGGCATTCCTGGAGCCAGGGCTTGACACCCGACAGGGGACAGACTGAGGCAGAGCAGACTGGAGGCATAAGGCATGACAGACGGGACTCCAACTTAAAATTCTGGCCGATGACCAATCAATATGGGGACTATGCTTAACCAACCAAGGATGACCAAGTATAATGGGAGCAAATGGAGAATTGATAACGAAAAATCTTAACTCCTCTTGATGGTTTCCCGACAACAGGAGGCGCACAGGCTCGGTCTTAGAGGTTATCCGGGCCAGGAGACGTCCATGCAGGGCATTAGCTTCAAGAGGCTGGCCCAGACTCACAGTGGCAAGACCTAGCTGCTTCACAACACTTGCATCCAAAAAGCTTTCATCAGCTCCAGAGTCAATTAAAGCCAAAAGTTTAGTGGACTGACCTTTAAAACTGATGGTAGCTTGCAACTGGGTACGTGGACGAGGAGACAGAGGGCAGACAGTTGGGCTCACGAGGTAGGTCGCCCGGTGGCGCCCCTCGGAGAATGGGGTACTGTCACAGCCTCTCGCCCTTGACATCAAAGCGATCGCCCTTGACACCTGCTACACCAGCTGACACCTGCTACGCCAGCTGACACCTGCTACACCAGCTGACACCTGCTACGCCAGCTGACACCTGCTGACCCCCCCCCCCTTCACCCCGGCAATCGCCCTCACCCTTAAAAGGCCTCCACTATGGACCAGTCTTCGCTGGAACGTCGCCATTCATGGACTTCTGCCTGCCTGCCTACCTACCACAGAGCCACCTCCTGCTCTACCCCCAAAATCGGTCACTTCAATAAAGACTGGATTCTTCCCTTACCTGGTTGTCCCGTCTGCTTTTGGGTTCTTTCCCGATACGTGACACCTCTTTGGGTAAGTGGATTTTCTTTGACGACCAGTCTGAACTGGAACTCATCAGAAGCCACGCACCTCTCTACGCCGAGAGCTCTTTCCATGTGTAGTTCCCCCAGGGCCATGTCCAGGTCTTTGGCAGCTTCAGCACATTCTTCTTTAGGAATTGTGGCTAGCACATCCTTGCTGTTTGAGTTAAACTTGTGCAGCCGGAGGTTGCCTGTGCTGCACAGCTCTCTAGCTTCCTTCTCTAGCTGGGTTGCTTCACCTATGGATTCTACACTTAACAAGCCATCATCGATGTAAAAGTTCCTCTGTATGAACTTGATGATGTCTTCACTGAAGTGTTGTAGAACCTGATAATGTAATAAATTCCCAATAATGTAATAACCCCGATAATGTAATAAAAAATCTGCCCTTGAGTCCATTGAAAATGCAATAAAACCTGATAATGTAATAACTTCCTGATAATGTAATAAAGTGCATTTCCCAATAATGTAATAAACTTTTTACCAATAATGTAATAATGTGTTACATTAACGGGACGTTGTTACATTATCAGGTTAGCCTTCATTACCCTGGTCCTGATAATGTAATAATTCCCCAATATTGTAATAATTTAACAGCAGACCACCCATAAATGGATTCAAGTGGTGATACTGGTTAGCAACGCAAGCTCGAGAGGTCTAGCGCCACCGACAGGTCAAAGTTGGACGTGCATGAATGTTCTACTCTTCCTCAAAGCTACTTCCACACATATTTTTTCTCAGTTGGATCATTTTATTACATTATCAGGAAGTTATTACATTATCAGGTTTTATTGCATTTGTAATGGCCTCAAGTGCATTTTTATTACATTATCAGGGTTATTACATTATCGGGGATTTATTACATTAAAGCTGCACCGAAAAGGTGGACTTTCTTCAGGTAGATGGAAGGTTGGGCTTCAAGAGCTCCATTCTCCCACCACAGGAATCGTAGGTAATCGTGGTCTTCTGTTTTCACCTGGAACTGGTAAAACATGCGTTCAACGTCATACATGACTGCTACTGGACCTCTTCAAAAGCGACAAAGGACTCCCACCAAGGTGTTTGTCAACTCTGGACCGGTCAGGAGATAGTCATTCAAGGATGTCCCTTGAAATGTTGCGGAGCAGTCAAAGACGGCGCGGATCTTTCCAGCCTTTTGTGGATGATACACCCCATGGTGTGGGATGTACCATCCTGAAGCTTTGATGTTCTGGTCTGAGACCCTTTATGCCTCTCCGCGGGCTATGGTCTCATCCATGAAGGTGTTGTAGTCTTTGTGGTATTGCTTGTCTCCTCTCAACTTCCTTTCGAGGCATCTGAGATGATGGATGGCGCATACCTTATTATCTGGTAAGTTGGGTCTTTCTTTCTTGAAGGGCAGTGGCATTTCATAATGACAATCGTCCTTTAGCCTTATGCCTTTTCCATTGTTGACAGGAAGTGGAGATCTTCTGGAAAGATGTGGCCGTCCTTTGAAGCTCTTTCGACAAAGTCAGATTCTAGCACCTTGAGGACGTCTGCAGGTAAGACTACTTCCTTGATCTGTGTTCTACAAACATAGTGCACTTCGCTTGTGAGGGTTGACAAGGACTGAAGATCTGGCATCACTTGCTTCACGATGACTTGGTGACTTACTCCAATCGCGTCTCCATAGTCGAGACATGGGTTGCCATAGCCGACTACACTCCACCCCATGTCTGTTCTCTGAGCAAAGGGCTGATTTTCTTCACCAGGCACCACTTGTCGATACAAGACAAGAGCTTGAGGACATTTGTAGCTGATTAGCAGGCCAACGTC
Source organism: Lampris megalopsis (assembly GCA_022114975.2). Taxonomy (NCBI): domain Eukaryota; kingdom Metazoa; phylum Chordata; class Actinopteri; order Lampriformes; family Lampridae; genus Lampris; species Lampris megalopsis. The sequence continues at coordinate 5,001,666 of JAJHIY020000431.1, forward strand.
ATAGCTTTGTTGAGGAGCGATCTCATCTGCCATGTGTGCAAGATGGGGCCATGCCTTTGCTGTCTCTGGTGTGGGAATATGGTCACTGTTTGCAGGGATGCATTCTCTTGAGTAGGTCACTGGTACAGGAATTATCTTGTCTGAGTAGAATCCTCCCACTTGTAAACCAGTCAGTTTCCGGCAGGACACGACTGTGTTTCTTGAATCCATCGTGGAGAGCTTTAGCTGAACTGTTTCGTTCTTTGTGTAGAGGACCATTGCCGTTTCTTCAAAAATGAAGGTTGTGTCACTCTGTGTATCGAGGAGGGCATACACAAGAACTCCACGATCGGGCTCACTTGTGGTTGACACCCACACTGGAATGATTGTGGACGCATGAGTGTTTTTTACATTCTGGACGACTGTATGTAATGTTGCCTCACGCGATGTTCTTGCTGTTGTATCTTGTGGGCGATCCATTTTCCTTTCCCTTGACTTGTCACTGTGCCTCGCTCCTCCAGGCCTTGTTGACATTCTTTCTTTCTTGGTGTGATTATCGTGGAGATATGTCGGATGTCCCTTCTTGCACATATCACAGATCTTCTATTTTCACAGTTCACTTTTGAGCAATGGCCAAACCTTAGACAGCCAAAGCACAATTTCTTCTCTTGAACAAACTTGACTCGATCAGAGATCGTCTCCTCCATAAATTTACGACACTTGTGTAGACGGTGACCTGTCTTCTCACAGAAGACACAGCTTGTAGCGACAGCTTTCTTGTCCGAGTTGGTTGCCAGCACCTATGCTCCAGGACCTCTGTTCTTTGAAACCCTGATCCTTTCACTTTCACTTGGTTTTAGAGCATGGAGAGATGTTATTGGGTTACAAGCGATTTTGCCTTCACGTGTAAGAAACTTGATGAACTGGCTGAAGCTTGGGAATGTATGACTTTGTTCTTCCACTTCTATGACTTTCCTATTCCATCTTGAAGTCAGCCAGTTTGGAAGTTTAGCAAGAATTTTGTGGCTCTCGTTGCAGTCATTGAGTACTTCAAGACCTCTTACCTGAGACATGGCAGCCTCACAGCTGCAAAGGAAGTCAGATAGTTCTTGAAGTTCGGCACTGCCTTTGGAGCTTATCTTTGGCCATGCATTGCGCTTATCTGTGAAGGCCCTAGCGATGAAGAATGGATTACCATATCTCTCTTCTAGGGTAGTCCAAGCTGCAGGATAGGCTAACTATGTGCCTAGTAGGAAGTAGCTCTCTATGACCTTCTTGGCGGTTCCAGCCTTATACTTTCACAGATATATATTTTCTTCGGCTGGTATGTTTTTCCTGTCAATGAGTGTCTGAAAGGAAACTTTCCAGTCGTTGAATCTGAGTGGGTCACCACTGAACACTCCTGGTTCAGGTACAGGAAGATGACTCGCACTGATGGACTCGAATGCGAATGCTCTAACGAGAGCTGTTGTGCTGTCTTCATGCTTTGGCTGTGTCACAGCTTGTGGTGGAGAGTGCTGCTGAAACAAGCTACTTTCATGCTTGACTTCCTCATGCTTGACATCCTCCTTCAGAGAGACTTTGCCGTGTTCATGGAGCAGCTTGTTTATTTCTTAGTCTGAGTACTATCTTTGCTCATATACTTGCTGTCGCGCCTTGGCAGCTTCTTAATCGTCTCCAGTCGCTCTAGTTGTCTGCATTTGGCCTCTTGTTTGGCTCGTAAATGTGCAACTTCAGCTTCGAGTCTTTGAAGTTCTTCATGATGTTCTTGCTCTAGCAGTACTTCTAAAGTGGCTTCATTGGCAGCAATTTCAGCAGAAGCCTCTAATCTGTTAGCAGAAGACAGGCTTGAACGTCTGGATGTGACTCTTGAGTTGCCTCAGAATGAGCAGAGGACTTGGTGTGGTGAGAGTTGCTTAGAGAGTGAGCAGAGGACTTGGTGCGGTGAGAGTTGATGCTTAGTTTTTCTGGGGCTACAGACTCGAGTTCTAGTGCTGTCTCTTCCTCGCCTTGTTCTTCATCCCTTTGATCTTCACCCTTTCTTGAGTCTAGACGAACTCTTGCAGTCTCGATGACCCTTTTTGTTACTGCTTCACATGTGTCTACTTTGCGACGCGTGTCATTGTCGGGAATGTCGATGTGCTTAATTCTTCATAAACAACCTTCAAATCGTTTGAGGCGTTGCTCACCTTTGTGATGTGTTTATGCAGCAGGTCGTTTGAGCATTCTCCACTCAAAGTTTGGTTGGCGTCTTTAGTGATAGCCTTCCACTTCTTGTAGCTCACACTGAAACGGTTTGCAAGTCTTCTTACTTGCTCATCGTGCAGCTCTTGGCCCTTTTCCGTGAACTTGCAGACTCTTTGGCCTCTTGCTGGCTCTTGTGAGGAAACGTGGTTATCAGCTCCTGTGCCTTAAGCCGCTTGTGGTTGCTCATCTGTGCGGTACTGCTGCCCATCTTCACCTACACCCCCTCTGTCACACATCGACGTTTTGCTTGATTTAACTTACCTTATTTTGGTTTAAATCTAAATTTGCCTTTGGCTGGGTAATTACTTCATTCAGTGATATTTGTTAGGTCTAATGTAATCCAATTTTAGTTGAGTAGTAATCCTATTTATAGTGATATAAGTTAAGTCTAATGTCCCCGAAGCTTAGATTGAGTAGTTATTATTTTACTTATTTTGATATAAGTACTTGTGTGGCTAATAACGCCATTTTGGCCCATTTGCTATCGTCAAAGCCTTATTTAAACTTAAATCACTACAAGTGACAAACCAAAAATGTTAGCTCTTACTATTCTTAATTAAACTGGTGCACTTATTGGTAATAGCAATTCCCCTTTAAATTTGCTACAGTTCTGCTGTTCTTTTAGTGAAACTAGTTCTTTGTAAATATTTACAGCATACCCATAAGTAAACACAACATCAATGTCAACACAATATCAATAAACTTCAATTCGCTTCAATTGGAAAAGGTAAGTAAATAATATTAACTTATTATGTAAAATACAAGAAATGTGTGAGTCTCTTTGTTTCAGCTTAAAAGGTAAGTGAACATCATTAACTTATTGTGAACAACAAAAAATGTCAGTCTCATGTCACTCCTTAAATTTTCTCTTGGTTGCAGCTTCAATTCACACTAGGGCACCTGGACCTTCCCGTGAATGCTGTCTTGTGTAGATGGTCGTAGCAGATGCAATGCTGTGATGTGGAGAACTCCCGGGTCTATGGATCGCTGATCTCTGGCGCCCTCTTCCTCGTCTACTCATGCGGAGCAGTCGAGTTCTCCCTCAGTAACAGACACACGAGGCACGAGGTCTTGGTTAAAAAACGGGGCTTTACTCTTGAACGGATCAACCCGTGAGAACTGGGTTGGAAGAGAAAATAAAGTAAATAAATGTAGCCCGTGGAATTAGATACCACACAGGACACAATTGCTTCCGGGGTTCTTGTAGCTTTAATTTTATTGTTTGAACCTTCGAATGCAGATCGTTTTACTGAGTGCATAAAGTCCTGTGTCTTTCGAGCAAACAGCTCATAAATGTTCACAGATGTGGCAAGTTTAACAGAAAAGATTTTAAAAGGAAAATAAATACAACATACAACATACGGTGCAAAATACGGCACTGGACTATGTATGTTAAACAGGGTTTAACAAAGACATGTGGAACTTCCTGAAGATCGCGCAACTTCTCACTCTGTCAGTTACCTTTAAACAGAATTAAAATGCATATAAAACCTTTAAATCCCAAATACAATGGCATGGTGTGGCTTTATTCACGCCAACATTACCTTGTCATGCCTGCAATGGCGAACAGTGGTCGACGGCTCGCGCCCAAAATCACCGAACATCAACTCCAGTAGCGTCTAAATCAAACCATCTTGTCAAATTACCGACATACAATATTGTTTGGAATAATGTTACAGGTATATTTCACAAGATATTTACCCTTACTTACTGCGGAGTCAGAGCACCGTCACACCGCAATCTTCAGGTGCTCCACACAAGAGAAAGAATACCCAAGATGCACTTGGATAACTTGCACGGAGTTACAATAAAAGTCCGCAACACTGCCACTTACTGGTCAAAACATGCAATGACAACCAAAACTATAAAAATACACTCACAATCTGCTTCACAATTTAACTACATCAAATGACATTTTACATGGCTTGACAGTGTAACAATTACATATATTAACAGTTAAACTATACTAAATTTAAGTGGAAAATCATTTAACATATTTAACAGATTTACCACCCGGCTACATAAAAATACAATAAAAGAAATGCATGTATGTGTCGTTTTCACAATTTTTAATTTCTTATAGCTTTACAACAGGTTATGTATGCTATGTATGTGTTAGCTAGCTAGTAGCTAGCACATACATAGCATTGCATAGTAACCGGAGAAATTAGCTTCACTCAAACATACCTAGTAGGCTGCTTGTTACTACAGGGGCTAAAATCGTCTTCCTTGCTTCTGGTTTGTAGCTGTCCTCCTTCCTTTCGGCTTCTACACACTGCACACACGTTCATATGCTTAATATTTAAGCCTTTATCTTTATTTCTTTAAGCTATTTTTGTTGCTTCTTGGCGCCTTTAGTAAATGTGTATCAATTAATTGCGTGAGGAACGCTGACGCAGCAGATTAGTTCCGCCTCTCGGACATTAAAGGTAGGAACCAAAAATTAAAGGAAGATGCCACACTAAAACTTAACTGGTAATGTGAGGCAGTTACAATTATGAATAATGTTTATTCATCCAATGAGCTGTTAATGAGATGTGGTATTGATCATAATAACTGCAGCTTCTGTGATACAGAAATGTAAACTACTGATCATCTACTTTTCCATTGCATGTACTGTGACATTTTGGGAGGATTTGCAGGACTGGCTGTTAACTAAAATCCAAATTGCTCCTCTCACAAGAGAAAACATATTGTAACGTGCATGGATAAGTAGACACGTTGGTTCTTGACTAACGGGTCGGACCCTTTAGTCGACTGGTTAACGTTGTCGCTTGCGGAGTGGGAGACACGGGTTCGCGTCCCGGCTGTGGCGGTTCCCGGACTGCCCCCCGAATCACTACAATATTGTTCGGTGTTAACATGAAGGACATTCAGAGGGACTTGGTTTTGAACAACCTGATAATCCTGGCGACATTTTCATCCACATATCCAAAAGGAGGAAAATGAAACCCCTTTTTTCTGTTTTCAGAAGGGACCTTGTGGACAATCATCTCAGTGCTCTGAGAGTAATGATGAAAAAACATGCAAAGTCTCTCCTCGGAGCTTATGAAGAACTGACACGATCTGAGGACCCCTAGAGCAGCTATGAAAACGTGCAGACATATTATTGTTTTATTTATTTGTTATTTTTCCTCTATCATTTCTGTATTTATATTTTATACAATTTAAGTGTTCTTACCTAACGTGCGTTGTATGTTGAGGTGTTTACTGTCATGGTTTGTATGCCTTGATGTTTTGTAAATGAATAATTTTCAAGAAGAGAAAAAAAATATATACAACTAACACTTATACCCCGCTGGTGAACGTGAACACGCTACACTATAGTATATATATATACTTTTTATAGTTTAGATAGTGTATATACCATATAGTGTATGCATTAACGGGATAAGAAAGGTCTGGAAATTTGACAAGGTGTTGGCAGCCTGTGTATATTTGTAAAATGTAAATTCATTCCAGATGAATGTAACTATTAAAGATACTGCTCTATTCATGTTTGTAGTATTATTCTCTTCTTTAGTGGTGACAGCACCACTGATACAGACACACAGGAGGGAGCACTTACAGAAAGATGTTATTGTCATCAAGCTGTAGTTGTGTGCACTGCCGACGGTATCTAGAATGCTTCGGTTATGTTTCAGTGTTCAGAGCAGGGGGCGTCTCAGCTTGTTGTTTTATTGTCTCACCTTGTGATTTGAAGTTTTTCAAATGATATCAATCGCATTTTGTAGTCTATGCACACACGTGCACCCATGTCAACCCTGAAACCACAGAATTCTCCCGCCATAACAGTCCAAATTTAACCCCTCCCCTATAGTATATAGATATATATTTCACAGTAAATGGGAAAGGGGAGTGTAATACTTAAGAACACAAAAGCAATCTTCAGATTCAGACAACTTTATGTATCCCAGAAGGGCAATTCAGTTTTACAATGTACCCAGAGTCCCAGACCATACATAAACTCACAGACAAGTGGCAATCAGCAGTATGTCAGGGACAATAGACAAATCAGTACATGGGCAAGAGACGCACACTGGCGCCCTCGTGTGGACATGCATGCAGACTCACGAGGACCAGGTGAAGGGTAAAAGTCACACAAGAATAGAATAAATAAATGAAGCATCCTAAGACGCATTGCACGTTACATTCCAATACAACATTCGGTGAACGTAGACTCACACGCCATGTGAAAAACAGACAAGGTTTGTATTTTTAAATCACTTCAGGACACAGCGCTGTCGCTCGACACAACCTTTCCGTGGCATTCTTTATTTAGACTGACACAGCATCAAAGGCAGACCCGATCAAACAACCCAGAGCCCGCAGGCATCACCAATCGATCCCAGCACAATGGAACAGCACCAAATCAAATGCAGCACTGTCGATGTGTGCAGACATAACATTCCCCCCCCCCCCCGGCAGGATTTCAAACATGAAAGGTTGACACAAAGTCCTCTAGGTGGCCAGGGCGTAAACGTGTGCGAACAGGTCACGGGGCGGCCTGAGGCTGGGCAGGCCGAGGTGGGGAGGGAGAAGGCAGGGGAAGCTGAGGCCCAGGAATGTCTGGGGCCCGTGTAGGAGCTGCATGAAGCCCCGGGGCGTCTCGCCATGCTGAGGGAATGGCTATGGTTGTGTCACCAGCTGTGTGTGGCGGAGCTGACACCTTCCGTAGACGACTGGAGTGCCACCGAGGGCCATCGCTGAGGAGGTAAGTGGCTGGGCCCAGCTGACGGGTGACTTGGAGAGGAGAGGATCAGTATGAAGCCATTTTATTGTCCCTGTGGGGCCTGCGGACCCTGACCCAGTCTGACACATTGATGTCTGGCACCCTGGTTCGTTTTGACTGGTCAAACCGTTGCTTCATCCGCGTCTACTGACGAGTGACTGAGGCTCTGACCCCAGAGGGAGGTGCCTGAGGTGTGGAGGAGCGGAGCCTGTCAAGGGGCATGCACAGTTCCCGGCCTAGCATGAGAGAGGCTGGGGAGACGCCTGTGGTCGAGTGCTGTGTGGCCCGATAGTGCAGCAGAGTGTGACGGATGGCCTGCGTGAAAGAGCACCCTTGGGCCATGTGTGCTCTGAGGCCATTCTTCAGTGACTGGTGAAAACGTTCAACGCCGCCATTGGCCTGGGGGTGGTAGTACGCAGTGCGTATATGACGGATGCCCTTGCTTTCGAGATAAGCAGTGAACTCAGCAGAGACCAGCTGAGGGCCGTTGTCAGTGGTGATGGTTTTTGGGAGGCCCCAGCGAGAGAAAAGAGAGTCCAGGAAGTCGATGATGATCTGTGAGGTCACAGTGCCGGAAGTGGTGAGTTCAGGCCATTTTGAGTGTAGATCGTAGGCGACCACCATGAAGCGTTGGTGGTGGGGAACTCCATGGATCTCACCACAAATGTCCAACTGCAGGTGTTCCCAGGGCTGAGAGGGCCAGGCGAGAGGTTGCAGGGGTGGGGGAGCCTGGTGACCAGTCTTGCCACTCACAAGGCAGGCAGAACAGTCCTTCACCAGAGCCTCAATATCTCTGTCTATCCCCGGCCACCACACCAGGTCTCGGCAGCGCTGTTTCAGTTTCACAATGCCCAGGTGGCCTTCATGCGCCGTATTCAAAACACGTGCACGGAGAGCAGCTGGGACCACTGTGCAAAACCCACGTGCCACGCAGGTGTCGTTCCAGCAGGAGAGCTCCTGTCTGACTCGGGCGAACGCAGCCAGCTCCTCTGGGACCTTGTGAGGCCAGCCGTTCTGGATGTAGGTGCGGAGCTGGGAGAGGACAGGGTCCTGTTCGGAGGCTGCCCTCAGCTCCTGCAGAGAGACAGTGGCCTGGAGGGGTGTGTGTAGCATTTGGACAATGTCCTTTTCCACACAGTCAGTGTCCATCTGTGGAGCTGGGGTGGAGACAGAGCGAGAGAGCAGGTCGGCGACAACATTGTCTCTGCCTGGGGTGAACTGCAGGCTGAAGTTGTACTGGCGGAGGCGGTCAGACCAGCGGTGCAGCCTCAGGGGTTTGTGGCCTGTCCCAGATGTGGACAGCAGCGCTGTCAGGGCCTGGTGATCTGTCCTGAGGGTGAAGGAGCGGCCATAGAGGTAGAGGTGCCACCTTTCACAAGCCCAGATACAGGCTAACGCCTCACGCTCACCCACGGAGTACCGCTGCTCGGTCAGGTTGAGGGCACGGGAGGCGAAGGCAATGGGCTTCTCCACACCGTTCTGGGTTTGAGACAGCACAGCCCCTATCGCTGTGGCTGATGCGTCACAGGTCACAAAGGTGGAGCTGGAGATGTCGAAGTGAGCCAACACTGGTGGTGAAGTCAGTTGAGTCTTGAGATCACGCACAGCATCACTGCATGCCTTTGACCACACCCATGGCTCGTCCTTACGCAGCAGCTGGCGCAGGGGGGCTGTGGTCGCAGAGTAGTGGGGAAGAAACCTCAGGTAGTAACTTGTCATACCCAGGAAGGAGGCGACCTGGGCGGCCGAGCTGGGCTCAGGGATGGCCTGAATGGCGTCCACGTTGGATTGTAGTGGAGTTACACCGCTCGCTGACAGCCAGAACCCCACGAAGTCGATGGCTGGCACAGAGAGGACACATTTCTCAGCATTGAGAGTTAGCTTGTGCTTGGACAGGGCTGCGAAGACCATGTTGAGGCGCTTGTCGTGGATTTCACTGGTGGGCCCGTGTACCACTATATCGTCCAGATAAATGGCCACGCCCAGTATGCCAGCCAGCATGGAGACCATGATTTTCTGGAAGCAGCTAGGGGCGGAGCTGAGACCGAAAGGCATCCTGGTGTAGCGAAACACTCCTGCATGTGTCACAAAGGCTGTGAGGTTTCGGCTGCTGGGGTGGAGGGGCACCTGTAAGTACCCCTGTCTGAGGTCGAGCTTGGAGAACACCTCAGAGCCATAGAACTGAGCAGTGAGTTCTTCTGAGGTGGGCAGTGGATACTTATCAGGGACCACTGCCTTATTTACTGCACGTAGATCGACGCAGACACGCAGGCCCCCCGACTTCTTCTTAGCCACCACGAGGTTTGAGACCCAAGGTGACGCATCCACCGGTTCAATGATGCCAGCTTCCAGCAGTTGTTGCAGCTCGGCGGAGACCCCATCACGGAGAGCCAACGGGATGCGGCGCAGTGGTTGGATGACAGATTTCACAGCAGGGTTGAGGAGAGGTTGATGGGCGAAGGCGGAGAGGCAGCCCAGCCCCATAAACAGCGATGGCCACTTCTGCTGCCAAGGTGTGGCAACAGTCAGGATTGCTGTCCCCCTTGTGTCTAAGAGGGAGAACCCCAGAGCGGAGAACAGGTCCAGGCCCATCAGGTTGGCCCCACGGCGTGCCACATGAAAAACTGCATTGGGCACCAGCTTGGTTCCATAGCGGACAGTCACTTGGAGAGACCCAACAAGATCGATTTTGGAGTCACCATACCCACAGAGAACAGCTGAGGGTGCGGACAGTGGCAGTGAACCGAAAAATTGACTGTAGGTATCAACATTCAGGAGAGACACACTTGCACCGGTGTCCAACAGCAGGGGGATGCACACATCATTAATGTTGACTGTGCATGATTTGAATGACACTGGCCCAGAGCTCACCTTGTGAATGACGGCGGTTGAAGACTGGGGGGTGTGGCCCTCTGACCCAGCCGGGGAAGATCGACAGACGTTGGCAAAGTGATTGTGCTTACCGCAGCTACGGCATGTCTGGCCACGGGCAGGGCAGTTCTGAGCCCTTGAAACATGAGACCGAGACCCACAGTTACCACAGGACTGTTGAGGGCGGGGCCGAGAACGCCGTCGTTGCAGTTGCAAGATGTCCCTAGTGGAGTCCGCTTCCGCCTCGCTCTGGCTGGGTTGCGTCCCGAGGGGCAGCCGTGAGTAGAGGGAGGAGTCGTTGGCAGCTTGACTGGAGGTGGCCACTTGCTGTGTATTTAGCATAGCAGCACACTCAGCTGCTCCCTCAACCTGTAGTGCGATGGTAATTGCTCTGGACAGCAGCAGATCGTCTTTTTCCAGCAGGAGAGTCTCACGCACCTTTGCGTTGTTGGTGTGTTCGATTAGCTGGTCGCGAACCATCTCGTCCTGAAGCGCGCAAAACTTGCATGAGCTAGCTAGCCCTCGCAAATTAGCTACGTACTGCCGCACAGACTCACCAGGCAGTTGGTGTCGCTGACGGAATATAAATCGCCGAAGGAGGGCACTCTGTGGAGCAGCGAAATGGGTGCTCATAAGTCCCACAGCTTCGTCAAAGCTTGTGACGTTCCCCAGAGTCCCGAGCACACGATGACCCTCTGCTCCCAAGCAGTGTAGCAACAAAGCCGTCTTCCTAGCCTGGCTCACGTCGTCGAGCCCTGAGGCGATGATGTAATTTTCAAAACTATGTAGCCAGCGAGTCCATGGTACCGGAGGCTCGCCAGGTAATGCCAGGAAGGGGGCAGGTGGTGGGAGAGACATATCAGCCATCCTCGTCGCCAATATCGTATTTTTAAATCACTTCAGGACACAGCGCTGTCGCTCGACACAACCTCTCCGTGGCATTCTTTATTTAGACTGACACAGCATCAAAGGCAGACCCGATCAAACAACCCAGAGCCCGCAGGCATCACCAATCGATCCCAGCACAATAGAACAGCACCAAATCAAATGCAGCACTGTCGATGTGTGCAGACATAACAGTATAAACAGACTATTGCGGTTTAAAGCATTCATTTAAAATGACGACTCTCGGCATCTAACAGCCTGATAGCAGAAGCAATGAAGGACTTAGAATAGCGATTTGATTTGCTAGGGGGCCAATCAACTGATCAAACAATCTGCAGGGTTTATAGCACAGGTTCAATTGTATAATTTTCAGTTTTTCTTTCTTTTCTCCTTTTTCCTTTAGCATTTGTTGATGAGCTGACATGTTCTGAGCTGAGCTCTGCACAGCACTGGAGATTGCTGGGACACTGAACAGTTATCAAGGCGTGACATGTCTGGAACTGAACAAGTCAAAGCTCTCCAAGAAGATAAGCAAACATTAAATAAAAACATCATTTCAGGAAAGAATGTCAAAAAACAAGAAATGGAAATTCAAAGAGTTGGTGAACATCCGTCCCTCTGATGGCTGGCATGGGGATGTCTGAAAAAAGAAGTAACCACATTTAACAAAACAATGAGTGACAATATTGAGACACAAACTGTGACAAAGACAGGTTAATATAAATGTCATCATTATTATTATTTATAACGTTAAATTAAAGGTAGATCTACATTGTTAGGCTTGTCAATTACATAGAAAGAGTGAGTGTGCACATGTGACCATGCAGTACTGTTAGACAGGGATGTCCGGGATTAGGTAGGCACTATTACATAGCACAAGCGATGTGAAAAGTGAAACGGACAGTTGGCCAGCAAACATTTAAGTATATCCTACCGTCTGGTATGTGTAGGGGTCAAGAGGAATCACGCTGGTCGTGTTACCTCGTAATTAATCAATAACGTCAAAGACAAACCAATGAAGAGAAGATAGCCAGCTGGCAAATCGAGAAGTGGGTTTCTCCTTAAAACAACCAAGGCATCTTTTCATGTCCTTAACACAACCGTGGCATCTACCGCGCTCAGTGCACACAAACATTTATGCGTTTAGGGTGGGCAACCATTACCTTGTAATAAGGCGTATTGCACAAAATTAACATAACTGTAGCCTGACTGCACATTGACTTTGTGCAGTATTACGTTTTGTCTTGATGCATGCTCAATAATCCAGGAAAGGAAATACCATAAAGTTGAATCACTTCATGTGGACACAACATTTCGTGGGAGAAACGTTTCATTATCTTGTGGTGGACACGTATTGGGGACAGAATTCAACCCAGGAACTAAGGGTTAAGTCATGGTTGCCCTGGCAGGTTAACGCAGGGTTAAGTTATGGTTGTCCAGCCAGTTTTCTTGTTATTCTTGCCACCTCCGCTCAGTCGAGCTGTGGTTTGGTTGTCTCTCTGATTTACCGTGGATTAAAGAAAGTTGCCTACACGGCTAAAGTGTGAACCTACGGTCTTCTCCGTTCCTTCGGCTCTACACTGGTGACCCCGACGTCGGTTTTCGGATAAGTTTTCTGAAACCACACACATTATGGCTACGAACGCCGTTGCAATTAAACTGCCGGAGTTTTGGGAGTCTTCCGCGGCTACATGGTTCGCGCAGGCTGAGGCACAGTTCGCGCTCAGAGACATAACAGCAGACGAGACCAGGTACTACTACGTAGTGGCGGCGCTGGGGGGCGCTACGGCTTCCAGGATAAGCGGTTTCATAACCAACCCACCGGCCGATGGTAAATACGCCGCACTTAAACATCTCCTCCTTGAAACGTTTGAACTGTCAACAACGGAGAGAGCACGTCGCCTCTTCGCAATTCAGGGCTTGGGAGATGGCAAACCATCGGAGCTAATGAGCAGGATGTTAAACCTACTGGGTCAAGAAAAGCCATGTTTCCTGTTTATGGAGCTGTTTCTGCGCAACATGCCGCCCCACGTCCAGACTGCGCTCGCTAACTCCACCATCACTGATCCCCGTGAGCTGGCAAAGGAGGCTGACCGATTCTTCGTCGCTACACAACGTTCCTCCCATGCCGGGGTGCTGGCTCCTACCTTCACTGGCCCCCCGCCAACATCGCGGGCGTGGCCCGACGGTGGCGCCACAGCATCAGACCGCTACAAGCCCTCTGGACTCTGTATGTACCACGCTCGATTTGGTGCGAAAGCTAAACGGTGCCGTTCCCCCTGCAACTACAGGCCGACGGGAAACGAGAGGGCCAACACTCAGTAGTGGCCATGAGTGTTGGCGATACGAGCAGGCTACTCTTCATCCTCGACACCATCTCCGGTCGGCGATTTCTTTGTGACACGGGCGCACAGAGAAGCGTGCTCCCTGCTACTGACGTCGACATCATGGGCGGGGAGCGGGGCCCCCAGTTGGCGACGGCTGACGGCAGCCCTATCCACACCTACGGCGTGCGGTCTGTAGAACTGTGTTTTGGTGGACAACGTTTCACGTGGGAGTTCGTCATGGCCAATGTAACGCTTCCCCTCCTCGGAGCTGATTTTTTGTGCGCTTACGGTTTGCTAGTGGACATTCAGAACAGCCGTCTGGTCGATGCCTTAACCTTCTCCTCCTTCGCATGTACGCGGAGGGAAGCGGCCTATGCAGGTCTAGCCAACTCTCTCTCAGAGGCAGACAAGTTCAACCGCCTCCTCGCTGAGTTCCCTGACCTCACCCAGCCTACCTTCTCTGCACCCACCGCTAAGCATGGGGTGGAGCATCACATTGCTACGAAGGGGCCCCCGGTCTACGCCAGAGCCAGGCGTCTCGACCCCGCCAAACTCGCCATTGCCAAGTCTGAGTTCGAGCACCTGGAACGCATGGGGATCATCCGCCGCTCTGACAGCCCGTGGGCGTCCCCACTCCACATCGTCGCTAAGCCTGATGGAGGTTGGCGCCCATGCGGGGACTACCGCCGACTAAATGACGCCACCACGCCCGACCGCTATCCTGTCCCGCATATCCAGGACTTTTCTGCAAACCTGTCTGGCAAATGCGTCTTCTCAAAAGTCGACCTGGTCCGTGGTTATCATCAAGTTCCCGTGCACCCCTCAGACATCCCCAAGACAGCGGTGACTACCCCATTCGGCCTATTTGAATTCCTACGAATGCCATTTGGACTCAAAAACGCGGCCCAGTCCTTTCAGCGGCTGATGGATTCAGTGCTCCGTGGCCTTCCTTTCATCTTCGTCTATTTGGACGACATACTCATCGCCAGCGCCTCCGAGGAAGAACACCTGTCCCATCTTCATGCCCTCTTCACACGCCTCAGCCAGCATGGGCTGATCGTCAACCCGGCGAAGTGCCGGTTCGGGCTGACAGCCATTGATTTCCTCGGGCACCGCATCACTGGGGACGGGGCAGTCCCCCTGCCCTCGAAGGTGGAAGCGGTGGCGGCCTTTCCGCGCCCCCAAACAGCTCGTGCGCTCAGGGAGTTCATCGGGATGGTGACATTCTACCACCGCTTCATTCCCCGAGCCGCCTTTATCATCCGGCCACTGTACGAGGCGCTGAAAGGCATGTCCCCCAACCAGGCGGTCGACTGGACAGCAGAGCGGGACCGTGCGTTCACCGAGACTAAAGCTGCGCTCTCCCAGGCTACCCTGCTAGCGCATCCTTCACCTACAGCGCCTATTTCCATAACCACGGATGCATCGGACTATGCTGTTGGTGCGGTTCACGAACAGTGGGTGGGGGGGGCTTGGCAGCCTTTGGCCTTTTTCAGTCGCCAGCTTACACCCCGAGAGCGCAAGTATAGTACTTTTGACAGGGAACTCCTCGGTCTCTGGCTCGCCGTCCGGCATTTCCGTTTCCTGCTAGAGGGCCGCGAGTTTACTGCGTACGTGGACCACAAGCCCCTCACGTTTGCCATGTCCAAGACGGCCGAGCCATGGTCCGCTCGCCAGCAGCGACAACTCTCCTACATTTCGGAATTCACTACCGACATCCAGCACGTCGCTGGTAAGTCTAACCAGGTAGCTGACTGCCTCTCTAGGGCAGTGATTGGAGCGGTCCACCTAGGCCTTGACTATGCACAGATGGCTGCTGACCAGGCCACGGACCCGAGCATCCTCCGTCTCCGGGCCTCCGACACGGGGCTCCGCCTGCAGGACGTTCCTTTCAGCGACACAGGTGTCACCCTCCTGTGTGACGTCTCCACAGGACAGCCCAGGCCCATCGTCCCGCACAGCTGGAGACGCCCCATATTTGAAGCTGTGCACGGCCTCTCTCATCCAGGCGGTAAGCCATCCGTGCGCCTGACCTCTGCTAAGTTTGTGTGGGAGGGACTTAAGAGAGACGTGAAAGCGTGGGCCGACTCGTGTGTTGCCTGTCAGCGGGCTAAGATACACCGCCACATTAAGGCGCCCCTGGAACGCTTCGCAGTGCCGGAGAGACGATTTGACCATGTCCACGTCGACCTGGTTGGTCCCCTGCCCCCCTCCCATGGGTTCACCTACCTCTTCACTGTGGTGGACAGGACTACGCGCTGGCCTGAAGCTGTTCCCCTGGCATCCACGACGTCTGCTGATGTGGCCCGGGCTTTTATTGGGTCGTGGGTCTCACGTTTCGGTACGCCTTCCGACCTTTCATCTGACCGCGGGCCACAGTTTACCTCAGAGCTATGGAATGCTGTGGGTGAGGCTCTGGGCGTCAAGCTTCATCGCACTACCGCCTACCACCCTCAAGCGAACGGCCTATGTGAGCGCTTCCACCGGTCCATGAAGGCTGCGCTTCGGGCTACTCTCAAGGACTGCAACTGGGTCGACAAGCTCCCATGGGTCATGCTGGGCCTGCGGACCGCCCCGAAGGAAGACCTACAAGCCTCCTCTGCGGAGCTGGTGTACGGCACGCCACTGCGAGTCCCAGGCGATTTCATACCCAATGCAACACGTCCCTGGTCAGCTGTGGACCAACGAGCCTCCTTGCTGGACGGGGTCAGAGCTTTCACACCCGTCCCTACCGCCCAACACGGCGCTCCGGTGTCCCAGGTGCCCCCAGGTCTGCAGTCAGCGGACTACGTATTCATCCGTCACGACGCACACCGCCCCCCTCTGCAACCCCCTTATGACGGCCCCTTCCGCGTCCTGGAACGGGGAACTAAGCACCTGGTGGTGGATTTTGGGGGCACAGCCGAGCATGTTTCAGTGGACCGAGTTAAACCCGCACACCTGGACTTGACGCAGCCGTTGGAGTTAGCCCAACCTCCTCGTCGCGGTCGTCCCCCGGCTCCGCCTCCTCCCCCCGTGGAGGCCCGAGCTGCCTCTTCTGCTCCTCAGGCCGACCTCCACAGGCCCGCGTCAATGCCTCCCAGAGACACTCCGGCCCCTGTTATCCGGAGCCGCCGCAGACGGCCTGTCGTCCCCCCGCGCCTGCCTGACTTCGATTACTAGGGCGAATTCTGGGGGGGCTCATGTGGTGGACACGTATTGGGGACAGAATTCAACCCAGGAACTAAGGGTTAAGTCATGGTTGCCCTGGCAGGTTAACGCAGGGTTAAGTTATGGTTGTCCAGCCAGTTTTCTGGTTATTCTTGCCACCTCCGCTCAGTCGAGCTGTGGTTTGGTTGTCTCTCTGATTTACCGTGGATTAAAGAAAGTTGCCTACACGGCTAAAGTGTGAACCTACGGTCTTCTCCGTTCCTTCGGCTCTACAATCTCAATATAACGACCGCTGAAACGTTTCTCCTAATAGACGTTGTGTCCAGATGAACTGATTCGACTTTCTGGTGTATCATATGACGCTTTATTTAATAATAATAATAATCTTTATTTCGGACACACAGCCGGTCCATAGCATAAAAGCAACAATAACAAAAAAAACCCAAAAAACATTTAGGCCTACGACACCCTACACTCCACGAGCACGCGCGCGCGCACACACACATACACTCAATGTTGTGTGTGTGTCAATGTTAACTTACCTCCGTTGCATGGAAATTAGCAATACATCCCACGTAATGTTAGCACATAACGATTAACCATATAATTTACACAGCACCACTGCCTCCTAAACGCTGCCTGCAGTGGCTACAAGGCTTGGCTACATGGCTACCAGGCTAGGCTACATGGCTACTACAGCAAAGTGGGTTAGGTGAACTACTTCCTCTCATTAATGCCACCAGGCTAGGCTACATGGTTACATGGCTACCAGGCAAGGCTACATGGCTGCTACAGCAAACTGGGTTACGAACTACTTCCTCTCATTAATGCTACCAGGCTAGGCTTACATGGCTTACATGGCTACATGACTGCTACAACAAACTGGGTTATGAACTACTTCCTCTCATTTAATGCTACCAGGCTAGGCTACATGGCTAGACTACATGTCTACCAGGCTAGGCTACATGGCTTCATGGCTGCTACCGCAAACCGGGTTAGGTGAACTACTTCCTCTCATTAATGCTACCAGGCTAGGCTACATGGTTACATGGCTACCAGGCTAGGCTACATGGCTGCTACAGCAAACTGGGTTATAAACTACTTCCTCTCATTAATGCTACCATGCTAGGCTTACATGGCTACATGACTGCTACAACAAACTGGGTTAGGTGAACTACTTCCTCTCATTAATGCTACCAGGCTAGGCTTACATGGCTACATGACTGCTGCCGCAAACCGGGTTAGTGAACTACTTCTTCTCATTAATGCTACCAGGCTAGGCTACATGGTTACATGGCTACCAGGCTAGGCTACATGGCTGCTACAGCAAACTGGGTTATAAACTACTTCCTCTCATTAATGCTACCAGGCTAGGCTCACATGGCTTACATGGCTACATGACTGCTACAGCAAACAGGGTTAGGTGAACTACTTCCTCTCATTAATGCTACCAGGCTAGGCTCACATGGCTTACATGGCTACCAGACTAGGCTACATGGCTGCTACAGCAAACTGGGTTATAAACTACTTCCTCTCATTAATGCTACCAGGCTAGGCTCACATGGCTTACATGGCTACATGACTGCTACAACAAATTGGGTTAGGTGAACTACTTCCTCTCATTAATGCTACCAGGCTAGGCTCACATAGCTTACATGGCTACCAGGCTAGGCTACATGGCTGCTACAGCAAACTGGGTTATGAACTACTTCCTCTCATTAATGCTACCAGGCTAGGCTCACATGGCTTACATGACTGCTACAACAAATTGGGTTAGGTGAATTACTTCCTCTCATTAACGCGCGGTGCTACGAGCAGGCGAACTGGGGCTCGTTTGAGCCAGAGCCCTAGAAAGAGAGAGTTGCGTCAACTCCGTAGGAGTCAATGGGCCAATTATTTAACAGCAATGGCGGATCATGGGAGCCTCCGATAGTTCCAAACAGTGCGGCCCGGGGCAATAGGATTTCTATGGCGAAGGACTGTTTCTCGCATTAATCAAAGGTTAATTTACAGGTAAGAAGCTACAGTTGACATTTTAATGATGACCATTTTACAAGCACGTTTGAATCAAATTAACGATGTAATTTAAAGCGAGACAGCTCGTCAATTCCTACACATGCGCATAGAATATGTGTCACGTTGGAATATATCTATATCTATATATAAATGTAAAAATCTGACAATATTGGTTAGTAGTTACCAGAAATCGCGGCTAAGCAGTTAATTTAAATGACCCGCCAAGCTTCGTTTGGAACTATTCGGCGGCTACATGAACCACGTGACCTTCTCGCCTTCTGACCCCCTCATTGACGCAACTCTCTCTTTCTAGGGCTCTGGTTTGAGCGAACCCGTGACCGAGCGGTGGGAGGCGGCATGAAGGAAACGTTAGTGCGCTTGCGCTATGGGCTGCACCATGCAGCAGCAGCAGCAGCAGCAGCAGCTTCATGCGCCACTGAACAACTTTCATAGGAAAAGACGGGGCCCCTTCACTGATCATTCTAGCAAAGCAAATCAATATCTTACCATCAACTTGATTTTATTACTTGCAAAATAACATATTCATAAATCAATCACATATTCATAAATCTAAGTTTTCCAATCATAAACCATCTTTTCTAATTTTTGAAAATGAAATCAAACAATCAAACATTTTATATTCTAAAAATAGGAAAGCTGTTAAAACCATAAATGTGTGTACCCTTTACAAAATTCTTGTGAGTTGGTTTGTGATTTCTGTTTATGTTCTGACCCCCTGACACTGTTTTTTTTTGTATTTACTATTAAAAAAAGGAGTAGACGGGGCCCCGCCTCCGACGCTGTACACGTCATCCATGTTTGTAACCCACTAAACAGAAGGGCTGCCGTAAGGAACGTGTTGTCAGTTAAACTCTTGCTGCACGATTACTGGGATGACTTTTGCTGGACACGAGGAGGATCTATTTCCTGCTGACGACGGTCTGTTTGCCGACACGTTTTCCGAAGACAGCGTGTATAAATTCTTCGGCCAAGAAGTAAAGATCAGCCAGAAGTTCGGCGCAAACCTCGGCGTGGCTGCGCCGGTGTGGGACGCTGTAAGACTAGTGGCCATAAGTTAAAGTACAGGTGAACGATATCCAAATTATCACATCGCATCACGGCCTTTTTTCTAAACAACATTTTGTAAACCCGATTAAATAATGTGAGCCTGTTCCGAAAGCATGGTGGTGTGCCACTGTACAGCTTTTCTTTTAAACTGAAGTAGACATTTTACAACAATATATGGCAAATAACACACCAGTATTAGGCTCTTTAGAAAACGGAGCACACAATGTAAACATAATTATAACCTTATAAGACACAAAAAAATAGAAGAAAATAGGGGTCTCTTCTAATAATTCTAAGGTATCAATAATGTTCATTAGTTTTTTTGATGTTTTCTTTTTCATATTATTTAGTCATTTGCAGTACTATGTTAGTTCTCATAAAGAAACAACAATAAGGGTTGTGTCAATATAATTGTAGGTAAATTATTTATCCATGTTTACCTAAAATAAAGCATTCAACAGAAATTTAATTTTCTTAAAACCCCATTGTAATTCCAAATGTAGTATTGTTTCACATAAAATGGGAAAAAGAAAAGATTTTGGAATCAGTCGAGGCCGCCACTGGTGCTGTGCCTTCACAGGGTACCGACAGCAACTGTAAAATCCACTGTGGCGACCCCTAAGCTACAGGGAACAAGCCGAAAGAAGAATACATGTCAAACCAGAAAGTAGTGCTATGAAGACAGAATAATACATGTCAAACCAGAAAGTAGTGCTATGAAGACAGAAGAATACATGTCAAACCAGAAAGTAGTGCTATGAAGACAGAAGAATACATGACAGACCAGAAAGTAGTGCTATGAAGGCAGAAGAATACATGACAGACCAGAAAGTAGTGCTATGAAGACAGAAGAATACATGACAGACTAGAAAGTAGTGCTATGAAGACAGAAGAATACATGACAGATCAGAAAGTAGTGCTTAAAAGACAGAAGAATGCATGTCAAACCAGAAAGTAGTGCTATAGACAGAAGAATACATGTCAAACCAGAAAGTAGTGCTATGAAGACAGAAGAATACATGACAGACCAGAAAGTAGTGCTTAAAAGACAGAAGAATACATGTCAAACCAGAAAGTAGTGCTATGAAGACGGAAGAATACATGACAGACCAGAAAGTACTGCTGTAAAGACAGTAGAATACATGTCAAACCAGAAAGTAGTGCTATGAAGACAGAAGAATACATGTCAAACCAGAAAGTAGTGCTATAGACAGAAGAATACATGTCAACCAGAAAGTAGTGCTATGAAGACAGAAGAATACATGACAGACCAGAAAGTACTATTGTAAAGACAGTAGAATACTTGTCAAACCAGAAAGTAGTGCTAAGAAGACAGAAGAATACATGACAGACCAGAAAGTACTACTGTAAAGACAGTAGAATACATGTCAAACCAGAAAGTAGTGCTATAAAGACAGAAGAATACATGTCAAACCAGAAAGTAGTGCTATCAAGACAGAAGAATACATGACAGACCAGAAAGTAGTGCTATGAAGAAAGAAGAATACATGACAAACCAGAAAGTACTGTTGTAAAGACAGTAGAATACGTATCAAACCAGAAAGTACTGCTATAAAGACACAAGAATACACGTCAAACCAGAAAGTAGTGCTATAAAGACAAAAGAATATATGACAGACCAGAAAGTAGTGCTATGAAGACAGAAGAATACATGACAGACCAGAAAGTAGTGCTATGAAGACAGAAGAATACATGTCAAACCAGAAAGTAGCGCTATGAAGACAGAAGAATACATGACAGACTAGAAAGTAGTGCTTAAAAGACAGAAGAATACATGTCAAACCAGAAAGTAGTGCTATAGACAGAAGAATACATGACAAACCAGAAAGTACTGTTGTAAAGACAGTAGAATACATGACAAACCAGAAAGTAGCGCTATGAAGACAGAAGAATACATGACAGACCAGAAAGTAGTGCTTAAAAGACAGAAGAATACATGTCAAACCAGAAAGTAGTGCTATAGACAGAAGAGTACATGACAAACCAGAAAGTACTGTTGTAAAGACAGTAGAATACATGACAAACCAGAAAGTAGTGCTATGAAGACAGAAGAATACATGTAAAACCAGAAAGTAGTGCTATAAAGACAGAAGACTACATGTCAAACCAGACAGTAGTGCTATAAAGACAGACGAATACATATCAAACCAGAAAGTAGTGCTATGAATACAGAAGAATACATGTCAAACCAGAAAGTAGTGCTATGAAGACAGAAGAATACATCCCAAACCAGAAAGTACTGTTGTAAAGACAGTAGAATACGTGTCAAACCAGAAAGTACTGCTATAAAGACACAAGAATACATGTCAAACCAGAAAGTACTGTTGTAAAGACAGTAGAATACATGTCAAACCAGAAAGTAGTGCTATAAAGACAGAAGAATACATGTCAAACCAGAAAGTAGTGCTATAGACAGAAGAATACATGTCAAACCAGAAAGTAGTGCTATGAAGACAGAAGAATACATGTAAAACCAGAAAGTAGTGCTATAAAGACAGAAGAATACATGTCAAACCAGAAAGTAGTGCTATAGACAGAAGAATACATGTCAAACCAGAAAGTAGTGCTATGAAGACAGAAGAATACATGTAAAACCAGAAAGTAGTGCTATAAAGACAGAAGAATACATGTCAAACCAGACAGTAGTGCTATAAAGACAGACGAATACATATCAAACCAGAAAGTAGTGCTATGAAGACAGAAGACTGTATGTCAAACCAGAAAGTAGTGCTATGAAGACAGAAGAATACATGGCAAACCAGACAGTAGTGCTATAAAGACAGACGAATACATATCAAACCAGAAAGTAGTGCTATGAAGACAGAAGAATACATGTAAAACCAGAAAGTAGTGCTATAAAGACAGAAGAATACATGTCAAACCAGAAAGTAGTGCTATAGACAGAAGAATACATGTCAAACCAGAAAGTAGTGCTATGAAGACAGAAGAATACATGTAAAACCAGAAAGTAGTGCTATAAAGACAGAAGAATACATGTCAAACCAGACAGTAGTGCTATAAAGACAGACGAATACATATCAAACCAGAAAGTAGTGCTATGAAGACAGAAGACTGTATGTCAAACCAGAAAGTAGTGCTATGAAGACAGAAGAATACATGGCAAACCAGAAAGTACTGTTGGAAAGACAGAAGAATTCATGTCAAACCAGAAAGTACTGCGGTAAAGACAATACATGTCAAACCAGAAAGTATTGCTATAAAGACAGAATAATACATGTCAAACCAGAAAGTACTGTTGTAAAGACAGTAGAATACATGACAAACCAGAAAGTAGTGCTATGAAGACAGAAGAATACATGTAAAACCAGAAAGTAGTGCTATAAAGACAGAAGACTACATGTCAAACCAGACAGTAGTGCTATAAAGACAGATGAATACATATCAAACCAGAAAGTAGTGCTATGAATACAGAAGAATACATGTCAAACCAGAAAGTAGTGCTATGAAGACAGAAGAATACATCCCAAACCAGAAAGTACTGTTGTAAAGACAGTAGAATACGTGTCAAACCAGAAAGTACTGCTATAAAGACACAAGAATACATGTCAAACCAGAAAGTACTGTTGTAAAGACAGTAGAATACATGTCAAACCAGAAAGTAGTGCTATAAAGACAGAAGAATACATGTCAAACCAGAAAGTAGTGCTATAGACAGAAGAATACATGTCAAACCAGAAAGTAGTGCTATGAAGACAAAAGAATACATGTAAAACCAGAAAGTAGTGCTATAAAGACAGAAGAATACATGTCAAACCAGACAGTAGTGCTATAAAGACAGACGAATACATATCAAACCAGAAAGTAGTGCTATGAAGACAGAAGACTGTATGTCAAACCAGAAAGTAGTGCTATAAAGACAGAAGAATACATGTCAAACCAGACAGTAGTGCTATAAAGACAGACGAATACATATCAAACCAGAAAGTAGTGCTATGAAGACAGAAGACTGTATGTCAAACCAGAAAGTAGTGCTATAAAGACAGAAGAATACATGGCAAACCAGAAAGTACTTTTGGAAAGACAGAAGAGTTCATGTCAAACCAGAAAGTACTGCGGTAAAGACAGAATAATACATGTCAAGCCAGAAAGTAGTGCTATGAAGACAGAAGAATACATGACAGACCAGAAAGTATTGCTGTAAAGACAGAAGAATACATGTCAAACCACAAAGTAGTGCTGTAAAGACAATACATGTCAAACCAGAAAGTATTGCTATAAAGACAGAATAATACATGTCAAACCAGAAAGTACTGTTGTAAAGACAGTAGAATACATGACAAACCAGAAAGTAGTGCTATGAAGACAGAAGAATACATGTAAAACCAGAAAGTAGTGCTATAAAGACAGAAGACTACATGTCAAACCAGACAGTAGTGCTATAAAGACAGAGGAATACATATCAAACCAGAAAGTAGTGCTAAGAATACAGAAGAATACATGTCAAACCAGAAAGTAGTGCTATGAAGACAGAAGAATACATCCCAAACCAGAGAGTACTGTTGTAAAGACAGTAGAATACGTGTCAAACCAGAAAGTACTGCTATAAAGACACAAGAATACATGTCAAACCAGAAAGTACTGTTGTAAAGACAGTAGAATACATGTCAAACCAGAAAGTACTGCTATAAATACAGAAGAATACATGTCAAACCAGAAAGTAGTGCTATAGACAGAAGAATACATGTCAAACCAGAAAGACGTGCTATGAAGACAGAAGAATACATGTAAAACCAGAAAGTAGTGCTATAAAGACAGAGGAATACATGTAAAACCAGAAAGTAGTGCTATAAAGACAGAAGACTACATGTCAAACCAGACAGTAGTGCTATAAAGACAGACGAATACATATCAAACCAGAAAGTAGTGCTATGAATACAGAAGAATACATGTCAAACCAGAAAGTAGTGCTATGAAGACAGAAGAATACATGTAAAACCAGAAAGTAGTGCTATAAAGACAGAAGACTACATGTCAAACCAGACAGTAGTGCTATAAAGACAGACGAATACATATCAAACCAGAAAGTAGTGCTATGAATACAGAAGAATACATGTCAAACCAGAAAGTAGTGCTATGAAGACAGAAGAATACATCCCAAACCAGAAAGTACTGTTGTAAAGACAGTAGAATACGTGTCAAACCAGAAAGTACTGCTATAAAGACACAAGAATACATGTCAAACCAGAAAGTACTGTTGTAAAGACAGTAGAATACATGTCAAACCAGAAAGTAGTGCTATAAAGACAGAAGAATACATGTCAAACCAGAAAGTAGTGCTATAGACAGAAGAATACATGTCAAACCAGAAAGTAGTGCTATGAAGACAGACGAATACATATCAAACCAGAAAGTAGTGCTATGAATACAGAAGAATACATGTCAAACCAGAAAGTAGTGCTATGAAGACAGAAGAATACATCCCAAACCAGAAAGTACTGTTGTAAAGACAGTAGAATACGTGTCAAACCAGAAAGTACTGCTATAAAGACACAAGAATACATGTCAAACCAGAAAGTACTGTTGTAAAGACAGTAGAATACATGTCAAACCAGAAAGTAGTGCTATAAAGACAGAAGAATACATGTCAAACCAGAAAGTAGTGCTATAGACAGAAGAATACATGTCAAACCAGAAAGTAGTGCTATGAAGACAAAAGAATACATGTAAAACCAGAAAGTAGTGCTATAAAGACAGAAGAATACATGTCAAACCAGACAGTAGTGCTATAAAGACAGACGAATACATATCAAACCAGAAAGTAGTGCTATGAAGACAGAAGACTGTATGTCAAACCAGAAAGTAGTGCTATAAAGACAGAAGAATACATGTCAAACCAGACAGTAGTGCTATAAAGACAGACGAATACATATCAAACCAGAAAGTAGTGCTATGAAGACAGAAGACTGTATGTCAAACCAGAAAGTAGTGCTATAAAGACAGAAGAATACATGGCAAACCAGAAAGTACTTTTGGAAAGACAGAAGAGTTCATGTCAAACCAGAAAGTACTGCGGTAAAGACAGAATAATACATGTCAAGCCAGAAAGTAGTGCTATGAAGACAGAAGAATACATGACAGACCAGAAAGTATTGCTGTAAAGACAGAAGAATACATGTCAAACCACAAAGTAGTGCTGTAAAGACAATACATGTCAAACCAGAAAGTATTGCTATAAAGACAGAATAATACATGTCAAACCAGAAAGTACTGTTGTAAAGACAGTAGAATACATGACAAACCAGAAAGTAGTGCTATGAAGACAGAAGAATACATGTAAAACCAGAAAGTAGTGCTATAAAGACAGAAGACTACATGTCAAACCAGACAGTAGTGCTATAAAGACAGAGGAATACATATCAAACCAGAAAGTAGTGCTAAGAATACAGAAGAATACATGTCAAACCAGAAAGTAGTGCTATGAAGACAGAAGAATACATCCCAAACCAGAGAGTACTGTTGTAAAGACAGTAGAATACGTGTCAAACCAGAAAGTACTGCTATAAAGACACAAGAATACATGTCAAACCAGAAAGTACTGTTGGAAAGACAGTAGAATACATGTCAAACCAGAAAGTACTGCTATAAATACAGAAGAATACATGTCAAACCAGAAAGTAGTGCTATAGACAGAAGAATACATGTCAAACCAGAAAGACGTGCTATGAAGACAGAAGAATACATGTAAAACCAGAAAGTAGTGCTATAAAGACAGAGGAATACATGTAAAACCAGAAAGTAGTGCTATAAAGACAGAAGACTACATGTCAAACCAGACAGTAGTGCTATAAAGACAGACGAATACATATCAAACCAGAAAGTAGTGCTATGAATACAGAAGAATACATGTCAAACCAGAAAGTAGTGCTATGAAGACAGAAGAATACATCCCAAACCAGAAAGTACTGTTGTAAAGACAGTAGAATACGTGTCAAACCAGAAAGTACTGCTATAAAGACAAAAGAATACATGTCAAACCAGACAGTAGTGCTATGAAGACAGAAGACTGTATGTCAAACCAGAAAGTAGTGCTATAAAGACAGAAGAATACATGTCAAACCAGACAGTAGTGCTATAAAGACAGACGAATACATATCAAACCAGAAAGTAGTGCTATGAAGACAGAAGACTGTATGTCAAACCAGAAAGTAGTGCTATAAAGACAGAAGAATACATGTCAAACCAGAAAGTACTGCTGTAAAGACAGAAGAATACATGTCAAACCAGAAAGTACTGCTGTAAAGACAGAGGAATACATGTCAAACCAGAAAGTACTGCTGTAATGACTGAATAATACATGTCAAACTAGAAAGTAGCGCTAGGAAGACAGAAGAATACATGACAGACCAGAAAGTATTGCTATGAAGACAGAAGAATACATGACAGACCAGAAAGTAGTGCTATAAAGACAGAAGAATACATGTCAAACCAGAAAGTAGCGCTAGGAAGACAGAAGAATACATGACAGACCAGAAAGTAGTGCTATAAAGACAGAAGAATACATGTCAAACCAGAAAGTAGTGCTATAGACAGAAGAATACATGTCAAACCAGAAAGTAGTGCTATGAAGACAGAAGAATACATGTCAAACCAGAAAGTACTGTTGGAAAGACAGAAGAATTCATGTCAAACCAGAAAGTACTGCGGTAAAGACAGAATAATACATGTCAAGCCAGAAAGTAGTGCTATGAAGACAGAAGAATACATGACAGACCAGAAAGTATTGCTGTAAAGACAGAAGAATACATGTCAAACCACAAAGTAGTGCTGTAAAGACAATACATGTCAAACCAGAAAGTATTGCTATAAAGACAGAATAATACATGTCAAACCAGAAAGTACTGTTGTAAAGACAGTAGAATACATGACAAACCAGAAAGTAGTGCTATGAAGACAGAAGAATACATGTAAAACCAGAAAGTAGTGCTATAAAGACAGAAGACTACATGTCAAACCAGACAGTAGTGCTATAAAGACAGACGAATACATATCAAACCAGAAAGTAGTGCTATGAATACAGAAGAATACATGTCAAACCAGAAAGTAGTGCTATGAAGACAGAAGAATACATCCCAAACCAGAGAGTACTGTTGTAAAGACAGTAGAATACGTGTCAAACCAGAAAGTACTGCTATAAAGACACAAGAATACATGTCAAACCAGAAAGTACTGTTGTAAAGACAGTAGAATACATGTCAAACCAGAAAGTATTGCTATAAAGACAGAAGAATACATGTCAAACCAGAAAGTAGTGCTATAGACAGAAGAATACATGTCAAACCAGAAAGACGTGCTATGAAGACAGAAGAATACATGTAAAACCAGAAAGTAGTGCTATAAAGACAGAAGAATACATGTCAAACCAGACAGTAGTGCTATAAAGACAGACGAATACATATCAAACCAAAAGTAGTGCTATGAAGACAGAAGACTGTATGTCAAACCAGAAAGTAGTGCTATAAAGACAGAAGAATACATGTCAAACCAGACAGTAGTGCTATAAAGACAGACGAATACATGTCAAACCAGAAAGTAGTGCTATGAAGACAGAAGACTGTATGTCAAACCAGAAAGTAGTGCTATAAAGACAGAAGAATACATGTCAAACCAGAAAGTACTGTTGGAAAGACAGAAGAATTCATGTCAAACCAGAAAGTACTGCGGTAAAGACAGAATAATACATGTCAAGCCAGAAAGTTGTGCTATGAAGACAGAAGAATACATGACAGACCAGAAAGTATTGCTGTAAAGACAGAAGAATACATGTCAAACCACAAAGTAGTGCTGTAAAGACAATACATGTCAAACCAGAAAGTATTGCTATAAAGACAGAATAATACATGTCAAACCAGAAAGTACTGCTGTAAAGACAGAAGAATACATGTCAAACCAGAAAGTACTGCTGTAAAGACAGAAGAATACATGTCAAACCAGAAAGTAGTGCTATAGACAGAAGACTACATGTCAAACCAGAAAGTAGTGCTTAAAAGACAGAAGAATACATGTCAAACCAGAAAGTAGTGCTATAGACAGAAGAGTACATGACAAACCAGAAAGTACTGTTGTAAAGACAGTAGAATACATGACAAACCAGAAAGTAGTGCTATGAAGACAGAAGAATACATGTAAAACCAGAAAGTAGTGCTATAAAGACAGAAGACTACATGTCAAACCAGACAGTAGTGCTATAAAGACAGACGAATACATATCAAACCAGAAAGTAGTGCTATGAATACAGAAGAATACATGTCAAACCAGAAAGTAGTGCTATGAAGACAGAAGAATACATCCCAAACCAGAAAGTACTGTTGTAAAGACAGTAGAATACGTGTCAAACCAGAAAGTACTGCTATAAAGACACAAGAATACATGTCAAACCAGAAAGTACTGTTGTAAAGACAGTAGAATACATGTCAAACCAGAAAGTAGTGCTATAAAGACAGAAGAATAGATGTCAAACCAGAAAGTAGTGCTATAGACAGAAGAATACATGTCAAACCAGAAAGTAGTGCTATGAAGACAGTAGAATACGTGTCAAACCAGAAAGTACTGCTATAAAGACACAAGAATACATGTCAAACCAGAAAGTACTGTTGTAAAGACAGTAGAATACATGTCAAACCAGAAAGTAGTGCTATAAAGACAGAAGAATACATGTCAAACCAGAAAGTAGTGCTATAGACAGAAGAATACATGTCAAACCAGAAAGTAGTGCTATGAAGACAGAAGAATACATGTAAAACCAGAAAGTAGTGCTATAAAGACAGAAGAATACATGTCAAACCAGACAGTAGTGCTATAAAGACAGACGAATACATATCAAACCAGAAAGTAGTGCTATGAAGACAGAAGACTGTATGTCAAACCAGAAAGTAGTGCTATGAAGACAGAAGAATACATGGCAAACCAGACAGTAGTGCTATGAAGACAGACGAATACATATCAAACCAGAAAGTAGTGCTATGAAGACAGAAGACTGTATGTCAAACCAGAAAGTAGTGCTATAAAGACAGAAGAATACATGTCAAACCAGAAAGTACTGTTGGAAAGACAGAAGAATTCATGTCAAACCAGAAAGTACTGCGGTAAAAACAGAATAATACATGTCAAGCCAGAAAGTAGTGCTATGAAGACAGAAGAATACATGACAGACCAGAAAGTATTGCTGTAAAGACAGAAGAATACATGTCAAACCACAAAGTAGTGCTGTAAAGACAATACATGTCAAACCAGAAAGTATTGCTATAAAGACAGAATAATACATGTCAAACCAGAAAGTACTGTTGTAAAGACAGAAGAATACATGTCAAACCAGAAAGTAGTGCTATGAAGACAGAAGAATACATGTAAAACCAGAAAGTAGTGCTATAAAGACAGAAGAATACATGTCAAACCAGACAGTAGTGCTATAAAGACAGACGAATACATATCAAACCAGAAAGTAGTGCTATGAAGACAGAAGACTGTATGTCAAACCAGAAAGTAGTGCTATGAAGACAGAAGAATACATGGCAAACCAGACAGTAGTGCTATAAAGACAGACGAATACATATCAAACCAGAAAGTAGTGCTATGAAGACAGAAGACTGTATGTCAAACCAGAAAGTAGTGCTATAAAGACAGAAGAATACATGTCAAACCAGAAAGTACTGTTGGAAAGACAGAAGAATTCATGTCAAACCAGAAAGTACTGCGGTAAAGACAATACATGTCAAACCAGAAAGTATTGCTATAAAGACAGAATAATACATGTCAAACCAGAAAGTACTGTTGTAAAGACAGTAGAATACATGACAAACCAGAAAGTAGTGCTATGAAGACAGAAGAATACATGTAAAACCAGAAAGTAGTGCTATAAAGACAGAAGACTACATGTCAAAGCAGACAGTAGTGCTATAAAGACAGACGAATACATATCAAACCAGAAAGTAGTGCTATGAATACAGAAGAATACATGTCAAACCAGAAAGTAGTGCTATGAAGACAGAAGAATACATCCCAAACCAGAAAGTACTGTTGTAAAGACAGTAGAATACGTGTCAAACCAGAAAGTACTGCTATAAAGACACAAGAATACATGTCAAACCAGAAAGTACTGTTGTAAAGACAGTAGAATACATGTCAAACCAGAAAGTAGTGCTATAAAGACAGAAGAATACATGTCAAACCAGAAAGTAGTGCTATAGACAGAAGAATACATGTCAAACCAGAAAGTAGTGCTATGAAGACAGAAGACTGTATGTCAAACCAGAAAGTAGTGCTATAAAGACAGAAGAATACATGTCAAACCAGACAGTAGTGCTATAAAGACAGACGAATACATATCAAACCAGAAAGTAGTGCTATGAAGACAGAAGACTGTATGTCAAACCAGAAAGTAGTGCTATAAAGACAGAAGAATACATGGCAAACCAGAAAGTACTTTTGGAAAGACAGAAGAGTTCATGTCAAACCAGAAAGTACTGCGGTAAAGACAGAATAATACATGTCAAGCCAGAAAGTAGTGCTATGAAGACAGAAGAATACATGACAGACCAGAAAGTATTGCTGTAAAGACAGAAGAATACATGTCAAACCACAAAGTAGTGCTGTAAAGACAATACATGTCAAACCAGAAAGTATTGCTATAAAGACAGAATAATACATGTCAAACCAGAAAGTACTGTTGTAAAGACAGTAGAATACATGACAAACCAGAAAGTAGTGCTATGAAGACAGAAGAATACATGTAAAACCAGAAAGTAGTGCTATAAAGACAGAAGACTACATGTCAAACCAGACAGTAGTGCTATAAAGACAGAGGAATACATATCAAACCAGAAAGTAGTGCTAAGAATACAGAAGAATACATGTCAAACCAGAAAGTAGTGCTATGAAGACAGAAGAATACATCCCAAACCAGAGAGTACTGTTGTAAAGACAGTAGAATACGTGTCAAACCAGAAAGTACTGCTATAAAGACACAAGAATACATGTCAAACCAGAAAGTACTGTTGTAAAGACAGTAGAATACATGTCAAACCAGAAAGTACTGCTATAAATACAGAAGAATACATGTCAAACCAGAAAGTAGTGCTATAGACAGAAGAATACATGTCAAACCAGAAAGACGTGCTATGAAGACAGAAGAATACATGTCAAACCAGAAAGTAGTGCTATAGACAGAAGAATACATGTCAAACCAGAAAGTAGTGCTATGAAGACAGAAGAATACATGTAAAACCAGAAAGTAGTGCTATAAAGACAGAAGAATACATGTCAAACCAGACAGTAGTGCTATAAAGACAGACGAATACATATCAAACCAGAAAGTAGTGCTATGAAGACAGAAGACTGTATGTCAAACCAGAAAGTAGTGCTATGAAGACAGAAGAATACATGGCAAACCAGACAGTAGTGCTATAAAGACAGACGAATACATATCAAACCAGAAAGTAGTGCTATGAAGACAGAAGACTGTATGTCAAACCAGAAAGTAGTGCTATAAAGACAGAAGAATACATGTCAAACCAGAAAGTACTGTTGGAAAGACAGAAGAATTCATGTCAAACCAGAAAGTACTGCGGTAAAGACAGAATAATACATGTCAAGCCAGAAAGTAGTGCTATGAAGACAGAAGAATACATGACAGACCAGAAAGTATTGCTGTAAAGACAGAAGAATACATGTCAAACCACAAAGTAGTGCTGTAAAGACAATACATGTCAAACCAGAAAGTATTGCTATAAAGACAGAATAATACATGTCAAACCAGAAAGTACTGTTGTAAAGACAGTAGAATACATGACAAACCAGAAAGTAGTGCTATGAAGACAGAAGAATACATGTAAAACCAGAAAGTAGTGCTATAAAGACAGAAGACTACATGTCAAACCAGACAGTAGTGCTATAAAGACAGACGAATACATATCAAACCAGAAAGTAGTGCTATGAATACAGAAGAATACATGTCAAACCAGAAAGTAGTGCTATGAAGACAGAAGAATACATCCCAAACCAGAAAGTACTGTTGTAAAGACAGTAGAATACGTGTCAAACCAGAAAGTACTGCTATAAAGACACAAGAATACATGTCAAACCAGAAAGTACTGTTGTAAAGACAGTAGAATACATGTCAAACCAGAAAGTAGTGCTATAAAGACAGAAGAATACATGTCAAACCAGAAAGTAGTGCTATAGACAGAAGAATACATGTCAAACCAGAAAGTAGTGCTATGAAGACAAAAGAATACATGTAAAACCAGAAAGTAGTGCTATAAAGACAGAAGAATACATGTCAAACCAGACAGTAGTGCTATAAAGACAGACGAATACATATCAAACCAGAAAGTAGTGCTATGAAGACAGAAGACTGTATGTCAAACCAGAAAGTAGTGCTATAAAGACAGAAGAATACATGTCAAACCAGACAGTAGTGCTATAAAGACAGACGAATACATATCAAACCAGAAAGTAGTGCTATGAAGACAGAAGACTGTATGTCAAACCAGAAAGTAGTGCTATAAAGACAGAAGAATACATGGCAAACCAGAAAGTACTTTTGGAAAGACAGAAGAGTTCATGTCAAACCAGAAAGTACTGCGGTAAAGACAGAATAATACATGTCAAGCCAGAAAGTAGTGCTATGAAGACAGAAGAATACATGACAGACCAGAAAGTATTGCTGTAAAGACAGAAGAATACATGTCAAACCACAAAGTAGTGCTGTAAAGACAATACATGTCAAACCAGAAAGTATTGCTATAAAGACAGAATAATACATGTCAAACCAGAAAGTACTGTTGTAAAGACAGTAGAATACATGACAAACCAGAAAGTAGTGCTATGAAGACAGAAGAATACATGTAAAACCAGAAAGTAGTGCTATAAAGACAGAAGACTACATGTCAAACCAGACAGTAGTGCTATAAAGACAGAGGAATACATATCAAACCAGAAAGTAGTGCTAAGAATACAGAAGAATACATGTCAAACCAGAAAGTAGTGCTATGAAGACAGAAGAATACATCCCAAACCAGAGAGTACTGTTGTAAAGACAGTAGAATACGTGTCAAACCAGAAAGTACTGCTATAAAGACACAAGAATACATGTCAAACCAGAAAGTACTGTTGTAAAGACAGTAGAATACATGTCAAACCAGAAAGTACTGCTATAAATACAGAAGAATACATGTCAAACCAGAAAGTAGTGCTATAGACAGAAGAATACATGTCAAACCAGAAAGACGTGCTATGAAGACAGAAGAATACATGTAAAACCAGAAAGTAGTGCTATAAAGACAGAGGAATACATGTAAAACCAGAAAGTAGTGCTATAAAGACAGAAGACTACATGTCAAACCAGACAGTAGTGCTATAAAGACAGACGAATACATATCAAACCAGAAAGTAGTGCTATGAATACAGAAGAATACATGTCAAACCAGAAAGTAGTGCTATGAAGACAGAAGAATACATCCCAAACCAGAAAGTACTGTTGTAAAGACAGTAGAATACGTGTCAAACCAGAAAGTACTGCTATAAAGACAAAAGAATACAAGTCAAACCAGACAGTAGTGCTATGAAGACAGAAGACTGTATGTCAAACCAGAAAGTAGTGCTATAAAGACAGAAGAATACATGTCAAACCAGACAGTAGTGCTATAAAGACAGACGAATACATATCAAACCAGAAAGTAGTGCTATGAAGACAGAAGACTGTATGTCAAACCAGAAAGTAGTGCTATAAAGACAGAAGAATACATGTCAAACCAGAAAGTACTGCTGTAAAGACAGAAGAATACATGTCAAACCAGAAAGTACTGCTGTAAAGACAGAGGAATACATGTCAAACCAGAAAGTACTGCTGTAATGACTGAATAATACATGTCAAACTAGAAAGTAGCGCTAGGAAGACAGAAGAATACATGACAGACCAGAAAGTATTGCTATGAAGACAGAAGAATACATGACAGACCAGAAAGTAGTGCTATAAAGACAGAAGAATACATGTCAAACCAGAAAGTAGCGCTAGGAAGACAGAAGAATACATGACAGACCAGAAAGTAGTGCTATAAAGACAGAAGAATACATGTCAAACCAGAAAGTAGTGCTATAGACAGAAGAATACATGTCAAACCAGAAAGTAGTGCTATGAAGACAGAAGAATACATGTCAAACCAGAAAGTACTGTTGGAAAGACAGAAGAATTCATGTCAAACCAGAAAGTACTGCGGTAAAGACAGAATAATACATGTCAAGCCAGAAAGTAGTGCTATGAAGACAGAAGAATACATGACAGACCAGAAAGTATTGCTGTAAAGACAGAAGAATACATGTCAAACCACAAAGTAGTGCTGTAAAGACAATACATGTCAAACCAGAAAGTATTGCTATAAAGACAGAATAATACATGTCAAACCAGAAAGTACTGTTGTAAAGACAGTAGAATACATGACAAACCAGAAAGTAGTGCTATGAAGACAGAAGAATACATGTAAAACCAGAAAGTAGTGCTATAAAGACAGAAGACTACATGTCAAACCAGACAGTAGTGCTATAAAGACAGACGAATACATATCAAACCAGAAAGTAGTGCTATGAATACAGAAGAATACATGTCAAACCAGAAAGTAGTGCTATGAAGACAGAAGAATACATCCCAAACCAGAGAGTACTGTTGTAAAGACAGTAGAATACGTGTCAAACCAGAAAGTACTGCTATAAAGACACAAGAATACATGTCACACCAGAAAGTACTGTTGTAAAGACAGTAGAATACATGTCAAACCAGAAAGTATTGCTATAAAGACAGAAGAATACATGTCAAACCAGAAAGTAGTGCTATAGACAGAAGAATACATGTCAAACCAGAAAGACGTGCTATGAAGACAGAAGAATACATGTAAAACCAGAAAGTAGTGCTATAAAGACAGAAGAATACATGTCAAACCAGACAGTAGTGCTATAAAGACAGACGAATACATATCAAACCAAAAGTAGTGCTATGAAGACAGAAGACTGTATGTCAAACCAGAAAGTAGTGCTATAAAGACAGAAGAATACATGTCAAACCAGACAGTAGTGCTATAAAGACAGACGAATACATGTCAAACCAGAAAGTAGTGCTATGAAGACAGAAGACTGTATGTCAAACCAGAAAGTAGTGCTATAAAGACAGAAGAATACATGTCAAACCAGAAAGTACTGTTGGAAAGACAGAAGAATTCATGTCAAACCAGAAAGTACTGCGGTAAAGACAGAATAATACATGTCAAGCCAGAAAGTTGTGCTATGAAGACAGAAGAATACATGACAGACCAGAAAGTATTGCTGTAAAGACAGAAGAATACATGTCAAACCACAAAGTAGTGCTGTAAAGACAATACATGTCAAACCAGAAAGTATTGCTATAAAGACAGAATAATACATGTCAAACCAGAAAGTACTGTTGTAAAGACAGTAGAATACATGACAAACCAGAAAGTAGTGCTATGAAGACAGAAGAATACATGTAAAACCAGAAAGTAGTGCTATAAAGACAGAAGACTACATGTCAAACCAGACAGTAGTGCTATAAAGACAGAGGAATACATATCAAACCAGAAAGTAGTGCTAAGAATACAGAAGAATACATGTCAAACCAGAAAGTAGTGCTATGAAGACAGAAGAATACATCCCAAACCAGAGAGTACTGTTGTAAAGACAGTAGAATACGTGTCAAACCAGAAAGTACTGCTATAAAGACACAAGAATACATGTCAAACCAGAAAGTACTGTTGTAAAGACAGTAGAATACATGTCAAACCAGAAAGTACTGCTATAAATACAGAAGAATACATGTCAAACCAGAAAGTAGTGCTATAGACAGAAGAATACATGTCAAACCAGAAAGACGTGCTATGAAGACAGAAGAATACATGTCAAACCAGAAAGTAGTGCTATAAAGACA
Organism: Lampris megalopsis; assembly: GCA_022114975.2. NCBI lineage: Eukaryota > Metazoa > Chordata > Actinopteri > Lampriformes > Lampridae > Lampris > Lampris megalopsis. Next base: position 5,037,910 of record JAJHIY020000431.1, read on the forward strand.
GAGGAATACATGTAAAACCAGAAAGTAGTGCTATAAAGACAGAAGACTACATGTCAAACCAGACAGTAGTGCTATAAAGACAGACGAATACATATCAAACCAGAAAGTAGTGCTATGAATACAGAAGAATACATGTCAAACCAGAAAGTAGTGCTATGAAGACAGAAGAATACATCCCAAACCAGAAAGTACTGTTGTAAAGACAGTAGAATACGTGTCAAACCAGAAAGTACTGCTATAAAGACAAAAGAATACAAGTCAAACCAGACAGTAGTGCTATGAAGACAGAAGACTGTATGTCAAACCAGAAAGTAGTGCTATAAAGACAGAAGAATACATGTCAAACCAGACAGTAGTGCTATAAAGACAGACGAATACATATCAAACCAGAAAGTAGTGCTATGAAGACAGAAGACTGTATGTCAAACCAGAAAGTAGTGCTATAAAGACAGAAGAATACATGTCAAACCAGAAAGTACTGCTGTAAAGACAGAAGAATACATGTCAAACCAGAAAGTACTGCTGTAAAGACAGAGGAATACATGTCAAACCAGAAAGTACTGCTGTAATGACTGAATAATACATGTCAAACTAGAAAGTAGCGCTAGGAAGACAGAAGAATACATGACAGACCAGAAAGTATTGCTATGAAGACAGAAGAATACATGACAGACCAGAAAGTAGTGCTATAAAGACAGAAGAATACATGTCAAACCAGAAAGTAGCGCTAGGAAGACAGAAGAATACATGACAGACCAGAAAGTAGTGCTATAAAGACAGAAGAATACATGTCAAACCAGAAAGTAGTGCTATAGACAGAAGAATACATGTCAAACCAGAAAGTAGTGCTATGAAGACAGAAGAATACATGTCAAACCAGAAAGTACTGTTGGAAAGACAGAAGAATTCATGTCAAACCAGAAAGTACTGCGGTAAAGACAGAATAATACATGTCAAGCCAGAAAGTAGTGCTATGAAGACAGAAGAATACATGACAGACCAGAAAGTATTGCTGTAAAGACAGAAGAATACATGTCAAACCACAAAGTAGTGCTGTAAAGACAATACATGTCAAACCAGAAAGTATTGCTATAAAGACAGAATAATACATGTCAAACCAGAAAGTACTGTTGTAAAGACAGTAGAATACATGACAAACCAGAAAGTAGTGCTATGAAGACAGAAGAATACATGTAAAACCAGAAAGTAGTGCTATAAAGACAGAAGACTACATGTCAAACCAGACAGTAGTGCTATAAAGACAGACGAATACATATCAAACCAGAAAGTAGTGCTATGAATACAGAAGAATACATGTCAAACCAGAAAGTAGTGCTATGAAGACAGAAGAATACATCCCAAACCAGAGAGTACTGTTGTAAAGACAGTAGAATACGTGTCAAACCAGAAAGTACTGCTATAAAGACACAAGAATACATGTCACACCAGAAAGTACTGTTGTAAAGACAGTAGAATACATGTCAAACCAGAAAGTATTGCTATAAAGACAGAAGAATACATGTCAAACCAGAAAGTAGTGCTATAGACAGAAGAATACATGTCAAACCAGAAAGACGTGCTATGAAGACAGAAGAATACATGTAAAACCAGAAAGTAGTGCTATAAAGACAGAAGAATACATGTCAAACCAGACAGTAGTGCTATAAAGACAGACGAATACATATCAAACCAAAAGTAGTGCTATGAAGACAGAAGACTGTATGTCAAACCAGAAAGTAGTGCTATAAAGACAGAAGAATACATGTCAAACCAGACAGTAGTGCTATAAAGACAGACGAATACATGTCAAACCAGAAAGTAGTGCTATGAAGACAGAAGACTGTATGTCAAACCAGAAAGTAGTGCTATAAAGACAGAAGAATACATGTCAAACCAGAAAGTACTGTTGGAAAGACAGAAGAATTCATGTCAAACCAGAAAGTACTGCGGTAAAGACAGAATAATACATGTCAAGCCAGAAAGTTGTGCTATGAAGACAGAAGAATACATGACAGACCAGAAAGTATTGCTGTAAAGACAGAAGAATACATGTCAAACCACAAAGTAGTGCTGTAAAGACAATACATGTCAAACCAGAAAGTATTGCTATAAAGACAGAATAATACATGTCAAACCAGAAAGTACTGTTGTAAAGACAGTAGAATACATGACAAACCAGAAAGTAGTGCTATGAAGACAGAAGAATACATGTAAAACCAGAAAGTAGTGCTATAAAGACAGAAGACTACATGTCAAACCAGACAGTAGTGCTATAAAGACAGAGGAATACATATCAAACCAGAAAGTAGTGCTAAGAATACAGAAGAATACATGTCAAACCAGAAAGTAGTGCTATGAAGACAGAAGAATACATCCCAAACCAGAGAGTACTGTTGTAAAGACAGTAGAATACGTGTCAAACCAGAAAGTACTGCTATAAAGACACAAGAATACATGTCAAACCAGAAAGTACTGTTGTAAAGACAGTAGAATACATGTCAAACCAGAAAGTACTGCTATAAATACAGAAGAATACATGTCAAACCAGAAAGTAGTGCTATAGACAGAAGAATACATGTCAAACCAGAAAGACGTGCTATGAAGACAGAAGAATACATGTCAAACCAGAAAGTAGTGCTATAGACAGAAGAATACATGTCAAACCAGAAAGTAGTGCTATGAAGACAGAAGAATACATGTAAAACCAGAAAGTAGTGCTATAAAGACAGAAGAATACATGTCAAACCAGACAGTAGTGCTATAAAGACAGACGAATACATATCAAACCAGAAAGTAGTGCTATGAAGACAGAAGACTGTATGTCAAACCAGAAAGTAGTGCTATGAAGACAGAAGAATACATGGCAAACCAGACAGTAGTGCTATAAAGACAGACGAATACATATCAAACCAGAAAGTAGTGCTATGAAGACAGAAGACTGTATGTCAAACCAGAAAGTAGTGCTATAAAGACAGAAGAATACATGTCAAACCAGAAAGTACTGTTGGAAAGACAGAAGAATTCATGTCAAACCAGAAAGTACTGCGGTAAAGACAGAATAATACATGTCAAGCCAGAAAGTAGTGCTATGAAGACAGAAGAATACATGACAGACCAGAAAGTATTGCTGTAAAGACAGAAGAATACATGTCAAACCACAAAGTAGTGCTGTAAAGACAATACATGTCAAACCAGAAAGTATTGCTATAAAGACAGAATAATACATGTCAAACCAGAAAGTACTGTTGTAAAGACAGTAGAATACATGACAAACCAGAAAGTAGTGCTATGAAGACAGAAGAATACATGTAAAACCAGAAAGTAGTGCTATAAAGACAGAAGACTACATGTCAAACCAGACAGTAGTGCTATAAAGACAGACGAATACATATCAAACCAGAAAGTAGTGCTATGAATACAGAAGAATACATGTCAAACCAGAAAGTAGTGCTATGAAGACAGAAGAATACATCCCAAACCAGAAAGTACTGTTGTAAAGACAGTAGAATACGTGTCAAACCAGAAAGTACTGCTATAAAGACACAAGAATACATGTCAAACCAGAAAGTACTGTTGTAAAGACAGTAGAATACATGTCAAACCAGAAAGTAGTGCTATAAAGACAGAAGAATACATGTCAAACCAGAAAGTAGTGCTATAGACAGAAGAATACATGTCAAACCAGAAAGTAGTGCTATGAAGACAAAAGAATACATGTAAAACCAGAAAGTAGTGCTATAAAGACAGAAGAATACATGTCAAACCAGAAAGTAGTGCTATGAAGACAGAAGACTGTATGTCAAACCAGAAAGTAGTGCTATAAAGACAGAAGAATACATGTCAAACCAGACAGTAGTGCTATAAAGACAGACGAATACATATCAAACCAGAAAGTAGTGCTATGAATACAGAAGACTGTATGTCAAACCAGAAAGTAGTGCTATAAAGACAGAAGAATACATGGCAAACCAGAAAGTACTTTTGGAAAGACAGAAGAGTTCATGTCAAACCAGAAAGTACTGCGGTAAAGACAGAATAATACATGTCAAGCCAGAAAGTAGTGCTATGAAGACAGAAGAATACATGACAGACCAGAAAGTATTGCTGTAAAGACAGAAGAATACATGTCAAACCACAAAGTAGTGCTGTAAAGACAATACATGTCAAACCAGAAAGTATTGCTATAAAGACAGAATAATACATGTCAAACCAGAAAGTACTGTTGTAAAGACAGTAGAATACATGACAAACCAGAAAGTAGTGCTATGAAGACAGAAGAATACATGTAAAACCAGAAAGTAGTGCTATAAAGACAGAAGACTACATGTCAAACCAGACAGTAGTGCTATAAAGACAGAGGAATACATATCAAACCAGAAAGTAGTGCTAAGAATACAGAAGAATACATGTCAAACCAGAAAGTAGTGCTATGAAGACAGAAGAATACATCCCAAACCAGAGAGTACTGTTGTAAAGACAGTAGAATACGTGTCAAACCAGAAAGTACTGCTATAAAGACACAAGAATACATGTCAAACCAGAAAGTACTGTTGTAAAGACAGTAGAATACATGTCAAACCAGAAAGTACTGCTATAAATACAGAAGAATACATGTCAAACCAGAAAGTAGTGCTATAGACAGAAGAATACATGTCAAACCAGAAAGACGTGCTATGAAGACAGAAGAATACATGTAAAACCAGAAAGTAGTGCTATAAAGACAGAGGAATACATGTAAAACCAGAAAGTAGTGCTATAAAGACAGAAGACTACATGTCAAACCAGACAGTAGTGCTATGAAGACAGACGAATACATATCAAACCAGAAAGTAGTGCTATGAATACAGAAGAATACATGTCAAACCAGAAAGTAGTGCTATGAAGACAGAAGAATACATCCCAAACCAGAAAGTACTGTTGTAAAGACAGTAGAATACGTGTCAAACCAGAAAGTACTGCTATAAAGACAAAAGAATACATGTCAAACCAGACAGTAGTGCTATGAAGACAGAAGACTGTATGTCAAACCAGAAAGTAGTGCTATAAAGACAGAAGAATACATGTCAAACCAGACAGTAGTGCTATAAAGACAGACGAATACATATCAAACCAGAAAGTAGTGCTATGAAGACAGAAGACTGTATGTCAAACCAGAAAGTAGTGCTATAAAGACAGAAGAATACATGTCAAACCAGAAAGTACTGCTGTAAAGACAGAAGAATACATGTCAAACCAGAAAGTACTGCTGTAAAGACAGAGGAATACATGTCAAACCAGAAAGTACTGCTGTAATGACTGAATAATACATGTCAAACTAGAAAGTAGCGCTAGGAAGACAGAAGAATACATGACAGACCAGAAAGTATTGCTATGAAGACAGAAGAATACATGACAGACCAGAAAGTAGTGCTATAAAGACAGAAGAATACATGTCAAACCAGAAAGTAGCGCTAGGAAGACAGAAGAATACATGACAGACCAGAAAGTAGTGCTATAAAGACAGAAGAATACATGTCAAACCAGAAAGTAGTGCTATAGACAGAAGAATACATGTCAAACCAGAAAGTAGTGCTATGAAGACAGAAGAATACATGTCAAACCAGAAAGTACTGTTGGAAAGACAGAAGAATTCATGTCAAACCAGAAAGTACTGCGGTAAAGACAGAATAATACATGTCAAGCCAGAAAGTAGTGCTATGAAGACAGAAGAATACATGACAGACCAGAAAGTATTGCTGTAAAGACAGAAGAATACATGTCAAACCACAAAGTAGTGCTGTAAAGACAATACATGTCAAACCAGAAAGTATTGCTATAAAGACAGAATAATACATGTCAAACCAGAAAGTACTGTTGTAAAGACAGTAGAATACATGACAAACCAGAAAGTAGTGCTATGAAGACAGAAGAATACATGTAAAACCAGAAAGTAGTGCTATAAAGACAGAAGACTACATGTCAAACCAGACAGTAGTGCTATAAAGACAGACGAATACATATCAAACCAGAAAGTAGTGCTATGAATACAGAAGAATACATGTCAAACCAGAAAGTAGTGCTATGAAGACAGAAGAATACATCCCAAACCAGAGAGTACTGTTGTAAAGACAGTAGAATACGTGTCAAACCAGAAAGTACTGCTATAAAGACACAAGAATACATGTCAAACCAGAAAGTACTGTTGTAAAGACAGTAGAATACATGTCAAACCAGAAAGTATTGCTATAAAGACAGAAGAATACATGTCAAACCAGAAAGTAGTGCTATAGACAGAAGAATACATGTCAAACCAGAAAGACGTGCTATGAAGACAGAAGAATACATGTAAAACCAGAAAGTAGTGCTATAAAGACAGAAGAATACATGTCAAACCAGACAGTAGTGCTATAAAGACAGACGAATACATATCAAACCAAAAGTAGTGCTATGAAGACAGAAGACTGTATGTCAAACCAGAAAGTAGTGCTATAAAGACAGAAGAATACATGTCAAACCAGACAGTAGTGCTATAAAGACAGACGAATACATGTCAAACCAGAAAGTAGTGCTATGAAGACAGAAGACTGTATGTCAAACCAGAAAGTAGTGCTATAAAGACAGAAGAATACATGTCAAACCAGAAAGTACTGTTGGAAAGACAGAAGAATTCATGTCAAACCAGAAAGTACTGCGGTAAAGACAGAATAATACATGTCAAGCCAGAAAGTTGTGCTATGAAGACAGAAGAATACATGACAGACCAGAAAGTATTGCTGTAAAGACAGAAGAATACATGTCAAACCACAAAGTAGTGCTGTAAAGACAATACATGTCAAACCAGAAAGTATTGCTATAAAGACAGAATAATACATGTCAAACCAGAAAGTACTGCTGTAAAGACAGAAGAATACATGTCAAACCAGAAAGTACTGCTGTAAAGACAGAAGAATACATGTCAAACCAGAAAGTAGTGCTATAGACAGAAGAATACATGACAAACCAGAAAGTACTGTTGTAAAGACAGTAGAATACATGACAAACCAGAAAGTAGCGCTATGAAGACAGAAGAATACATGACAGACCAGAAAGTAGTGCTTAAAAGACAGAAGAATACATGTCAAACCAGAAAGTAGTGCTATAGACAGAAGAGTACATGACAAACCAGAAAGTACTGTTGTAAAGACAGTAGAATACATGACAAACCAGAAAGTACTGCGGTAAAGACAGAAGAATACATGTCAAGCCAGAAAGTAGTGCTATGAAGACAGAAGAATACATGACAGACCAGAAAGTATTGCTGTAAAGACAGAAGAATACATGTCAAACCACAAAGTAGTGCTGTAAAGACAATACATGTCAAACCAGAAAGTATTGCTATAAAGACAGAATAATACATGTCAAACCAGAAAGTACTGTTGTAAAGACAGTAGAATACATGACAAACCAGAAAGTAGTGCTATGAAGACAGAAGAATACATGTAAAACCAGAAAGTAGTGCTATAAAGACAGAAGACTACATGTCAAACCAGACAGTAGTGCTATAAAGACAGACGAATACATATCAAACCAGAAAGTAGTGCTATGAATACAGAAGAATACATGTCAAACCAGAAAGTAGTGCTATGAAGACAGAAGAATACATCCCAAACCAGAAAGTACTGTTGTAAAGACAGTAGAATACGTGTCAAACCAGAAAGTACTGCTATAAAGACACAAGAATACATGTCAAACCAGAAAGTACTGTTGTAAAGACAGTAGAATACATGTCAAACCAGAAAGTAGTGCTATAAAGACAGAAGAATACATGTAAAACCAGAAAGTAGTGCTATAAAGACAGAGGAATACATGTAAAACCAGAAAGTAGTGCTATAAAGACAGAAGACTACATGTCAAACCAGACAGTAGTGCTATAAAGACAGACGAATACATATCAAACCAGAAAGTAGTGCTATGAATACAGAAGAATACATGTCAAACCAGAAAGTAGTGCTATGAAGACAGAAGAATACATCCCAAACCAGAAAGTACTGTTGTAAAGACAGTAGAATACGTGTCAAACCAGAAAGTACTGCTATAAAGACAAAAGAATACATGTCAAACCAGACAGTAGTGCTATGAAGACAGAAGACTGTATGTCAAACCAGAAAGTAGTGCTATAGACAGAAGAATACATGTCAAACCAGAAAGACGTGCTATGAAGACAGAAGAATACATGTCAAACCAGACAGTAGTGCTATAAAGACAGACGAATACATATCAAACCAGAAAGTAGTGCTATGAAGACAGAAGACTGTATGTCAAACCAGAAAGTAGTGCTATAAAGACAGAAGAATACATGTCAAACCAGAAAGTACTGCTGTAAAGACAGAAGAATACATGTCAAACCAGAAAGTACTGCTGTAAAGACAGAGGAATACATGTCAAACCAGAAAGTACTGCTGTAATGACTGAATAATACATGTCAAACTAGAAAGTAGCGCTAGGAAGACAGAAGAATACATGACAGACCAGAAAGTATTGCTATGAAGACAGAAGAATACATGACAGACCAGAAAGTAGTGCTATAAAGACAGAAGAATACATGTCAAACCAGAAAGTAGCGCTAGGAAGACAGAAGAATACATGACAGACCAGAAAGTAGTGCTATAAAGACAGAAGAATACATGTCAAACCAGAAAGTAGTGCTATAGACAGAAGAATACATGTCAAACCAGAAAGTAGTGCTATGAAGACAGAAGAATACATGTCAAACCAGAAAGTACTGTTGGAAAGACAGAAGAATTCATGTCAAACCAGAAAGTACTGCGGTAAAGACAGAATAATACATGTCAAGCCAGAAAGTAGTGCTATGAAGACAGAAGAATACATGACAGACCAGAAAGTATTGCTGTAAAGACAGAAGAATACATGTCAAACCACAAAGTAGTGCTGTAAAGACAATACATGTCAAACCAGAAAGTATTGCTATAAAGACAGAATAATACATGTCAAACCAGAAAGTACTGTTGTAAAGACAGTAGAATACATGACAAACCAGAAAGTAGTGCTATGAAGACAGAAGAATACATGTAAAACCAGAAAGTATTGCTATAAAGACAGAAGACTACATGTCAAACCAGACAGTAGTGCTATAAAGACAGACGAATACATATCAAACCAGAAAGTAGTGCTATGAATACAGAAGAATACATGTCAAACCAGAAAGTAGTGCTATGAAGACAGAAGAATACATCCCAAACCAGAGAGTACTGTTGTAAAGACAGTAGAATACGTGTCAAACCAGAAAGTACTGCTATAAAGACACAAGAATACATGTCAAACCAGAAAGTACTGTTGTAAAGACAGTAGAATACATGTCAAACCAGAAAGTATTGCTATAAAGACAGAAGAATACATGTCAAACCAGAAAGTAGTGCTATAGACAGAAGAATACATGTCAAACCAGAAAGACGTGCTATGAAGACAGAAGAATACATGTAAAACCAGAAAGTAGTGCTATAAAGACAGAAGAATACATGTCAAACCAGAAAGTAGTGCTATAGACAGAAGAATACATGTCAAACCAGAAAGTAGTGCTATGAAGACAGAAGAATACATGTCAAACCAGAAAGTACTGTTGGAAAGACAGAAGAATTCATGTCAAACCAGAAAGTAGTGCTATGAATACAGAAGAATACATGTCAAACCAGAAAGTAGTGCTATGAAGACAGAAGAATACATCCCAAACCAGAAAGTACTGTTGTAAAGACAGTAGAATACGTGTCAAACCAGAAAGTACTGCTATAAAGACACAAGAATACATGTCAAACCAGAAAGTACTGTTGTAAAGACAGTAGAATACATGTCAAACCAGAAAGTAGTGCTATAAAGACAGAAGAATACATGTCAAACCAGAAAGTAGTGCTATAGACAGAAGAATACATGTCAAACCAGAAAGTAGTGCTATGAAGACAAAAGAATACATGTAAAACCAGAAAGTAGTGCTATAAAGACAGAAGAATACATGTCAAACCAGACAGTAGTGCTATAAAGACAGACGAATACATATCAAACCAGAAAGTAGTGCTATGAAGACAGAAGACTGTATGTCAAACCAGAAAGTAGTGCTATAAAGACAGAAGAATACATGTCAAACCAGACAGTAGTGCTATAAAGACAGACGAATACATATCAAACCAGAAAGTAGTGCTATGAAGACAGAAGACTGTATGTCAAACCAGAAAGTAGTGCTATAAAGACAGAAGAATACATGGCAAACCAGAAAGTACTTTTGGAAAGACAGAAGAGTTCATGTCAAACCAGAAAGTACTGCGGTAAAGACAGAATAATACATGTCAAGCCAGAAAGTAGTGCTATGAAGACAGAAGAATACATGACAGACCAGAAAGTATTGCTGTAAAGACAGAAGAATACATGTCAAACCACAAAGTAGTGCTGTAAAGACAATACATGTCAAACCAGAAAGTATTGCTATAAAGACAGAATAATACATGTCAAACCAGAAAGTACTGTTGTAAAGACAGTAGAATACATGACAAACCAGAAAGTAGTGCTATGAAGACAGAAGAATACATGTAAAACCAGAAAGTAGTGCTATAAAGACAGAAGACTACATGTCAAACCAGACAGTAGTGCTATAAAGACAGAGGAATACATATCAAACCAGAAAGTAGTGCTAAGAATACAGAAGAATACATGTCAAACCAGAAAGTAGTGCTATGAAGACAGAAGAATACATCCCAAACCAGAGAGTACTGTTGTAAAGACAGTAGAATACGTGTCAAACCAGAAAGTACTGCTATAAAGACACAAGAATACATGTCAAACCAGAAAGTACTGTTGTAAAGACAGTAGAATACATGTCAAACCAGAAAGTACTGCTATAAATACAGAAGAATACATGTCAAACCAGAAAGTAGTGCTATAGACAGAAGAATACATGTCAAACCAGAAAGACGTGCTATGAAGACAGAAGAATACATGTAAAACCAGAAAGTAGTGCTATAAAGACAGAGGAATACATGTAAAACCAGAAAGTAGTGCTATAAAGACAGAAGACTACATGTCAAACCAGACAGTAGTGCTATAAAGACAGACGAATACATATCAAACCAGAAAGTAGTGCTATGAATACAGAAGAATACATGTCAAACCAGAAAGTAGTGCTATGAAGACAGAAGAATACATCCCAAACCAGAGAGTACTGTTGTAAAGACAGTAGAATACGTGTCAAACCAGAAAGTACTGCTATAAAGACACAAGAATACATGTCAAACCAGAAAGTACTGTTGTAAAGACAGTAGAATACATGTCAAACCAGAAAGTATTGCTATAAAGACAGAAGAATACATGTCAAACCAGAAAGTAGTGCTATAGACAGAAGAATACATGTCAAACCAGAAAGACGTGCTATGAAGACAGAAGAATACATGTCAAACCAGACAGTAGTGCTATAAAGACAGACGAATACATATCAAACCAGAAAGTAGTGCTATGAAGACAGAAGACTGTATGTCAAACCAGAAAGTAGTGCTATAAAGACAGAAGAATACATGTCAAACCAGAAAGTACTGCTGTAAAGACAGAAGAATACATGTCAAACCAGAAAGTACTGCTGTAAAGACAGAGGAATACATGTCAAACCAGAAAGTACTGCTGTAATGACTGAATAATACATGTCAAACTAGAAAGTAGCGCTAGGAAGACAGAAGAATACATGACAGACCAGAAAGTATTGCTATGAAGACAGAAGAATACATGACAGACCAGAAAGTAGTGCTATAAAGACAGAAGAATACATGTCAAACCAGAAAGTAGCGCTAGGAAGACAGAAGAATACATGACAGACCAGAAAGTAGTGCTATAAAGACAGAAGAATACATGTCAAACCAGAAAGTAGTGCTATAGACAGAAGAATACATGTCAAACCAGAAAGTAGTGCTATGAAGACAGAAGAATACATGTCAAACCAGAAAGTACTGTTGGAAAGACAGAAGAATTCATGTCAAACCAGAAAGTACTGCGGTAAAGACAGAATAATACATGTCAAGCCAGAAAGTAGTGCTATGAAGACAGAAGAATACATGACAGACCAGAAAGTATTGCTGTAAAGACAGAAGAATACATGTCAAACCACAAAGTAGTGCTGTAAAGACAATACATGTCAAACCAGAAAGTATTGCTATAAAGACAGAATAATACATGTCAAACCAGAAAGTACTGTTGTAAAGACAGTAGAATACATGACAAACCAGAAAGTAGTGCTATGAAGACAGAAGAATACATGTAAAACCAGAAAGTAGTGCTATAAAGACAGAAGACTACATGTCAAACCAGACAGTAGTGCTATAAAGACAGACGAATACATATCAAACCAGAAAGTAGTGCTATGAATACAGAAGAATACATGTCAAACCAGAAAGTAGTGCTATGAAGACAGAAGAATACATCCCAAACCAGAGAGTACTGTTGTAAAGACAGTAGAATACGTGTCAAACCAGAAAGTACTGCTATAAAGACACAAGAATATATGTCAAACCAGAAAGTACTGTTGTAAAGACAGTAGAATACATGTCAAACCAGAAAGTATTGCTATAAAGACAGAAGAATACATGTCAAACCAGAAAGTAGTGCTATAGACAGAAGAATACATGTCAAACCAGAAAGACGTGCTATGAAGACAGAAGAATACATGTAAAACCAGAAAGTAGTGCTATAAAGACAGAAGAATACATGTCAAACCAGACAGTAGTGCTATAAAGACAGACGAATACATATCAAACCAAAAGTAGTGCTATGAAGACAGAAGACTGTATGTCAAACCAGAAAGTAGTGCTATAAAGACAGAAGAATACATGTCAAACCAGACAGTAGTGCTATAAAGACAGACGAATACATGTCAAACCAGAAAGTAGTGCTATGAAGACAGAAGACTGTATGTCAAACCAGAAAGTAGTGCTATAAAGACAGAAGAATACATGTCAAACCAGAAAGTACTGTTGGAAAGACAGAAGAATTCATGTCAAACCAGAAAGTACTGCGGTAAAGACAGAATAATACATGTCAAGCCAGAAAGTTGTGCTATGAAGACAGAAGAATACATGACAGACCAGAAAGTATTGCTGTAAAGACAGAAGAATACATGTCAAACCACAAAGTAGTGCTGTAAAGACAATACATGTCAAACCAGAAAGTATTGCTATAAAGACAGAATAATACATGTCAAACCAGAAAGTACTGCTGTAAAGACAGAAGAATACATGTCAAACCAGAAAGTACTGCTGTAAAGACAGAAGAATACATGTCAAACCAGAAAGTAGTGCTATAGACAGAAGAATACATGACAAACCAGAAAGTACTGTTGTAAAGACAGTAGAATACATGACAAACCAGAAAGTAGCGCTATGAAGACAGAAGAATACATGACAGACCAGAAAGTAGTGCTTAAAAGACAGAAGAATACATGTCAAACCAGAAAGTAGTGCTATAGACAGAAGAGTACATGACAAACCAGAAAGTACTGTTGTAAAGACAGTAGAATACATGACAAACCAGAAAGTAGTGCTATGAAGACAGAAGAATACATGTAAAACCAGAAAGTAGTGCTATAAAGACAGAAGACTACATGTCAAACCAGACAGTAGTGCTATAAAGACAGACGAATACATATCAAACCAGAAAGTAGTGCTATGAATACAGAAGAATACATGTCAAACCAGAAAGTAGTGCTATGAAGACAGAAGAATACATCCCAAACCAGAAAGTACTGTTGTAAAGACAGTAGAATACGTGTCAAACCAGAAAGTACTGCTATAAAGACACAAGAATACATGTCAAACCAGAAAGTACTGTTGTAAAGACAGTAGAATACATGACAAACCAGAAAGTAGTGCTATGAAGACAGAAGAATACATGTAAAACCAGAAAGTAGTGCTATAAAGACAGAAGACTACATGTCAAACCAGACAGTAGTGCTATAAAGACAGAGGAATACATATCAAACCAGAAAGTAGTGCTAAGAATACAGAAGAATACATGTCAAACCAGAAAGTAGTGCTATGAAGACAGAAGAATACATCCCAAACCAGAGAGTACTGTTGTAAAGACAGTAGAATACGTGTCAAACCAGAAAGTACTGCTATAAAGACACAAGAATACATGTCAAACCAGAAAGTACTGTTGTAAAGACAGTAGAATACATGTCAAACCAGAAAGTACTGCTATAAATACAGAAGAATACATGTCAAACCAGAAAGTAGTGCTATAGACAGAAGAATACATGTCAAACCAGAAAGACGTGCTATGAAGACAGAAGAATACATGTAAAACCAGAAAGTAGTGCTATAAAGACAGAGGAATACATGTAAAACCAGAAAGTAGTGCTATAAAGACAGAAGACTACATGTCAAACCAGACAGTAGTGCTATAAAGACAGACGAATACATATCAAACCAGAAAGTAGTGCTATGAATACAGAAGAATACATGTCAAACCAGAAAGTAGTGCTATGAAGACAGAAGAATACATCCCAAACCAGAAAGTACTGTTGTAAAGACAGTAGAATACGTGTCAAACCAGAAAGTACTGCTATAAAGACAAAAGAATACATGTCAAACCAGACAGTAGTGCTATGAAGACAGAAGACTGTATGTCAAACCAGAAAGTAGTGCTATAAAGACAGAAGAATACATGTCAAACCAGACAGTAGTGCTATAAAGACAGACGAATACATATCAAACCAGAAAGTAGTGCTATGAAGACAGAAGACTGTATGTCAAACCAGAAAGTAGTGCTATAAAGACAGAAGAATACATGTCAAACCAGAAAGTACTGCTGTAAAGACAGAAGAATACATGTCAAACCAGAAAGTACTGCTGTAAAGACAGAGGAATACATGTCAAACCAGAAAGTACTGCTGTAATGACTGAATAATACATGTCAAACTAGAAAGTAGCGCTAGGAAGACAGAAGAATACATGACAGACCAGAAAGTATTGCTATGAAGACAGAAGAATACATGACAGACCAGAAAGTAGTGCTATAAAGACAGAAGAATACATGTCAAACCAGAAAGTAGCGCTAGGAAGACAGAAGAATACATGACAGACCAGAAAGTAGTGCTATAAAGACAGAAGAATACATGTCAAACCAGAAAGTAGTGCTATAGACAGAAGAATACATGTCAAACCAGAAAGTAGTGCTATGAAGACAGAAGAATACATGTCAAACCAGAAAGTACTGTTGGAAAGACAGAAGAATTCATGTCAAACCAGAAAGTACTGCGGTAAAGACAGAATAATACATGTCAAGCCAGAAAGTAGTGCTATGAAGACAGAAGAATACATGACAGACCAGAAAGTATTGCTGTAAAGACAGAAGAATACATGTCAAACCACAAAGTAGTGCTGTAAAGACAATACATGTCAAACCAGAAAGTATTGCTATAAAGACAGAATAATACATGTCAAACCAGAAAGTACTGTTGTAAAGACAGTAGAATACATGACAAACCAGAAAGTAGTGCTATGAAGACAGAAGAATACATGTAAAACCAGAAAGTAGTGCTATAAAGACAGAAGACTACATGTCAAACCAGACAGTAGTGCTATAAAGACAGACGAATACATATCAAACCAGAAAGTAGTGCTATGAATACAGAAGAATACATGTCAAACCAGAAAGTAGTGCTATGAAGACAGAAGAATACATCCCAAACCAGAGAGTACTGTTGTAAAGACAGTAGAATACGTGTCAAACCAGAAAGTACTGCTATAAAGACACAAGAATACATGTCAAACCAGAAAGTACTGTTGTAAAGACAGTAGAATACATGTCAAACCAGAAAGTATTGCTATAAAGACAGAAGAATACATGTCAAACCAGAAAGTAGTGCTATAGACAGAAGAATACATGTCAAACCAGAAAGACGTGCTATGAAGACAGAAGAATACATGTCAAACCAGACAGTAGTGCTATAAAGACAGACGAATACATATCAAACCAGAAAGTAGTGCTATGAAGACAGAAGACTGTATGTCAAACCAGAAAGTAGTGCTATAAAGACAGAAGAATACATGTCAAACCAGAAAGTACTGCTGTAAAGACAGAAGAATACATGTCAAACCAGAAAGTACTGCTGTAAAGACAGAGGAATACATGTCAAACCAGAAAGTACTGCTGTAATGACTGAATAATACATGTCAAACTAGAAAGTAGCGCTAGGAAGACAGAAGAATACATGACAGACCAGAAAGTATTGCTATGAAGACAGAAGAATACATGACAGACCAGAAAGTAGTGCTATAAAGACAGAAGAATACATGTCAAACCAGAAAGTAGCGCTAGGAAGACAGAAGAATACATGACAGACCAGAAAGTAGTGCTATAAAGACAGAAGAATACATGTCAAACCAGAAAGTAGTGCTATAGACAGAAGAATACATGTCAAACCAGAAAGTAGTGCTATGAAGACAGAAGAATACATGTCAAACCAGAAAGTACTGTTGGAAAGACAGAAGAATTCATGTCAAACCAGAAAGTACTGCGGTAAAGACAGAATAATACATGTCAAGCCAGAAAGTAGTGCTATGAAGACAGAAGAATACATGACAGACCAGAAAGTATTGCTGTAAAGACAGAAGAATACATGTCAAACCACAAAGTAGTGCTGTAAAGACAATACATGTCAAACCAGAAAGTATTGCTATAAAGACAGAATAATACATGTCAAACCAGAAAGTACTGTTGTAAAGACAGTAGAATACATGACAAACCAGAAAGTAGTGCTATGAAGACAGAAGAATACATGTAAAACCAGAAAGTATTGCTATAAAGACAGAAGACTACATGTCAAACCAGACAGTAGTGCTATAAAGACAGACGAATACATATCAAACCAGAAAGTAGTGCTATGAATACAGAAGAATACATGTCAAACCAGAAAGTAGTGCTATGAAGACAGAAGAATACATCCCAAACCAGAGAGTACTGTTGTAAAGACAGTAGAATACGTGTCAAACCAGAAAGTACTGCTATAAAGACACAAGAATACATGTCAAACCAGAAAGTACTGTTGTAAAGACAGTAGAATACATGTCAAACCAGAAAGTATTGCTATAAAGACAGAAGAATACATGTCAAACCAGAAAGTAGTGCTATAGACAGAAGAATACATGTCAAACCAGAAAGACGTGCTATGAAGACAGAAGAATACATGTAAAACCAGAAAGTAGTGCTATAAAGACAGAAGAATACATGTCAAACCAGACAGTAGTGCTATAAAGACAGACGAATACATATCAAACCAAAAGTAGTGCTATGAAGACAGAAGACTGTATGTCAAACCAGAAAGTAGTGCTATAAAGACAGAAGAATACATGTCAAACCAGACAGTAGTGCTATAAAGACAGACGAATACATGTCAAACCAGAAAGTAGTGCTATGAAGACAGAAGACTGTATGTCAAACCAGAAAGTAGTGCTATAAAGACAGAAGAATACATGTCAAACCAGAAAGTACTGTTGGAAAGACAGAAGAATTCATGTCAAACCAGAAAGTACTGCGGTAAAGACAGAATAATACATGTCAAGCCAGAAAGTTGTGCTATGAAGACAGAAGAATACATGACAGACCAGAAAGTATTGCTGTAAAGACAGAAGAATACATGTCAAACCACAAAGTAGTGCTGTAAAGACAATACATGTCAAACCAGAAAGTATTGCTATAAAGACAGAATAATACATGTCAAACCAGAAAGTACTGCTGTAAAGACAGAAGAATACATGTCAAACCAGAAAGTACTGCTGTAAAGACAGAAGAATACATGTCAAACCAGAAAGTAGTGCTATAGACAGAAGAATACATGACAAACCAGAAAGTACTGTTGTAAAGACAGTAGAATACATGACAAACCAGAAAGTAGCGCTATGAAGACAGAAGAATACATGACAGACCAGAAAGTAGTGCTTAAAAGACAGAAGAATACATGTCAAACCAGAAAGTAGTGCTATAGACAGAAGAGTACATGACAAACCAGAAAGTACTGTTGTAAAGACAGTAGAATACATGACAAACCAGAAAGTAGTGCTATGAAGACAGAAGAATACATGTAAAACCAGAAAGTAGTGCTATAAAGACAGAAGACTACATGTCAAACCAGACAGTAGTGCTATAAAGACAGACGAATACATATCAAACCAGAAAGTAGTGCTATGAATACAGAAGAATACATGTCAAACCAGAAAGTAGTGCTATGAAGACAGAAGAATACATCCCAAACCAGAAAGTACTGTTGTAAAGACAGTAGAATACGTGTCAAACCAGAAAGTACTGCTATAAAGACACAAGAATACATGTCAAACCAGAAAGTACTGTTGTAAAGACAGTAGAATACATGTCAAACCAGAAAGTAGTGCTATAAAGACAGAAGAATACATGTCAAACCAGAAAGTAGTGCTATAGACAGAAGAATACATGTCAAACCAGAAAGTAGTGCTATGAAGACAGAAGAATACATGTAAAACCAGAAAGTAGTGCTATAAAGACAGAAGACTACATGTCAAACCAGACAGTAGTGCTATAAAGACAGACGAATACATATCAAACCAGAAAGTAGTGCTATGAATACAGAAGAATACATGTCAAACCAGAAAGTAGTGCTATGAAGACAGAAGAATACATCCCAAACCAGAAAGTACTGTTGTAAAGACAGTAGAATACGTGTCAAACCAGAAAGTACTGCTATAAAGACACAAGAATACATGTCAAACCAGAAAGTACTGTTGTAAAGACAGTAGAATACATGTCAAACCAGAAAGTAGTGCTATAAAGACAGAAGAATACGTGTCAAACCAGAAAGTAGTGCTATAGACAGAAGAATACATGTCAAACCAGAAAGTAGTGCTATGAAGACAAAAGAATACATGTAAAACCAGAAAGTAGTGCTATAAAGACAGAAGAATACATGTCAAACCAGACAGTAGTGCTATAAAGACAGACGAATACATATCAAACCAGAAAGTAGTGCTATGAAGACAGAAGACTGTATGTCAAACCAGAAAGTAGTGCTATAAAGACAGAAGAATACATGTCAAACCAGACAGTAGTGCTATAAAGACAGACGAATACATATCAAACCAGAAAGTAGTGCTATGAAGACAGAAGACTGTATGTCAAACCAGAAAGTAGTGCTATAAAGACAGAAGAATACATGGCAAACCAGAAAGTACTTTTGGAAAGACAGAAGAGTTCATGTCAAACCAGAAAGTACTGCGGTAAAGACAGAATAATACATGTCAAGCCAGAAAGTAGTGCTATGAAGACAGAAGAATACATGACAGACCAGAAAGTATTGCTGTAAAGACAGAAGAATACATGTCAAACCACAAAGTAGTGCTGTAAAGACAATACATGTCAAACCAGAAAGTATTGCTATAAAGACAGAATAATACATGTCAAACCAGAAAGTACTGTTGTAAAGACAGTAGAATACATGACAAACCAGAAAGTAGTGCTATGAAGACAGAAGAATACATGTAAAACCAGAAAGTAGTGCTATAAAGACAGAAGACTACATGTCAAACCAGACAGTAGTGCTATAAAGACAGAGGAATACATATCAAACCAGAAAGTAGTGCTAAGAATACAGAAGAATACATGTCAAACCAGAAAGTAGTGCTATGAAGACAGAAGAATACATCCCAAACCAGAGAGTACTGTTGTAAAGACAGTAGAATACATGTCAAACCAGAAAGTACTGCTATAAAGACACAAGAATACATGTCAAACCAGAAAGTACTGTTGTAAAGACAGTAGAATACATGTCAAACCAGAAAGTACTGCTATAAATACAGAAGAATACATGTCAAACCAGAAAGTAGTGCTATAGACAGAAGAATACATGTCAAACCAGAAAGACGTGCTATGAAGACAGAAGAATACATGTAAAACCAGAAAGTAGTGCTATAAAGACAGAGGAATACATGTAAAACCAGAAAGTAGTGCTATAAAGACAGAAGACTACATGTCAAACCAGACAGTAGTGCTATAAAGACAGACGAATACATATCAAACCAGAAAGTAGTGCTATGAATACAGAAGAATACATGTCAAACCAGAAAGTAGTGCTATGAAGACAGAAGAATACATCCCAAACCAGAAAGTACTGTTGTAAAGACAGTAGAATACGTGTCAAACCAGAAAGTACTGCTATAAAGACAAAAGAATACATGTCAAACCAGACAGTAGTGCTATGAAGACAGAAGACTGTATGTCAAACCAGAAAGTAGTGCTATAAAGACAGAAGAATACATGTCAAACCAGACAGTAGTGCTATAAAGACAGACGAATACATATCAAACCAGAAAGTAGTGCTATGAAGACAGAAGACTGTATGTCAAACCAGAAAGTAGTGCTATAAAGACAGAAGAATACATGTCAAACCAGAAAGTACTGCTGTAAAGACAGAAGAATACATGTCAAACCAGAAAGTACTGCTGTAAAGACAGAGGAATACATGTCAAACCAGAAAGTACTGCTGTAATGACTGAATAATACATGTCAAACTAGAAAGTAGCGCTAGGAAGACAGAAGAATACATGACAGACCAGAAAGTATTGCTATGAAGACAGAAGAATACATGACAGACCAGAAAGTAGTGCTATAAAGACAGAAGAATACATGTCAAACCAGAAAGTAGCGCTAGGAAGACAGAAGAATACATGACAGACCAGAAAGTAGTGCTATAAAGACAGAAGAATACATGTCAAACCAGAAAGTAGTGCTATAGACAGAAGAATACATGTCAAACCAGAAAGTAGTGCTATGAAGACAGAAGAATACATGTCAAACCAGAAAGTACTGTTGGAAAGACAGAAGAATTCATGTCAAACCAGAAAGTACTGCGGTAAAGACAGAATAATACATGTCAAGCCAGAAAGTAGTGCTATGAAGACAGAAGAATACATGACAGACCAGAAAGTATTGCTGTAAAGACAGAAGAATACATGTCAAACCACAAAGTAGTGCTGTAAAGACAATACATGTCAAACCAGAAAGTATTGCTATAAAGACAGAATAATACATGTCAAACTAGAAAGTACTGTTGTAAAGACAGTAGAATACATGACAAACCAGAAAGTAGTGCTATGAAGACAGAAGAATACATGTAAAACCAGAAAGTAGTGCTATAAAGACAGAAGACTACATGTCAAACCAGACAGTAGTGCTATAAAGACAGACGAATACATATCAAACCAGAAAGTAGTGCTATGAATACAGAAGAATACATGTCAAACCAGAAAGTAGTGCTATGAAGACAGAAGAATACATCCCAAACCAGAGAGTACTGTTGTAAAGACAGTAGAATACGTGTCAAACCAGAAAGTACTGCTATAAAGACACAAGAATACATGTCAAACCAGAAAGTACTGTTGTAAAGACAGTAGAATACATGTCAAACCAGAAAGTATTGCTATAAAGACAGAAGAATACATGTCAAACCAGAAAGTAGTGCTATAGACAGAAGAATACATGTCAAACCAGAAAGACGTGCTATGAAGACAGAAGAATACATGTAAAACCAGAAAGTAGTGCTATAAAGACAGAAGAATACATGTCAAACCAGACAGTAGTGCTATAAAGACAGACGAATACATATCAAACCAAAAGTAGTGCTATGAAGACAGAAGACTGTATGTCAAACCAGAAAGTAGTGCTATAAAGACAGAAGAATACATGTCAAACCAGACAGTAGTGCTATAAAGACAGACGAATACATGTCAAACCAGAAAGTAGTGCTATGAAGACAGAAGACTGTATGTCAAACCAGAAAGTAGTGCTATAAAGACAGAAGAATACATGTCAAACCAGAAAGTACTGTTGTAAAGACAGAAGAATTCATGTCAAACCAGAAAGTACTGCGGTAAAGACAGAATAATACATGTCAAGCCAGAAAGTTGTGCTATGAAGACAGAAGAATACATGACAGACCAGAAAGTATTGCTGTAAAGACAGAAGAATACATGTCAAACCACAAAGTAGTGCTGTAAAGACAATACATGTCAAACCAGAAAGTATTGCTATAAAGACAGAATAATACATGTCAAACCAGAAAGTACTGCTGTAAAGACAGAAGAATACATGTCAAACCAGAAAGTACTGCTGTAAAGACAGAGGAATACATGTCAAACCAGAAAGTACTGCTGTAATGACTGAATAATACATGTCAAACTAGAAAGTAGTGCTATGAAGACAGAAGAATACATGACAGATCAGAAAGTACTGCTATAAAGACACAAGAATACATGTCAAACCAGAAAGTACTGTTGTAAAGACAGAAGAATACATGACAGACCAGAACGTAGTGCTATGAAGACAGAAGAATACATGACAGACCAGAAAGTAGTGCTATAAAGACAGAAGAATACATGACAAACCAGAAAGTAGTGCTATGAAGACAGAAGAATACATGTAAAACCAGAAAGTAGTGCTATAAAGACAGAAGACTACATGTCAAACCAGACAGTAGTGCTATAAAGACAGACGAATACATATCAAACCAGAAAGTAGTGCTATGAATACAGAAGAATACATGTCAAACCAGAAAGTAGTGCTATGAAGACAGAAGAATACATCCCAAACCAGAAAGTACTGTTGTAAAGACAGTAGAATATGTGTCAAACCAGAAACTACTGCTATAAAGACACAAGAATACATGTCAAACCAGAAAGTACTGTTGTAAAGACAGTAGAATACATGTCAAACCAGAAAGTAGTGCTATAAAGACAGAAGAATACATGTCAAACCAGAAAGTAGTGCTATAGACAGAAGAATACATGTCAAACCAGAAAGTAGTGCTATGGAGACAGAAGAATACATGTAAAACCAGAAAGTAGTGCTATAAAGACAGAAGAATACATGTCAAACCAGACAGTAGTGCTATAAAGACAGATGAATACATATCAAACCAGAAAGTAGTGCTATGAAGACAGAAGACTGTATGTCAAACCAGAAAGTAGTGCTATAAAGACAGAAGAATACATGTCAAACCAGACAGTAGTGCTATAAAGACAGACGAATACATATCAAACCAGAAAGTAGTGCTATGAAGACAGAAGACTGTATGTCAAACCAGAAAGTAGTGCTATAAAGACAGAAGAATACATGTCAAACCAGAAAGTACTGCTGTAAAGACAGAGGAATACATGTCAAACCAGAAAGTACTGCTGTAATGACTGAATAATACATGTCAAACTAGAAAGTAGCGCTAGGAAGACAGAAGAATACATGACAGACCAGAAAGTATTGCTATGAAGACAGAAGAATACATGACAGACCAGAAAGTAGTGCTATAAAGACAGAAGAATACATGTCAAACCAGAAAGTAGCGCTAGGAAGACAGAAGAATACATGACAGACCAGAAAGTAGTGCTATAAAGACAGAAGAATACATGTCAAACCAGAAAGTAGTGCTATAGACAGAAGAATACATGTCAAACCAGAAAGTAGTGCTATGAAGACAGAAGAATACATGTCAAACCAGAAAGTACTGTTGGAAAGACAGAAGAATTCATGTCAAACCAGAAAGTACTGCGGTAAAGACAGAATAATACATGTCAAGCCAGAAAGTAGTGCTATGAAGACAGAAGAATACATGACAGACCAGAAAGTATTGCTGTAAAGACAGAAGAATACATGTCAAACCACAAAGTAGTGCTGTAAAGACAATACATGTCAAACCAGAAAGTATTGCTATAAAGACAGAATAATACATGTCAAACCAGAAAGTACTGTTGTAAAGACAGTAGAATACATGACAAACCAGAAAGTAGTGCTATGAAGACAGAAGAATACATGTAAAACCAGAAAGTAGTGCTATAAAGACAGAAGACTACATGTCAAACCAGACAGTAGTGCTATAAAGACAGACGAATACATATCAAACCAGAAAGTAGTGCTATGAATACAGAAGAATACATGTCAAACCAGAAAGTAGTGCTATGAAGACAGAAGAATACATCCCAAACCAGAGAGTACTGTTTTAAAGACAGTAGAATACGTGTCAAACCAGAAAGTACTGCTATAAAGACACAAGAATACATGTCAAACCAGAAAGTACTGTTGTAAAGACAGTAGAATACATGTCAAACCAGAAAGTATTGCTATAAAGACAGAAGAATACATGTCAAACCAGAAAGTAGTGCTATAGACAGAAGAATACATGTCAAACCAGAAAGACGTGCTATGAAGACAGAAGAATACATGTAAAACCAGAAAGTAGTGCTATAAAGACAGAAGAATACATGTCAAACCAGACAGTAGTGCTATAAAGACAGACGAATACATATCAAACCAAAAGTAGTGCTATGAAGACAGAAGACTGTATGTCAAACCAGAAAGTAGTGCTATAAAGACAGAAGAATACATGTCAAACCAGACAGTAGTGCTATAAAGACAGACGAATACATGTCAAACCAGAAAGTAGTGCTATGAAGACAGAAGACTGTATGTCAAACCAGAAAGTAGTGCTATAAAGACAGAAGAATACATGTCAAACCAGAAAGTACTGTTGGAAAGACAGAAGAATTCATGTCAAACCAGAAAGTACTGCGGTAAAGACAGAATAATACATGTCAAGCCAGAAAGTAGTGCTATGAAGACAGAAGAATACATGACAGACCAGAAAGTATTGCTGTAAAGACAGAAGAATACATGTCAAACCACAAAGTAGTGCTGTAAAGACAATACATGTCAAACCAGAAAGTATTGCTATAAAGACAGAATAATACATGTCAAACCAGAAAGTACTGCTGTAAAGACAGAAGAATACATGTCAAACCAGAAAGTACTGCTGTAAAGACAGAGGAATACATGTCAAACCAGAAAGTACTGCTGTAATGACTGAATAATACATGTCAAACTAGAAAGTAGTGCTATGAAGACAGAAGAATACATGACAGATCAGAAAGTACTGCTATAAAGACACAAGAATACATGTCAAACCAGAAAGTACTGTTGTAAAGACAGAAGAATACATGACAGACCAGAACGTAGGGCTATGAAGACAGAAGAATACATGACAGACCAGAAAGTAGTGCTATAAAGACAGAAGAATACATGACAAACCAGAAAGTAGTGCTATGAAGACAGAAGAATACATGTAAAACCAGAAAGTAGTGCTATAAAGACAGAAGACTACATGTCAAACCAGACAGTAGTGCTATAAAGACAGACGAATACATATCAAACCAGAAAGTAGTGCTATGAATACAGAAGAATACATGTCAAACCAGAAAGTAGTGCTATGAAGACAGAAGAATACATCCCAAACCAGAAAGTACTGTTGTAAAGACAGTAGAATATGTGTCAAACCAGAAACTACTGCTATAAAGACACAAGAATACATGTCAAACCAGAAAGTACTGTTGTAAAGACAGTAGAATACATGTCAAACCAGAAAGTAGTGCTATAAAGACAGAAGAATACATGTCAAACCAGAAAGTAGTGCTATAGACAGAAGAATACATGTCAAACCAGAAAGTAGTGCTATGGAGACAGAAGAATACATGTAAAACCAGAAAGTAGTGCTATAAAGACAGAAGAATACATGTCAAACCAGACAGTAGTGCTATAAAGACAGATGAATACATATCAAACCAGAAAGTAGTGCTATGAAGACAGAAGACTGTATGTCAAACCAGAAAGTAGTGCTATAAAGACAGAAGAATACATGTCAAACCAGACAGTAGTGCTATAAAGACAGACGAATACATATCAAACCAGAAAGTAGTGCTATGAAGACAGAAGACTGTATGTCAAACCAGAAAGTAGTGCTATAAAGACAGAAGAATACATGTCAAACCAGAAAGTAGTGCTATGGAGACAGAAGAATACATGTAAAACCAGAAAGTAGTGCTATAAAGACAGAAGAATACATGTCAAACCAGACAGTAGTGCTATAAAGACAGATGAATACATATCAAACCAGAAAGTAGTGCTATGAAGACAGAAGACTGTATGTCAAACCAGAAAGTAGTGCTATAAAGACAGAAGAATACATGTCAAACCAGACAGTAGTGCTATAAAGACAGACGAATACATATCAAACCAGAAAGTAGTGCTATGAAGACAGAAGACTGTATGTCAAACCAGAAAGTAGTGCTATAAAGACAGAAGAATACATGTCAAACCAGAAAGTACTGCTGTAAAGACAGAAGAATACATGTCAAACCAGAAAGTACTGCTGTAAAGACAGAGGAATACATGTCAAACCAGAAAGTACTGCTGTAATGACTGAATAATACATGTCAAACTAGAAAGTAGCGCTAGGAAGACAGAAGAATACATGACAGACCAGAAAGTAGTGCTATAAAGACAGAAGAATACATGTCAAACCAGAAAGTAGTGCTATAGACAGAAGAATACATGTCAAACCAGAAAGTAGTGCTATGAAGACAGAAGAATACATGACAGACCAGAAAGTAGTGCTTAAAAGACAGAAGAATACATGTCAAACCAGAAAGTAGCGCTATGAAGACAGAGGAATACATGACAGACCAGAAAGTACTGTTGTAAAGACAGTTGAATACATGTCAAACCAGAATGTTGTGCTATGAAGACAGAGGAATACATGTCAAACCAGAAAGTAGTGCTATGAAGACAGAAGAATCCATGAAAGACCAGAAAGTAGTGCTATGAAGACAGAAGAATACATGTCAAACCAGAAAGTACTGTTGTAAAGACAGTAGAATACGTGTCAAACCAGAAAGTACTGCTATAAAGACACAAGAATACATGTCAAACCAGAAAGTACTGTTGTAAAGACAGTAGAATACATGTCAAACCAGAAAGTAGTGCTGTAATGAGTGAATAATACATGTCAAACCAGAAAGTACTGTTGTAAAGACAGTAGAATACATGTCAAACCAGAAAGTAGTGCTATAAAGACAGAAGAATACATATCAAACCAGAAAGTAGTGCTATGAAGACAGAAGACTGTATGTCAAACCAGAAAGTAGTGCTATAAAGACAGAAGAATACATGTCAAACCAGACAGTAGTGCTATAAAGACAGATGAATACATATCAAACCAGAAAGTAGTGCTATGAAGACAGAAGACTGTATGTCAAACCAGAAAGTAGTGCTATAAAGACAGAAGAATACATGTCAAACCAGACAGTAGTGCTATAAAGACAGACGAATACATATCAAACCAGAAAGTAGTGCTATGAAGACAGAAGACTGCATGTCAAACCAGAAAGTAGTGCTATAAAGACAGAAGAATACATGTCAAACCAGAAAGTACTGCTGTAAAGACAGAAGAATACATGTCAAACCAGAAAGTACTGCTGTAAAGACAGAGGAATACATGTCAAACCAGAAAGTACTGCTGTAATGACTGAATAATACATGTCAAACTAGAAAGTAGCGCTAGGAAGACAGAAGAATACATGACAGACCAGAAAGTAGTGCTATGAAGACAGAAGAATACATGACAGACCAGAAAGTAGTGCTATAAAGACAGAAGAATACATGTCAAACCAGAAAGTAGCGCTAGGAAGACAGAAGAATACATGACAGACCAGAAAGTAGTGCTATAAAGACAGAAGAATACATGTCAAACCAGAAAGTAGTGCTATAGACAGAAGAATACATGTCAAACCAGAAAGTAGTGCTGTAAAGACAATACATGTCAAACCAGAAAGTATTGCTATAAAGACAGAATAATACATGTCAAACCAGAAAGTACTGTTGTAAAGACAGTAGAATACATGACAAACCAGAAAGTAGTGCTATGAAGACAGAAGAATACATGTAAAACCAGAAAGTAGTGCTATAAAGACAGAAGACTACATGTCAAACCAGACAGTAGTGCTATAAAGACAGACGAATACATATCAAACCAGAAAGTAGTGCTATGAATACAGAACAATACATGTCAAACCAGAAAGTAGTGCTATGAAGACAGAAGAATACATCCCAAACCAGAGAGTACTGTTGTAAAGACAGTAGAATACGTGTCAAACCAGAAAGTACTGCTATAAAGACACAAGAATACATGTCAAACCAGAAAGTACTGTTGTAAAGACAGTAGAATACATGTCAAACCAGAAAGTAGTGCTATAAAGACAGAAGAATACATGTCAAACCAGAAAGTAGTGCTATAGACAGAAGAATACATGTCAAACCAGAAAGACGTGCTATGAAGACAGAAGAATACATGTAAAACCAGAAAGTAGTGCTATAAAGACAGAAGAATACATGTCAAACCAGACAGTAGTGCTATAAAGACAGACGAATACATATCAAACCAAAAGTAGTGCGATGAAGACAGAAGACTGTATGTCAAACCAGAAAGTAGTGCTATAAAGACAGAAGAATACATGTCAAACCAGACAGTAGTGCTATAAAGACAGACGAATACATGTCAAACCAGAAAGTAGTGCTATGAAGACAGAAGACTGTATGTCAAACCAGAAAGTAGTGCTATAAAGACAGAAGAATACATGTCAAACCAGAAAGTACTGTTGGAAATACAGAAGAATTCATGTCAAACCAGAAAGTACTGCGGTAAAGACAGAATAATACATGTCAAGCCAGAAAGTAGTGCTATGAAGACAGAAGAATACATGACAGACCAGAAAGTTATGCTGTAAAGACAGAAGAATACATGTCAAACCACAAAGTAGTGCTGTAAAGACAATACATGTCAAACCAGAAAGTATTGCTATAAAGACAGAATAATACATGTCAAACCAGAAAGTACTGCTGTAAAGACAGAAGAATACATGTCAAACCAGAAAGTATTGCTATAAAGACAGAATAATACATGTCAAACCAGAAAGTACTGTTGTAAAGACAGTAGAATACATGACAAACCAGAAAGTAGTGCTATGAAGACAGAAGAATACATGTCAAACCAGAAAGTAGTGCTATAAAGACAGAAGACTACATGTCAAACCAGACTGTAGTGCTATAAAGACAGACGAATACATATCAAACCAGAAAGTAGTGCTATGAAGACAGAAGAATACATCCCAAACCAGAAAGTACTGTTGTAAAGACAGTAGAATACGTGTCAAACCAGAAAGTACTGCTATAAAGACACAAGAATACATGTCAAACCAGAAAGTACTGTTGTAAAGACAGTAGAATACATGTCAAACCAGAAAGTAGTGCTATAAAGACAGAAGAATACATGTCAAACCAGAAAGTAGTGCTATAGACAGAAGAATACATGTCAAACCAGAAAGTAGTGCTATGGAGACAGAAGAATACATGTAAAACCAGAAAGTAGTGCTATAAAGACAGAAGAATACATGTCAAACCAGACAGTAGTGCTATAAAGACAGATGAATACATATCAAACCAGAAAGTAGTGCTATGAAGACAGAAGACTGTATGTCAAACCAGAAAGTAGTGCTATAAAGACAGAAGAATACATGTCAAACCAGACAGTAGTGCTATAAAGACAGACGAATACATATCAAACCAGAAAGTAGTGCTATGAAGACAGAAGACTGTATGTCAAACCAGAAAGTAGCGCTAGGAAGACAGAAGAATACATGTCAAACCAGAAAGTACTGTTGTAAAGACAGTAGAATACATGTCAAACCAGAAAGTAGTGCTATAAAGACAGAAGAATACATGTCAAACCAGAAAGTAGTGCTATAGACAGAAGAATACATGTCAAACCAGAAAGTAGTGCTATGGAGACAGAAGAATACATGTAAAACCAGAAAGTAGTGCTATAAAGACAGAAGAATACGTGTCAAACCAGAAAGTACTGCTTTAAAGACACAAGAATACATGTCAAACCAGAAAGTACTGTTGTAAAGACAGTAGAATACATGTCAAACCAGAAAGTAGTGCTGTAATGAGTGAATAATACATGTCAAACCAGAAAGTACTGTTGTAAAGACAGTAGAATACATGTCAAACCAGAAAGTAGTGCTATAAAGACAGAAGAATACATATCAAACCAGAAAGTAGTGCTATGAAGACAGATGAATACATATCAAACCAGAAAGTAGTGCTATGAAGACAGAAGACTGTATGTCAAACCAGAAAGTAGTGCTATAAAGACAGAAGAATACATGTCAAACCAGACAGTAGTGCTATAAAGACAGACGAATACATATCAAACCAGAAAGTAGTGCTATGAAGACAGAAGACTGTATGTCAAACCAGAAAGTAGTGCTATAAAGACAGAAGAATACATGTCAAACCAGAAAGTACTGCTGTAAAGACAGAAGAATACATGTCAAACCAGAAAGTACTGCTGTAAAGACAGAGGAATACATGTCAAACCAGAAAGTACTGCTGTAATGACTGAATAATACATGTCAAACTAGAAAGTAGCGCTAGGAAGACAGAAGAATACATGACAGACCAGAAAGTAGTGCTATGAAGACAGAAGAATACATGACAGACCAGAAAGTAGTGCTATAAAGACAGAAGAATACATGTCAAACCAGAAAGTAGCGCTAGGAAGACAGAAGAATACATGACAGACCAGAAAGTAGTGCTATAAAGACAGAAGAATACATGTCAAACCAGAAAGTAGTGCTATAGACAGAAGAATACATGTCAAACCAGAAAGTAGTGCTGTAAAGACAATACATGTCAAACCAGAAAGTATTGCTATAAAGACAGAATAATACATGTCAAACCAGAAAGTACTGTTGTAAAGACAGTAGAATACATGACAAACCAGAAAGTAGTGCTATGAAGACAGAAGAATACATGTAAAACCAGAAAGTAGTGCTATAAAGACAGAAGACTACATGTCAAACCAGACAGTAGTGCTATAAAGACAGACGAATACATATCAAACCAGAAAGTAGTGCTATGAATACAGAACAATACATGTCAAACCAGAAAGTAGTGCTATGAAGACAGAAGAATACATCCCAAACCAGAGAGTACTGTTGTAAAGACAGTAGAATACGTGTCAAACCAGAAAGTACTGCTATAAAGACACAAGAATACATGTCAAACCAGAAAGTACTGTTGTAAAGACAGTAGAATACATGTCAAACCAGAAAGTAGTGCTATAAAGACAGAAGAATACATGTCAAACCAGAAAGTAGTGCTATAGACAGAAGAATACATGTCAAACCAGAAAGACGTGCTATGAAGACAGAAGAATACATGTAAAACCAGAAAGTAGTGCTATAAAGACAGAAGAATACATGTCAAACCAGACAGTAGTGCTATAAAGACAGACGAATACATATCAAACCAAAAGTAGTGCGATGAAGACAGAAGACTGTATGTCAAACCAGAAAGTAGTGCTATAAAGACAGAAGAATACATGTCAAACCAGACAGTAGTGCTATAAAGACAGACGAATACATGTCAAACCAGAAAGTAGTGCTATGAAGACAGAAGACTGTATGTCAAACCAGAAAGTAGTGCTATAAAGACAGAAGAATACATGTCAAACCAGAAAGTACTGTTGGAAATACAGAAGAATTCATGTCAAACCAGAAAGTACTGCGGTAAAGACAGAATAATACATGTCAAGCCAGAAAGTAGTGCTATGAAGACAGAAGAATACATGACAGACCAGAAAGTATTGCTGTAAAGACAGAATAATACATGTCAAACCAGAAAGTAGTGCTATGAAGACAGAAGAATACATGACAGACCAGAAAGTAGTGCTATAAAGACAGAAGAATACATGTCAAACCAGAAAGTAGCGCTAGGAAGACAGAAGAATACATGACAGACCAGAAAGTATTGCTGTAAAGACAGAAGAATACATGTCAAACCACAAAGTAGTGCTGTAAAGACAATACATGTCAAACCAGAAAGTATTGCTATAAAGACAGAATAATACATGTCAAACCAGAAAGTACTGCTGTAAAGACAGAAGAATACATGTCAAACCAGAAAGTATTGCTATAAAGACAGAATAATACATGTCAAACCAGAAAGTACTGTTGTAAAGACAGTAGAATACATGACAAACCAGAAAGTAGTGCTATGAAGACAGAAGAATACATGTAAAACCAGAAAGTAGTGCTATAAAGACAGAAGACTACATGTCAAACCAGACAGTAGTGCTATAAAGACAGACGAATACATATCAAACCAGAAAGTAGTGCTATGAATACAGAAGAATACATGTCAAACCAGAAAGTAGTGCTATGAAGACAGAAGAATACATCCCAAACCAGAAAGTACTGTTGTAAAGACAGTAGAATACGTGTCAAACCAGAAAGTACTGCTATAAAGACACAAGAATACATGTCAAACCAGAAAGTACTGTTGTAAAGACAGTAGAATACATGTCAAACCAGAAAGTAGTGCTATAAAGACAGAAGAATACATGTCAAACCAGAAAGTAGTGCTATAGACAGAAGAATACATGTCAAACCAGAAAGTAGTGCTATGAAGACAGAAGAATACATGTAAAACCAGAAAGTACTGCTGTAAAGACAGAGGAATACATGTCAAACCAGAAAGTACTGCTGTAATGACTGAATAATACATGTCAAACTAGAAAGTAGTGCTATGAAGACAGAAGAATACATGACAGATCAGAAAGTACTGCTATAAAGACACAAGAATACATGTCAAACCAGAAAGTACTGTTGTAAAGACAGAAGAATACATGACAGACCAGAACGTAGTGCTATGAAGACAGAAGAATACATGACAAACCAGAAAGTAGTGCTATGAAGACAGAAGAATACATGTAAAACCAGAAAGTAGTGCTATAAAGACAGAAGACTACATGTCAAACCAGACAGTAGTGCTATAAAGACAGACGAATACATATCAAACCAGAAAGTAGTGCTATGAATACAGAAGAATACATGTCAAACCAGAAAGTAGTGCTATGAAGACAGAAGAATACATCCCAAACCAGAAAGTACTGTTGTAAAGACAGTAGAATATGTGTCAAACCAGAAACTACTGCTATAAAGACACAAGAATACATGTCAAACCAGAAAGTACTGTTGTAAAGACAGTAGAATACATGTCAAACAAGAAAGTAGTGCTATAAAGACAGAAGAATACATGTCAAACCAGAAAGTAGTGCTATAGACAGAAGAATACATGTCAAACCAGAAAGTAGTGCTATGGAGACAGAAGAATACATGTAAAACCAGAAAGTAGTGCTATAAAGACAGAAGAATACATGTCAAACCAGACAGTAGTGCTATAAAGACAGATGAATACATATCAAACCAGAAAGTAGTGCTATGAAGACAGAAGACTGTATGTCAAACCAGAAAGTAGTGCTATAAAGACAGAAGAATACATGTCAAACCAGACAGTAGTGCTATAAAGACAGACGAATACATATCAAACCAGAAAGTAGTGCTATGAAGACAGAAGACTGTATGTCAAACCAGAAAGTAGTGCTATAAAGACAGAAGAATACATGTCAAACCAGAAAGTAGTGCTATGGAGACAGAAGAATACATGTAAAACCAGAAAGTAGTGCTATAAAGACAGAAGAATACATGTCAAACCAGACAGTAGTGCTATAAAGACAGATGAATACATATCAAACCAGAAAGTAGTGCTATGAAGACAGAAGACTGTATGTCAAACCAGAAAGTAGTGCTATAAAGACAGAAGAATACATGTCAAACCAGACAGTAGTGCTATAAAGACAGACGAATACATATCAAACCAGAAAGTAGTGCTATGAAGACAGAAGACTGTATGTCAAACCAAAAAGTAGTGCTATAAAGACAGAAGAATACATGTCAAACCAGAAAGTACTGCTGTAAAGACAGAAGAATACATGTCAAACCAGAAAGTACTGCTGTAAAGACAGAGGAATACATGTCAAACCAGAAAGTACTGCTGTAATGACTGAATAATACATGTCAAACTAGAAAGTAGCGCTAGGAAGACAGAAGAATACATGACAGACCAGAAAGTAGTGCTATAAAGACAGAAGAATACATGTCAAACCAGAAAGTAGTGCTATAGACAGAAGAATACATGTCAAACCAGAAAGTAGTGCTATGAAGACAGAAGAATACATGACAGACCAGAAAGTAGTGCTTAAAAGACAGAAGAATACATGTCAAACCAGAAAGTAGCGCTATGAAGACAGAGGAATACATGACAGACCAGAAAGTACTGTTGTAAAGACAGTTGAATACATGTCAAACCAGAATGTTGTGCTATGAAGACAGAGGAATACATGTCAAACCAGAAAGTAGTGCTATGAAGACAGAAGAATCCATGAAAGACCAGAAAGTAGTGCTATGAAGACAGAAGAATACATGTCAAACCAGAAAGTACTGTTGTAAAGACAGTAGAATACGTGTCAAACCAGAAAGTACTGCTATAAAGACACAAGAATACATGTCAAACCAGAAAGTACTGTTGTAAAGACAGTAGAATACATGTCAAACCAGAAAGTAGTGCTGTAATGAGTGAATAATACATGTCAAACCAGAAAGTACTGTTGTAAAGACAGTAGAATACATGTCAAACCAGAAAGTAGTGCTATAAAGACAGAAGAATACATATCAAACCAGAAAGTAGTGCTATGAAGACAGAAGACTGTATGTCAAACCAGAAAGTAGTGCTATAAAGACAGAAGAATACATGTCAAACCAGACAGTAGTGCTATAAAGACAGATGAATACATATCAAACCAGAAAGTAGTGCTATGAAGACAGAAGACTGTATGTCAAACCAGAAAGTAGTGCTATAAAGACAGAAGAATACATGTCAAACCAGACAGTAGTGCTATAAAGACAGACGAATACATATCAAACCAGAAAGTAGTGCTATGAAGACAGAAGACTGTATGTCAAACCAGAAAGTAGTGCTATAAAGACAGAAGAATACATGTCAAACCAGAAAGTACTGCTGTAAAGACAGAAGAATACATGTCAAACCAGAAAGTACTGCTGTAAAGACAGAGGAATACATGTCAAACCAGAAAGTAGTGCTATAAAGACAGAAGAATACATGACAGACCAGAAAGTAGTGCTATGAAGACAGAAGAATACATGACAGACCAGAAAGTAGTGCTATAAAGACAGAAGAATACATGTCAAACCAGAAAGTAGCGCTAGGAAGACAGAAGAATACATGACAGACCAGAAAGTAGTGCTATAAAGACAGAAGAATACATGTCAAACCAGAAAGTAGTGCTATAGACAGAAGAATACATGTCAAACCAGAAAGTAGTGCTGTAAAGACAATACATGTCAAACCAGAAAGTATTGCTATAAAGACAGAATAATACATGTCAAACCAGAAAGTACTGTTGTAAAGACAGTAGAATACATGACAAACCAGAAAGTAGTGCTATGAAGACAGAAGAATACATGTAAAACCAGAAAGTAGTGCTATAAAGACAGAAGACTACATGTCAAACCACACAGTAGTGCTATAAAGACAGACGAATACATATCAAACCAGAAAGTAGTGCTATGAATACAGAACAATACATGTCAAACCAGAAAGTAGTGCTATGAAGACAGAAGAATACATCCCAAACCAGAGAGTACTGTTGTAAAGACAGTAGAATACGTGTCAAACCAGAAACTACTGCTATAAAGACACAAGAATACATGTCAAACCAGAAAGTACTGTTGTAAAGACAGTAGAATACATGTCAAACCAGAAAGTAGTGCTATAAAGACAGAAGAATACATGTCAAACCAGAAAGTAGTGCTATAGACAGAAGAATACATGTCAAACCAGAAAGACGTGCTATGAAGACAGAAGAATACATGTAAAACCAGAAAGTAGTGCTATAAAGACAGAAGAATACATGTCAAACCAGACAGTAGTGCTATAAAGACAGACGAATACATGTCAAACCAGAAAGTAGTGCTATGAAGACAGAAGACTGTATGTCAAACCAGAAAGTAGTGCTATAAAGACAGAAGAATACATGTCAAACCAGAAAGTACTGTTGGAAATACAGAAGAATTCATGTCAAACCAGAAAGTACTGCGGTAAAGACAGAATAATACATGTCAAGCCAGAAAGTAGTGCTATGAAGACAGAAGAATACATGACAGACCAGAAAGTATTGCTGTAAAGACAGAATAATACATGTCAAACCAGAAAGTAGTGCTATGAAGACAGAAGAATACATGACAGACCAGAAAGTAGTGCTATAAAGACAGAAGAATACATGTCAAACCAGAAAGTAGCGCTAGGAAGACAGAAGAATACATGACAGACCAGAAAGTATTGCTGTAAAGACAGAAGAATACATGTCAAACCACAAAGTAGTGCTGTAAAGACAATACATGTCAAACCAGAAAGTATTGCTATAAAGACAGAATAATACATGTCAAACCAGAAAGTACTGCTGTAAAGACAGAAGAATACATGTCAAACCAGAAAGTATTGCTATAAAGACAGAATAATACATGTCAAACCAGAAAGTACTGTTGTAAAGACAGTAGAATACATGACAAACCAGAAAGTAGTGCTATGAAGACAGAAGAATACATGTAAAACCAGAAAGTAGTGCTATAAAGACAGAAGACTACATGTCAAACCAGACAGTAGTGCTATAAAGACAGACGAATACATATCAAACCAGAAAGTAGTGCTATGAATACAGAAGAATACATGTCAAACCAGAAAGTAGTGCTATGAAGACAGAAGAATACATCCCAAACCAGAAAGTACTGTTGTAAAGACAGTAGAATACGTGTCAAACCAGAAAGTACTGCTATAAAGACACAAGAATACATGTCAAACCAGAAAGTACTGTTGTAAAGACAGTAGAATACATGTCAAACCAGAAAGTAGTGCTATAAAGACAGAAGAATACATGTCAAACCAGAAAGTAGTGCTATAGACAGAAGAATACATGTCAAACCAGAAAGTAGTGCTATGAAGACAGAAGAATACATGTAAAACCAGAAAGTACTGCTGTAAAGACAGAGGAATACATGTCAAACCAGAAAGTACTGCTGTAATGACTGAATAATACATGTCAAACTAGAAAGTAGTGCTATGAAGACAGAAGAATACATGACAGATCAGAAAGTACTGCTATAAAGACACAAGAATACATGTCAAACCAGAAAGTACTGTTGTAAAGACAGAAGAATACATGACAGACCAGAACGTAGTGCTATGAAGACAGAAGAATACATGACAGACCAGAAAGTAGTGCTATAAAGACAGAAGAATACATGACAAACCAGAAAGTAGTGCTATGAAGACAGAAGAATACATGTAAAACCAGAAAGTAGTGCTATAAAGACAGAAGACTACATGTCAAACCAGACAGTAGTGCTATAAAGACAGACGAATACATATCAAACCAGAAAGTAGTGCTATGAATACAGAAGAATACATGTCAAACCAGAAAGTAGTGCTATGAAGACAGAAGAATACATCCCAAACCAGAAAGTACTGTTGTAAAGACAGTAGAATATGTGTCAAACCAGAAACTACTGCTATAAAGACACAAGAATACATGTCAAACCAGAAAGTACTGTTGTAAAGACAGTAGAATACATGTCAAACAAGAAAGTAGTGCTATAAAGACAGAAGAATACATGTCAAACCAGAAAGTAGTGCTATAGACAGAAGAATACATGTCAAACCAGAAAGTAGTGCTATGGAGACAGAAGAATACATGTAAAACCAGAAAGTAGTGCTATAAAGACAGAAGAATACATGTCAAACCAGACAGTAGTGCTATAAAGACAGATGAATACATATCAAACCAGAAAGTAGTGCTATGAAGACAGAAGACTGTATGTCAAACCAGAAAGTAGTGCTATAAAGACAGAAGAATACATGTCAAACCAGACAGTAGTGCTATAAAGACAGACGAATACATATCAAACCAGAAAGTAGTGCTATGAAGACAGAAGACTGTATGTCAAACCAGAAAGTAGTGCTATAAAGACAGAAGAATACATGTCAAACCAGAAAGTAGTGCTATGGAGACAGAAGAATACATGTAAAACCAGAAAGTAGTGCTATAAAGACAGAAGAATACATGTCAAACCAGACAGTAGTGCTATAAAGACAGATGAATACATATCAAACCAGAAAGTAGTGCTATGAAGACAGAAGACTGTATGTCAAACCAGAAAGTAGTGCTATAAAGACAGAAGAATACATGTCAAACCAGACAGTAGTGCTATAAAGACAGACGAATACATATCAAACCAGAAAGTAGTGCTATGAAGACAGAAGACTGTATGTCAAACCAAAAAGTAGTGCTATAAAGACAGAAGAATACATGTCAAACCAGAAAGTACTGCTGTAAAGACAGAAGAATACATGTCAAACCAGAAAGTACTGCTGTAAAGACAGAGGAATACATGTCAAACCAGAAAGTACTGCTGTAATGACTGAATAATACATGTCAAACTAGAAAGTAGCGCTAGGAAGACAGAAGAATACATGACAGACCAGAAAGTAGTGCTATAAAGACAGAAGAATACATGTCAAACCAGAAAGTAGTGCTATAGACAGAAGAATACATGTCAAACCAGAAAGTAGTGCTATGAAGACAGAAGAATACATGACAGACCAGAAAGTAGTGCTTAAAAGACAGAAGAATACATGTCAAACCAGAAAGTAGCGCTATGAAGACAGAGGAATACATGACAGACCAGAAAGTACTGTTGTAAAGACAGTTGAATACATGTCAAACCAGAATGTTGTGCTATGAAGACAGAGGAATACATGTCAAACCAGAAAGT
This sequence comes from Lampris megalopsis, assembly GCA_022114975.2. Taxonomy (NCBI): domain Eukaryota; kingdom Metazoa; phylum Chordata; class Actinopteri; order Lampriformes; family Lampridae; genus Lampris; species Lampris megalopsis. The sequence continues at coordinate 5,076,567 of JAJHIY020000431.1, forward strand.
AGTGCTATGAAGACAGAAGAATCCATGAAAGACCAGAAAGTAGTGCTATGAAGACAGAAGAATACATGTCAAACCAGAAAGTACTGTTGTAAAGACAGTAGAATACGTGTCAAACCAGAAAGTACTGCTATAAAGACACAAGAATACATGTCAAACCAGAAAGTACTGTTGTAAAGACAGTAGAATACATGTCAAACCAGAAAGTAGTGCTGTAATGAGTGAATAATACATGTCAAACCAGAAAGTACTGTTGTAAAGACAGTAGAATACATGTCAAACCAGAAAGTAGTGCTATAAAGACAGAAGAATACATATCAAACCAGAAAGTAGTGCTATGAAGACAGAAGACTGTATGTCAAACCAGAAAGTAGTGCTATAAAGACAGAAGAATACATGTCAAACCAGACAGTAGTGCTATAAAGACAGATGAATACATATCAAACCAGAAAGTAGTGCTATGAAGACAGAAGACTGTATGTCAAACCAGAAAGTAGTGCTATAAAGACAGAAGAATACATGTCAAACCAGACAGTAGTGCTATAAAGACAGACGAATACATATCAAACCAGAAAGTAGTGCTATGAAGACAGAAGACTGTATGTCAAACCAGAAAGTAGTGCTATAAAGACAGAAGAATACATGTCAAACCAGAAAGTACTGCTGTAAAGACAGAAGAATACATGTCAAACCAGAAAGTACTGCTGTAAAGACAGAGGAATACATGTCAAACCAGAAAGTAGTGCTATAAAGACAGAAGAATACATGACAGACCAGAAAGTAGTGCTATGAAGACAGAAGAATACATGACAGACCAGAAAGTAGTGCTATAAAGACAGAAGAATACATGTCAAACCAGAAAGTAGCGCTAGGAAGACAGAAGAATACATGACAGACCAGAAAGTAGTGCTATAAAGACAGAAGAATACATGTCAAACCAGAAAGTAGTGCTATAGACAGAAGAATACATGTCAAACCAGAAAGTAGTGCTGTAAAGACAATACATGTCAAACCAGAAAGTATTGCTATAAAGACAGAATAATACATGTCAAACCAGAAAGTACTGTTGTAAAGACAGTAGAATACATGACAAACCAGAAAGTAGTGCTATGAAGACAGAAGAATACATGTAAAACCAGAAAGTAGTGCTATAAAGACAGAAGACTACATGTCAAACCAGACAGTAGTGCTATAAAGACAGACGAATACATATCAAACCAGAAAGTAGTGCTATGAATACAGAACAATACATGTCAAACCAGAAAGTAGTGCTATGAAGACAGAAGAATACATCCCAAACCAGAGAGTACTGTTGTAAAGACAGTAGAATACGTGTCAAACCAGAAACTACTGCTATAAAGACACAAGAATACATGTCAAACCAGAAAGTACTGTTGTAAAGACAGTAGAATACATGTCAAACCAGAAAGTAGTGCTATAAAGACAGAAGAATACATGTCAAACCAGAAAGTAGTGCTATAGACAGAAGAATACATGTCAAACCAGAAAGACGTGCTATGAAGACAGAAGAATACATGTAAAACCAGAAAGTAGTGCTATAAAGACAGAAGAATACATGTCAAACCAGACAGTAGTGCTATAAAGACAGACGAATACATATCAAACCAAAAGTAGTGCGATGAAGACAGAAGACTGTATGTCAAACCAGAAAGTAGTGCTATAAAGACAGAAGAATACATGTCAAACCAGACAGTAGTGCTATAAAGACAGACGAATACATGTCAAACCAGAAAGTAGTGCTATGAAGACAGAAGACTGTATGTCAAACCAGAAAGTAGTGCTATAAAGACAGAAGAATACATGGCAAACCAGAAAGTACTGTTGGAAATACAGAAGAATTCATGTCAAACCAGAAAGTACTGCGGTAAAGACAGAATAATACATGTCAAGCCAGAAAGTAGTGCTATGAAGACAGAAGAATACATGACAGACCAGAAAGTATTGCTGTAAAGACAGAAGAATACATGTCAAACCACAAAGTAGTGCTGTAAAGACAATACATGTCAAACCAGAAAGTATTGCTATAAAGACAGAATAATACATGTCAAACCAGAAAGTACTGCTGTAAAGACAGAAGAATACATGTCAAACCAGAAAGTATTGCTATAAAGACAGAATAATACATGTCAAACCAGAAAGTACTGTTGTAAAGACAGTAGAATACATGACAAACCAGAAAGTAGTGCTATGAAGATAGAAGAATACATGTAAAACCAGAAAGTAGTGCTATAAAGACAGAAGACTACATGTCAAACCAGACAGTAGTGCTATAAAGACAGACGAATACATATCAAACCAGAAAGTAGTGCTATGAAGACAGAAGAATACATCCCAAACCAGAAAGTACTGTTGTAAAGACAGTAGAATACGTGTCAAACCAGAAAGTAGTGCTATGAAGACAGAAGACTGTATGTCAAACCAGAAAGTAGTGCTATAAAGACAGAAGAATACATGTCAAACCAGACAGTAGTGCTATAAAGACAGACGAATACATATCAAACCAGAAAGTAGTGCTATGAAGACAGAAGACTGTATGTCAAACCAGAAAGTAGTGCTATAAAGACAGAAGAATACATGTCAAACCAGAAAGTACTGTTGTAAAGACAGTAGAATACATGTCAAACCAGAAAGTAGTGCTATAAAGACAGAAGAATACATGTCAAACCAGAAAGTAGTGCTATAGACAGAAGAATACATGTCAAACCAGAAAGTAGTGCTATGGAGACAGAAGAATACATGTAAAACCAGAAAGTAGTGCTATAAAGACAGAAGAATACGTGTCAAACCAGAAAGTACTGCTTTAAAGACACAAGAATACATGTCAAACCAGAAAGTACAGTTGTAAAGACAGTAGAATACATGTCAAACCAGAAAGTAGTGCTGTAATGAGTGAATAATACATGTCAAACCAGAAAGTACTGTTGTAAAGACAGTAGAATACATGTCAAACCAGAAAGTAGTGCTATAAAGACAGAAGAATACATATCAAACCAGAAAGTAGTGCTATGAAGACAGAAGACTGTATGTCAAACCAGAAAGTAGTGCTATAAAGACAGAAGAATACATGTCAAACCAGACAGTAGTGCTATAAAGACAGATTAATACATATCAAACCAGAAAGTAGTGCTATGAAGACAGAAGACTGTATGTCAAACCAGAAAGTAGTGCTATAAAGACAGAAGAATACATGTCAAACCAGACAGTAGTGCTATAAAGACAGACGAATACATATCAAACCAGAAAGTAGTGCTATGAAGACAGAAGACTGTATGTCAAACCAGAAAGTAGTGCTATAAAGACAGAAGAATACATGTCAAACCAGAAAGTACTGCTGTAAAGACAGAAGAATACATGTCAAACCAGAAAGTACTGCTGTAAAGACAGAGGAATACATGTCAAACCAGAAAGTACTGCTGTAATGACTGAATAATACATGTCAAACTAGAAAGTAGCGCTAGGAAGACAGAAGAATACATGACAGACCAGAAAGTAGTGCTATGAAGACAGAAGAATACATGACAGACCAGAAAGTAGTGCTATAAAGACAGAAGAATACATGTCAAACCAGAAAGTAGCGCTAGGAAGACAGAAGAATACATGACAGACCAGAAAGTAGTGCTATAAAGACAGAAGAATACATGTCAAACCAGAAAGTAGTGCTATAGACAGAAGAATACATGTCAAACCAGAAAGTAGTGCTGTAAAGACAATACATGTCAAACCAGAAAGTATTGCTATAAAGACAGAATAATACATGTCAAACCAGAAAGTACTGTTGTAAAGACAGTAGAATACATGACAAACCAGAAAGTAGTGCTATGAAGACAGAAGAATACATGTAAAACCAGAAAGTAGTGCTATAAAGACAGAAGACTACATGTCAAACCAGACAGTAGTGCTATAAAGACAGACGAATACATATCAAACCAGAAAGTAATGCTATGAATACAGAACAATACATGTCAAACCAGAAAGTAGTGCTATGAAGACAGAAGAATACATCCCAAACCAGAGAGTACTGTTGTAAAGACAGTAGAATACGTGTCAAACCAGAAAGTACTGCTATAAAGACACAAGAATACATGTCCAACCAGAAAGTACTGTTGTAAAGACAGTAGAATACATGTCAAACCAGAAAGTAGTGCTATAAAGACAGAAGAATACATGTCAAACCAGAAAGTAGTGCTATAGACAGAAGAATACATGTCAAACCAGAAAGACGTGCTATGAAGACAGAAGAATACATGTAAAACCAGAAAGTAGTGCTATAAAGACAGAAGAATACATGTCAAACCAGACAGTAGTGCTATAAAGACAGACGAATACATATCAAACCAAAAGTAGTGCGATGAAGACAGAAGACTGTATGTCAAACCAGAAAGTAGTGCTATAAAGACAGAAGAATACATGTCAAACCAGACAGTAGTGCTATAAAGACAGACGAATACATGTCAAACCAGAAAGTAGTGCTATGAAGACAGAAGACTGTATGTCAAACCAGAAAGTAGTGCTATAAAGACAGAAGAATACATGTCAAACCAGAAAGTACTGTTGGAAATACAGAAGAATTCATGTCAAACCAGAAAGTACTGCGGTAAAGACAGAATAATACATGTCAAGCCAGAAAGTAGTGCTATGAAGACAGAAGAATACATGACAGACCAGAAAGTATTGCTGTAAAGACAGAATAATACATGTCAAACCAGAAAGTAGTGCTATGAAGACAGAAGAACACATGACAGACCAGAAAGTAGTGCTTAAAAGACAGAAGAATACATGTCAAACCAGAAAGTAGCGCTAGGAAGACAGAAGAATACATGACAGACCAGAAAGTATTGCTGTAAAGACAGAAGAATACATGTCAAACCACAAAGTAGTGCTGTAAAGACAATACATGTCAAACCAGAAAGTATTGCTATAAAGACAGAATAATACATGTCAAACCAGAAAGTACTGCTGTAAAGACAGAAGAATACATGTCAAACCAGAAAGTATTGCTATAAAGACAGAATAATACATGTCAAACCAGAAAGTACTGTTGTAAAGACAGTAGAATACATGACAAACCAGAAAGTAGTGCTATGAAGACAGAAGAATACATGTAAAACCAGAAAGTAGTGCTATAAAGACAGAAGACTACATGTCAAACCAGACAGTAGTGCTATAAAGACAGACGAATACATATCAAACCAGAAAGTAGTGCTATGAATACAGAAGAATACATGTCAAACCAGAAAGTAGTGCTATGAAGACAGAAGAATACATCCCAAACCAGAAAGTACTGTTGTAAAGACAGTAGAATACGTGTCAAACCAGAAAGTACTGCTATAAAGACACAAGAATACATGTCAAACCAGAAAGTACTGTTGTAAAGACAGTAGAATACATGTCAAACCAGAAAGTAGTGCTATAAAGACAGAAGAATACATGTCAAACCAGAAAGTAGTGCTATAGACAGAAGAATACATGTCAAACCAGAAAGTAGTGCTATGAAGACAGAAGAATACATGTAAAACCAGAAAGTAGTGCTATAAAGACAGTAGAATACATGACAGACCAGAAAGTAGTGCTATAAAGACAGAAGAATACATGTCAAACCAGAAAGTAGCGCTAGGAAGACAGAAGAATACATGACAGACCAGAAAGTAGTGCTATAAAGACAGAAGAATACATGTCAAACCAGAAAGTAGTGCTATAGACAGAAGAATACATGTCAAACCAGAAAGTAGCGCTATGAAGACAGGAATACATGACAGACCAGAAAGTGCTGTTGTAAAGACAGTTGAATACATCTCAAACCAGAATGTAGTGCTATGAAGACAGAGGAATACATGTCAAACCAGAAAGTAGTGCTATGAAGACAGAAGAATCCATGAAAGACCAGAAAGTAGTGCTATGCAGACAGAAGACTGTATGTCAAACCAGAAAGTAGTGCTATAAAGACAGAAGAATACATGTCAAACCAGAAAGTACTGTTGTAAAGACAGAAGAATACATGTCAAACCAGAAAGTACTGCTGTAAAGACAGAGGAATACATGTCAAACCAGAAAGTACTGCTGTAATGACTGAATAATACATGTCAAACTAGAAAGTAGCGCTAGGAAGACAGAAGAATACATGACAGACCAGAAAGTAGTGCTATGAAGACAGAAGAATACATGACAGACCAGAAAGTAGTGCTATAAAGACAGAAGAATACATGTCAAACCAGAAAGTAGCGCTAGGAAGACAGAAGAATACATGACAGACCAGAAAGTATTGCTGTAAAGACAGAAGAATACATGTCAAACCACAAAGTAGTGCTGTAAAGACAATACATGTCAAACCAGAAAGTATTGCTATAAAGACAGAATAATACATGTCAAACCAGAAAGTACTGCTGTAAAGACAGAAGAATACATGTCAAACCAGAAAGTATTGCTATAAAGACAGAATAATACATGTCAAACCAGAAAGTACTGTTGTAAAGACAGTAGAATACATGACAAACCAGAAAGTAGTGCTATGAAGACAGAAGAATACATGTAAAACCAGAAAGTAGTGCTATAAAGACAGAAGACTACATGTCAAACCAGACAGTAGTGCTATAAAGACAGACGAATACATATCAAACCAGAAAGTAGTGCTATGAATACAGAAGAATACATGTCAAACCAGAAAGTAGTGCTATGAAGACAGAAGAATACATCCCAAACCAGAAAGTACTGTTGTAAAGACAGTAGAATACGTGTCAAACCAGAAAGTACTGCTATAAAGACAGAAGAATACATGTCAAACCAGAAAGTAGTGCTATAAAGACAGAAGAATACATGTCAAACCAGAAAGTAGTGCTATGAAGACAGAAGAATACATGTAAAACCAGAAAGTAGTGCTATAAAGACAGTAGAATACATGACAGACCAGAAAGTAGTGCTATAAAGACAGAAGAATACATGTCAAACCAGAAAGTAGCGCTAGGAAGACAGAAGAATACATGACAGACCAGAAAGTAGTGCTATAAAGACAGAAGAATACATGTCAAACCAGAAAGTAGTGCTATGAAGACAGAAGAATACATCCCAAACCAGAAAGTACTGTTGTAAAGACAGTAGAATACGTGTCAAACCAGAAAGTACTGCTATAAAGACAGAAGAATACATGTCAAACCAGAAAGTAGTGCTATAAAGACAGAAGAATACATGTCAAACCAGAAAGTAGTGCTATGAAGACAGAAGAATACATGTAAAACCAGAAAGTAGTGCTATAAAGACAGTAGAATACATGACAGACCAGAAAGTAGTGCTATAAAGACAGAAGAATACATGTCAAACCAGAAAGTAGCGCTAGGAAGACAGAAGAATACATGACAGACCAGAAAGTAGTGCTATAAAGACAGAAGAATACATGTCAAACCAGAAAGTAGTGCTATAGACAGAAGAATACATGTCAAACCAGAAAGTAGCGCTATGAAGACAGGAATACATGACAGACCAGAAAGTGCTGTTGTAAAGACAGTTGAATACATCTCAAACCAGAATGTAGTGCTATGAAGACAGAGGAATACATGTCAAACCAGAAAGTAGTGCTATGAAGACAGAAGAATCCATGAAAGACCAGAAAGTAGTGCTATGCAGACAGAAGACTGTATGTCAAACCAGAAAGTAGTGCTATAAAGACAGAAGAATACATGTCAAACCAGACAGTAGTGCTATAAAGACAGACGAATACATATCAAACCAGAAAGTAGTGCTATGAAGACAGAAGACTGTATGTCAAACCAGAAAGTAGTGCTATGAAGACAGAAGAATACATGTCAAACCAGAAAGTAGTGCTATGGAGACAGAAGAATACATGTAAAACCAGAAAGTAGTGCTATAAAGACAGAAGAATACATGTCAAACCAGACAGTAGTGCTATAAAGACAGATGAATACATATCAAACCAGAAAGTAGTGCTATGAAGACAGAAGACTGTATGTCAAACCAGAAAGTAGTGCTATAAAGACAGAAGAATACATGTCAAACCAGACAGTGGTGCTATAAAGACAGACGAATACATATCAAACCAGAAAGTAGTGCTATGAAGACAGAAGACTGTATGTCAAACCAGAAAGTAGTGCTATAAAGACAGAAGAATACATGTCAAACCAGAAAGTACTGCTGTAAAGACAGAAGAATACATGTCAAACCAGAAAGTACTGCTGTAAAGACAGAGGAATACATGTCAAACCAGAAAGTACTGCTGTAATGACTGAATAATACATGTCAAACTAGAAAGTAGCGCTAGGAAGACAGAAGAATACATGACAGACCAGAAAGTAGTGCTATAAAGACAGAAGAATACATGTCAAACCAGAAAGTAGTGCTATAGACAGAAGAATACATGTCAAACCAGAAAGTAGTGCTATGAAGACAGAAGAATACATGACAGACCAGAAAGTAGTGCTTAAAAGACAGAAGAATACATGTCAAACCAGAAAGTAGCGCTATGAAGACAGAGGAATACATGACAGACCAGAAAGTACTGTTGTAAAGACAGTTGAATACATGTCAAACCAGAATGTAGTGCTATGAAGACAGAGGAATACATGTCAAACCAGAAAGTAGTGCTATGAAGACAGAAGAATCCATGAAAGACCAGAAAGTAGTGCTATGAAGACAGAAGAATACATGTCAAACCAGAAAGTACTGTTGTAAAGACAGTAGAATACGTGTCAAACCAGAAAGTACTGCTATAAAGACACAAGAATACATGTCAAACCAGAAAGTACTGTTGTAAAGACAGTAGAATACATGTCAAACCAGAAAGTAGTGCTGTAATGAGTGAATAATACATGTCAAACCAGAAAGTACTGTTGTAAAGACAGTAGAATACATGTCAAACCAGAAAGTAGTGCTATAAAGACAGAAGAATACATATCAAACCAGAAAGTAGTGCTATGAAGACAGAAGACTGTATGTCAAACCAGAAAGTAGTGCTATAAAGACAGAAGAATACATGTCAAACCAGACAGTAGTGCTATAAAGACAGATGAATACATATCAAACCAGAAAGTAGTGCTATGAAGACAGAAGACTGTATGTCAAATCAGAAAGTAGTGCTATAAAGACAGAAGAATACATGTCAAACCAGACAGTAGTGCTATAAAGACAGACGAATACATATCAAACCAGAAAGTAGTGCTATGAAGACAGAAGACTGTATGTCAAACCAGAAAGTAGTGCTATAAAGACAGAAGAATACATGTCAAACCAGAAAGTACTGCTGTAAAGACAGAAGAATACATGTCAAACCAGAAAGTACTGCTGTAAAGACAGAGGAATACATGTCAAACCAGAAAGTACTGCTGTAATGACTGAATAATACATGTCAAACTAGAAAGTAGCGCTAGGAAGACAGAAGAATACATGACAGACCAGAAAGTAGTGCTATGAAGACAGAAGAATACATGACAGACCAGAAAATAGTGCTATAAAGACAGAAGAATACATGTCAAACCAGAAAGTAGCGCTAGGAAGACAGAAGAATACATGACAGACCAGAAAGTAGTGCTATAAAGACAGAAGAATACATGTCAAACCAGAAAGTAGTGCTATAGACAGAAGAATACATGTCAAACCAGAAAGTAGTGCTGTAAAGACAATACATGTCAAACCAGAAAGTATTGCTATAAAGACAGAATAATACATGTCAAACCAGAAAGTACTGTTGTAAAGACAGTAGAATACATGACAAACCAGAAAGTAGTGCTATGAAGACAGAAGAATACATGTAAAACCAGAAAGTAGTGCTATAAAGACAGAAGACTACATGTCAAACCAGACAGTAGTGCTATAAAGACAGACGAATACATATCAAACCAGAAAGTAGTGCTATGAATACAGAAGAATACATGTCAAACCAGAAAGTAGTGCTATGAAGACAGAAGAATACATCCCAAACCAGAGAGTACTGTTGTAAAGACAGTAGAATACGTGTCAAACCAGAAAGTACTGCTATAAAGACACAAGAATACATGTCAAACCAGAAAGTACTGTTGTAAAGACAGTAGAATACATGTCAAACCAGAAAGTAGTGCTATAAAGACAGAAGAATACATGTCAAACCAGAAAGTAGTGCTATAGACAGAAGAATACATGTCAAACCAGAAAGACGTGCTATGAAGACAGAAGAATACATGTAAAACCAGAAAGTAGTGCTATAAAGACAGAAGAATACATGTCAAACCAGACAGTAGTGCTATAAAGACAGACGAATACATATCAAACCAAAAGTAGTGCGATGAAGACAGAAGACTGTATGTCAAACCAGAAAGTAGTGCTATAAAGACAGAAGAATACATGTCAAACCAGACAGTAGTGCTATAAAGACAGACGAATACATGTCAAACCAGAAAGTAGTGCTATGAAGACAGAAGACTGTATGTCAAACCAGAAAGTAGTGCTATAAAGACAGAAGAATACATGTCAAACCAGAAAGTACTGTTGGAAATACAGAAGAATTCATGTCAAACCAGAAAGTACTGCGGTAAAGACAGAATAATACATGTCAAGCCAGAAAGTAGTGCTATGAAGACAGAAGAATACATGACAGACCAGAAAGTATTGCTGTAAAGACAGAAGAATACATGTCAAACCACAAAGTAGTGCTGTAAAGACAATACATGTCAAACCAGAAAGTATTGCTATAAAGACAGAATAATACATGTCAAACCAGAAAGTACTGCTGTAAAGACAGAAGAATACATGTCAAACCAGAAAGTATTGCTATAAAGACAGAATAATACATGTCAAACCAGAAAGTACTGTTGTAAAGACAGTAGAATACATGACAAACCAGAAAGTAGTGCTATGAAGACAGAAGAATACATGTAAAACCAGAAAGTAGTGCTATAAAGACAGAAGACTACATGTCAAACCAGACAGTAGTGCTATAAAGACAGACGAATACATATCAAACCAGAAAGTAGTGCTATGAATACAGAAGAATACATGTCAAACCAGAAAGTAGTGCTATGAAGACAGAAGAATACATCCCAAACCAGAAAGTACTGTTGTAAAGACAGTAGAATACGTGTCAAACCAGAAAGTACTGCTATAAAGACACAAGAATACATGTCAAACCAGAAAGTACTGTTGTAAAGACAGTAGAATACATGTCAAACCAGAAAGTAGTGCTATAAAGACAGAAGAATACATGTCAAACCAGAAAGTAGTGCTATAGACAGAAGAATACATGTCAAACCAGAAAGTAGTGCTATGAAGACAGAAGACTGTATGTCAAACCAGAAAGTAGTGCTATAAAGACAGAAGAATACATGTCAAACCAGACAGTAGTGCTATAAAGACAGACGAATACATATCAAACCAGAAAGTAGTGCTATGAAGACAGAAGAATGTATGTCAAACCAGAAAGTAGTGCTATAGACAGAAGAATACATGTCAAACCAGAAAGTAGTGCTATGAAGACAGAAGAATACATGACAGACCAGAAAGTAGTGCTTAAAAGACAGAAGAATACATGTCAAACCAGAAAGTAGTGCTATGAAGACGGAAGAATACATGACAGACCAGAAAGTACTGCTGTAAAGACAGTAGAATACATGTCAAACCAGAAAGTAGTGCTATGAAGACAGAAGAATACATGTCAAACCAGAAAGTAGTGCTAAAGACAGAAGAATACATGTCAACCAGAAAGTAGTGCTATGAAGACGGAAGAATACATGACAGACCAGAAAGTACTATTGTAAAGACAGTAGAATACTTGTCAAACCAGAAAGTAGTGCTATAGACAGAAGAATACATGACAAACCAGAAAGTACTGTTGTAAAGACAGTAGAATACATGTCAAACCAGAAAGTAGTGCTATGAAGACAGAAGAATACATGTCAAACCAGAAAGTAGTGCTATAAAGACAGACGAATACATATCGAACCAGAAAGTAGTGCTATGAAGACAGAAGACTGTATGTCAAACCAGAAAGTAGTGCTATAAAGACAGAAGAATACATGTCAAACCAGACAGTAGTGCTATAAAGACAGACGAATACATATCAAACCAGAAAGTAGTGCTATGAAGACAGAAGACTGTATGTCAAACCAGAAAGTAGTGCTATAAAGACAGAAGAATACATGTCAAACCAGAAAGTACTGTTGGAAAGACAGAAGAATTCATGTCAAACCAGAAAGTACTGCGGTAAAGACAGAATAATACATGTCAAACCAGAAAGTAGTGCTATGAAGACAGAAGAATACATGACAGACCAGAAAGTATTGCTGTAAAGACAGAAGAATACATGTCAAACCACAAAGTAGTGCTGTAAAGACAATACATGTCAAACCAGAAAGTATTAGTATAAAGACAGAATAATACATGTCAAACCAGAAAGTACTGTTGTAAAGACAGTAGAATACATGACAAACCAGAAAGTAGTGCTATGAAGACAGAAGAATACATGTAAAACCAGAAAGTAGTGCTATAAAGACAGAAGACTACATGTCAAACCAGACAGTAGTGCTATAAAGACAGACGAATACATATCAAACCAGAAAGTAGTGCTATGAATACAGAAGAATACATGTCAAACCAGAAAGTGGTGCTATGAAGACAGAAGAATACATCCCAAACCAGAGAGTACTGTTGTAAAGACAGTAGAATACGTGTCAAACCAGAAAGTACTGCTATAAAGACACAAGAATACATGTCAAACCAGAAAGTACTGTTGTAAAGACAGTAGAATACATGTCAAACCAGAAAGTAGTGCTATAAAGACAGAAGAATACATGTCAAACCAGAAAGTAGTGCTATAGACAGAAGAATACATGTCAAACCAGAAAGACGTGCTATGAAGACAGAAGAATACATGTAAAACCAGAAAGTATTGCTATAAAGACAGAGGAATACATGTCAAACCAGAAAGTAGTGCTATGAAGACAGAAGAATCCATGAAAGACCAGAAAGTAGTGCTATGAAGACAGAAGACTGTATGTCAAACCAGAAAGTAGTGCTATAAAGACAGAAGAATACATGTCAAACCAGACAGTAGTGCAATAAAGACAGACGAATACATATCAAACCAGAAAGTAGTGCTATGAAGACAGAAGACTGTATGTCAAACCAGAAAGTAGTGCTATAAAGACAGAAGAATACATGTCAAACCAGACAGTAGTGCTATAAAGACAGATGAATACATATCAAACCAGAAAGTAGTGCTATGAAGACAGAAGACTGTATGTCAAACCAGAAAGTAGTGCTATAAAGACAGAAGAATACATGTCAAACCAGACAGTAGTGCTATAAAGACAGACGAATACATATCAAACCAGAAAGTAGTGCTATGAAGACAGAAGACTGTATGTCAAACCAGAAAGTAGTGCTATAAAGACAGAAGAATACATGTCAAACCAGAAAGTACTGCTGTAAAGACAGAAGAATACATGTCAAACCAGAAAGTACTGCTGTAAAGACAGAGGAATACATGTCAAACCAGACAGTAGTGCTATAAAGACAGACGAATACATATCAAACCAGAAAGTAGTGCTATGAATACAGAAGAATACATGTCAAACCAGAAAGTAGTGCTATGAAGACAGAAGAATACATCCCAAACCAGAGAGTACTGTTGTAAAGACAGTAGAATACGTGTCAAACCAGAAAGTACTGCTATAAAGACACAAGAATACATGTCAAACCAGAAAGTACTGTTGTAAAGACAGTAGAATACATGTCAAACCAGAAAGTACTGCTATAAAGACAGGAGAATACATGTCAAACCAGAAAGTAGTGCTATAGACAGAAGAATACATGTCAAACCAGAAAGACGTGCTATGAAGACAGAAGAATACATGTAAAACCAGAAAGTAGTGCTATAAAGACAGAGGAATACATGTCAAACCAGAAAGTAGTGCTATGAAGACAGAAGAATCCATGAAAGACCAGAAAGTAGTGCTATGAAGACAGAAGACTGTATGTCAAACCAGAAAGTAGTGCTATAAAGACAGAAGAATACATGTCAAACCAGACAGTAGTGCTATAAAGACAGACGAATACATATCAAACCAGAAAGTAGTGCTATGAAGACAGAAGACTGTATGTCAAACCAGAAAGTAGTGCTATAAAGACAGAAGAATACATGTCAAACCAGACAGTAGTGCTATAAAGACAGATGAATACATATCAAACCAGAAAGTAGTGCTATGAAGACAGAAGACTGTATGTCAAACCAGAAAGTAGTGCTATAAAGACAGAAGAATACATGTCAAACCAGACAGTAGTGCTATAAAGACAGACGAATACATATCAAACCAGAAAGTAGTGCTATGAAGACAGAAGACTGTATGTCAAACCAGAAAGTAGTGCTATAAAGACAGAAGAATACATGTCAAACCAGAAAGTACTGCTGTAAAGACAGAAGAATACATGTCAAACCAGAAAGTACTGCTGTAAAGACAGAGGAATACATGTCAAACCAGACAGTAGTGCTATAAAGACAGATGAATACATATCAAACCACAAAGTAGTGCTGTAAAGACAATACATGTCAAACCAGAAAGTATTGCTATAAAGACAGAATAATACATGTCAAACCAGAAAGTACTGTTGTAAAGACAGTAGAATACATGACAAACCAGAAAGTAGTGCTATGAAGACAGAAGAATACATGTAAAACCAGAAAGTAGTGCTATAAAGACAGAAGACTACATGTCAAACCAGACAGTAGTGCTATAAAGACAGACGAATACATATCAAACCAGAAAGTAGTGCTATGAATACAGAAGAATACATGTCAAACCAGAAAGTAGTGCTATGAAGACAGAAGAATACATCCCAAACCAGAGAGTACTGTTGTAAAGACAGTAGAATACGTGTCAAACCAGAAAGTACTGCTATAAAGACACAAGAATACATGTCAAACCAGAAAGTACTGTTGTAAAGACAGTAGAATACATGTCAAACCAGAAAGTACTGCTATAAAGACAGAAGAATACATGTCAAACCAGAAAGTAGTGCTATAGACAGAAGAATACATGTCAAACCAGAAAGACGTGCTATGAAGACAGAAGAATACATGTAAAACCAGAAAGTAGTGCTATAAAGACAGAGGAATACATGTCAAACCAGAAAGTAGTGCTATGAAGACAGAAGAATCCATGAAAGACCAGAAAGTAGTGCTATGAAGACAGAAGACTGTATGTCAAACCAGAAAGTAGTGCTATAAAGACAGAAGAATACATGTCAAACCAGACAGTAGTGCTATAAAGACAGACGAATACATATCAAACCAGAAAGTAGTGCTATGAAGACAGAAGACTGTATGTCAAACCAGAAAGTAGTGCTATAAAGACAGAAGAATACATGTCAAACCAGACAGTAGTGCTATAAAGACAGATGAATACATATCAAACCAGAAAGTAGTGCTATGAAGACAGAAGACTGTATGTCAAACCAGAAAGTAGTGCTATAAAGACAGAAGAATACATGTCAAACCAGACAGTAGTGCTATAAAGACAGACGAATACATATCAAACCAGAAAGTAGTGCTATGAAGACAGAAGACTGTATGTCAAACCAGAAAGTAGTGCTATAAAGACAGAAGAATACATGTCAAACCAGAAAGTACTGCTGTAAAGACAGAAGAATACATGTCAAACCAGAAAGTACTGCTGTAAAGACAGAGGAATACATGTCAAACCAGACAGTAGTGCTATAAAGACAGATGAATACATATCAAACCAGAAAGTAGTGCTATGAAGACAGAAGACTGTATGTCAAACCAGAAATTAGTGCTATAAAGACAGAAGAATACATGTCAAACCAGACAGTAGTACTATAAAGACAGACGAATACATATCAAACCAGAAAGTAGTGCTATGAAGACAGAAGACTGTATGTCAAACCAGAAAGTAGTGCTATAAAGACAGAAGAATACATGTCAAACCAGAAAGTACTGCTGTAAAGACAGAAGAATACATGTCAAACCAGAAAGTACTGCTGTAAAGACAGAGGAATACATGTCAAACCAGAAAGTACTGCTGTAATGACTGAATAATACATGTCAAACTAGAAAGTAGCGCTAGGAAGACAGAAGAATACATGACAGACCAGAAAGTAGTGCTATGAAGACAGAAGAATACATGACAGACCAGAAAGTAGTGCTATAAAGACAGAAGAATACATGTCAAACCAGAAAGTAGCGCTAGGAAGACAGAAGAATACATGACAGACCAGAAAGTAGTGCTATAAAGACAGAAGAATACATGTCAAACCAGAAAGTAGTGCTATAGACAGAAGAATACATGTCAAACCAGAAAGTAGCGCTATGAAGACAGAGGAATACATGACAGACCAGAAAGTACTGTTGTAAAGACAGTTGAATACATGTCAAACCAGAATGTAGTGCTATGAAGACAGAGGAATACATGTCAAACCAGAAAGTAGTGCTATGAAGACAGAAGAATCCATGAAAGACCAGAAAGTAGTGCTATGAAGACAGAAGACTGTATGTCAAACCAGAAAGTAGTGCTATAAAGACAGAAGAATACATGTCAAACCAGACAGTAGTGCTATAAAGACAGACGAATACATATCAAACCAGAAAGTAGTGCTATGAAGAAAGAAGACTGTATGTCAAACCAGAAAGTAGTGCTATAAAGACAGAAGAATATATGTCAAACCAGAAAGTAGTGCTATGGAGACAGAAGAATACATGTAAAACCAGAAAGTAGTGCTATAAAGACAGAAGAATACATGTCAAACCAGAAAGTACTGCTGTAAAGACAGAAGAATACATGTCAAACCAGAAAGTACTGCTGTAAAGACAGAGGAATACATGTCAAACCAGAAAGTACTGCTGTAATGACTGAATGATACATGTCAAACTAGAAAGTAGCGCTAGGAAGACAGAAGAATACATGACAGACCAGAAAGTAGTGCTATGAAGACAGAAGAATACATGACAGACCAGAAAGTAGTGCTATAAAGACAGAAGAATACATGTCAAACCAGAAAGTAGCGCTAGGAAGACAGAAGAATACATGACAGACCAGAAAGTAGTGCTATAAAGACAGAAGAATACATGTCAAACCAGAAAGTAGTGCTATAGACAGAAGAATACATGTCAAACCAGAAAGTAGCGCTATGAAGACAGAGGAATACATGACAGACCAGAAAGTACTGTTGTAAAGACAGTTGAATACATGTCAAACCAGAATGTAGTGCTATGAAGACAGAGGAATACATGTCAAACCAGAAAGTAGTGCTATGAAGACAGAAGAATCCATGAAAGACCAGAAAGTAGTGCTATGAAGACAGAAGAATACATGTCAAACCAGAAAGTAGCGCTAGGAAGACAGAAGAATACATGACAGACCAGAAAGTAGTGCTATAAAGACAGAAGAATACATGTCAAACCAGAAAGTAGTGCTATAGACAGAAGAATACATGTCAAACCAGAAAGTAGCGCTATGAAGACAGAGGAATACATGACAGACCAGAAAGTACTGTTGTAAAGACAGTTGAATACATGTCAAACCAGAATGTAGTGCTATGAAGACAGAGGAATACATGTCAAACCAGAAAGTAGTGCTATGAAGACAGAAGAATCCATGAAAGACCAGAAAGTAGTGCTATGAAGACAGAAGACTGTATGTCAAACCAGAAAGTAGTGCTATAAAGACAGAAGAATACATGTCAAACCAGACAGTAGTGCTATAAAGACAGACGAATACATATCAAACCAGAAAGTAGTGCTATGAAGAAAGAAGACTGTATGTCAAACCAGAAAGTAGTGCTATAAAGACAGAAGAATATATGTCAAACCAGAAAGTAGTGCTATGGAGACAGAAGAATACATGTAAAACCAGAAAGTAGTGCTATAAAGACAGAAGAATACATGTCAAACCAGAAAGTACTGCTGTAAAGACAGAAGAATACATGTCAAACCAGAAAGTACTGCTGTAAAGACAGAGGAATACATGTCAAACCAGAAAGTACTGCTGTAATGACTGAATGATACATGTCAAACTAGAAAGTAGCGCTAGGAAGACAGAAGAATACATGACAGACCAGAAAGTAGTGCTATGAAGACAGAAGAATACATGACAGACCAGAAAGTAGTGCTATAAAGACAGAAGAATACATGTCAAACCAGAAAGTAGCGCTAGGAAGACAGAAGAATACATGACAGACCAGAAAGTAGTGCTATAAAGACAGAAGAATACATGTCAAACCAGAAAGTAGTGCTATAGACAGAAGAATACATGTCAAACCAGAAAGTAGCGCTATGAAGACAGAGGAATACATGACAGACCAGAAAGTACTGTTGTAAAGACAGTTGAATACATGTCAAACCAGAATGTAGTGCTATGAAGACAGAGGAATACATGTCAAACCAGAAAGTAGTGCTATGAAGACAGAAGAATCCATGAAAGACCAGAAAGTAGTGCTATGAAGACAGAAGACTGTATGTCAAACCAGAAAGTAGTGCTATAAAGACAGAAGAATACATGTCAAACCAGACAGTAGTGCTATAAAGACAGACGAATACATATCAAACCAGAAAGTAGTGCTATGAAGAAAGAAGACTGTATGTCAAACCAGAAAGTAGTGCTATAAAGACAGAAGAATATATGTCAAACCAGAAAGTAGTGCTATGGA
Organism: Lampris megalopsis; assembly: GCA_022114975.2. Taxonomy (NCBI): domain Eukaryota; kingdom Metazoa; phylum Chordata; class Actinopteri; order Lampriformes; family Lampridae; genus Lampris; species Lampris megalopsis. The sequence continues at coordinate 5,095,218 of JAJHIY020000431.1, forward strand.
GACAGAAGAATACATGTAAAACCAGAAAGTAGTGCTATAAAGACAGAAGAATACATGTCAAACCAGACAGTAGTGCTATAAAGACAGATGAATACATATCAAACCAGAAAGTAGTGCTATGAAGACAGAAGACTGTATGTCAAACCAGAAAGTAGTGCTATAAAGACAGAAGAATACATGTCAAACCAGACAGTAGTGCTATAAAGACAGACGAATACATATCAAACCAGAAAGTAGTGCTATGAAGACAGAAGACTGTATGTCAAACCAGAAAGTAGTGCTATAAAGACAGAAGAATACATGTCAAACCAGAAAGTACTGCTGTAAAGACAGAAGAATACATGTCAAACCAGAAAGTACTGCTGTAAAGACAGAGGAATACATGTCAAACCAGAAAGTACTGCTGTAATGACTGAATAATACATGTCAAACTAGAAAGTAGCGCTAGGAAGACAGAAGAATACATGACAGACCAGAAAGTAGTGCTATAAAGACAGAAGAATACATGTCAAACCAGAAAGTAGTGCTATGAAGACAGAAGAATACATGACAGACCAGAAAGTATTGCTGTAAAGACAGAAGAATACATGTCAAACCACAAAGTAGTGCTGTAAAGACAATACATGTCAAACCAGAAAGTATTGCTATAAAGACAGAATAATACATGTCAAACCAGAAAGTACTGCTGTAAAGACAGAAGAATACATGTCAAACCAGAAAGTATTGCTATAAAGACAGAATAATACATGTCAAACCAGAAAGTACTGTTGTAAAGACAGTAGAATACATGACAAACCAGAAAGTAGTGCTATGAAGACAGAAGAATACATGTAAAACCAGAAAGTAGTGCTATAAAGACAGAAGACTACATGTCAAACCAGACAGTAGTGCTATAAAGACAGACGAATACATATCAAACCAGAAAGTAGTGCTATGAATACAGAAGAATACATGTCAAACCAGAAAGTAGTGCTATGAAGACAGAAGAATACATCCCAAACCAGAAAGTACTGTTGTAAAGACAGTAGAATACGTGTCAAACCAGAAAGTACTGCTATAAAGACACAAGAATACATGTCAAACCAGAAAGTACTGTTGTAAAGACAGTAGAATACATGTCAAACCAGAAAGTAGTGCTATAAAGACAGAAGAATACATGTCAAACCAGAAAGTAGTGCTATAGACAGAAGAATACATGTCAAACCAGAAAGTAGTGCTATGAAGACAGAAGAATACATGTAAAACCAGAAAGTAGTGCTATAAAGACAGAGGAATACATGACAGACCAGAAAGTAGTGCTATAAAGACAGAAGAATACATGTCAAACCAGAAAGTAGCGCTAGGAAGACAGAAGAATACATGACAGACCAGAAAGTAGTGCTATAAAGACAGAAGAATACATGTCAAACCAGAAAGTAGTGCTATAGACAGAAGAATACATGTCAAACCAGAAAGTAGCGCTATGAAGACAGAGGAATACATGACAGACCAGAAAGTACTGTTGTAAAGACAGTTGAATACATGTCAAACCAGAATGTAGTGCTATGAAGACAGAGGAATACATGTCAAACCAGAAAGTAGTGCTATGAAGACAGAAGAATCCATGAAAGACCAGAAAGTAGTGCTATGAAGACAGAAGACTGTATGTCAAACCAGAAAGTAGTGCTATAAAGACAGAAGAATACATGTCAAACCAGACAGTAGTGCTATAAAGACAGACGAATACATATCAAACCAGAAAGTAGTGCTATGAAGACAGAAGACTGTATGTCAAACCAGAAAGTAGTGCTATAAAGACAGAAGAATACATGTCAAACCAGAAAGTAGTGCTATGGAGACAGAAGAATACATGTAAAACCAGAAAGTAGTGCTATAAAGACAGAAGAATACATGTCAAACCAGACAGTAGTGCTATAAAGACAGATGAATACATATCAAACCAGAAGGTAGTGCTATGAAGACAGAAGACTGTATGTCAAACCAGAAAGTAGTGCTATAAAGACAGAAGAATACATGTCAAACCAGACAGTAGTGCTATAAAGACAGACGAATACATATCAAACCAGAAAGTAGTGCTATGAAGACAGAAGACTGTATGTCAAACCAGAAAGTAGTGCTATAAAGACAGAAGAATACATGTCAAACCAGAAAGTACTGCTGTAAAGACAGAAGAATAGATGTCAAACCACAAAGTAGTGCTGTAAAGACAGAGGAATACATGTCAAACCAGAAAGTACTGCTGTAATGACTGAATAATACATGTCAAACTAGAAAGTAGCGCTAGGAAGACAGAAGAATACATGACAGACCAGAAAGTAGTGCTATAAAGACAGAAGAATACATGTCAAACCAGAAAGTAGTGCTATAGACAGAAGAATACATGTCAAACCAGAAAGTAGTGCTATGAAGACAGAAGAATACATGACAGACCAGAAAGTAGTGCTTAAAAGACAGAAGAATACACGTCAAACCAGAAAGTAGCGCTATGAAGACAGAGGAATACATGACAGACCAGAAAGTACTGTTGTAAAGACAGTTGAATACATGTCAAACCAGAATGTAGTGCTATGAAGACAGAGGAATACATGTCAAACCAGAAAGTAGTGCTATGAAGACAGAAGAATCCATGAAAGACCAGAAAGTAGTGCTATGAAGACAGAAGAATACATGTCAAACCAGAAAGTACTGTTGTAAAGACAGTAGAATACGTGTCAAACCAGAAAGTACTGCTATAAAGACACAAGAATACATGTCAAACCAGAAAGTACTGTTGTAAAGACAGTAGAATACATGTCAAACCAGAAAGTAGTGCTGTAATGAGTGAATAATACATGTCAAACCAGAAAGTACTGTTGTAAAGACAGTAGAATACATGTCAAACCAGAAAGTAGTGCTATAAAGACAGAAGAATACATATCAAACCAGAAAGTAGTGCTATGAAGACAGAAGACTGTATGTCAAACCAGAAAGTAGTGCTATAAAGACAGAAGAATACATGTCAAATCAGACAGTAGTGCTATAAAGACAGACGAATACATATCAAACCAGAAAGTAGTGCTATGAAGACAGAAGACTGTATGTCAAACCAGAAAGTAGTGCTATAAAGACAGAAGAATACATGTCAAACCAGAAAGTACTGTTGTAAAGACAGAAGAATACATGTCAAACCAGAAAGTACTGCTCTAAAGACAGAGGAATACATGTCAAACCAGAAAGTACTGCTGTAATGACTGAATAATACATGTCAAACTAGAAAGTAGCGCTAGGAAGACAGAAGAATACATGACAGACCAGAAAGTAGTGCTATGAAGACAGAAGAATACATGACAGACCAGAAAGTAGTGCTATAAAGACAGAAAAATACATGTCAAACCAGAAAGTAGCGCTAGGAAGACAGAAGAATACATGACAGACCAGAAAGTATTGCTGTAAAGACAGAAGAATACATGTCAAACCACAAAGTAGTGCTGTAAAGACAATACATGTCAAACCAGAAAGTATTGCTATAAAGACAGAATAATACATGTCAAACCAGAAAGTACTGCTGTAAAGACAGAAGAATACATGTCAAACCAGAAAGTATTGCTATAAAGACAGAATAATACATGTCAAACCAGAAAGTACTGTTGTAAAGACAGTAGAATACATGACAAACCAGAAAGTAGTGCTATGAAGACAGAAGAATACATGTAAAACCAGAAAGTAGTGCTATAAAGACAGAAGACTACATGTCAAACCAGACAGTAGTGCTATAAAGACAGACGAATACATATCAAACCAGAAAGTAGTGCTATGAATACAGAAGAATACATGTCAAACCAGAAAGTAGTGCTATGAAGACAGAAGAATACATCCCAAACCAGAAAGTACTGTTGTAAAGACAGTAGAATACGTGTCAAACCAGAAAGTACTGCTATAAAGACACAAGAATACATGTCAAACCAGAAAGTACTGTTGTAAAGACAGTAGAATACATGTTAAACCAGAAAGTAGTGCTATAAAGACAGAAGAATACATGTCAAACCAGAAAGTAGTGCTATAGACAGAAGAATACATGTCAAACCAGAAAGTAGTGCTATGAAGACATAAGAATACATGTCAAACCAGAAAGTACTGTTGTAAAGACAGTAGAATACATGTCAAACCAGAAAGTAGTGCTATAAAGACAGAAGAATACATGTCAAACCAGAAAGTAGTGCTATAGACAGAAGAATACATGTCAAACCAGAAAGTAGTGCTATAAAGACAGAAGAATACATGTCAAACCAGAAAGTAGCGCTAGGAAGACAGAAGAATACATGACAGACCAGAAAGTAGTGCTATAAAGACAGAAGAATACATGTCAAACCAGAAAGTAGTGCTATAGACAGAAGAATACATGTCAAACCAGAAAGTAGCGCTATGAAGACAGGAATACATGACAGACCAGAAAGTGTTGTTGTAAAGACAGTTGAATACATCTCAAACCAGAATGTAGTGCTATGAAGACAGAGGAATACATGTCAAACCAGAAAGTAGTGCTATGAAGACAGAAGAATCCATGAAAGACCAGAAAGTAGTGCTATGCAGACAGAAGACTGTATGTCAAACCAGAAAGTAGTGCTATAAAGACAGAAGAATACATGTCAAACCAGAAAGTACTGTTGTAAAGACAGAAGAATACATGTCAAACCAGAAAGTACTGCTGTAAAGACAGAGGAATACATGTCAAACCAGAAAGTACTGCTGTAATGACTGAATAATACATGTCAAACTAGAAAGTAGCGCTAGGAAGACAGAAGAATACATGACAGACCAGAAAGTAGTGCTATGAAGACAGAAGAATACATGACAGACCAGAAAGTAGTGCTATAAAGACAGAAGAATACATGTCAAACCAGAAAGTAGCGCTAGGAAGACAGAAGAATACATGACAGACCAGAAAGTATTGCTGTAAAGACAGAAGAATACATGTCAAACCACAAAGTAGTGCTGTAAAGACAATACATGTCAAACCAGAAAGTATTGCTATAAAGACAGAATAATACATGTCAAACCAGAAAGTACTGCTGTAAAGACAGAAGAATACATGTCAAACCAGAAAGTATTGCTATAAAGACAGAATAATACATGTCAAACCAGAAAGTACTGTTGTAAAGACAGTAGAATACATGACAAACCAGAAAGTAGTGCTATGAAGACAGAAGAATACATGTAAAACCAGAAAGTAGTGCTATAAAGACAGAAGACTACATGTCAAACCAGACAGTAGTGCTATAAAGACAGACGAATACATATCAAACCAGAAAGTAGTGCTATGAATACAGAAGAATACATGTCAAACCAGAAAGTAGTGCTATGAAGACAGAAGAATACATCCCAAACCAGAAAGTACTGTTGTAAAGACAGTAGAATACGTGTCAAACCAGAAAGTACTGCTATAAAGACACAAGAATACATGTCAAACCAGAAAGTACTGTTGTAAAGACAGTAGAATACATGTCAAACCAGAAAGTAGTGCTATAAAGACAGAAGAATACATGTCAAACCAGAAAGTAGTGCTATAGACAGAAGAATACATGTCAAACCAGAAAGTAGTGCTATGAAGACAGAAGAATACATGTAAAACCAGAAAGTAGTGCTATAAAGACAGTAGAATACATGACAGACCAGAAAGTAGTGCTATAAAGACAGAAGAATACATGTCAAACCAGAAAGTAGCGCTAGGAAGACAGAAGAATACATGACAGACCAGAAAGTAGTGCTATAAAGACAGAAGAATACATGTCAAACCAGAAAGTAGTGCTATAGACAGAAGAATACATGTCAAACCAGAAAGTAGCGCTATGAAGACAGGAATACATGACAGACCAGAAAGTGCTGTTGTAAAGACAGTTGAATACATCTCAAACCAGAATGTAGTGCTATGAAGACAGAGGAATACATGTCAAACCAGAAAGTAGTGCTATGAAGACAGAAGAATCCATGAAAGACCAGAAAGTAGTGCTATGCAGACAGAAGACTGTATGTCAAACCAGAAAGTAGTGCTATAAAGACAGAAGAATACATGTCAAACCAGACAGTAGTGCTATAAAGACAGACGAATACATATCAAACCAGAAAGTAGTGCTATGAAGACAGAAGACTGTATGTCAAACCAGAAAGTAGTGCTATAAAGACAGAAGAATACATGTCAAACCAGAAAGTAGTGCTATGGAGACAGAAGAATACATGTAAAACCAGAAAGTAGTGCTATAAAGACAGAAGAATACATGTCAAACCAGACAGTAGTGCTATAAAGACAGATGAATACATATCAAACCAGAAAGTAGTGCTATGAAGACAGAAGACTGTATGTCAAACCAGAAAGTAGTGCTATAAAGACAGAAGAATACATGTCAAACCAGACAGTGGTGCTATAAAGACAGACGAATACATATCAAACCAGAAAGTAGTGCTATGAAGACAGAAGACTGTATGTCAAACCAGAAAGTAGTGCTATAAAGACAGAAGAATACATGTCAAACCAGAAAGTACTGCTGTAAAGACAGAAGAATACATGTCAAACCAGAAAGTACTGCTGTAAAGACAGAGGAATACATGTCAAACCAGAAAGTACTGCTGTAATGACTGAATAATACATGTCAAACTAGAAAGTAGCGCTAGGAAGACAGAAGAATACATGACAGACCAGAAAGTAGTGCTATAAAGACAGAAGAATACATGTCAAACCAGAAAGTAGTGCTATAGACAGAAGAATACATGTCAAACCAGAAAGTAGTGCTATGAAGACAGAAGAATACATGACAGACCAGAAAGTAGTGCTTAAAAGACAGAAGAATACATGTCAAACCAGAAAGTAGCGCTATGAAGACAGAGGAATACATGACAGACCAGAAAGTACTGTTGTAAAGACAGTTGAATACATGTCAAACCAGAATGTAGTGCTATGAAGACAGAGGAATACATGTCAAACCAGAAAGTAGTGCTATGAAGACAGAAGAATCCATGAAAGACCAGAAAGTAGTGCTATGAAGACAGAAGAATACATGTCAAACCAGAAAGTACTGCTGTAAAGACAGAAGAATACATGTCAAACCAGAAAGTACTGCTGTAAAGACAGAGGAATACATGTCAAACCAGAAAGTACTGCTGTAATGACTGAATAATACATGTCAAACTAGAAAGTAGCGCTAGGAAGACAGAAGAATACATGACAGACCAGAAAGTAGTGCTATGAAGACAGAAGAATACATGACAGACCAGAAAATAGTGCTATAAAGACAGAAGAATACATGTCAAACCAGAAAGTAGCGCTAGGAAGACAGAAGAATACATGACAGACCATAAAGTAGTGCTATAAAGACAGAAGAATACATGTCAAACCAGAAAGTAGTGCTATAGACAGAAGAATACATGTCAAACCAGAAAGTAGTGCTGTAAAGACAATACATGTCAAACCAGAAAGTATTGCTATAAAGACAGAATAATACATGTCAAACCAGAAAGTACTGTTGTAAAGACAGTAGAATACATGACAAACCAGAAAGTAGTGCTATAAAGACAGAAGACTACATGTCAAACCAGAAAGTAGTGCTATGAAGACAGAAGAATACATCCCAAACCAGAGAGTACTGTTGTAAAGACAGTAGAATACGTGTCAAACCAGAAAGTACTGCTATAAAGACACAAGAATACATGTCAAACCAGAAAGTACTGTTGTAAAGACAGTAGAATACATGTCAAACCAGAAAGTAGTGCTATAAAGACAGAAGAATACATGTCAAACCAGAAAGTAGTGCTATAGACAGAAGAATACATGTCAAACCAGAAAGACGTGCTATGAAGACAGAAGAATACATGTAAAACCAGAAAGTAGTGCTATAAAGACAGAAGAATACATGTCAAACCAGACAGTAGTGCTATAAAGACAGACGAATACATATCAAACCAAAAGTAGTGCGATGAAGACAGAAGACTGTATGTCAAACCAGAAAGTAGTGCTATAAAGACAGAAGAATACATGTCAAACCAGACAGTAGTGCTATAAAGACAGAAGAATACATGTCAAACCAGAAAGTACTGTTGGAAATACAGAAGAATTCATGTCAAACCAGAAAGTACTGCGGTAAAGACAGAATAATACATGTCAAGCCAGAAAGTAGTGCTATGAAGACAGAAGAATACATGACAGACCAGAAAGTATTGCTGTAAAGACAGAAGAATACATGTCAAACCACAAAGTAGTGCTGTAAAGACAATACATGTCAAACCAGAAAGTATTGCTATAAAGACAGAATAATACATGTCAAACCAGAAAGTACTGCTGTAAAGACAGAAGAATACATGTCAAACCAGAAAGTATTGCTATAAAGACAGAATAATACATGTCAAACCAGAAATTACTGTTGTAAAGACAGTAGAATACATGACAAACCAGAAAGTAGTGCTATGAAGACAGAAGAATACATGTAAAACCAGAAAGTAGTGCTATAAAGACAGAAGACTACATGTCAAACCAGACAGTAGTGCTATAAAGACAGACGAATACATATCAAACCAGAAAGTAGTGCTATGAATACAGAAGAATACATGTCAAACCAGAAAGTAGTGCTATGAAGACAGAAGAATACATCCCAAACCAGAAAGTACTGTTGTAAAGACAGTAGAATACGTGTCAAACCAGAAAGTACTGCTATAAAGACACAAGAATACATGTCAAACCAGAAAGTACTGTTGTAAAGACAGTAGAATACATGTCAAACCAGAAAGTAGTGCTATAAAGACAGAAGAATACATGTCAAACCAGAAAGTAGTGCTATAGACAGAAGAATACATGTCAAACCAGAAAGTAGTGCTATGAAGACAGAAGAATACATGTAAAACCAGAAAGTAGTGCTATAAAGACAGAAGAATACATGTCAAACCAGACAGTAGTGCTATAAAGACAGACGAATACATATCAAACCAGAAAGTAGTGCTATGAAGACAGAAGAATGTATGTCAAACCAGAAAGTAGTGCTATAGACAGAAGAATACATGTCAAACCAGAAAGTAGTGCTATGAAGACAGAAGAATACATGACAGACCAGAAAGTAGTGCTTAAAAGACAGAAGAATACATGTCAAACCAGAAAGTAGTGCTATGAAGACGGAAGAATACATGACAGACCAGAAAGTACTGCTGTAAAGACAGTAGAATACATGTCAAACCAGAAAGTAGTGCTATGAAGACAGAAGAATACATGTCAAACCAGAAAGTAGTGCTAAAGACAGAAGAATACATGTCAACCAGAAAGTAGTGCTATGAAGACAGAAGAATACATGACAGACCAGAAAGTACTATTGTAAAGACAGTAGAATACTTGTCAAACCAGAAAGTAGTGCTATAGACAGAAGAATACATGACAAACCAGAAAGTACTGTTGTAAAGACAGTAGAATACATGACAAACCAGAAAGTAGTGCTATGAAGACAGAATAATACATGTAAAACCAGAAAGTAGTGCTATAAAGACAGAAGACTACATGTCAAACCAGACAGTAGTGCTATAAAGACAGACGAATACATATCAAACCAGAAAGTAGTGCTATGAATACAGAAGAATACATGTCAAACCAGAAAGTAGTGCTATGAAGACAGAAGAATACATCCCAAACCAGAAAGTACTGTTGTAAAGACAGTAGAATACGTGTCAAACCAGAAAGTACTGCTATAAAGACAAAAGAATACATGTCAAACCAGAAAGTACTGTTGTAAAGACAGTAGAATACATGTCAAACCAGAAAGTAGTGCTATGAAGACAGAAGAATACATGTCAAACCAGAAAGTAGTGCTATAAAGACAGACGAATACATATCAAACCAGAAAGTAGTGCTATGAAGACAGAAGACTGTATGTCAAACCAGAAAGTAGTGCTATAAAGACAGAAGAATACATGTCAAACCAGACAGTAGTGCTATAAAGACAGACGAATACATATCAAACCAGAAAGTAGTGCTATGAAGACAGAAGACTGTATGTCAAACCAGAAAGTAGTGCTATAAAGACAGAAGAATACATGTCAAACCAGAAAGTACTGTTGGAAAGACAGAAGAATTCATGTCAAACCAGAAAGTACTGCGGTAAAGACAGAATAATACATGTCAAGCCAGAAAGTAGTGCTATGAAGACAGAAGAATACATGACAGACCAGAAAGTATTGCTGTAAAGACAGAAGAATACATGTCAAACCACAAAGTAGTGCTGTAAAGACAATACATGTCAAACCAGAAAGTATTGCTATAAAGACAGAATAATACATGTCAAACCAGAAAGTACTGTTGTAAAGACAGTAGAATACATGACAAACCAGAAAGTAGTGCTATGAAGACAGAAGAATACATGTAAAACCAGAAAGTAGTGCTATAAAGACAGAAGACTACATGTCAAACCAGACAGTAGTGCTATAAAGACAAACGAATACATATCAAACCAGAAAGTAGTGCTATGAATACAGAAGAATACATGTCAAACCAGAAAGTAGTGCTATGAAGACAGAAGAATACATCCCAAACCAGAGAGTACTGTTGTAAAGACAGTAGAATACGTGTCAAACCAGAAAGTACTGCTATAAAGACACAAGAATACATGTCAAACCAGAAAGTACTGTTGTAAAGACAGTAGAATACATGTCAAACCAGAAAGTACTGCTATAAAGACAGAAGAATACATGTCAAACCAGAAAGTAGTGCTATAGACAGAAGAATACATGTCAAACCAGAAAGACGTGCTATGAAGACAGAAGAATACATGTAAAACCAGAAAGTAGTGCTATAAAGACAGAGGAATACATGTCAAACCAGAAAGTAGTGCTATGAAGACAGAAGAATCCATGAAAGACCAGAAAGTAGTGCTATGAAGACAGAAGACTGTATGTCAAACCAGAAAGTAGTGCTATAAAGACAGAAGAATACATGTCAAACCAGACAGTAGTGCTATAAAGACAGACGAATACATATCAAACCAGAAAGTAGTGCTATGAAGACAGAAGACTGTATGTCAAACCAGAAAGTAGTGCTATAAAGACAGAAGAATACATGTCAAACCAGACAGTAGTGCTATAAAGACAGATGAATACATATCAAACCAGAAAGTAGTGCTATGAAGACAGAAGAATACATGTAAAACCAGAAAGTAGTGCTATAAAGACAGAAGACTACATGTCAAACCAGACAGTAGTGCTATAAAGACAAACGAATACATATCAAACCAGAAAGTAGTGCTATGAATACAGAAGAATACATGTCAAACCAGAAAGTAGTGCTATGAAGACAGAAGAATACATCCCAAACCAGAGAGTACTGTTGTAAAGACAGTAGAATACGTGTCAAACCAGAAAGTACTGCTATAAAGACACAAGAATACATGTCAAACCAGAAAGTACTGTTGTAAAGACAGTAGAATACATGTCAAACCAGAAAGTACTGCTATAAAGACAGAAGAATACATGTCAAACCAGAAAGTAGTGCTATAGACAGAAGAATACATGTCAAACCAGAAAGACGTGCTATGAAGACAGAAGAATACATGTAAAACCAGAAAGTAGTGCTATAAAGACAGAGGAATACATGTCAAACCAGAAAGTAGTGCTATGAAGACAGAAGAATCCATGAAAGACCAGAAAGTAGTGCTATGAAGACAGAAGACTGTATGTCAAACCAGAAAGTAGTGCTATAAAGACAGAAGAATACATGTCAAACCAGACAGTAGTGCTATAAAGACAGACGAATACATATCAAACCAGAAAGTAGTGCTATGAAGACAGAAGACTGTATGTCAAACCAGAAAGTAGTGCTATAAAGACAGAAGAATACATGTCAAACCAGACAGTAGTGCTATAAAGACAGATGAATACATATCAAACCAGAAAGTAGTGCTATGAAGACAGAAGACTGTATGTCAAACCAGAAAGTAGTGCTATAAAGACAGAAGAATACATGTCAAACCAGACAGTAGTGCTATAAAGACAGACGAATACATATCAAACCAGAAAGTAGTGCTATGAAGACAGAACACTGTATGTCAAACCAGAAAGTAGTGCTATAAAGACAGAAGAATACATGTCAAACCAGAAAGTACTGCTGTAAAGACAGAAGAATACATGTCAAACCAGAAAGTACTGCTGTAAAGACAGAGGAATACATGTCAAACCAGACAGTAGTGCTATAAAGACAGATGAATACATATCAAACCACAAAGTAGTGCTGTAAAGACAATACATGTCAAACCAGAAAGTATTGCTATAAAGACAGAATAATACATGTCAAACCAGAAAGTACTGTTGTAAAGACAGTAGAATACATGACAAACCAGAAAGTAGTGCTATGAAGACAGAAGAATACATGTAAAACCAGAAAGTAGTGCTATAAAGACAGAAGACTACATGTCAAACCAGACAGTAGTGCTATAAAGACAGACGAATACATATCAAACCAGAAAGTAGTGCTATGAATACAGAAGAATACATGTCAAACCAGAAAGTAGTGCTATGAAGACAGAAGAATACATCCCAAACCAGAGAGTACTGTTGTAAAGACAGTAGAATACGTGTCAAACCAGAAAGTACTGCTATAAAGACACAAGAATACATGTCAAACCAGAAAGTACTGTTGTAAAGACAGTAGAATACATGTCAAACCAGAAAGTACTGCTATAAAGACAGAAGAATACATGTCAAACCAGAAAGTAGTGCTATAGACAGAAGAATACATGTCAAACCAGAAAGTACTGCTATAAAGACACAAGAATACATGTCAAACCAGAAAGTAGTGCTATAAAGACAGAGGAATACATGTCAAACAAGAAAGTAGTGCTATGAAGACAGAAGAATCCATGAAAGACCAGAAAGTAGTGCTATGAAGACAGAAGACTGTATGTCAAACCAGAAAGTAGTGCTATAAAGACAGAAGAATACATGTCAAACCAGACAGTAGTGCTATAAAGACAGACGAATACATATCAAACCAGAAAGTAGTGCTATGAAGACAGAAGACTGTATGTCAAACCAGAAAGTAGTGCTATAAAGACAGAAGAATACATGTCAAACCAGACAGTAGTGCTATAAAGACAGATGAATACATATCAAACCAGAAAGTAGTGCTATGAAGACAGAAGACTGTATGTCAAACCAGAAAGTAGTGCTATAAAGACAGAAGAATACATGTCAAACCAGACAGTAGTGCTATAAAGACAGACGAATACATATCAAACCAGAAAGTAGTGCTATGAAGACAGAAGACTGTATGTCAAACCAGAAAGTAGTGCTATAAAGACAGAAGAATACATGTCAAACCAGAAAGTACTGCTGTAAAGACAGAAGAATACATGTCAAACCAGAAAGTACTGCTGTAAAGACAGAGGAATACATGTCAAACCAGACAGTAGTGCTATAAAGACAGATGAATACATATCAAACCAGAAAGTAGTGCTATGAAGACAGAAGACTGTATGTCAAACCAGAAATTAGTGCTATAAAGACAGAAGAATACATGTCAAACCAGACAGTAGTACTATAAAGACAGACGAATACATATCAAACCAGAAAGTAGTGCTATGAAGACAGAAGACTGTATGTCAAACCAGAAAGTAGTGCTATAAAGACAGAAGAATACATGTCAAACCAGAAAGTACTGCTGTAAAGACAGAAGAATACATGTCAAACCAGAAAGTACTGCTGTAAAGACAGAGGAATACATGTCAAACCAGAAAGTACTGCTGTAATGACTGAATGGTACATGTCAAACTAGAAAGTAGCGCTAGGAAGACAGAAGAATACATGACAGACCAGAAAGTAGTGCTATGAAGACAGAAGAATACATGACAGACCAGAAAGTAGTGCTATAAAGACAGAAGAATACATGTCAAACCAGAAAGTAGCGCTAGGAAGACAGAAGAATACATGACAGACCAGAAAGTAGTGCTATAAAGACAGAAGAATACATGTCAAACCAGAAAGTAGTGCTATAGACAGAAGAATACATGTCAAACCAGAAAGTAGCGCTATGAAGACAGAGGAATACATGACAGACCAGAAAGTACTGTTGTAAAGACAGTTGAATACATGTCAAACCAGAATGTAGTGCTATGAAGACAGAGGAATACATGTCAAACCAGAAAGTAGTGCTATGAAGACAGAAGAATCCATGAAAGACCAGAAAGTAGTGCTATGAAGACAGAAGACTGTATGTCAAACCAGAAAGTAGTGCTATAAAGACAGAAGAATACATGTCAAACCAGACAGTAGTGCTATAAAGACAGACGAATACATATCAAACCAGAAAGTAGTGCTATGAAGAAAGAAGACTGTATGTCAAACCAGAAAGTAGTGCTATAAAGACAGAAGAATATATGTCAAACCAGAAAGTAGTGCTATGGAGACAGAAGAATACATGTAAAACCAGAAAGTAGTGCTATAAAGACAGAAGAATACATGTCAAACCAGACAGTAGTGCTATAAAGACAGATGAATACATATCAAACCAGAAAGTAGTGCTATGAAGACAGAAGACTGTATGTCAAACCAGAAAGTAGTGCTATAAAGACAGAAGAATACATGTCAAACCAGACAGTAGTGCTATAAAGACAGACGAATACATATCAAACCAGAAAGTAGTGCTATGAAGACAGAAGACTGTATGTCAAACCAGAAAGTAGTGCTATAAAGACAGAAGAATACATGTCAAACCAGAAAGTACTGCTGTAAAGACAGAAGAATACATGTCAAACCAGAAAGTACTGCTGTAAAGACAGAGGAATACATGTCAAACCAGAAAGTACTGCTGTAATGACTGAATAATACATGTCAAACTAGAAAGTAGCGCTAGGAAGACAGAAGAATACATGACAGACCAGAAAGTAGTGCTATAAAGACAGAAGAATACATGTCAAACCAGAAAGTAGTGCTATGAAGACAGAAGAATACATGACAGACCAGAAAGTAGTGCTTAAAAGACAGAAGAATACATGTCAAACCAGAAAGTAGCGCTATGAAGACAGAGGAATACATGACAGACCAGAAAGTACTGTTGTAAAGACAGTTGAATACATGTCAAACCAGAATGTAGTGCTATGAAGACAGAGGAACACATGTCAAACCAGAAAGTAGTGCTATGAAGACAGAAGAATCCATGAAAGACGAGAAAGTAGTGCTATGAAGACAGAAGAATACATGTCAAACCAGAAAGTACTGTTGTAAAGACAGTAGAATACGTGTCAAACCAGAAAGTACTGCTATAAAGACACAAGAATACATGGCAAACCAGAAAGTACTGTTGTAAAGACAGTAGAATACATGTCAAACCAGAAAGTAGTGCTGTAATGAGTGAATAATACATGTCAAACCAGAAAGTACTGTTGTAAAGACAGTAGAATACATGTCAAACCAGAAAGTAGTGCTATAAAGACAGAAGAATACATATCAAACCAGAAAGTAGTGCTATGAAGACAGAAGACTGTATGTCAAACCAGAAAGTAGTGCTATAAAGACAGAAGAATACATGTCAAACCAGACAGTAGTGCTATAAAGACAGATGAATACATATCAAACCAGAAAGTAGTGCTATGAAGACAGAAGACTGTATGTCAAACCAGAAAGTAGTGCTATAAAGACAGAAGAATACATGTCAAACCAGACAGTAGTGCTATAAAGACAGACGAATACATATCAAACCAGAAAGTAGTGCTATGAAGACAGAAGACTGTATGTCAAACCAGAAAGTAGTGCTATAAAGACAGAAGAATACATGTCAAACCAGAAAGTACTGCTGTAAAGACAGAAGAATACATGTCAAACCAGAAAGTACTGCTGTAAAGACAGAGGAATACATGTCAAACCAGAAAGTAATGCTGTAATGACTGAATAATACATGTCAAACTAGAAAGTAGCGCTAGGAAGACAGAAGAATACATGACAGACCAGAAAGTAGTGCTATGAAGACAGAAGAATACATGTCAAACCAGAAAGTAGCGCTAGGAAGACAGAAGAATACATGACAGACCAGAAAGTAGTGCTATAAAGACAGAAGAATACATGTCAAACCAGAAAGTAGTGCTATAGACAGAAGAATACATGTCAAACCAGAAAGTAGCGCTATGAAGACAGAGGAATACATGACAGACCAGAAAGTACTGTTGTAAAGACAGTTGAATACATGTCAAACCAGAATGTAGTGCTATGAAGACAGAGGAATACATGTCAAACCAGAAAGTAGTGCTATGAAGACAGAAGAATCCATGAAAGACCAGAAAGTAGTGCTATGAAGACAGAAGACTGTATGTCAAACCAGAAAGTAGTGCTATAAAGACAGAAGAATACATGTCAAACCAGACAGTAGTGCTATAAAGACAGACGAATACATATCAAACCAGAAAGTAGTGCTATGAAGAAAGAAGACTGTATGTCAAACCAGAAAGTAGTGCTATAAAGACAGAAGAATATATGTCAAACCAGAAAGTAGTGCTATGGAGACAGAAGAATACATGTAAAACCAGAAAGTAGTGCTATAAAGACAGAAGAATACATGTCAAACCAGACAGTAGTGCTATAAAGACAGATGAATACATATCAAACCAGAAAGTAGTGCTATGAAGACAGAAGACTGTATGTCAAACCAGAAAGTAGTGCTATAAAGACAGAAGAATACATGTCAAACCAGACAGTAGTGCTATAAAGACAGACGAATACATATCAAACCAGAAAGTAGTGCTATGAAGACAGAAGACTGTATGTCAAACCAGAAAGTAGTGCTATAAAGACAGAAGAATACATGTCAAACCAGAAAGTACTGCTGTAAAGACAGAAGAATACATGTCAAACCAGAAAGTACTGCTGTAAAGACAGAGGAATACATGTCAAACCAGAAAGTACTGCTGTAATGACTGAATAATACATGTCAAACTAGAAAGTAGCGCTAGGAAGACAGAAGAATACATGACAGACCAGAAAGTAGTGCTATAAAGACAGAAGAATACATGTCAAACCAGAAAGTAGTGCTATGAAGACAGAAGAATACATGACAGACCAGAAAGTAGTGCTTAAAAGACAGAAGAATACATGTCAAACCAGAAAGTAGCGCTATGAAGACAGAGGAATACATGACAGACCAGAAAGTACTGTTGTAAAGACAGTTGAATACATGTCAAACCAGAATGTAGTGCTATGAAGACAGAGGAACACATGTCAAACCAGAAAGTAGTGCTATGAAGACAGAAGAATCCATGAAAGACGAGAAAGTAGTGCTATGAAGACAGAAGAATACATGTCAAACCAGAAAGTACTGTTGTAAAGACAGTAGAATACGTGTCAAACCAGAAAGTACTGCTATAAAGACACAAGAATACATGGCAAACCAGAAAGTACTGTTGTAAAGACAGTAGAATACATGTCAAACCAGAAAGTAGTGCTGTAATGAGTGAATAATACATGTCAAACCAGAAAGTACTGTTGTAAAGACAGTAGAATACATGTCAAACCAGAAAGTAGTGCTATAAAGACAGAAGAATACATATCAAACCAGAAAGTAGTGCTATGAAGACAGAAGACTGTATGTCAAACCAGAAAGTAGTGCTATAAAGACAGAAGAATACATGTCAAACCAGACAGTAGTGCTATAAAGACAGATGAATACATATCAAACCAGAAAGTAGTGCTATGAAGACAGAAGACTGTATGTCAAACCAGAAAGTAGTGCTATAAAGACAGAAGAATACATGTCAAACCAGACAGTAGTGCTATAAAGACAGACGAATACATATCAAACCAGAAAGTAGTGCTATGAAGACAGAAGACTGTATGTCAAACCAGAAAGTAGTGCTATAAAGACAGAAGAATACATGTCAAACCAGAAAGTACTGCTGTAAAGACAGAAGAATACATGTCAAACCAGAAAGTACTGCTGTAAAGACAGAGGAATACATGTCAAACCAGAAAGTAATGCTGTAATGACTGAATAATACATGTCAAACTAGAAAGTAGCGCTAGGAAGACAGAAGAATACATGACAGACCAGAAAGTAGTGCTATGAAGACAGAAGAATACATGACAGACCCGAAAGTAGTGCTATAAAGACAGAAGAATACATGTCAAACCAGAAAGTAGCGCTAGGAAGACAGAAGAATACATGACAGACCAGAAAGTAGTGCTATAAAGACAGAAGAATACATGTCAAACCAGAAAGTAGTGCTATAGACAGAAGAATACATGTCAAACCAGAAAGTACTGTTGGAAAGACAGAAGAATTCATGTCAAACCAGAAAGTACTGCGGTAAAGACAGAATAATACATGTCAAGCCAGAAAGTAGTGCTATGAAGACAGAAGAATACATGACAGACCAGAAAGTATTGCTGTAAAGACAGAAGAATACATGTCAAACCACAAAGTAGTGCTGTAAAGACAATACATGTCAAACCAGAAAGTATTAATATAAAGACAGAATAATACATGTCAAACCAGAAAGTACTGCTGTAAAGACAGAAGAATACATGTCAAACCAGAAAGTACTGCTGTAAAGACAGAGGAATACATGTCAAACCAGAAAGTACTGCTGTAATGACTGAATAATACATGTCAAACTAGAAAGTAGTGCTATGAAGACAGAAGAATACATGACAGATCAGAAAGTACTGCTATAAAGACACAAGAATACATGTCAAACCAGAAAGTACTGTTGTAAAGACAGAAGAATACATGACAGACCAGAACGTAGTGCTATGAAGACAGAAGAATACATGACAGACCAGAAAGTAGTGCTATAAAGACAGAAGAATACATGACAAACCAGAAATTAGTGCTATGAAGACAGAAGAATACATGTAAAACCAGAAAGTAGTGCTATAAAGACAGAAGACTACATGTCAAACCAGACAGTAGTGCTATAAAGACAGATGAATACATATCAAACCAGAAAGTAGTGCTATGAATACAGAAGAATACATGTCAAACCAGAAAGTAGTGCTATGAAGACAGAAGAATACATCCCAAACCAGAAAGTACTGTTGTAAAGACAGTAGAATATGTGTCAAACCAGAAAGTACTGCTATAAAGACACAAGAATACATGTCAAACCAGAAAGTACTGTTGTAAAGACAGTAGAATACATGTCAAACCAGAAAGTAGTGCTATAAAGACAGAAGAATACATGTCAAACCAGAAAGTAGTGCTATAGACAGAAGAATACATGTCAAACCAGAAAGTAGTGCTATGGAGACAGAAGAATACATGTAAAACCAGAAAGTAGTGCTATAAAGACAGAAGAATACATGTCAAACCAGACAGTAGTGCTATAAAAACAGATGATTACATATCAAACCAGAAAGTAGTGCTATGAAGACAGAAGACTGTATGTCAAACCAGAAAGTAGTGCTATAAAGACAGAAGAATACATGTCAAACCAGACAGTAGTGCTATAAAGACAGACGAATACATATCAAACCAGAAAGTAGTGCTATGAAGACAGAAGACTGTATGTCAAACCAGAAAGTAGTGCTATAAAGACAGAAGAATACATGTCAAACCAGAAAGTAGTGCTATGAAGACAGAAGACTGTATGTCAAACCAGAAAGTAGTGCTATAAAGACAGAAGAATACATGTCAAACCAGAAAGTACTGCTGTAAAGACAGAAGAATACATGTCAAACCAGAAAGTACTGCTGTAAAGACAGAGGAATACATGTCAAACCAGAAAGTACTGCTGTAATGACTGAATAATACATGTCAAACTAGAAAGTAGCGCTAGGAAGACAGAAGAATACATGACAGACCAGAAAGTAGTGCTATAAAGACAGAAGAATACATGTCAAACCAGAAAGTAGTGCTATAGACAGAAGAATACATGTCAAACCAGAAAGTAGTGCTATGAAGACAGAAGAATACATGACAGACCAGAAAGTAGTGCTTAAAAAACAGAAGAATACATGTCAAACCAGAAAGTAGCGCTATGAAGACAGAGGAATACATGACAGACCAGAAAGTACTGTTGTAAAGACAGTTGAATACATGTCAAACCAGAATGTAGTGCTATGAAGACAGAGGAATACATGTCAAACCAGAAAGTAGTGCTATGAAGACAGAAGAATCCATGAAAGACCAGAAAGTAGTGCTATGAAGACAGAAGACTGTATGTCAAACCAGAAAGTAGTGCTATAAAGACAGAAGAATACATGTCAAACCAGACAGTAGTGCTATAAAGACAGACGAATACATATCAAACCAGAAAGTAGTGCTATGAAGACAGAAGACTGTATGTCAAACCAGAAAGTAGTGCTATAAAGACAGAAGAATACATGTCAAACCAGAAAGTAGTGCTATGGAGACAGAAGAATACATGTAAAACCAGAAAGTAGTGCTATAAAGACAGAAGAATACATGTCAAACCAGACAGTAGTGCTATAAAGACAGATGAATACATATCAAACCAGAAGGTAGTGCTATGAAGACAGAAGACTGTATGTCAAACCAGAAAGTAGTGCTATAAAGACAGAAGAATACATGTCAAACCAGACAGTAGTGCTATAAAGACAGACGAATACATATCAAACCAGAAAGTAGTGCTATGAAGACAGAAGACTGTATGTCAAACCAGAAAGTAGTGCTATAAAGACAGAAGAATACATGTCAAACCAGAAAGTACTGCTGTAAAGACAGAAGAATACATGTCAAACCAGAAAGTACTGCTGTAAAGACAGAGGAATACATGTCAAACCAGAAAGTAATGCTGTAATGACTGAATAATACATGTCAAACTAGAAAGTAGCGCTAGGAAGACAGAAGAATACATGACAGACCAGAAAGTAGTGCTATAAAGACAGAAGAATACATGTCAAACCAGAAAGTAGTGCTATAGACAGAAGAATACATGTCAAACCAGAAAGTAGTGCTATGAAGACAGAAGAATACATGACAGACCAGAAAGTAGTGCTTAAAAGACAGAAGAATACATGTCAAACCAGAAAGTAGCGCTATGAAGACAGAGGAATACATGACAGACCAGAAAGTACTGTTGTAAAGACAGTTGAATACATGTCAAACCAGAATGTAGTGCTATGAAGACAGAGGAATACATGTCAAACCAGAAAGTAGTGCTATGAAGACAGAAGAATCCATGAAAGACCAGAAAGTAGTGCTATGAAGACAGAAGAATACATGTCAAACGAGAAAGTACTGTTGTAAAGACAGTAGAATACATGTCAAACCAGAAAGTAGTGCTGTAATGAGTGAATAATACATGTCAAACCAGAAAGTACTGTTGTAAAGACAGTAGAATACATGTCAAACCAGAAAGTAGTGCTATAAAGACAGAAGAATACATATCAAACCAGAAAGTAGTGCTATGAAGACAGAAGACTGTATGTCAAACCAGAAAGTAGTGCTATGGAGACAGAAGAATACATGTAAAACCAGAAAGTAGTGCTATAAAGACAGAAGAATACATATCAAACCAGAAAGTAGTGCTATGAAGACAGAAGACTGTATGTCAAACCAGAAAGTAGTGCTATAAAGACAGAAGAATACATGTCAAACCAGACAGTAGTGCTATAAAGACAGACGAATACATATCAAACCAGAAAGTAGTGCTATGAAGACAGAAGACTGTATGTCAAACCAGAAAGTAGTGCTATAAAGACAGAAGAATACATGTCAAACCAGAAAGTACTGCTGTAAAGACAGAAGAATACATGTCAAACCAGAAAGTACTGCTGTAAAGACAGAGGAATACATGTCAAACCAGAAAGTACTGCTGTAATGACTGAATAATACATGTCAAACTAGAAAGTAGCGCTAGGAAGACAGAAGAATACATGACAGACCAGAAAGTAGTGCTATGAAGACAGAAGAATACATGACAGACCAGAAAGTAGTGCTATAAAGACAGAAGAATACATGTCAAACCAGAAAGTAGTGCTATAGACAGAAGAATACATGTCAAACCAGAAAGTACTGTTGGAAAGACAGAAGAATTCATGTCAAACCAGAAAGTAGTGCTATGAAGACAGAAGAATACATCCCAAACCAGAGAGTACTGTTGTAAAGACAGTAGAATACGTGTCAAACCAGAAAGTACTGCTATAAAGACACAAGAATACATGTCAAACCAGAAAGTACTGTTGTAAAGACAGTAGAATACATGTCAAACCAGAAAGTAGTGCTATAAAGACAGAAGAATACATGTCAAACCAGAAAGTAGTGCTATAAAGACAGAAGAATATATGTCAAACCAGAAAGTAGTGCTATGGAGACAGAAGAATACATGTAAAACCAGAAAGTAGTGCTATAAAGACAGAAGAATACATGTCAAACCAGACAGTAGTGCTATAAAGACAGATGAATACATATCAAACCAGAAAGTAGTGCTATGAAGACAGAAGACTGTATGTCAAACCAGAAAGTAGTGCTATAAAGACAGAAGAATACATGTCAAACCAGACAGTAGTGCTATAAAGACAGACGAATACATATCAAACCAGAAAGTAGTGCTATGAAGACAGAAGACTGTATGTCAAACCAGAAAGTAGTGCTATAAAGACAGAAGAATACATGACAGACCAGAAAGTAGTGCTTAAAAGACAGAAGAATACATGTCAAACCAGAAAGTAGCGCTATGAAGACAGAGGAATACATGACAGACCAGAAAGTACTGTTGTAAAGACAGTTGAATACATGTCAAACCAGAATGTAGTGCTATGAAGACAGAGGAATACATGTCAAACCAGAAAGTACTGCTGTAAAGACAGAGGAATACATGTCAAACCAGAAAGTACTGCTGTAATGACTGAATAATACATGTCAAACTAGAAAGTAGCGCTAGGAAGACAGAAGAATACATGACAGACCAGAAAGTAGTGCTATAAAGACAGAAGAATACATGTCAAACCAGAAAGTAGTGCTATGAAGACAGAAGAATACATGACAGACCAGAAAGTAGTGCTTAAAAGACAGAAGAATACATGTCAAACCAGAAAGTAGCGCTATGAAGACAGAGGAATACATGACAGACCAGAAAGTAGTGCTATGAAGACAGAAGAATCCATGAAAGACGAGAAAGTAGTGCTATGAAGACAGAAGAATACATGTCAAACCAGAAAGTACTGTTGTAAAGACAGTAGAATACGTGTCAAACCAGAAAGTACTGCTATAAAGACACAAGAATACATGTCAAACCAGAAAGTACTGTTGTAAAGACAGTAGAATACATGTCAAACCAGAAAGTAGTGCTGTAATGAGTGAATAATACATGTCAAACCAGAAAGTACTGTTGTAAAGACAGTAGAATACATGTCAAACCAGAAAGTAGTGCTATAAAGACAGAAGAATACATATCAAACCAGAAAGTAGTGCTATGAAGACAGAAGACTGTATGTCAAACCAGAAAGTAGTGCTATAAAGACAGAAGAATACATGTCAAACCAGACAGTAGTGCTATAAAGACAGATGAATACATATCAAACCAGAAAGTAGTGCTATGAAGACAGAAGACTGTATGTCAAACCAGAAAGTAGTGCTATAAAGACAGAAGAATACATGTCAAACCAGACAGTAGTGCTATAAAGACAGATGAATACATATCAAACCAGAAAGTAGTGCTATGAAGACAGAAGACTGTATGTCAAACCAGAAAGTAGTGCTATAAAGACAGAAGAATACATGTCAAACCAGAAAGTACTGCTGTAAAGACAGAAGAATACATGTCAAACCAGAAAGTACTGCTGTAAAGACAGAGGAATACATGTCAAACCAGAAAGTACTGCTGTAATGACTGAATAATACATGTCAAACTAGAAAGTAGCGCTAGGAAGACAGAAGAATACATGACAGACCAGAAAGTAGTGCTATGAAGACAGAAGAATACATGACAGACCAGAAAGTAGTGCTATAAAGACAGAAGAATACATGTCAAACCAGAAAGTAGCGCTAGGAAGACAGAAGAATACATGACAGACCAGAAAGTAGTGCTATAAAGACAGAAGACTGTATGTCAAACCAGAAAGTAGTGCTATAAAGACAGAAGAATACATGTCAAACCAGACAGTAGTGCTATAAAGACAGACGAATACATATCAAACCAGAAAGTAGTGCTATGAAGACAGAAGACTGTATGTCAAACCAGAAAGTAGTGCTATAAAGACAGAAGAATACATGACAGACCAGAAAGTAGTGCTTAAAAGACAGAAGAATACATGTCAAACCAGAAAGTAGCGCTATGAAGACAGAGGAATACATGACAGACCAGAAAGTACTGTTGTAAAGACAGTTGAATACATGTCAAACCAGAATGTAGTGCTATGAAGACAGAGGAATACATGTCAAACCAGAAAGTACTGCTGTAAAGACAGAGGAATACATGTCAAACCAGAAAGTACTGCTGTAATGACTGAATAATACATGTCAAACTAGAAAGTAGCGCTAGGAAGACAGAAGAATACATGACAGACCAGAAAGTAGTGCTATAAAGACAGAAGAATACATGTCAAACCAGAAAGTAGTGCTATGAAGACAGAAGAATACATGACAGACCAGAAAGTAGTGCTTAAAAGACAGAAGAATACATGTCAAACCAGAAAGTAGCGCTATGAAGACAGAGGAATACATGACAGACCAGAAAGTAGTGCTATGAAGACAGAAGAATCCATGAAAGACGAGAAAGTAGTGCTATGAAGACAGAAGAATACATGTCAAACCAGAAAGTACTGTTGTAAAGACAGTAGAATACGTGTCAAACCAGAAAGTACTGCTATAAAGACACAAGAATACATGTCAAACCAGAAAGTACTGTTGTAAAGACAGTAGAATACATGTCAAACCAGAAAGTAGTGCTGTAATGAGTGAATAATACATGTCAAACCAGAAAGTACTGTTGTAAAGACAGAAGAATACATGTCAAACCAGAAAGTAGTGCTATAGACAGAAGAATACATGTCAAACCAGAAAGTAGTGCTATGAAGACAGAAGAATACATGACAGACCAGAAAGTAGTGCTTAAAAAACAGAAGAATACATGTCAAACCAGAAAGTAGCGCTATGAAGACAGAGGAATACATGACAGACCAGAAAGTACTGTTGTAAAGACAGTTGAATACATGTCAAACCAGAATGTAGTGCTATGAAGACAGAGGAATACATGTCAAACCAGAAAGTAGTGCTATGAAGACAGAAGAATCCATGAAAGACCAGAAAGTAGTGCTATGAAGACAGAAGACTGTATGTCAAACCAGAAAGTAGTGCTATAAAGACAGAAGAATACATGTCAAACCAGACAGTAGTGCTATAAAGACAGACGAATACATATCAAACCAGAAAGTAGTGCTATGAAGACAGAAGACTGTATGTCAAACCAGAAAGTAGTGCTATAAAGACAGAAGAATACATGTCAAACCAGAAAGTAGTGCTATGGAGACAGAAGAATACATGTAAAACCAGAAAGTAGTGCTATAAAGACAGAAGAATACATGTCAAACCAGACAGTAGTGCTATAAAGACAGATGAATACATATCAAACCAGAAGGTAGTGCTATGAAGACAGAAGACTGTATGTCAAACCAGAAAGTAGTGCTATAAAGACAGAAGAATACATGTCAAACCAGACAGTAGTGCTATAAAGACAGACGAATACATATCAAACCAGAAAGTAGTGCTATGAAGACAGAAGACTGTATGTCAAACCAGAAAGTAGTGCTATAAAGACAGAAGAATACATGTCAAACCAGAAAGTACTGCTGTAAAGACAGAAGAATACATGTCAAACCAGAAAGTACTGCTGTAAAGACAGAGGAATACATGTCAAACCAGAAAGTAATGCTGTAATGACTGAATAATACATGTCAAACTAGAAAGTAGCGCTAGGAAGACAGAAGAATACATGACAGACCAGAAAGTAGTGCTATAAAGACAGAAGAATACATGTCAAACCAGAAAGTAGTGCTATAGACAGAAGAATACATGTCAAACCAGAAAGTAGTGCTATGAAGACAGAAGAATACATGACAGACCAGAAAGTAGTGCTTAAAAGACAGAAGAATACATGTCAAACCAGAAAGTAGCGCTATGAAGACAGAGGAATACATGACAGACCAGAAAGTACTGTTGTAAAGACAGTTGAATACATGTCAAACCAGAATGTAGTGCTATGAAGACAGAGGAATACATGTCAAACCAGAAAGTAGTGCTATGAAGACAGAAGAATCCATGAAAGACCAGAAAGTAGTGCTATGAAGACAGAAGAATACATGTCAAACGAGAAAGTACTGTTGTAAAGACAGTAGAATACATGTCAAACCAGAAAGTAGTGCTGTAATGAGTGAATAATACATGTCAAACCAGAAAGTACTGTTGTAAAGACAGTAGAATACATGTCAAACCAGAAAGTAGTGCTATAAAGACAGAAGAATACATATCAAACCAGAAAGTAGTGCTATGAAGACAGAAGACTGTATGTCAAACCAGAAAGTAGTGCTATGGAGACAGAAGAATACATGTAAAACCAGAAAGTAGTGCTATAAAGACAGAAGAATACATATCAAACCAGAAAGTAGTGCTATGAAGACAGAAGACTGTATGTCAAACCAGAAAGTAGTGCTATAAAGACAGAAGAATACATGTCAAACCAGACAGTAGTGCTATAAAGACAGACGAATACATATCAAACCAGAAAGTAGTGCTATGAAGACAGAAGACTGTATGTCAAACCAGAAAGTAGTGCTATAAAGACAGAAGAATACATGTCAAACCAGAAAGTACTGCTGTAAAGACAGAAGAATACATGTCAAACCAGAAAGTACTGCTGTAAAGACAGAGGAATACATGTCAAACCAGAAAGTACTGCTGTAATGACTGAATAATACATGTCAAACTAGAAAGTAGCGCTAGGAAGACAGAAGAATACATGACAGACCAGAAAGTAGTGCTATGAAGACAGAAGAATACATGACAGACCAGAAAGTAGTGCTATAAAGACAGAAGAATACATGTCAAACCAGAAAGTAGCGCTAGGAAGACAGAAGAATACATGACAGACCAGAAAGTAGTGCTATAAAGACAGAAGAATACATGTCAAACCAGAAAGTAGTGCTATAGACAGAAGAATACATGTCAAACCAGAAAGTACTGTTGGAAAGACAGAAGAATTCATGTCAAACCAGAAAGTAGTGCTATGAAGACAGAAGAATACATCCCAAACCAGAGAGTACTGTTGTAAAGACAGTAGAATACGTGTCAAACCAGAAAGTACTGCTATAAAGACACAAGAATACATGTCAAACCAGAAAGTACTGTTGTAAAGACAGTAGAATACATGTCAAACCAGAAAGTAGTGCTATAAAGACAGAAGAATACATGTCAAACCAGAAAGTAGTGCTATAAAGACAGAAGAATATATGTCAAACCAGAAAGTAGTGCTATGGAGACAGAAGAATACATGTAAAACCAGAAAGTAGTGCTATAAAGACAGAAGAATACATGTCAAACCAGACAGTAGTGCTATAAAGACAGATGAATACATATCAAACCAGAAAGTAGTGCTATGAAGACAGAAGACTGTATGTCAAACCAGAAAGTAGTGCTATAAAGACAGAAGAATACATGTCAAACCAGACAGTAGTGCTATAAAGACAGACGAATACATATCAAACCAGAAAGTAGTGCTATGAAGACAGAAGACTGTATGTCAAACCAGAAAGTAGTGCTATAAAGACAGAAGAATACATGACAGACCAGAAAGTAGTGCTTAAAAGACAGAAGAATACATGTCAAACCAGAAAGTAGCGCTATGAAGACAGAGGAATACATGACAGACCAGAAAGTACTGTTGTAAAGACAGTTGAATACATGTCAAACCAGAATGTAGTGCTATGAAGACAGAGGAATACATGTCAAACCAGAAAGTACTGCTGTAAAGACAGAGGAATACATGTCAAACCAGAAAGTACTGCTGTAATGACTGAATAATACATGTCAAACTAGAAAGTAGCGCTAGGAAGACAGAAGAATACATGACAGACCAGAAAGTAGTGCTATAAAGACAGAAGAATACATGTCAAACCAGAAAGTAGTGCTATGAAGACAGAAGAATACATGACAGACCAGAAAGTAGTGCTTAAAAGACAGAAGAATACATGTCAAACCAGAAAGTAGCGCTATGAAGACAGAGGAATACATGACAGACCAGAAAGTAGTGCTATGAAGACAGAAGAATCCATGAAAGACGAGAAAGTAGTGCTATGAAGACAGAAGAATACATGTCAAACCAGAAAGTACTGTTGTAAAGACAGTAGAATACGTGTCAAACCAGAAAGTACTGCTATAAAGACACAAGAATACATGTCAAACCAGAAAGTACTGTTGTAAAGACAGTAGAATACATGTCAAACCAGAAAGTAGTGCTGTAATGAGTGAATAATACATGTCAAACCAGAAAGTACTGTTGTAAAGACAGTAGAATACATGTCAAACCAGAAAGTAGTGCTATAAAGACAGAAGAATACATATCAAACCAGAAAGTAGTGCTATGAAGACAGAAGACTGTATGTCAAACCAGAAAGTAGTGCTATAAAGACAGAAGAATACATGTCAAACCAGACAGTAGTGCTATAAAGACAGATGAATACATATCAAACCAGAAAGTAGTGCTATGAAGACAGAAGACTGTATGTCAAACCAGAAAGTAGTGCTATAAAGACAGAAGAATACATGTCAAACCAGACAGTAGTGCTATAAAGACAGATGAATACATATCAAACCAGAAAGTAGTGCTATGAAGACAGAAGACTGTATGTCAAACCAGAAAGTAGTGCTATAAAGACAGAAGAATACATGTCAAACCAGAAAGTACTGCTGTAAAGACAGAAGAATACATGTCAAACCAGAAAGTACTGCTGTAAAGACAGAGGAATACATGTCAAACCAGAAAGTACTGCTGTAATGACTGAATAATACATGTCAAACTAGAAAGTAGCGCTAGGAAGACAGAAGAATACATGACAGACCAGAAAGTAGTGCTATGAAGACAGAAGAATACATGACAGACCAGAAAGTAGTGCTATAAAGACAGAAGAATACATGTCAAACCAGAAAGTAGCGCTAGGAAGACAGAAGAATACATGACAGACCAGAAAGTAGTGCTATAAAGACAGAAGACTGTATGTCAAACCAGAAAGTAGTGCTATAAAGACAGAAGAATACATGTCAAACCAGACAGTAGTGCTATAAAGACAGACGAATACATATCAAACCAGAAAGTAGTGCTATGAAGACAGAAGACTGTATGTCAAACCAGAAAGTAGTGCTATAAAGACAGAAGAATACATGACAGACCAGAAAGTAGTGCTTAAAAGACAGAAGAATACATGTCAAACCAGAAAGTAGCGCTATGAAGACAGAGGAATACATGACAGACCAGAAAGTACTGTTGTAAAGACAGTTGAATACATGTCAAACCAGAATGTAGTGCTATGAAGACAGAGGAATACATGTCAAACCAGAAAGTACTGCTGTAAAGACAGAGGAATACATGTCAAACCAGAAAGTACTGCTGTAATGACTGAATAATACATGTCAAACTAGAAAGTAGCGCTAGGAAGACAGAAGAATACATGACAGACCAGAAAGTAGTGCTATAAAGACAGAAGAATACATGTCAAACCAGAAAGTAGTGCTATGAAGACAGAAGAATACATGACAGACCAGAAAGTAGTGCTTAAAAGACAGAAGAATACATGTCAAACCAGAAAGTAGCGCTATGAAGACAGAGGAATACATGACAGACCAGAAAGTAGTGCTATGAAGACAGAAGAATCCATGAAAGACGAGAAAGTAGTGCTATGAAGACAGAAGAATACATGTCAAACCAGAAAGTACTGTTGTAAAGACAGTAGAATACGTGTCAAACCAGAAAGTACTGCTATAAAGACACAAGAATACATGTCAAACCAGAAAGTACTGTTGTAAAGACAGTAGAATACATGTCAAACCAGAAAGTAGTGCTGTAATGAGTGAATAATACATGTCAAACCAGAAAGTACTGTTGTAAAGACAGTAGAATACATGTCAAACCAGAAAGTAGTGCTATAAAGACAGAAGAATACATATCAAACCAGAAAGTAGTGCTATGAAGACAGAAGACTGTATGTCAAACCAGAAAGTAGTGCTATAAAGACAGAAGAATACATGTCAAACCAGACAGTAGTGCTATAAAGACAGATGAATACATATCAAACCAGAAAGTAGTGCTATGAAGACAGAAGACTGTATGTCAAACCAGAAAGTAGTGCTATAAAGACAGAAGAATACATGTCAAACCAGACAGTAGTGCTATAAAGACAGATGAATACATATCAAACCAGAAAGTAGTGCTATGAAGACAGAAGACTGTATGTCAAACCAGAAAGTAGTGCTATAAAGACAGAAGAATACATGTCAAACCAGAAAGTACTGCTGTAAAGACAGAAGAATACATGTCAAACCAGAAAGTACTGCTGTAAAGACAGAGGAATACATGTCAAACCAGAAAGTACTGCTGTAATGACTGAATAATACATGTCAAACTAGAAAGTAGCGCTAGGAAGACAGAAGAATACATGACAGACCAGAAAGTAGTGCTATGAAGACAGAAGAATACATGACAGACCAGAAAGTAGTGCTATAAAGACAGAAGAATACATGTCAAACCAGAAAGTAGCGCTAGGAAGACAGAAGAATACATGACAGACCAGAAAGTAGTGCTATAAAGACAGAAGAATACATGTCAAACCAGAAAGTAGTGCTATAGACAGAAGAATACATGTCAAACCAGAAAGTACTGTTGGAAAGACAGAAGTATTCATGTCAAACCAGAAAGTACTGCGGTAAAGACAGAATAATACATGTCAAGCCAGAAAGTAGTGCTATGAAGACAGAAGAATACATGACAGACCAGAAAGTATTGCTGTAAAGACAGAAGAATACATGTCAAACCACAAAGTAGTGCTGTAAAGACAATACATGTCAAACCAGAAAGTATTGCTATAAAGACAGAATAATACATGTCAAACCAGAAAGTACTGCTGTAAAGACAGAAGAATACATGTCAAACCAGAAAGTACTGCTGTAAAGACAGAGGAATACATGTCAAACCAGAAAGTACTGCTGTAATGACTGAATAATACATGTCAAACTAGAAAGTAGTGCTATGAAGACAGAAGAATACATGACAGATCAGAAAGTACTGCTATAAAGACACAAGAATACATGTCAAACCAGAAAGTACTGTTGTAAAGACAGAAGAATACATGACAGACCAGAACGTAGTGCTATGAAGACAGAAGAATACATGACAGACCAGAAAGTAGTGCTATAAAGACAGAAGAATACATGACAAACCAGAAAGTAGTGCTATGAAGACAGAAGAATACATGTAAAACCAGAAAGTAGTGCTATAAAGACAGAAGACTACATGTCAAACCAGACAGTAGTGCTATAAAGACAGATGAATACATATCAAACCAGAAAGTAGTGCTATGAATACAGAAGAATACATGTCAAACCAGAAAGTAGTGCTATGAAGACAGAAGAATACATCCCAAACCAGAAAGTACTGTTGTAAAGACAGTAGAATATGTGTCAAACCAGAAAGTACTGCTATAAAGACACAAGAATACATGTCAAACCAGAAAGTACTGTTGTAAAGACAGTAGAATACATGTCAAACCAGAAAGTAGTGCTATAAAGACAGAAGAATACATGTCAAACCAGAAAGTAGTGCTATAGACAGAAGAATACATGTCAAACCAGAAAGTAGTGCTATGGAGACAGAAGAATACATGTAAAACCAGAAAGTAGTGCTATAAAGACAGAAGAATACATGTCAAACCAGACAGTAGTGCTATAAAAACAGATGATTACATATCAAACCAGAAAGTAGTGCTATGAAGACAGAAGACTGTATGTCAAACCAGAAAGTAGTGCTATAAAGACAGAAGAATACATGTCAAACCAGACAGTAGTGCTATAAAGACAGACGAATACATATCAAACCAGAAAGTAGTGCTATGAAGACAGAAGACTGTATGTCAAACCAGAAAGTAGTGCTATAAAGACAGAAGAATACATGTCAAACCAGAAAGTAGTGCTATGAAGACAGAAGACTGTATGTCAAACCAGAAAGTAGTGCTATAAAGACAGAAGAATACATGTCAAACCAGAAAGTACTGCTGTAAAGACAGAAGAATACATGTCAAACCAGAAAGTACTGCTGTAAAGACAGAGGAATACATGTCAAACCAGAAAGTACTGCTGTAATGACTGAATAATACATGTCAAACTAGAAAGTAGCGCTAGGAAGACAGAAGAATACATGACAGACCAGAAAGTAGTGCTATAAAGACAGAAGAATACATGTCAAACCAGAAAGTAGTGCTATAAAGACAGAAGAATACATGTCAAACCAGACAGTAGTGCTATAAAGACAGACGAATACATATCAAACCAGAAAGTAGTGCTATGAAGACAGAAGACTGTATGTCAAACCAGAAAGTAGTGCTATAAAGACAGAAGAATACATGTCAAACCAGAAAGTAGTGCTATAAAGACAGAAGAATACATGTCAAACCAGACAGTAGTGCTATAAAGACAGACGAATACATATCAAACCAGAAAGTAGTGCTATGAAGACAGAAGACTGTATGTCAAACCAGAAAGTAGTGCTATAAAGACAGAAGAATACATGTCAAACCAGAAAGTAGTGCTATGGAGACAGAAGAATACATGTAAAACCAGAAAGTAGTGCTATAAAGACAGAAGAATACATGTCAAACCAGACAGTAGTGCTATAAAGACAGATGAATACATATCAAACCAGAAAGTAGTGCTATGAAGACAGAAGACTGTATGTCAAACCAGAAAGTAGTGCTATAAAGACAGAAGAATACATGTCAAACCAGACAGTAGTGCTATAAAGACAGACGAATACATATCAAACCAGAAAGTAGTGCTATGAAGACAGAAGACTGTATGTCAAACCAGAAAGTAGTGCTATAAAGACAGAAGAATACATGTCAAACCAGAAAGTACTGCTGTAAAGACAGAAGAATACATGTCAAACCAGAAAGTACTGCTGTAAAGACAGAGGAATACATGTCAAACCAGAAAGTACTGCTGTAATGACTGAATAATACATGTCAAACTAGAAAGTAGCGCTAGGAAGACAGAAGAATACATGACAGACCAGAAAGTAGTGCTATAAAGACAGAAGAATACATGTCAAACCAGAAAGTAGTGCTATAGACAGAAGAATACATGTCAAACCAGAAAGTAGTGCTATGAAGACAGAAGAATACATGACAGACCAGAAAGTAGTGCTTAAAAGACAGAAGAATACATGTCAAACCAGAAAGTAGCGCTATGAAGACAGAGGAATACATGACAGACCAGAAAGTACTGTTGTAAAGACAGTTGAATACATGTCAAACCAGAATGTAGTGCTATGAAGACAGAGGAATACATGTCAAACCAGAAAGTAGTGCTATGAAGACAGAAGAATCCATGAAAGACCAGAAAGTAGTGCTATGAAGACAGAAGAATACATGTCAAACCAGAAAGTACTGTTGTAAAGACAGTAGAATACGTGTCAAACCAGAAAGTACTGCTATAAAGACACAAGAATACATGTCAAACCAGAAAGTACTGTTGTAAAGACAGTAGAATACATGTCAAACCAGAAAGTAGTGCTGTAATGAGTGAATAATACATGTCAAACCAGAAAGTACTGTTGTAAAGACAGTAGAATACATGTCAAACCAGAAAGTAGTGCTATAAAGACAGAAGAATACATATCAAACCAGAAAGTAGTGCTATGAAGACAGAAGACTGTATGTCAAACCAGAAAGTAGTGCTATAAAGACAGAAGAATACATGTCAAACCAGACAGTAGTGCTATAAAGACAGATGAATACATATCAAACCAGAAAGTAGTGCTATGAAGACAGAAGAATTCATGTCAAACCAGAAAGTAGTGCTATAAAGACAGAAGAATACATGTCAAACCAGAAAGTAGTGCTATAAAGACAGACGAATACATATCAAACCAGAAAGTAGTGCTATGAAGACAGAAGACTGTATGTCAAACCAGAAAGTAGTGCTATAAAGACAGAAGAATACATGTCAAACCAGAAAGTACTGCTGTAAAGACAGAAGAATACATGTCAAACCAGAAAGTACTGCTGTAAAGACAGAGGAATACATGTCAAACCAGAAAGTACTGCTGTAATGACTGAATAATACATGTCAAACTAGAAAGTAGCGCTAGGAAGACAGAAGAATACATGACAGACCAGAAAGTAGTGCTATGAAGACAGAAGAATACATGACAGACCAGAAAGTAGTGCTATAAAGACAGAAGAATACATGTCAAACCAGAAAGTAGCGCTAGGAAGACAGAAGAATACATGACAGACCAGAAAGTAGTGCTATAAAGACAGAAGAATACATGTCAAACCAGAAAGTAGTGCTATAGACAGAAGAATACATGTCAAACCAGAAAGTACTGTTGGAAAGACAGAAGAATTCATGTCAAACCAGAAAGTAGTGCTATGAAGACAGAAGAATACATCCCAAACCAGAGAGTACTGTTGTAAAGACAGTAGAATATGTGTCAAACCAGAAAGTACTGCTATAAAGACACAAGAATACATGTCAAACCAGAAAGTACTGTTGTAAAGACAGTAGAATACATGTCAAACCAGAAAGTAGTGCTATAAAGACAGAAGAATACATGTCAAACCAGAAAGTAGTGCTATAGACAGAAGAATACATGTCAAACCAGAAAGTAGTGCTATGGAGACAGAAAAATACATGTAAAACCAGAAAGTAGTGCTATAAAAACAGAAGAATACATGTCAAACCAGACAGTAGTGCTATAAAAACAGATGATTACATATCAAACCAGAAAGTAGTGCTATGAAGACAGAAGACTGTATGTCAAACCAGAAAGTAGTGCTATAAAGACAGAAGAATACATGTCAAACCAGACAGTAGTGCTATAAAGACAGACGAATACATATCAAACCAGAAAGTAGTGCTATGAAGACAGAAGACTGTATGTCAAACCAGAAAGTAGTGCTATAAAGACAGAAGAATACATGTCAAACCAGAAAGTAGTGCTATGAAGACAGAAGACTGTATGTCAAACCAGAAAGTAGTGCTATAAAGACAGAAGAATACATGTCAAACCAGAAAGTACTGCTGTAAAGACAGAAGAATACATGTCAAACCAGAAAGTACTGCTGTAAAGACAGAGGAATACATGTCAAACCAGAAAGTACTGCTGTAATGACTGAATAATACATGTCAAACTAGAAAGTAGCGCTAGGAAGACAGAAGAATACATGACAGACCAGAAAGTAGTGCTATAAAGACAGAAGAATACATGTCAAACCAGAAAGTAGTGCTATAGACAGAAGAATACATGTCAAACCAGAAAGTAGTGCTATGAAGACAGAAGAATACATGACAGATCAGAAAGTAGTGCTTAAAAAACAGAAGAATACATGTCAAACCAGAAAGTAGCGCTATGAAGACAGAGGAATACATGTCAAACCAGAAAGTACTGTTGTAAAGACAGTTGAATACATGTCAAACCAGAATGTAGTGCTATGAAGACAGAGGAATACATGTCAAACCAGAAAGTAGTGCTATGAAGACAGAAGAATCCATGAAAGACCAGAAAGTAGTGCTATGA
Organism: Lampris megalopsis; assembly: GCA_022114975.2. Classification (NCBI taxonomy): domain Eukaryota; kingdom Metazoa; phylum Chordata; class Actinopteri; order Lampriformes; family Lampridae; genus Lampris; species Lampris megalopsis. The sequence continues at coordinate 5,130,932 of JAJHIY020000431.1, forward strand.
AGACAGAAGACTGTATGTCAAACCAGAAAGTAGTGCTATAAAGACAGAAGAATACATGTCAAACCAGACAGTAGTGCTATAAAGACAGACGAATACATATCAAACCAGAAAGTAGTGCTATGAAGACAGAAGACTGTATGTCAAACCAGAAAGTAGTGCTATAAAGACAGAAGAATACATGTCAAACCAGAAAGTAGTGCTATGGAGACAGAAGAATACATGTAAAACCAGAAAGTAGTGCTATAAAGACAGAAGAATACATGTCAAACCAGACAGTAGTGCTATAAAGACAGATGAATACATATCAAACCAGAAAGTAGTGCTATGAAGACAGAAGACTGTATGTCAAACCAGAAAGTAGTGCTATAAAGACAGAAGAATACATGTCAAACCAGACAGTAGTGCTATAAAGACAGACGAATACATATCAAACCAGAAAGTAGTGCTATGAAGACAGAAGACTGTATGTCAAACCAGAAAGTAGTGCTATAAAGACAGAAGAATACATGTCAAACCAGAAAGTACTGCTGTAAAGACAGAAGAATACATGTCAAACCAGAAAGTACTGCTGTAAAGACAGAGGAATACATGTCAAACCAGAAAGTACTGCTGTAATGACTGAATAATACATGTCAAACTAGAAAGTAGCGCTAGGAAGACAGAAGAATACATGACAGACCAGAAAGTAGTGCTATAAAGACAGAAGAATACATGTCAAACCAGAAAGTAGTGCTATAGACAGAAGAATACATGTCAAACCAGAAAGTAGTGCTATGAAGACAGAAGAATACATGACAGACCAGAAAGTAGTGCTTAAAAGACAGAAGAATACATGTCAAACCAGAAAGTAGCGCTATGAAGACAGAGGAATACATGACAGACCAGAAAGTACTGTTGTAAAGACAGTTGAATACATGTCAAACCAGAATGTAGTGCTATGAAGACAGAGGGATACATGTCAAACCAGAAAGTAGTGCTATGAAGACAGAAGAATCCATGAAAGACCAGAAAGTAGTGCTATGAAGACAGAAGAATACATGTCAAACCAGAAAGTACTGTTGTAAAGACAGTAGAATACGTGTCAAACCAGAAAGTACTGCTATAAAGACAGAAGAATACATGTCAAACCAGAAAGTAGTGCTGTAATGAGTGAATAATACATGTCAAACCAGAAAGTACTGTTGTAAAGACAGTAGAATACATGTCAAACCAGAAAGTAGTGCTATAAAGACAGAAGAATACATATCAAACCAGAAAGTAGTGCTATGAAGACAGAAGACTGTATGTCAAACCAGAAAGTAGTGCTATAAAGACAGAAGAATACATGTCAAACCAGACAGTAGTGCTATAAAGACAGATGAATACATATCAAACCAGAAAGTAGTGCTATGAAGACAGAAGACTGTATGTCAAACCAGAAAGTAGTGCTATAAAGACAGAAGAATACATGTCAAACCAGACAGTAGTGCTATAAAGACAGACGAATACATATCAAACCAGAAAGTAGTGCTATGAAGACAGAAGACTGTATGTCAAACCAGAAAGTAGTGCTATAAAGACAGAAGAATACATGTCAAACCAGAAAGTACTGCTGTAAAGACAGAAGAATACATGTCAAACCAGAAAGTACTGCTGTAAAGACAGAGGAATACATGTCAAACCAGAAAGTACTGCTGTAATGACTGAATAATACATGTCAAACTAGAAAGTAGCGCTAGGAAGACAGAAGAATACATGACAGACCAGAAAGTAGTGCTATGAAGACAGAAGAATACATGACAGACCAGAAAGTAGTGCTATAAAGACAGAAGAATACATGTCAAACCAGAAAGTAGTGCTATAGACAGAAGAATACATGTCAAACCAGAAAGTAGTGCTATGAAGACAGAAGAATACATGACAGACCAGAAAGTAGTGCTTAAAAGACAGAAGAATACATGTCAAACCAGAAAGTAGCGCTATGAAGACAGAGGAATACATGACAGACCAGAAAGTACTGTTGTAAAGACAGTTGAATACATGTCAAACCAGAATGTAGTGCTATGAAGACAGAGGGATACATGTCAAACCAGAAAGTAGTGCTATGAAGACAGAAGAATCCATGAAAGACCAGAAAGTAGTGCTATGAAGACAGAAGAATACATGTCAAACCAGAAAGTACTGTTGTAAAGACAGTAGAATACGTGTCAAACCAGAAAGTACTGCTATAAAGACAGAAGAATACATGTCAAACCAGAAAGTAGTGCTGTAATGAGTGAATAATACATGTCAAACCAGAAAGTACTGTTGTAAAGACAGTAGAATACATGTCAAACCAGAAAGTAGTGCTATAAAGACAGAAGAATACATATCAAACCAGAAAGTAGTGCTATGAAGACAGAAGACTGTATGTCAAACCAGAAAGTAGTGCTATAAAGACAGAAGAATACATGTCAAACCAGACAGTAGTGCTATAAAGACAGATGAATACATATCAAACCAGAAAGTAGTGCTATGAAGACAGAAGACTGTATGTCAAACCAGAAAGTAGTGCTATAAAGACAGAAGAATACATGTCAAACCAGACAGTAGTGCTATAAAGACAGACGAATACATATCAAACCAGAAAGTAGTGCTATGAAGACAGAAGACTGTATGTCAAACCAGAAAGTAGTGCTATAAAGACAGAAGAATACATGTCAAACCAGAAAGTACTGCTGTAAAGACAGAAGAATACATGTCAAACCAGAAAGTACTGCTGTAAAGACAGAGGAATACATGTCAAACCAGAAAGTACTGCTGTAATGACTGAATAATACATGTCAAACTAGAAAGTAGCGCTAGGAAGACAGAAGAATACATGACAGACCAGAAAGTAGTGCTATGAAGACAGAAGAATACATGACAGACCAGAAAGTAGTGCTATAAAGACAGAAGAATACATGTCAAACCAGAAAGTAGCGCTAGGAAGACAGAAGAATACATGACAGACCAGAAAGTAGTGCTATAAAGACAGAAGAATACATGTCAAACCAGAAAGTAGTGCTATAGACAGAAGAATACATGTCAAACCAGAAAGTACTGTTGGAAAGACAGAAGAATTCATGTCAAACCAGAAAGTAGTGCTATGAAGACAGAAGAATACATCCCAAACCAGAGAGTACTGTTGTAAAGACAGTAGAATACGTGTCAAACCAGAAAGTACTGCTATAAAGACACAAGAATACATGTCAAACCAGAAAGTACTGTTGTAAAGACAGTAGAATACATGTCAAACCAGAAAGTAGTGCTATAAAGACAGAAGAATACATGTCAAACCAGAAAGTAGTGCTATAGACAGAAGAATACATGTCAAACCAGAAAGACGTGCTATGAAGACAGAAGAATACATGTAAAACCAGAAAGTAGTGCTATAAAGACAGAAGAATACATGTCAAACCAGACAGTAGTGCTATAAAGACAGACGAATACATATCAAACCAAAAGTAGTGCGATGAAGACAGAAGACTGTATGTCAAACCAGAAAGTAGTGCTATAAAGACAGAAGAATACATGTCAAACCAGACAGTAGTGCTATAAAGACAGACGAATACATGTCAAACCAGAAAGTAGTGCTATGAAGACAGAAGACTGTATGTCAAACCAGAAAGTAGTGCTATAAAGACAGAAGAATACATGTCAAACCAGAAAGTACTGTTGGAAATACAGAAGAATTCATGTCAAACCAGAAAGTACTGCGGTAAAGACAGAATAATACATGTCAAGCCAGAAAGTAGTGCTATGAAGACAGAAGAATACATGACAGACCAGAAAGTATTGCTGTAAAGACAGAAGAATACATGTCAAACCACAAAGTAGTGCTGTAAAGACAATACATGTCAAACCAGAAAGTATTGCTATAAAGACAGAATAATACATGTCAAACCAGAAAGTACTGCTGTAAAGACAGAAGAATACATGTCAAACCAGAAAGTACTGCTGTAAAGACAGAGGAATACATGTCAAACCAGAAAGTACTGCTGTAATGACTGAATAATACATGTCAAACTAGAAAGTAGTGCTATGAAGACAGAAGAATACATGACAGATCAGAAAGTACTGCTATAAAGACACAAGAATACATGTCAAACCAGAAAGTACTGTTGTAAAGACAGAAGAATACATGACAGACCAGAAAGTAGTGCTATGAAGACAGAAGAATACATGACAGACCAGAAAGTAGTGCTATAAAGACAGAAGAATACATGACAAACCAGAAAGTAGTGCTATGAAGACAGACGAATACATGTAAAACCAGAAAGTAGTGCTATAAAGACAGAAGACTACATGTCAAACCAGACAGTAGTGCTATAAAGACAGACGAATACATATCAAACCAGAAAGTAGTGCTATGAATACAGAAGAATACATGTCAAACCAGAAAGTAGTGCTATGAAGACAGAAGAATACATCCCAAACCAGAAAGTACTGTTGTAAAGACAGTAGAATACGTGTCAAACCAGAAAGTACTGCTATAAAGACACAAGAATACATGTCAAACCAGAAAGTACTGTTGTAAAGACAGTAGAATACATGTCAAACCAGAAAGTAGTGCTATGAAGACAGAAGAATACATGTCAAACCAGAAAGTAGTGCTATGAAGACAGAAGAATCCATGAAAGACCAGAAAGTTGTGCTATGAAGACAGAAGAATACATGACAAACCAGAAAGTACTGTTGTAAAGACAGTAGAATACGTGTCAAACCAGAAAGTACTGCTATAAAGACACAAAAATACATGTCAAACCAGAAAGTACTGTTGTAAAGACAGTAGAATACATGTCAAACCAGAAAGTAGTGCTATAAAGACAGAAGAATACATGTCAAACCAGAAAGTAGTGCTATAAAGACAGAAGAATACATCACAGACCAGAAAGTAGTGCTATGAAGACAGAAGAATACCTGACAGACCAGAAAGTAGTGCTATAAAGACAGAAGAATACATGTCAAACCAGAAAGTAGCGCTAGGAAGACAGAAGAATACAAGACAGACCAGAAAGTAGTGCTTAAAAGACAGAAGAATACATGTCAAACCAGAAAGTAGTGCTATAGACAGAATAATACATGTCAAACCAGAAAGTACTGCTGTAAAGACAGAAGAATACATGTCAAACCAGAAAGTACTGCTGTAAAGACAGAATAATACATGTCAAACCAGAAAGTACTGCTGTAATGACTGAATAATACATGTCAAACTAGAAAGTAGTGCTATGAAGACAGAAGAATACATGACAGATCAGAAAGTACTGCTATAAAGACACAAGAATACATGTCAAACCAGAAGGTAGTGCTATAAAGACAGAAGAATACATGTCAAACCAGAAAGTAGTGCTATAAAGACAGAAGGATACATGACAGACCAGAAAGTAGTGCTATGAAGACAGAAGAATACATGACAGACCAGAAAGTACTACTGTAAAGACAGTAGAATACATGTCAAACCAGAAAGTAGTGCTATAAAGACAGAAGAATACATGTCAAACCAGAAAGTAGTGCTATAAAGACAGAAGAATACATGACAGACCAGAAAGTACTGCTATGAAGAAAGAAGAATACATGACAAACCAGAAAGTACTGTTGTAAAGACAGTAGAATACGTGTCAAACCAGAAAGTACTGCTATAAAGACACAAGAATACATGTCAAACCAGAAAGTACTGTTGTAAAGAGAGTAGAATACATGTCAAACCAGAAAGTAGTGCTATAAAGACAGAAGAATACATGTCAAACCAGAAAGTAGTGCTATAAAGACAGAAGAATACATGACAAACCAGAAAGTACTGCTATGAAGAAAGAAGAATACATGACAAACCAGAAAGTACTGTTGTAAAGACAGTAGAATACGTGTCAAACCAGAAAGTACTGCTATAAAGACACAAGAATACATGTCAAACCAGAAAGTACTGTTGTAAAGACAGTAGAATACATGTCAAACCAGAAAGTAGTGCTATGAAGACAGAAGAATACACGTCAAACCAGAAAGTAGTGCTATAAAGACAAAAGAATACATGACAGACCAGAAAGTAGTGCTATGAAGACAGAAGAATACATGACAGACCAGAAAGTAGTGCTATGAAGACAGAAGAATACATGTCAAACCAGAAAGTAGCGCTATGAAGACAGAAGAATACATGACAGACTAGAAAGTAGTGCTATAAAGACAGAAGAATACATGTCAAACCAGAAAGTAGTGCTATAGACAGAAGAATACATGACAAACCAGAAAGTAGTGCTATGAAGACAGAAGAATACATGACAGACCAGAAAGTAGTGCTTAAAAGACAGAAGAATACATGTCAAACCAGACAGTAGTGCTATAAAAACAGACGAATACATATCAAACCAGAAAGTAGTGCTATGAAGACAGAAGACTGTATGTCAAACCAGAAAGTAGTGCTATAAAGACAGAAGAATACATGTCAAACCAGACAGTAGTGCTATAAAGACAGACGAATACATATCAAACCAGAAAGTAGTGCTATGAAGACAGAAGACTGTATGTCAAACCAGAAAGTAGTGCTATAAAGACAGAAGAATACATGTCAAACCAGAAAGTACTGTTGGAAAGACAGAAGAATTCATGTCAAACCAGAAAGTACTGCGGTAAAGTCAGAATAATACATGTCAAGCCAGAAAGTAGTGCTATGAAGACAGAAGAATACATGACAGACCAGAAAGTATTGCTGTAAAGACAGAAGAATAGATGTCAAACCACAAAGTAGTGCTGTAAAGACAATACATGTCAAACCAGAAAGTATTGCTATAAAGACAGAATAATACATGTCAAACCAGAAAGTACTGCTGTAAAGACAGAAGAATACATGTCAAACCAGAAAGTACTGCTGTAAAGACAGAGGAATACATGTCAAACCAGAAAGTACTGCTGTAATGACTGAATAATACATGTCAAACTAGAAAGTACTGCTATGAAGACAGAAGAATACATGACAGATCAGAAAGTACTGCTATAAAGACAAAAGAATACATGTCAAACCAGAAAGTACTGTTGTAAAGACAGAAGAATACATGACAGACCAGAAAGTAGTGCTATGAAGACAGAAGAATACATGTCAAACCAGAAAGTAGCGCTATGAAGACAGAAGAATACATGACAGACCAGAAAGTACTGTTGTAAAGACAGTAGAATACATGTCAAACCAGAAAGTAGTGCTATGAAGACAGAAGAATACATGTCAAACCAGAAAGTAGTGCTATGAAGACAGAAGAATCCATGAAAGACCAGAAAGTTGTGCTATGAAGACAGAAGAATACATGACAAACCAGAAAGTACTGTTGTAAAGACAGTAGAATACGTGTCAAACCAGAAAGTACTGCTATAAAGACACAAAAATACATGTCAAACCAGAAAGTACTGTTGTAAAGACAGTAGAATACATGTCAAACCAGAAAGTAGTGCTATAAAGACAGAAGAATACATGTCAAACCAGAAAGTAGTGCTATAAAGACAGAAGAATACATCACAGACCAGAAAGTAGTGCTATGAAGACAGAAGAATACCTGACAGACCAGAAAGTAGTGCTATAAAGACAGAAGAATACATGTCAAACCAGAAAGTAGCGCTAGGAAGACAGAAGAATACAAGACAGACCAGAAAGTAGTGCTTAAAAGACAGAAGAATACATGTCAAACCAGAAAGTAGTGCTATAGACAGAATAATACATGTCAAACCAGAAAGTACTGCTGTAAAGACAGAAGAATACATGTCAAACCAGAAAGTACTGCTGTAAAGACAGAAGAATACATGTCAAACCAGAAAGTACTGCTGTAATGACTGAATAATACATGTCAAACTAGAAAGTAGTGCTATGAAGACAGAAGAATACATGACAGATCAGAAAGTACTGCTATAAAGACACAAGAATACATGTCAAACCAGAAGGTAGTGCTATAAAGACAGAAGAATACATGTCAAACCAGAAAGTAGTGCTATAAAGACAGAAGAATACATGACAGACCAGAAAGTACTACTGTAAAGACAGTAGAATACATGTCAAACCAGAAAGTAGTGCTATAAAGACAGAAGAATACATGTCAAACCAGAAAGTAGTGCTATAAAGACAGAAGAATACATGACAGACCAGAAAGTACTGCTATGAAGAAAGAAGAATACATGACAAACCAGAAAGTACTGTTGTATAGACAGTAGAATACGTGTCAAACCAGAAAGAACTGCTATAAAGACACAAGAATACATGTCAAACCAGAAAGTACTGTTGTAAAGACAGTAGAATACATGTCAAACCAGAAAGTAGTGCTATAAAGACAGAAGAATACATGTCAAACCAGAAAGTAGTGCTATAAAGACAGAAGAATACATGTCAAACCAGAAAGTACTGCTATGAAGAAAGAAGAATACATGACAAACCAGAAAGTACTGTTGTAAAGACAGTAGAATACGTGTCAAACCAGAAAGTACTGCTATAAAGACACAAGAATACATGTCAAACCAGAAAGTACTGTTGTAAAGACAGTAGAATACATGTCAAACCAGAAAGTAGTGCTATGAAGACAGAAGAATACACGTCAAACCAGAAAGTAGTGCTATAAAGACAAAAGAATACATGACAGACCAGAAAGTAGTGCTATGAAGACAGAAGAATACATGACAGACCAGAAAGTAGTGCTATGAAGACAGAAGAATACATGTCAAACCAGAAAGTAGCGCTATGAAGACAGAAGAATACATGACAGACTAGAAAGTAGTGCTATAAAGACAGAAGAATACATGTCAAACCAGAAAGTAGTGCTATAGACAGAAGAATACATGACAAACCAGAAAGTAGTGCTATGAAGACAGAAGAATACATGACAGACCAGAAAGTAGTGCTTAAAAGACAGAAGAATACATGTCAAACCAGACAGTAGTGCTATAAAGACAGACGAATACATATCAAACCAGAAAGTAGTGCTATGAAGACAGAAGACTGTATGTCAAACCAGAAAGTAGTGCTATAAAGACAGAAGAATACATGTCAAACCAGACAGTAGTGCTATAAAGACAGACTAATACATATCAAACCAGAAAGTAGTGCTATGAAGACAGAAGACTGTATGTCAAACCAGAAAGTAGTGCTATAAAGACAGAAGAATACATGTCAAACCAGAAAGTACTGTTGGAAAGACAGAAGAATTCATGTCAAACCAGAAAGTACTGCGGTAAAGTCAGAATAATACATGTCAAGCCAGAAAGTAGTGCTATGAAGACAGAAGAATACATGACAGACCAGAAAGTATTGCTGTAAATACAGAAGAATAGATGTCAAACCACAAAGTAGTGCTGTAAAGACAATACATGTCAAACCAGAAAGTATTGCTATAAAGACAGAATAATACATGTCAAACCAGAAAGTACTGCTGTAAAGACAGAAGAATACATGTCAAACCAGAAAGTACTGCTGTAAAGACAGAGGAATACATGTCAAACCAGAAAGTACTGCTGTAATGACTGAATAATACATGTCAAACTAGAAAGTACTGCTATGAAGACAGAAGAATACATGACAGATCAGAAAGTACTGCTATAAAGACACAAGAATACATGTCAAACCAGAAAGTAGTGCTATGAAGACAGAAGAATACATGACAGACCAGAAAGTAGTGCTTAAAAGACAGAAGAATACATGTCAAACCAGAAAGTAGCGCTATGAAGACAGAGGAATACATGACAGACCAGAAAGTACTGTTGTAAACCCAGTTGAATACATGTCAAACCAGAATGTAGTGCTATGAAGACAGAGGAATACATGTCAAACCAGAAAGTAGTGCTATGAAGACAGAAGAATCCATGAAAGACGAGAAAGTAGTGCTATGAAGACAGAAGAATACATGTCAAACCAGAAAGTACTGTTGTAAAGACAGTAGAATACGTGTCAAACCAGAAAGTACTGCTATAAAGACACAAGAATACATGTCAAACCAGAAAGTACTGTTGTAAAGACAGTAGAATACATGTCAAACCAGAAAGTAGTGCTGTAATGAGTGAATAATACATGTCAAACCAGAAAGTACTGTTGTAAAGACAGTAGAATACATGTCAAACCAGAAAGTAGTGCTATAAAGACAGAAGAATACATATCAAACCAGAAAGTAGTGCTATGAAGACAGAAGACTGTATGTCAAACCAGAAAGTAGTGCTATAAAGACAGAAGAATACATGTCAAACCAGACAGTAGTGCTATAAAGACAGATGAATACATATCAAACCAGAAAGTAGTGCTATGAAGACAGAAGACTGTATGTCAAACCAGAAAGTAGTGCTATAAAGACAGAAGAATACATGTCAAACCAGACAGTAGTGCTATAAAGACAGACGAATACATATCAAACCAGAAAGTAGTGCTATGAAGACAGAAGACTGTATGTCAAACCAGAAAGTAGTGCTATAAAGACAGAAGAATACATGTCAAACCAGAAAGTACTGCTGTAAAGACAGAAGAATACATGTCAAACCAGAAAGTACTGCTGTAATGACTGAATAATACATGGCAAACTAGAAAGTAGCGCTAGGAAGACAGAAGAATACATGACAGACCAGAAAGTAGTGCTATGAAGACAGAAGAATACATGACAGACCAGAAAGTAGTGCTATAAAGACAGAAGAATACATGTCAAACCAGAAAGTAGCGCTAGGAAGACAGAAGAATACATGACAGACCAGAAAGTAGTGCTATAAAGACAGAAGAATACATGTCAAACCAGAAAGTAGTGCTATAGACAGAAGAATACATGTCAAACCAGAAAGTACTGTTGGAAAGACAGAAGAATTCATGTCAAACCAGAAAGTACTGCGGTAAAGACAGAATAATACATGTCAAGCCAGAAAGTAGTGCTATGAAGACAGAAGAATACATGACAGACCAGAAAGTATTGCTGTAAAGACAGAAGAATACATGTCAAACCACAAAGTAGTGCTGTAAAGACAATACATGTCAAACCAGAAAGTATTGCTATAAAGACAGAATAATACATGTCAAACCAGAAAGTACTGCTGTAAAGACAGAAGAATACATGTCAAACCAGAAAGTACTGCTGTAAAGACAGAGGAATACATGTCAAACCAGAAAGTACTGCTGTAATGACTGAATAATACATGTCAAACTAGAAAGTAGTGCTATGAAGACAGAAGAATACATGACAGATCAGAAAGTACTGCTATAAAGACACAAGAATACATGTCAAACCAGAAAGTACTGTTGTAAAGACAGAAGAATACATGACAGACCAGAACGTAGTGCTATGAAGACAGAAGAATACATGACAGACCAGAAAGTAGTGCTATAAAGACAGAAGAATACATGACAAACCAGAAAGTAGTGCTATGAAGACAGAAGAATACATGTAAAACCAGAAAGTAGTGCTATAAAGACAGAAGACTACATGTCAAACCAGACAGTAGTGCTATAAAGACAGATGAATACATATCAAACCAGAAAGTAGTGCTATGAATACAGAAGAATACATGTCAAACCAGAAAGTAGTGCTATGAAGACAGAAGAATACATCCCAAACCAGAAAGTACTGTTGTAAAGACAGTAGAATATGTGTCAAACCAGAAAGTACTGCTATAAAGACACAAGAATACATGTCAAACCAGAAAGTACTGTTGTAAAGACAGTAGAATACATGTCAAACCAGAAAGTAGTGCTATAAAGACAGAAGAATACATGTCAAACCAGAAAGTAGTGCTATAGACAGAAGAATACATGTCAAACCAGAAAGTAGTGCTATGGAGACAGAAGAATACATGTAAAACCAGAAAGTAGTGCTATAAAGACAGAAGAATACATGTCAAACCAGACAGTAGTGCTATAAAAACAGATGATTACATATCAAACCAGAAAGTAGTGCTATGAAGACAGAAGACTGTATGTCAAACCAGAAAGTAGTGCTATAAAGACAGAAGAATACATGTCAAACCAGACAGTAGTGCTATAAAGACAGACGAATACATATCAAACCAGAAAGTAGTGCTATGAAGACAGAAGACTGTATGTCAAACCAGAAAGTAGTGCTATAAAGACAGAAGAATACATGTCAAACCAGAAAGTAGTGCTATGAAGACAGAAGACTGTATGTCAAACCAGAAAGTAGTGCTATAAAGACAGAAGAATACATGTCAAACCAGAAAGTACTGCTGTAAAGACAGAAGAATACATGTCAAACCAGAAAGTACTGCTGTAAAGACAGAGGAATACATGTCAAACCAGAAAGTACTGCTGTAATGACTGAATAATACATGTCAAACTAGAAAGTAGCGCTAGGAAGACAGAAGAATACATGACAGACCAGAAAGTAGTGCTATAAAGACAGAAGAATACATGTCAAACCAGAAAGTAGTGCTATAGACAGAAGAATACATGTCAAACCAGAAAGTAGTGCTATGAAGACAGAAGAATACATGACAGACCAGAAAGTAGTGCTTAAAAAACAGAAGAATACATGTCAAACCAGAAAGTAGCGCTATGAAGACAGAGGAATACATGACAGACCAGAAAGTACTGTTGTAAAGACAGTTGAATACATGTCAAACCAGAATGTAGTGCTATGAAGACAGAGGAATACATGTCAAACCAGAAAGTAGTGCTATGAAGACAGAAGAATCCATGAAAGACCAGAAAGTAGTGCTATGAAGACAGAAGACTGTATGTCAAACCAGAAAGTAGTGCTATAAAGACAGAAGAATACATGTCAAACCAGACAGTAGTGCTATAAAGACAGACGAATACATATCAAACCAGAAAGTAGTGCTATGAAGACAGAAGACTGTATGTCAAACCAGAAAGTAGTGCTATAAAGACAGAAGAATACATGTCAAACCAGAAAGTAGTGCTATGGAGACAGAAGAATACATGTAAAACCAGAAAGTAGTGCTATAAAGACAGAAGAATACATGTCAAACCAGACAGTAGTGCTATAAAGACAGATGAATACATATCAAACCAGAAAGTAGTGCTATGAAGACAGAAGACTGTATGTCAAACCAGAAAGTAGTGCTATAAAGACAGAAGAATACATGTCAAACCAGACAGTAGTGCTATAAAGACAGACGAATACATATCAAACCAGAAAGTAGTGCTACGAAGACAGAAGACTGTATGTCAAACCAGAAAGTAGTGCTATAAAGACAGAAGAATACATGTCAAACCAGAAAGTACTGCTGTAAAGACAGAAGAATACATGTCAAACCAGAAAGTACTGCTGTAAAGACAGAGGAATACATGTCAAACCAGAAAGTACTGCTGTAATGACTGAATAATACATGTCAAACTAGAAAGTAGCGCTAGGAAGACAGAAGAATACATGACAGACCAGAAAGTAGTGCTATAAAGACAGAAGAATACATGTCAAACCAGAAAGTAGTGCTATAGACAGAAGAATACATGTCAAACCAGAAAGTAGTGCTATGAAGACAGAAGAATACATGACAGACCAGAAAGTAGTGCTTAAAATACAGAAGAATACATGTCAAACCAGAAAGTAGCGCTATGAAGACAGAGGAATACATGACAGACCAGAAAGTACTGTTGTAAAGACAGTTGAATACATGTCAAACCAGAATGTAGTGCTATGAAGACAGAGGAATATATGTCAAACCAGAAAGTAGTGCTATGAAGACAGAAGAATCCATGAAAGACCAGAAAGTAGTGCTATGAAGACAGAAGAATACATGTCAAACCAGAAAGTACTGTTGTAAAGACAGTAGAATACGTGTCAAACCAGAAAGTACTGCTATAAAGACACAAGAATACATGTCAAACCAGAAAGTACTGTTGTAAAGACAGTAGAATACATGTCAAACCAGAAAGTAGTGCTGTAATGAGTGAATAATACATGTCAAACCAGAAAGTACTGTTGTAAAGACAGTAGAATACATGTCAAACCAGAAAGTAGTGCTATAAAGACAGAAGAATACATATCAAACCAGAAAGTAGTGCTATGAAGACAGAAGAATACATGTAAAACCAGAAAGTAGTGCTATAAAGACAGAAGACTACATGTCAAACCAGACAGTAGTGCTATAAAGACAGATGAATACATATCAAACCAGAAAGTAGTGCTATGAATACAGAAGAATACATGTCAAACCAGAAAGTAGTGCTATGAAGACAGAAGAATACATCCCAAACCAGAAAGTACTGTTGTAAAGACAGTAGAATATGTGTCAAACCAGAAAGTACTGCTATAAAGACACAAGAATACATGTCAAACCAGAAAGTACTGTTGTAAAGACAGTAGAATACATGTCAAACCAGAAAGTAGTGCTATAAAGACAGAAGAATACATGTCAAACCAGAAAGTAGTGCTATAGACAGAAGAATACATGTCAAACCAGAAAGTAGTGCTATGGAGACAGAAGAATACATGTAAAACCAGAAAGTAGTGCTATAAAGACAGAAGAATACATGTCAAACCAGACAGTAGTGCTATAAAAACAGATGATTACATATCAAACCAGAAAGTAGTGCTATGAAGACAGAAGACTGTATGTCAAACCAGAAAGTAGTGCTATAAAGACAGAAGAATACATGTCAAACCAGACAGTAGTGCTATAAAGACAGACGAATACATATCAAACCAGAAAGTAGTGCTATGAAGACAGAAGACTGTATGTCAAACCAGAAAGTAGTGCTATAAAGACAGAAGAATACATGTCAAACCAGAAAGTAGTGCTATGAAGACAGAAGACTGTATGTCAAACCAGAAAGTAGTGCTATAAAGACAGAAGAATACATGTCAAACCAGAAAGTACTGCTGTAAAGACAGAAGAATACATGTCAAACCAGAAAGTACTGCTGTAAAGACAGAGGAATACATGTCAAACCAGAAAGTACTGCTGTAATGACTGAATAATACATGTCAAACTAGAAAGTAGCGCTAGGAAGACAGAAGAATACATGACAGACCAGAAAGTAGTGCTATAAAGACAGAAGAATACATGTCAAACCAGAAAGTAGTGCTATAGACAGAAGAATACATGTCAAACCAGAAAGTAGTGCTATGAAGACAGAAGAATACATGACAGACCAGAAAGTAGTGCTTAAAAAACAGAAGAATACATGTCAAACCAGAAAGTAGCGCTATGAAGACAGAGGAATACATGACAGACCAGAAAGTACTGTTGTAAAGACAGTTGAATACATGTCAAACCAGAATGTAGTGCTATGAAGACAGAGGAATACATGTCAAACCAGAAAGTAGTGCTATGAAGACAGAAGAATCCATGAAAGACCAGAAAGTAGTGCTATGAAGACAGAAGACTGTATGTCAAACCAGAAAGTAGTGCTATAAAGACAGAAGAATACATGTCAAACCAGACAGTAGTGCTATAAAGACAGACGAATACATATCAAACCAGAAAGTAGTGCTATGAAGACAGAAGACTGTATGTCAAACCAGAAAGTAGTGCTATAAAGACAGAAGAATACATGTCAAACCAGAAAGTAGTGCTATGGAGACAGAAGAATACATGTAAAACCAGAAAGTAGTGCTATAAAGACAGAAGAATACATGTCAAACCAGACAGTAGTGCTATAAAGACAGATGAATACATATCAAACCAGAAAGTAGTGCTATGAAGACAGAAGACTGTATGTCAAACCAGAAAGTAGTGCTATAAAGACAGAAGAATACATGTCAAACCAGACAGTAGTGCTATAAAGACAGACGAATACATATCAAACCAGAAAGTAGTGCTACGAAGACAGAAGACTGTATGTCAAACCAGAAAGTAGTGCTATAAAGACAGAAGAATACATGTCAAACCAGAAAGTACTGCTGTAAAGACAGAAGAATACATGTCAAACCAGAAAGTACTGCTGTAAAGACAGAGGAATACATGTCAAACCAGAAAGTACTGCTGTAATGACTGAATAATACATGTCAAACTAGAAAGTAGCGCTAGGAAGACAGAAGAATACATGACAGACCAGAAAGTAGTGCTATAAAGACAGAAGAATACATGTCAAACCAGAAAGTAGTGCTATAGACAGAAGAATACATGTCAAACCAGAAAGTAGTGCTATGAAGACAGAAGAATACATGACAGACCAGAAAGTAGTGCTTAAAATACAGAAGAATACATGTCAAACCAGAAAGTAGCGCTATGAAGACAGAGGAATACATGACAGACCAGAAAGTACTGTTGTAAAGACAGTTGAATACATGTCAAACCAGAATGTAGTGCTATGAAGACAGAGGAATATATGTCAAACCAGAAAGTAGTGCTATGAAGACAGAAGAATCCATGAAAGACCAGAAAGTAGTGCTATGAAGACAGAAGAATACATGTCAAACCAGAAAGTACTGTTGTAAAGACAGTAGAATACGTGTCAAACCAGAAAGTACTGCTATAAAGACACAAGAATACATGTCAAACCAGAAAGTACTGTTGTAAAGACAGTAGAATACATGTCAAACCAGAAAGTAGTGCTGTAATGAGTGAATAATACATGTCAAACCAGAAAGTACTGTTGTAAAGACAGTAGAATACATGTCAAACCAGAAAGTAGTGCTATAAAGACAGAAGAATACATATCAAACCAGAAAGTAGTGCTATGAAGACAGAAGACTGTATGTCAAACCAGAAAGTAGTGCTATAAAGACAGAAGAATACATGTCAAACCAGACAGTAGTGCTATAAAGACAGATGAATACATATCAAACCAGAAAGTAGTGCTATGAAGACAGAAGACTGTATGTCAAACCAGAAAGTAGTGCTATAAAGACAGAAGAATACATGTCAAACCAGACAGTAGTGCTATAAAGACAGACGAATACATATCAAACCAGAAAGTAGTGCTATGAAGACAGAAGACTGTATGTCAAACCAGAAAGTAGTGCTATAAAGACAGAAGAATACATGTCAAACCAGAAAGTATTGCTGTAAAGACAGAAGAATACATGTCAAACCAGAAAGTACTGCTGTAAAGACAGAGGAATACATGTCAAACCAGAAAGTACTGCTGTAATGACTGAATAATACATGTCAAACTAGAAAGTAGCGCTAGGAAGACAGAAGAATACATGACAGACCAGAAAGTAGTGCTATGAAGACAGAAGAATACATGACAGACCAGAAAGTAGTGCTATAAAGACAGAAGAATACATGTCAAACCAGAAAGTAGCGCTAGGAAGACAGAAGAATACATGACAGACCAGAAAGTAGTGCTATAAAGACAGAAGAATACATGTCAAACCAGAAAGTAGTGCTATAGACAGAAGAATACATGTCAAACCAGAAAGTACTGTTGGAAAGACAGAAGAATTCATGTCAAACCAGAAAGTAGTGCTATGAATACAGAAGAATACATCCCAAACCAGAGAGTACTGTTGTAAAGACAGTAGAATACGTGTCAAACCAGAAAGTACTGCTATAAAGACACAAGAATACATGTCAAACCAGAAAGTACTGTTGTAAAGACAGTAGAATACATGTCAAACCAGAAAGTAGTGCTATAAAGACAGAAGAATACATGTCAAACCAGAAAGTAGTGCTATAGACAGAAGAATACATGTCAAACCAGAAAGACGTGCTATGAAGACAGAAGAATACATGTAAAACCAGAAAGTAGTGCTATAAAGACAGAAGAATACATGTCAAACCAGACAGTAGTGCTATAAAGACAGACGAATACATATCAAACCAAAAGTAGTGCGATGAAGACAGAAGACTGTATGTCAAACCAGAAAGTAGTGCTATAAAGACAGAAGAATACATGTCAAACCAGACAGTAGTGCTATAAAGACAGACGAATACATGTCAAACCAGAAAGTAGTGCTATGAAGACAGAAGACTGTATGTCAAACCAGAAAGTAGTGCTATAAAGACAGAAGAATACATGTCAAACCAGAAAGTACTGTTGGAAATACAGAAGAATTCATGTCAAACCAGAAAGTACTGCGGTAAAGACAGAATAATACATGTCAAGCCAGAAAGTAGTGCTATGAAGACAGAAGAATACATGACAGACCAGAAAGTATTGCTGTAAAGACAGAAGAATACATGTCAAACCAGAAAGTACTGTTGTAAAGACAGTAGAATACATGTCAAACCAGAAAGTAGTGCTATAAAGACAGAAGAATACATGTCAAACCAGAAAGTAGTGCTATAAAGACAGAAGAATACATCACAGACCAGAAAGTAGTGCTATGAAGACAGAAGAATACCTGACAGACCAGAAAGTAGTGCTATAAAGACAGAAGAATACATGTCAAACCAGAAAGTAGCGCTAGGAAGACAGAAGAATACAAGACAGACCAGAAAGTAGTGCTTAAAAGACAGAAGAATACATGTCAAACCAGAAAGTAGTGCTATAGACAGAAGAATACATGTCAAACCAGACAGTAGTGCTATAAAGACAGACGAATACATATCAAACCAGAAAGTAGTGCTATGAAGACAGAAGACTGTATGTCAAACCAGAAAGTAGTGCTATAAAGACAGAAGAATACATGTCAAACCAGAAAGTAGCGCTAGGAAGACAGAAGAATACAAGACAGACCAGAAAGTAGTGCTTAAAAGACAGAAGAATACATGTCAAACCAGAAAGTAGTGCTATAGACAGAATAATACATGTCAAACCAGAAAGTACTGCTGTAAAGACAGAAGAATACATGTCAAACCAGAAGGTAGTGCTATAAAGACAGAAGAATACATGTCAAACCAGAAAGTAGTGCTATAAAGACAGAAGAATACATGACAGACCAGAAAGTACTACTGTAAAGACAGTAGAATACATGTCAAACCAGAAAGTAGTGCTATAAAGACAGAAGAATACATGTCAAACCAGAAAGTAGTGCTATAAAGACAGAAGAATACATGACAGACCAGAAAGTACTGCTATGAAGAAAGAAGAATACATGACAAACCAGAAAGTACTGTTGTATAGACAGTAGAATACGTGTCAAACCAGAAAGAACTGCTATAAAGACACAAGAATACATGTCAAACCAGAAAGTACTGTTGTAAAGACAGTAGAATACATGTCAAACCAGAAAGTAGTGCTATAAAGACAGAAGAATACATGTCAAACCAGAAAGTAGTGCTATAAAGACAGAAGAATACATGACAGAACAGAAAGTACTGCTATGAAGAAAGAAGAATACATGACAAACCAGAAAGTACTGTTGTAAAGACAGTAGAATACGTGTCAAACCAGAAAGTACTGCTATAAAGACACAAGAATACATGTCAAACCAGAAAGTACTGTTGTAAAGACAGTAGAATACATGTCAAACCAGAAAGTAGTGCTATGAAGACAGAAGAATACACGTCAAACCAGAAAGTAGTGCTATAAAGACAAAAGAATACATGACAGACCAGAAAGTAGTGCTATGAAGACAGAAGAATACATGACAGACCAGAAAGTAGTGCTATGAAGACAGAAGAATACATGTCAAACCAGAAAGTAGCGCTATGAAGACAGAAGAATACATGACAGACTAGAAAGTAGTGCTATAAAGACAGAAGAATACATGTCAAACCAGAAAGTAGTGCTATAGACAGAAGAATACATGACAAACCAGAAAGTAGTGCTATGAAGACAGAAGAATACATGACAGACCAGAAAGTAGTGCTTAAAAGACAGAAGAATACATGTCAAACCAGACAGTAGTGCTATAAAGACAGACGAATACATATCAAACCAGAAAGTAGTGCTATGAAGACAGAAGACTGTATGTCAAACCAGAAAGTAGTGCTATAAAGACAGAAGAATACATGTCAAACCAGACAGTAGTGCTATAAAGACAGACGAATACATATCAAACCAGAAAGTAGTGCTATGAAGACAGAAGACTGTATGTCAAACCAGAAAGTAGTGCTATAAAGACAGAAGAATACATGTCAAACCAGAAAGTACTGTTGGAAAGACAGAAGAATTCATGTCAAACCAGAAAGTACTGCGGTAAAGTCAGAATAATACATGTCAAGCCAGAAAGTAGTGCTATGAAGACAGAAGAATACATGACAGACCAGAAAGTATTGCTGTAAATACAGAAGAATAGATGTCAAACCACAAAGTAGTGCTGTAAAGACAATACATGTCAAACCAGAAAGTATTGCTATAAAGACAGAATAATACATGTCAAACCAGAAAGTACTGCTGTAAAGACAGAAGAATACATGTCAAACCAGAAAGTACTGCTGTAAAGACAGAGGAATACATGTCAAACCAGAAAGTACTGCTGTAATGACTGAATAATACATGTCAAACTAGAAAGTACTGCTATGAAGACAGAAGAATACATGACAGATCAGAAAGTACTGCTATAAAGACACAAGAATACATGTCAAACCAGAAAGTACTGTTGTAAAGACAGAAGAATACATGACAGACCAGAAAGTAGTGCTATGAAGACAGAAGAATACATGACAGACCAGAAAGTAGTGCTATAAAGACAGAAGAATACATGACAAACCAGAAAGTAGTGCTATGAAGACAGAAGAATACATGTAAAACCAGAAAATAGTGCTATAAAGACAGAAGACTACATGTCAAACCAGACAGTAGTGCTATAAAGACAGACGAATACATATCAAACCAGAAAGTAGTGCTATGAATACAGAAGAATACATGTCAAACCAGAAAGTAGTGCTATGAAGACAGAAGAATACATCCCAAACCAGAAAGTACTGTTGTAAAGACAGTAGAATACGTGTCAAACCAGAAAGTACTGCTATAAAGACACAAGAATACATGTCAAACCAGAAAGTACTGTTGTAAAGACAGTAGAATACATGTCAAACCAGAAAGTAGTGCTATAAAGACAGAAGAATACATGTCAAACCAGAAAGTAGTGCTATAGACAGAAGAATACATGTCAAACCAGAAAGTAGTGCTATGAAGACAAAAGAATACATGTAAAACCAGAAAGTAGTGCTATAAAGACAAAAGAATACATGACAGACCAGAAAGTAGTGCTATGAAGACAGAAGAATACATGACAGACCAGAAAGTAGTGCTATGAAGACAGAAGAATACATGTCAAACCAGAAAGTAGCGCTATGAAGACAGAAGAATACATGACAGACTAGAAAGTAGTGCTATAAAGACAGAAGAATACATGTCAAACCAGAAAGTAGTGCTATAGACAGAAGAATACATGACAAACCAGAAAGTAGTGCTATGAAGACAGAAGAATACATGACAGACCAGAAAGTAGTGCTTAAAAGACAGAAGAATACATGTCAAACCAGACAGTAGTGCTATAAAGACAGACGAATACATATCAAACCAGAAAGTAGTGCTATGAAGACAGAAGACTGTATGTCAAACCAGAAAGTAGTGCTATAAAGACAGAAGAATACATGTCAAACCAGACAGTAGTGCTATAAAGACAGACGAATACATATCAAACCAGAAAGTAGTGCTATGAAGACAGAAGACTGTATGTCAAACCAGAAAGTAGTGCTATAAAGACAGAAGAATACATGTCAAACCAGAAAGTACTGTTGGAAAGACAGAAGAATTCATGTCAAACCAGAAAGTACTGCGGTAAAGTCAGAATAATACATGTCAAGCCAGAAAGTAGTGCTATGAAGACAGAAGAATACATGACAGACCAGAAAGTATTGCTGTAAATACAGAAGAATAGATGTCAAACCACAAAGTAGTGCTGTAAAGACAATACATGTCAAACCAGAAAGTATTGCTATAAAGACAGAATAATACATGTCAAACCAGAAAGTACTGCTGTAAAGACAGAAGAATACATGTCAAACCAGAAAGTAGTGCTATAAAGACAAAAGAATACATGACAGACCAGAAAGTAGTGCTATGAAGACAGAAGAATACATGACAGACCAGAAAGTAGTGCTATGAAGACAGAAGAATACATGTCAAACCAGAAAGTAGCGCTATGAAGACAGAAGAATACATGACAGACTAGAAAGTAGTGCTATAAAGACAGAAGAATACATGTCAAACCAGAAAGTAGTGCTATAGACAGAAGAATACATGACAAACCAGAAAGTAGTGCTATGAAGACAGAAGAATACATGACAGACCAGAAAGTAGTGCTTAAAAGACAGAAGAATACATGTCAAACCAGACAGTAGTGCTATAAAGACAGACGAATACATATCAAACCAGAAAGTAGTGCTATGAAGACAGAAGACTGTATGTCAAACCAGAAAGTAGTGCTATAAAGACAGAAGAATACATGTCAAACCAGACAGTAGTGCTATAAAGACAGACGAATACATATCAAACCAGAAAGTAGTGCTATGAAGACAGAAGACTGTATGTCAAACCAGAAAGTAGTGCTATAAAGACAGAAGAATACATGTCAAACCAGAAAGTACTGTTGGAAAGACAGAAGAATTCATGTCAAACCAGAAAGTACTGCGGTAAAGTCAGAATAATACATGTCAAGCCAGAAAGTAGTGCTATGAAGACAGAAGAATACATGACAGACCAGAAAGTATTGCTGTAAATACAGAAGAATAGATGTCAAACCACAAAGTAGTGCTGTAAAGACAATACATGTCAAACCAGAAAGTATTGCTATAAAGACAGAATAATACATGTCAAACCAGAAAGTACTGCTGTAAAGACAGAAGAATACATGTCAAACCAGAAAGTACTGCTGTAAAGACAGAGGAATACATGTCAAACCAGAAAGTACTGCTGTAATGACTGAATAATACATGTCAAACTAGAAAGTACTGCTATGAAGACAGAAGAATACATGACAGATCAGAAAGTACTGCTATAAAGACACAAGAATACATGTCAAACCAGAAAGTACTGTTGTAAAGACAGAAGAATACATGACAGACCAGAAAGTAGTGCTATGAAGACAGAAGAATACATGACAGACCAGAAAGTAGTGCTATAAAGACAGAAGAATACATGACAAACCAGAAAGTAGTGCTATGAAGACAGAAGAATACATGTAAAACCAGAAAATAGTGCTATAAAGACAGAAGACTACATGTCAAACCAGACAGTAGTGCTATAAAGACAGACGAATACATATCAAACCAGAAAGTAGTGCTATGAATACAGAAGAATACATGTCAAACCAGAAAGTAGTGCTATGAAGACAGAAGAATACATCCCAAACCAGAAAGTACTGTTGTAAAGACAGTAGAATACGTGTCAAACCAGAAAGTACTGCTATAAAGACACAAGAATACATGTCAAACCAGAAAGTACTGTTGTAAAGACAGTAGAATACATGTCAAACCAGAAAGTAGTGCTATAAAGACAGAAGAATACATGTCAAACCAGAAAGTAGTGCTATAGACAGAAGAATACATGTCAAACCAGAAAGTAGTGCTATGAAGACAGAAGAATACATGTAAAACCAGAAAGTAGTGCTATAAAGACAGAAGAATACATGTCAAACCAGAAAGTACTGCTGTAAAGACAGAGGAATACATGTCAAACCAGAAAGTACTGCTGTAATGACTGAATAATACATGTCAAACTAGAAAGTAGTGCTATGAAGACAGAAGAATACATGTCAAACCAGAAAGTACTGCTGTAAAGACAGAGGAATACATGTCAAACCAGAAAGTACTGCTGTAATGACTGAATAATACATGTCAAACTAGAAAGTAGCGCTAGGAAGACAGAAGAATACATGACAGACCAGAAAGTAGTGCTATGAAGACAGAAGAATACATGACAGATCAGAAAGTAGTGCTATAAAGACAGAAGAATACATGTCAAACCAGAAAGTAGCGCTAGGAAGACAGAAGAATACATGACAGACCAGAAAGTAGTGCTATAGACAGAAGAATACATGTCAAACCAGAAAGTACTGTTGGAAAGACAGAAGAATTCATGTCAAACCAGAAAGTAGTGCTATGAAGACAGAAGAATACATCCCAAACCAGAGAGTACTGTTGTAAAGACAGTAGAATACGTGTCAAACCAGAAAGTACTGCTATAAAGACACAAGAATACATGTCAAACCAGAAAGTACTGTTGTAAAGACAGTAGAATACATGTCAAACCAGAAAGTAGTGCTATAAAGACAGAAGAATACATGTCAAACCAGAAAGTAGTGCTATAGACAGAAGAATACATGTCAAACCAGAAAGACGTGCTATGAAGACAGAAGAATACATGTAAAACCAGAAAGTAGTGCTATAAAGACAGAAGAATACATGTCAAACCAGACAGTAGTGCTATAAAGACAGACGAATACATATCAAACCAAAAGTAGTGCGATGAAGACAGAAGACTGTATGTCAAACCAGAAAGTAGTGCTATAAAGACAGAAGAATACATGTCAAACCAGACAGTAGTGCTATAAAGACAGACGAATACATGTCAAACCAGAAAGTAGTGCTATGAAGACAGAAGACTGTATGTCAAACCAGAAAGTAGTGCTATAAAGACAGAAGAATACATGTCAAACCAGAAAGTACTGTTGGAAATACAGAAGAATTCATGTCAAACCAGAAAGTACTGCGGTAAAGACAGAATAATACATGTCAAGCCAGAAAGTAGTGCTATGAAGACAGAAGAATACATGACAGACCAGAAAGTATTGCTGTAAAGACAGAAGAATACATGTCAAACCACAAAGTAGTGCTGTAAAGACAATACATGTCAAACCAGAAAGTATTGCTATAAAGACAGAATAATACATGTCAAACCAGAAAGTACTGCTGTAAAGACAGAAGAATACATGTCAAACCAGAAAGTACTGCTGTAAAGACAGAGGAATACATGTCAAACCAGAAAGTACTGCTGTAATGACTGAATAATACATGTCAAACTAGAAAGTAGTGCTATGAAGACAGAAGAATACATGACAGATCAGAAAGTACTGCTATAAAGACACAAGAATACATGTCAAACCAGAAAGTACTGTTGTAAAGACAGAAGAATACATGACAGACCAGAAAGTAGTGCTATGAAGACAGAAGAATACATGACAGACCAGAAAGTAGTGCTATAAAGACAGAAGAATACATGACAAACCAGAAAGTAGTGCTATGAAGACAGACGAATACATGTAAAACCAGAAGGTAGTGCTATAAAGACAGAAGACTACATGTCAAACCAGACAGTAGTGCTATAAAGACAGACGAATACATATCAAACAAGAAAGTAGTGCTATGAATACAGAAGAATACATGTCAAACCAGAAAGTAGTGCTATGAAGACAGAAGAATACATCCCAAATAAGAAAGTACTGTTGTAAAGACAGTAGAATACGTGTCAAACCAGAAAGTACTGCTATAAAGACACAAGAATACATGTCAAACCAGAAAGTACTGTTGTAAAGACAGTAGAATACATGTCAAACCAGAAAGTAGTGCTATGAAGACAGAAGAATACATGTCAAACCAGAAAGTAGTGCTATGAAGACAGAAGAATCCATGAAAGACCAGAAAGTTGTGCTATGAAGACAGAAGAATACATGACAAACCAGAAAGTACTGTTGTAAAGACAGTAGAATACGTGTCAAACCAGAAAGTACTGCTATAAAGACACAAAAATACATGTCAAATGAGAAAGTACTGTTGTAAAGACAGTAGAATACATGTCAAACCAGAAAGTAGTGCTATAAAGACAGAAGAATACATGTCAAACCAGAAAGTAGTGCTATAAAGACAGAAGAATACATCACAGACCAGAAAGTAGTGCTATGAAGACAGAAGAATACCTGACAGACCAGAAAGTAGTGCTATAAAGACAGAAGAATACATGTCAAACCAGAAAGTAGCGCTAGGAAGACAGAAGAATACAAGACAGACCAGAAAGTAGTGCTTAAAAGACAGAAGAATACATGTCAAACCAGAAAGTAGTGCTATAGACAGAATAATACATGTCAAACCAGAAAGTACTGCTGTAAAGACAGAAGAATACATGTCAAACCAGAAAGTACTGCTGTAAAGACAGAAGAATACATGTCAAACCAGAAAGTACTGCTGTAATGACTGAATAATACATGTCAAACTAGAAAGTAGTGCTATGAAGACAGAAGAATACATGACAGATCAGAAAGTACTGCTATAAAGACACAAGAATACATGTCAAACCAGAAGGTAGTGCTATAAAGACAGAAGAATACATGTCAAACCAGAAAGTAGTGCTATAAAGACAGAAGAATACATGACAGACCAGAAAGTAGTGCTATGAAGACAGAAGAATACATGACAGACCAGAAAGTACTACTGTAAAGACAGTAGAATACATGTCAAACCAGAAAGTAGTGCTATAAAGACAGAAGAATACATGTCAAACCAGAAAGTAGTGCTATAAAGACAGAAGAATACATGACAGACCAGAAAGTACTGCTATGAAGAAAGAAGAATACATGACAAACCAGAAAGTACTGTTGTAAAGACAGTAGAATACGTGTCAAACCAGAAAGTACTGCTATAAAGACACAAGAATACATGTCAAACCAGAAAGTACTGTTGTAAAGAGAGTAGAATACATGTCAAACCAGAAAGTAGTGCTATAAAGACAGAAGAATACATGTCAAACCAGAAAGTAGTGCTATAAAGACAGAAGAATACATGACAAACCAGAAAGTACTGCTATGAAGAAAGAAGAATACATGACAAACCAGAAAGTACTGTTGTAAAGACAGTAGAATACGTGTCAAACCAGAAAGTACTGCTATAAAGACACAAGAATACATGTCAAACCAGAAAGTACTGTTGTAAAGACAGTAGAATACATGTCAAACCAGAAAGTAGTGCTATGAAGACAGAAGAATACACGTCAAACCAGAAAGTAGTGCTATAAAGACAAAAGAATACATGACAGACCAGAAAGTAGTGCTATGAAGACAGAAGAATACATGACAGACCAGAAAGTAGTGCTATGAAGACAGAAGAATACATGTCAAACCAGAAAGTAGCGCTATGAAGACAGAAGAATACATGACAGACTAGAAAGTAGTGCTATAAAGACAGAAGAATACATGTCAAACCAGAAAGTAGTGCCATAGACAGAAGAATACATGACAAACCAGAAAGTAGTGCTATGAAGACAGAAGAATACATGACAGACCAGAAAGTAGTGCTTAAAAGACAGAAGAATACATGTCAAACCAGACAGTAGTGCTATAAAAACAGACGAATACATATCAAACCAGAAAGTAGTGCTATGAAGACAGAAGACTGTATGTCAAACCAGAAAGTAGTGCTATAAAGACAGAAGAATACATGTCAAACCAGACAGTAGTGCTATAAAGACAGACGAATACATATCAAACCAGAAAGTAGTGCTATGAAGACAGAAGACTGTATGTCAAACCAGAAAGTAGTGCTATAAAGACAGAAGAATACATGTCAAACCAGAAAGTAGTGCTATAGACAGAAGAATTCATGTCAAACCAGAAAGTACTGCGGTAAAGTCAGAATAATACATGTCAAGCCAGAAAGTAGTGCTATGAAGACAGAAGAATACATGACAGACCAGAAAGTATTGCTGTAAAGACAGAAGAATAGATGTCAAACCACAAAGTAGTGCTGTAAAGACAATACATGTCAAACCAGAAAGTATTGCTATAAAGACAGAATAATACATGTCAAACCAGAAAGTACTGCTGTAAAGACAGAAGAATACATGTCAAACCAGAAAGTACTGCTGTAAAGACAGAGGAATACATGTCAAACCAGAAAGTACTGCTGTAATGACTGAATAATACATGTCAAACTAGAAAGTACTGCTATGAAGACAGAAGAATACATGACAGATCAGAAAGTACTGCTATAAAGACACAAGAATACATGTCAAACCAGAAAGTACTGTTGTAAAGACAGAAGAATACATGACAGACCAGAAAGTAGTGCTATGAAGACAGAAGAATACATGACAGACCAGAAAGTAGTGCTATAAAGACAGAAGAATACATGACAAACCAGAAAGTAGTGCTATGAAGACAGAAGAATACATGTAAAACCAGAAAGTAGTGCTATAAAGACAGAAGACTACATGTCAAACCAGACAGTAGTGCTATAAAGACAGACGAATACATATCAAACCAGAAAGTAGTGCTATGAATACAGAAGAATACATGTCAAACCAGAATGTAGTGCTATGAAGACAGAAGAATACATCCCAAACCAGAAAGTACTGTTGTAAAGACAGTAGAATACGTGTCAAACCAGAAAGTACTGCTATAAAGACACAAGAATACATGTCAAACCAGAAAGTACTGTTGTAAAGACAGTAGAATACATGTCAAACCAGAAAGTAGTGCTATAAAGACAGAAGAATACATGTCAAACCAGAAAGTAGTGCTATAGACAGAAGAATACATGTCAAACCAGAAAGTAGTGCTATGAAGACAGAAGAATACATGTAAAACCAGAAAGTAGTGCTATAAAGACAGAAGAATACATGTCAAACCAGACAGTAGTGCTATAAAGACAGACGAATACATATCAAACCAGAAAGTAGTGCTATGAAGACAGAAGACTGTATGTCAAACCAGAAAGTAGTGCTATAAAGACAGAAGAATACATGTCAAACCAGACAGTAGTGCTATAAAGACAGACGAATACATATCAAACCAGAAAGTAGTGCTATGAAGACAGAAGACTGTATGTCAAACCAGAAAGTAGTGCTATAAAGACAGAAGAATACATGTCAAACCAGAAAGTACTGCTGTAAAGACAGAAGAATACATGTCAAACCAGAAAGTACTGCTGTAAAGACAGAGGAATACATGTCAAACCAGAAAGTACTGCTGTAATGACTGAATAATACATGTCAAACTAGAAAGTAGTGCTATGAAGACAGAAGAATACATGACAGATCAGAAAGTACTGCTATAAAGACACAAGAATACATGTCAAACCAGAAAGTACTGTTGTAAAGACAGTAGAATACATGACAAACCAGAAAGTAGTGCTATAAAGACAGGAGAATACATGTCAAAACAGAAAGTAGTGCTATGAAGACAGAAGAATACATGACAGACCAGAAAGTCGTGCTATGAAGACAGAAGAATACATGACAGACCAGAAAGTAGTGCTATGAAGACAGAAGACTGTATGTCAAACCAGAAAGTAGTGCTATAAAGACAGAAGAATACATGTCAAACCAGACAGTAGTGCTATAAAGACAGACGAATACATATCAAACCAGAAAGTAGTGCTATGAAGACAGAAGACTGTATGTCAAACCAGAAAGTAGTGCTATAAAGACAGAAGAATACATGTCAAACCAGAAAGTACTGTTGGAAAGACAGAAGAATTCATGTCAAACCAGAAAGTACTGCGGTAAAGTCAGAATAATACATGTCAAGCCAGAAAGTAGTGCTATGAAGACAGAAGAATACATGACAGACCAGAAAGTATTGCTGTAAAGACAGAAGAATAGATGTCAAACCACAAAGTAGTGCTGTAAAGACAATACATGTCAAACCAGAAAGTATTGCTATAAAGACAGAATAATACATGTCAAACCAGAAAGTACTGCTGTAAAGACAGAAGAATACATGTCAAACCAGAAAGTACTGCTGTAAAGACAGAGGAATACATGTCAAACCAGAAAGTACTGCTGTAATGACTGAATAATACATGTCAAACTAGAAAGTACTGCTATGAAGACAGAAGAATACATGACAGATCAGAAAGTACTGCTATAAAGACACAAGAATACATGTCAAACCAGAAAGTACTGTTGTAAAGACAGAAGAATACATGACAGACCAGAAAGTAGTGCTATGAAGACAGAAGAATACATGACAGACCAGAAAGTAGTGCTATAAAGACAGAAGAATACATGACAAACCAGAAAGTAGTGCTATGAAGACAGAAGAATACATGTAAAACCAGAAAGTAGTGCTATGAAGACAGAAGAATACATGTCAAACCAGAAAGTAGCGCTATGAAGACAGAAGAATACATGACAGACTAGAAAGTAGTGCTTAAAAGACAGAAGAATACATGTCAAACCAGAAAGTAGTGCTATAGACAGAAGAATACATGACAAACCAGAAAGTAGTGCTATGAAGACAGAAGAATACATGACAGGCCAGAAAGTAGTGCTTAAAAGACAGAAGAATACATGTCAAACCAGACAGTAGTGCTATAAAGACAGACGAATACATATCAAACCAGAAAGTAGTGCTATGAAGACAGAAGACTGTATGTCAAACCAGAAAGTAGTGCTATAAAGACAGAAGAATACATGTCAAACCAGAAAGTAGTGCTATAAAGACAGACGAATACATATCAAACCAGAAAGTAGTGCTATGAAGACAGAAGACTGTATGTCAAACCAGAAAGTAGTGCTATAAAGACAGAAGAATACATGTCAAACCAGAAAGTACTGTTGGAAAGACAGAAGAATTCATGTCAAACCAGAAAGTACTGCGGTAAAGTCAGAATAATACATGTCAAGCCAGAAAGTAGTGCTATGAAGACAGAAGAATACATGACAGACCAGAAAGTATTGCTGTAAAGACAGAAGAATAGATGTCAAACCACAAAGTAGTGCTGTAAAGACAATACATGTCAAACCAGAAAGTAGTGCTATAAAGACAGAATAATACATGTCAAACCAGAAAGTACTGCTGTAAAGACAGAAGAATACATGTCAAACCAGAAAGTACTGCTGTAAAGACAGAGGAATACATGTCAAACCAGAAAGTACTGCTGTAATGACTGAATAATACATGTCAAACTAGAAAGTACTGCTATGAAGACAGAAGAATACATGACAGATCAGAAAGTACTGCTATAAAGACACAAGAATACATGTCAAACCAGAAAGTACTGTTGTAAAGACAGAAGAATACATGACAGACCAGAAAGTAGTGCTATGAAGACAGAAGAATACATGACAGACCAGAAAGTAGTGCTATAAAGACAGAAGAATACATGACAAACCAGAAAGTAGTGCTATGAAGACAGAAGAATACATGTCAAACCAGAAAGTAGTGCTATAAAGACAGAAGACTACATGTCAAACCAGACAGTAGTGCTATAAAGACAGACGAATACATATCAAACCAGAAAGTAGTGCTATGAATACAGAAGAATACATGTCAAACCAGAAAGTAGTGCTATGAAGACAGAAGAATACATCCCAAACCAGAAAGTACTGTTGTAAAGACAGTAGAATACGTGTCAAACCAGAAAGTACTGCTATAAAACACAAGAATACATGTCAAACCAGAAAGTACTGTTGTAAAGACAGTAGAATACATGTCAAACCAGAAAGTAGTGCTATAAAGACAGAAGAATACATGTCAAACCAGAAAGTAGTGCTATGAAGACAGAAGAATACATGTAAAACCAGAAAGTAGTGCTATAAAGACAGAAGAATACATGTCAAACCAGACAGTAGTGCTATAAAGACAGACGAATACATATCAAACCAGAAAGTAGTGCTATGAAGACAGAAGACTGTATGTCAAACCAGAAAGTAGTGCTATAAAGACAGAAGAATACATGTCAAACCAGACATTAGTGCTATAAAGACAGACGAATACATATCAAACCAGAAAGTAGTGCTATGAAGACAGAAGACTGTATGTCAAACCAGAAAGTAGTGCTATAAAGACAGAGGAATACATGTCAAACCAGAAAGTAGTGCTATGAAGACAGAAGAATACATGACAGACCAGAAAGTAGTGCTATGAAGACAGAAGAATACATGACAGACCAGAAAGTAGTGCTATGAAGACAGAAGACTGTATGTCAAACCAGAAAGTAGTGCTATAAAGACAGAAGAATACATGTCAAACCAGAAAGTAATGCTGTAAAGACAGAAGAATACATGTCAAACCAGAAAGTACTGCTGTAAAGACAGAGGAATACATGTCAAACCAGAAAGTAGTGCTATGAAGACAGAAGAATACATGACAGACCAGAAAGTAGTGCTATGAAGACAGAAGACTGTATGTCAAACCAGAAAGTAGTGCTATAAAGACAGAAGAATACATGTCAAACCAGACAGTAGTGCTATGAAGACAGAAGAATACATGACAGACCAGAAAGTAGTGCTATAAAGACAGAAGAATACATGACAAACCAGAAAGTAGTGCTATGAAGACAGAAGAATACATGTAAAACCAGAAAGTAGTGCTATGAAGACAGAAGAATACATGTCAAACCAGAAAGTAGCGCTATGAAGACAGAAGAATACATGACAGACTAGAAAGTAGTGCTTAAAAGACAGAAGAATACATGTCAAACCAGAAAGTACTGCTGTAAAGACAGAAGAATACATGTCAAACCAGAAAGTTCTGCTGTAAAGACAGAGGAATACATGTCAAACCAGAAAGTACTGCTGTAATGACTGAATAATACATGTCAAACTAGAAAGTAGTGCTATGAAGACAGAAGAATACATGACAGATCAGAAAGTACTGCTATAAAGACACAAGAATACATGTCAAACCAGAAAGTACTGTTGTAAAGACAGTAGAATACATGACAAACCAGAAAGTAGTGCTATAAAGACAGGAGAATACATGTCAAAACAGAAAGTAGTGCTATGAAGACAGAAGAATACATGACAGACCAGAAAGTAGTGCTATGAAGACAGAAGAATACATGACAGACCAGATTGTAGTGCTATGAAGACAGAAGACTGTATGTCAAACCAGAAAGTAGTGCTATAAAGACAGAAGAATACATGTCAAACCAGACAGTAGTGCTATAAAGACAGACGAATACATATCAAACCAGAAAGTAGTGCTATGAAGACAGAAGACTGTATGTCAAACCAGAAAGTAGTGCTATAAAGACAGAAGAATACATGTCAAACCAGAAAGTACTGTTGGAAAGACAGAAGAATTCATGTCAAACCAGAAAGTACTGCGGTAAAGTCAGAATAATACATGTCAAGCCAGAAAGTAGTGCTATGAAGACAGAAGAATACATGACAGACCAGAAAGTATTGCTGTAAAGACAGAAGAATAGATGTCAAACCACAAAGTAGTGCTGTAAAGACAATACATGTCAAACCAGAAAGTATTGCTATAAAGACAGAATAATACATGTCAAACCAGAAAGTACTGCTGTAAAGACAGAAGAATACATGTCAAACCAGAAAGTACTGCTGTAAAGACAGAGGAATACATGTCAAACCAGAAAGTACTGCTGTAATGACTGAATAATACATGTCAAACTAGAAAGTACTGCTATGAAGACAGAAGAATACATGACAGATCAGAAAGTACTGCTATAAAGACACAAGAATACATGTCAAACCAGAAAGTACTGTTGTAAAGACAGAAGAATACATGACAGACCAGAAAGTAGTGCTATGAAGACAGAAGAATACATGACAGACCAGAAAGTAGTGCTATAAAGACAGAAGAATACATGACAAACCAGAAAGTAGTGCTATGAAGACAGAAGAATACATGTAAAACCAGAAAGTAGTGCTATGAAGACAGAAGAATACATGTCAAACCAGAAAGTAGCGCTATGAAGACAGAAGAATACATGACAGACTAGAAAGTAGTGCTTAAAAGACAGAAGAATACATGTCAAACCAGAAAGTAGTGCTATAGACAGAAGAATACATGACAAACCAGAAAGTATTGCTATAAAGACAGAATAATACATGTCAAACCAGAAAGTACTGCTGTAAAGACAGAAGAATACATGTCAAACCAGAAAGTACTGCTGTAAAGACAGAGGAATACATGTCAAACCAGAAAGTACTGCTGTAATGACTGAATAATACATGTCAAACTAGAAAGTACTGCTATGAAGACAGAAGAATACATGACAGATCAGAAAGTACTGCTATAAAGACACAAGAATACATGTCAAACCAGAAAGTACTGTTGTAAAGACAGAAGAATACATGACAGACCAGAAAGTAGTGCTATGAAGACAGAAGAATACATGACAGACCAGAAAGTAGTGCTATAAAGACAGAAGAATACATGACAAACCAGAAAGTAGTGCTATGAAGACAGAAGAATACATGTAAAACCAGAAAGTAGTGCTATGAAGACAGAAGAATACATGTCAAACCAGAAAGTAGCGCTATGAAGACAGAAGAATACATGACAGACTAGAAAGTAGTGCTTAAAAGACAGAAGAATACATGTCAAACCAGAAAGTAGTGCTATAGACAGAAGAATACATGACAGACCAGAAAGTAGTGCTTAAAAGACAGAAGAATACATGTCAAACCAGACAGTAGTGCTATAAAGACAGACGAATACATATCAAACCAGAAAGTAGTGCTATGAAGACAGAAGACTGTATGTCAAACCAGAAAGTAGTGCTATAAAGACAGAAGAATACATGTCAAACCAGACAGTAGTGCTATAAAGACAGACGAATACATATCAAACCAGAAAGTAGTGCTATGAAGACAGAAGACTGTATGTCAAACCAGAAAGTAGTGCTATAAAGACAGAAGAATACATGTCAAACCAGAAAGTACTGTTGGAAAGACAGAAGAATTCATGTCAAACCAGAAAGTACTGCGGTAAAGTCAGAATAATACATGTCAAGCCAGAAAGTAGTGCTATGAAGACAGAAGAATACATGACAGACCAGAAAGTATTGCTGTAAAGACAGAAGAATAGATGTCAAACCACAAAGTAGTGCTGTAAAGACAATACATGTCAAACCAGAAAGTATTGCTATAAAGACAGAATAATACATGTCAAACCAGAAAGTCCTGCTGTAAAGACAGAAGAATACATGTCAAACCAGAAAGTACTGCTGTAAAGACAGAGGAATACATGTCAAACCAGAAAGTACTGCTGTAATGACTGAATAATACATGTCAAACTAGAAAGTACTGCTATGAAGACAGAAGAATACATGACAGATCAGAAAGTACTGCTATAAAGACACAAGAATACATGTCAAACCAGAAAGTACTGTTGTAAAGACAGAAGAATACATGACAGACCAGAACGTAGTGCTATGAAGACAGAAGAATACATGACAGACCAGAAAGTAGTGCTATAAAGACAGAAGAATACATGACAAACCAGAAAGTAGTGCTATGAAGACAGAAGAATACATGTAAAACCAGAAAGTAGTGCTATAAAGACAGAAGACTACATGTCAAACCAGACAGTAGTGCTATAAAGACAGACGAATACATATCAAACCAGAAAGTAGTGCTATGAATACAGAAGAATACATGTCAAACCAGAAAGTAGTGCTATGAAGACAGAAGAATACATCCCAAACCAGAAAGTACTGTTGTAAAGACAGTAGAATACGTGTCAAACCAGAAAGTACTGCTATAAAGACACAAGAATACATGTCAAACCAGAAAGTACTGTTGTAAAGACAGTAGAATACATGTCAAACCAGAAAGTAGTGCTATAAAGACAGAAGAATACATGTCAAACCAGAAAGTAGTGCTATAGACAGAAGAATACATGTCAAACCAGAAAGTAGTGCTATGAAGACAGAAGAATACATGTAAAACCAGAAAGTAGTGCTATAAAGACAGAAGAATACATGTCAAACCAGACAGTAGTGCTATAAAGACAGACGAATACATATCAAACCAGAAAGTAGTGCTATGAAGACAGAAGACTGTATGTCAAACCAGAAAGTAGTGCTATAAAGACAGAAGAATACATGTCAAACCAGACAGTAGTGCTATAAAGACAGACGAATACATATCAAACCAGAAAGTAGTGCTATGAAGACAGAAGACTGTATGTTAAACCAGAAAGTAGTGCTATAAAGACAGAAGAATACATGTCAAACCAGAAAGTACTGCTATAAAGACAGAAGAATACATGTCAAACCAGAAAGTACTGCTGTATAGACAGAGGAATACATGTCAAACCAGAAAGTACTGCTGTAATGACTGAATAATACATGTCAAACTAGAAAGTAGTGCTATGAAGACAGAAGAATACATGACAGATCAGAAAGTACTGCTATAAAGACACAAGAATACATGTCAAACCAGAAAGTACTGTTGTAAAGACAGTAGAATACATGACAAACCAGAAAGTAGTGCTATAAAGACAGGAGAATACATGTCAAAACAGAAAGTAGTGCTATGAAGACAGAAGAATACATGACAGACCAGAAAGTAGTGCTATGAAGACAGAAGAATACATGACAGACCAGAAAGTAGTGCTATGAAGACAGAAGACTGTATGTCAAACCAGACAGTAGTGCTATAAAGACAGACGAATACATATCAAACCAGAAAGTAGTGCTATGAAGACAGAAGACTGTATGTCAAACCAGAAAGTAGTGCTATAAAGACAGAAGAATACATGTCAAACCAGAAAGTACTGCTGTAAAGACAAAAGAATACATGTCAAACCAGAAAGTACTGTTGGAAAGACAGAAGAATTCATGTCAAACCAGAAAGTACTGCGGTAAAGTCAGAATAATACATGTCAAGCCAGAAAGTAGTGCTATGAAGACAGAAGAATACATGACAGACCAGAAAGTATTGCTGTAAAGACAGAAGAATAGATGTCAAACCACAAAGTAGTGCTCTAAAGACAATACATGTCAAACCAGAAAGTATTGCTATAAAGACAGAATAATACATGTCAAACCAGAAAGTACTGCTGTAAAGACAGAAGAATACATGTCAAACCAGAAAGTACTGCTGTAAAGACAGAGGAATACATGTCAAACCAGAAAGTACTGCTGTATTGACTGAATAATACATGTCAAACTAGAAAGTACTGCTATGAAGACAGAAGAATACATGACAGATCAGAAAGTACTGCTATAAAGACACAAGAATACATGTCAAACCAGAAAGTACTGTTGTAAAGACAGAAGAATACATGACAGACCAGAAAGTAGTGCTATGAAGACAGAAGAATACATGACAGACCAGAAAGTAGTGCTATAAAGACAGAAGAATACATGACAAACCAGAAAGTAGTGCTATGAAGACAGAAGAATACATGTAAAACCAGAAAGTAGTGCTATAAAGACAGAAGACTACATGTCAAACCAGACAGTAGTGCTATAAAGACAGACGAATACATATCAAACCAGAAAGTAGTGCTATGAATACAGAAGAATACATGTCAAAACAGAAAGTAGTGCTATGAAGACAGAAGAATACATCCCAAACCAGAAAGTACTGTTGTAAAGACAGTAGAATACGTGTCAAACCAGAAAGTAGTGCTATGAAGACAGAAGAATACATGACAGACCAGAAAGTAGTGCTATGAAGACAGAAGAACACATGACAGACCAGAAAGTAGTGCTATGAAGACAGAAGACTGTATGTCAAACCAGAAAGTAGTGCTATAAAGACAGAAGAATACATGTCAAACCAGACAGTAGTGCTATAAAGACAGACGAATACATATCAAACCAGAAAGTAGTGCTATGAAGACAGAAGACTGTATGTCAAACCAGAAAGTAGTGCTATACAGACAGAAGAATACATGTCAAACCAGAAAGTACTGTTGGAAAGACAGAAGAATTCATGTCAAACCAGAAAGTACTGCGGTAAAGTCAGAATAATACATGTCAAGCCAGAAAGTAGTGCTATGAAGACAGAAGAATACATGACAGACCAGAAAGTATTGCTGTAAAGACAGAAGAATAGATGTCAAACCACAAAGTAGTGCTGTAAAGACAATACATGTCAAACCAGAAAGTATTGCTATAAAGACAGAATAATACATGTCAAACCAGAAAGTACTGCTGTAAAGACAGAAGAATACATGTCAAACCAGAAAGTACTGCTGTAAAGACAGAGGAATACATGTCAAACCAGAAAGTACTGCTGTAATGACTGAATAATACATGTCAAACTAGAAAGTACTGCTATGAAGACAGAAGAATACATGACAGATCAGAAAGTACTGCTATAAAGACACAAGAATACATGTCAAACCAGAAAGTACTGTTGTAAAGACAGAAGAATACATGACAGACCAGAAAGTAGTGCTATGAAGACAGAAGAATACATGACAGACCAGAAAGTAGTGCTATAAAGACAGAAGACTACATGTCAAACCAGACAGTAGTGCTATAAAGACAGACGAATACATATCAAACCAGAAAGTATTGCTATGAATACAGAAGAATACATGTCAAACCAGAAAGTAGTGCTATGAAGACAGAAGAATACATCCCAAACCAGAAAGTACTGTTGTAAAGACAGTAGAATACGTGTCAAACCAGAAAGTACTGCTATAAAGACACAAGAATACATGTCAAACCAGAAAGTACTGTTGTAAAGACAGTAGAATACATGTCAAACCAGAAAGTAGTGCTATAAAGACAGAAGAATACATGTCAAACCAGAAAGTAGTGCTATAGACAGAAGAATACATGTCAAACCAGAAAGTAGTGCTATGAAGACAGAAGAATACATGTAAAACCAGAAAGTAGTGCTATAAAGACAGAAAAATACATGTCAAACCAGACAGTAGTGCTATAAAGACAGACGAATACATATCAAACCAGAAAGTAGTGCTATGAAGACAGAAGACTGTATGTCAAACCAGAAAGTAGTGCTATAAAGACAGAAGAATACATGTCAAACCAGACAGTAGTGCTATAAAGACAGACGAATACATATCAAACCAGAAAGTAGTGCTATGAAGACAGAAGACTGTATGTCAAACCAGAAAGTAGTGCTATAAAGACAGAAGAATACATGTCAAACCAGAAAGTACTGCTGTAAAGACAGAAGAATACATGTCAAACCAGAAAGTACTGCTGTAAAGACAGAGGAATACATGTCAAACCAGAAAGTACTGCTGTAATGACTGAATAATACATGTCAAACTAGAAAGTAGTGCTATGAAGACAGAAGAATACATGACAGATCAGAAAGTACTGCTATAAAGACACAAGAATACATGTCAAACCAGAAAGTACTGCTATGAAGACAGAAGAATACATGACAGATCAGAAAGTACTGCTATAAAGACACAAGAATACATGTCAAACCAGAAAGTACTGTTGTAAAGACAGAAGAATACATGACAGACCAGAAAGTAGTGCTATGAAGACAGAAGAATACATGACAGACCAGAAAGTAGTGCTATGAAGACAGAAGACTGTATGTCAAACCAGACAGTAGTGCTATAAAGACAGACGAATACATATCAAACCAGAAAGTAGTGCTATGAAGACAGAAGACTGTATGTCAAACCAGAAAGTAGTGCTATAAAGACAGAAGAATACATGTCAAACCAGAAAGTACTGCTGTAAAGACAAAAGAATACATGTCAAACCAGAAAGTACTGTTGGAAAGACAGAAGAATTCATGTCAAACCAGAAAGTACTGCGGTAAAGTCAGAATAATACATGTCAAGCCAGAAAGTAGTGCTATGAAGACAGAAGAATACATGACAGACCAGAAAGTATTGCTGTAAAGACAGAAGAATAGATGTCAAACCACAAAGTAGTGCTCTAAAGACAATACATGTCAAACCAGAAAGTATTGCTATAAAGACAGAATAATACATGTCAAACCAGAAAGTACTGCTGTAAAGACAGAAGAATACATGTCAAACCAGAAAGTACTGCTGTAAAGACAGAGGAATACATGTCAAACCAGAAAGTACTGCTGTATTGACTGAATAATACATGTCAAACTAGAAAGTACTGCTATGAAGACAGAAGAATACATGACAGATCAGAAAGTAGTGCTATGAAGACAGAAGAATACATGACAGACCAGAAAGTAGTGCTATAAAGACAGAAGAATACATGACAAACCAGAAAGTAGTGCTATGAAGACAGAAGAATACATGTAAAACCAGAAAGTAGTGCTATAAAGACAGAAGACTACATGTCAAACCAGACAGTAGTGCTATAAAGACAGACGAATACATATCAAACCAGAAAGTAGTGCTATGAATACAGAAGAATACATGTCAAAACAGAAAGTAGTGCTATGAAGACAGAAGAATACATCCCAAACCAGAAAGTACTGTTGTAAAGACAGTAGAATACGTGTCAAACCAGAAAGTAGTGCTATGAAGACAGAAGAATACATGACAGACCAGAAAGTAGTGCTATGAAGACAGAAGAACACATGACAGACCAGAAAGTAGTGCTATGAAGACAGAAGACTGTATGTCAAACCAGAAAGTAGTGCTATAAAGACAGAAGAATACATGTCAAACCAGACAGTAGTGCTATAAAGACAGACGAATACATATCAAACCAGAAAGTAGTGCTATGAAGACAGAAGACTGTATGTCAAACCAGAAAGTAGTGCTATACAGACAGAAGAATACATGTCAAACCAGAAAGTACTGTTGGAAAGACAGAAGAATTCATGTCAAACCAGAAAGTACTGCGGTAAAGTCAGAATAATACATGTCAAGCCAGAAAGTAGTGCTATGAAGACAGAAGAATACATGACAGACCAGAAAGTATTGCTGTAAAGACAGAAGAATAGATGTCAAACCACAAAGTAGTGCTGTAAAGACAATACATGTCAAACCAGAAAGTATTGCTATAAAGACAGAATAATACATGTCAAACCAGAAAGTACTGCTGTAAAGACAGAAGAATACATGTCAAACCAGAAAGTACTGCTGTAAAGACAGAGGAATACATGTCAAACCAGAAAGTACTGCTGTAATGACTGAATAATACATGTCAAACTAGAAAGTACTGCTATGAAGACAGAAGAATACATGACAGATCAGAAAGTACTGCTATAAAGACACAAGAATACATGTCAAACCAGAAAGTACTGTTGTAAAGACAGAAGAATACATGACAGACCAGAAAGTAGTGCTATGAAGACAGAAGAATACATGACAGACCAGAAAGTAGTGCTATAAAGACAGAAGACTACATGTCAAACCAGACAGTAGTGCTATAAAGACAGACGAATACATATCAAACCAGAAAGTATTGCTATGAATACAGAAGAATACATGTCAAACCAGAAAGTAGTGCTATGAAGACAGAAGAATACATCCCAA
Organism: Lampris megalopsis; assembly: GCA_022114975.2. NCBI lineage: Eukaryota > Metazoa > Chordata > Actinopteri > Lampriformes > Lampridae > Lampris > Lampris megalopsis. Next base: position 5,171,794 of record JAJHIY020000431.1, read on the forward strand.
ACCAGAAAGTACTGTTGTAAAGACAGTAGAATACGTGTCAAACCAGAAAGTACTGCTATAAAGACACAAGAATACATGTCAAACCAGAAAGTACTGTTGTAAAGACAGTAGAATACATGTCAAACCAGAAAGTAGTGCTATAAAGACGGAAGAATACATGTCAAACCAGAAAGTAGTGCTATAGACAGAAGAATACATGTCAAACCAGAAAGTAGTGCTATGAAGACAGAAGAATACATGTAAAACCAGAAAGTAGTGCTATAAAGACAGAAAAATACATGTCAAACCAGACAGTAGTGCTATAAAGACAGACGAATACATATCAAACCAGAAAGTAGTGCTATGAAGACAGAAGACTGTATGTCAAACCAGAAAGTAGTGCTATAAAGACAGAAGAATACATGTCAAACCAGACAGTAGTGCTATAAAGACAGACGAATACATATCAAACCAGAAAGTAGTGCTATGAAGACAGAAGACTGTATGTCAAACCAGAAAGTAGTGCTATAAAGACAGAAGAATACATGTCAAACCAGAAAGTACTGCTGTAAAGACAGAAGAATACATGTCAAACCAGAAAGTACTGCTGTAAAGACAGAGGAATACATGTCAAACCAGAAAGTACTGCTGTAATGACTGAATAATACATGTCAAACTAGAAAGTAGTGCTATGAAGACAGAAGAATACATGACAGATCAGAAAGTACTGCTATAAAGACACAAGAATACATGTCAAACCAGAAAGTACTGCTATGAAGACAGAAGAATACATGACAGATCAGAAAGTACTGCTATAAAGACACAAGAATACATGTCAAACCAGAAAGTACTGTTGTAAAGACAGAAGAATACATGACAGACCAGAAAGTAGTGCTATGAAGACAGAAGAATACATGACAGACCAGAAAGTAGTGCTATAAAGACAGAAGAATACATGTCAAACCAGAATGTAGCGCTAGGAAGACAGAAGAATACATGACAGACCAGAAAGTAGTGCTATAAAGACAGAAGAATACATGTCAAACCAGAAAGTAGTGCTATAGACAGAAGAATACATGTCAAACCAGAAAGTAGTGCTATGAAGACAGAAGAATACATGACAGACCAGAAAGTAGTGCTTAAAAGACAGAAGAATACATGTCAAACCAGAAAGTAGCGCTATGAAGACAGAGGAATACATGACAGACCAGAAAGTACTGTTGTAAAGACAGTTGAATACATGTCAAACCAGAATGTAGTGCTATGAAGACAGAAGAATACATGTCAAACCAGAAAGTAGTGCTATGAAGACAGAAGAATCCATGAAAGACCAGAAAGTAGTGCTATGAAGACAGAAGAATACATGTCAAACCAGAAAGTACTGTTGTAAAGACAGTAGAATACGTGTCAAACCAGAAAGTAGTGCTATAAAGACAGAAGAATACATGTCAAACCAGACAGTAGTGCTATAAAGACAGACGAATACATATCAAACCAGAAAGTAGCGCTATGAAGACAGAAGACTGTATGTCAAACCAGAAAGTAGTGCTATAAAGACAGAAGAATACATGTCAAACCAGACAGTAGTGCTATAAAGACAGACGAATACATATCAAACCAGAAAGTAGTGCTATGAAGACAGAAGACTGTATGTCAAACCAGAAAGTAGTGCTATAAAGACAGAAGAATACATGTCAAACCAGAAAGTACTGCTGTAAAGACAGAAGAATACATGTCAAACCAGAAAGTACTGCTGTAAAGACAGAGGAATACATGTCAAACCAGAAAGTACTGCTGTAATGACTGAATAATACATGTCAAACTAGAAAGTAGTGCTATGAAGACAGAAGAATACATGACAGATCAGAAAGTACTGCTATAAAGACACAAGAATACATGTCAAACCAGAAAGTACTGTTGTAAAGACAGTAGAATACATGACAAACCAGAAAGTAGTGCTATAAAGACAGGAGAATACATGTCAAAACAGAAAGTAGTGCTATGAAGACAGAAGAATACATGACAGACCAGAAAGTAGTGCTATGAAGACAGAAGAATACATGACAGACCAGAAAGTAGTGCTATGAAGACAGAAGACTGTATGTCAAACCAGAAAGTAGTGCTATAAAGACAGAAGAATACATGTCAAACCAGACAGTAGTGCTATAAAGACAGACGAATACATATCAAACCAGAAAGTAGTGCTATGAAGACAGAAGACTGTATGTCAAACCAGAAAGTAGTGCTATAAAGACAGAAGAATACATGTCAAACCAGAAAGTACTGCTGTAAAGACAAAAGAATACATGTCAAACCAGAAAGTAGTGCTATGAAGACAGAAGAATACATGACAGACCAGAAAGTATTGCTGTAAAGACAGAAGAATAGATGTCAAACCACAAAGTAGTGCTCTAAAGACAATACATGTCAAACCAGAAAGTATTGCTATAAAGACAGAATAATACATGTCAAACCAGAAAGTACTGCTGTAAAGACAGAAGAATACATGTCAAACCAGAAAGTACTGCTGTAAAGACAGAGGAATACATGTCAAACCAGAAAGTACTGCTGTAATGACTGAATAATACATGTCAAACTAGAAAGTACTGCTATGAAGACAGAAGAATACATGACAGATCAGAAAGTACTGCTATAAAGACACAAGAATACATGTCAAACCAGAAAGTACTGTTGTAAAGACAGAAGAATACATGACAGACCAGAAAGTAGTGCTATGAAGACAGAAGAATACATGACAGACCAGAAAGTAGTGCTATAAAGACAGAAGAATACATGACAAACCAGAAAGTAGTGCTATGAAGACAGAAGAATACATGTAAAACCAGAAAGTAGTGCTATAAAGACAGAAGACTACATGTCAAACCAGAAAGTAGTGCTATGAAGACAGAAGAATACATGACAGACCAGAAAGTAGTGCTATGAAGACAGAAGAATACATGACAGACCAGAAAGTAGTGCTATGAAGACAGAAGACTGTATGTCAAACCAGAAAGTAGTGCTATAAAGACAGAAGAATACATGTCAAACCAGACAGTAGTGCTATAAAGACAGACGAATACATATCAAACCAGAAAGTAGTGCTATGAAGACAGAAGACTGTATGTCAAACCAGAAAGTAGTGCTATAAAGACAGAAGAATACATGTCAAACCAGAAAGTACTGTTGGAAAGACAGTAGAATACATGACAAACCAGAAAGTAGTGCTAT